>OY776666.1:11925282-12612683 GCA_963675795.1 Crossocerus cetratus | reverse complement strand
CTTGATATTACAGCTCAATCTGGACCATTGCCTCATCTCCTTAGCGGGACGACTTACATCCCCTGTATATGCCTAATCACCAGCTCGTGACTAGAAGTTAACGTTCCTCCTGTGACTCGGCACCCTTTAATTCCCTCGAAATTCAGCCAAGCCTGCATTCCATAATTCGTGTTGCACGTACGGCGGCGGTTTGAAACTTTCCTTTTTTTATTGGATGGAAGAACGGGACTCTGCTTACTGATTAATGGTGTTTTCTCGATTCAACTGAATCCTCGACAAAGTTCAAAGCAACATCGCATTCCCGGTTCGGCCCTGGCAGAGGCGAGGGGCAAGAGAAAGTACGGAAGATGCCGCGCAGGAAGATAAAGGAATCCGAGCGAAGTTCTTGCAATGCCGTAACGAGGTCTCTCCATCGTGCCTCGTAAACAGGTTCGTGAATCGATCTCATCAGGGACTCTCGATGGGTCGTCGACCCGCTCGGCATCGCTTTAAATTCTCCGCGTGCGTCCGATTAAGACTGACTCTCATCTGGCGAGTTCACCTGCTATCTAGGCGAACTCGACCAACAGCGGCGAGCTCGGCCAGCGAGATCAGCCGCAGATGAAGAGCACCGGCGGATCGACGGTGCTGGTCCATGGTGGCACAGTGTAGTGTCACTTATTGACAGCAGTCTCTCGCTCCATGCATCGTGGCTCCTCTCAATGGGGCCCATTGTAATGCAGGAAGAATGACGAATTCATTCGCGTCACGTTGTGCCGAATGAGGAGGCGCGCTCGAGCACTCTTTTGTCGAGGCAGGGCTTGGCGCGCGCAGCTAGAACCTAGATATGTACGGCTATCTGTTCCGTTCACAAAAGTCCGGGCTGCTTCCGTGCTTTGACGTCTACCGCTGATTCGCCAGTCTGTCTCCCTTTGAAGTCTCGGCAGGGAGTGTCTTGGAGCCCGGTGTCCTTTCTCGGCCAGGCGTACGTACGGATACCCTTTGTCGCCCGCACTCTCAAAAAGGCGGGCATGGCTCTCTGCCCCGGACATTCCATGGAAGTGACGCGGCCAAAGAAACCAAGTCGATCGCCGGGCTTAGTTACATGGCCGGAGTTCGCCAGTACACTTTACTCTCTCGCGTACAAAGACCACCAGCCAAAGTCAGTGGCCGAGGCCGTCGGGGGCTGCTCCGTTAAAGAGCGACGATCGCCATGCGAACCAGCAATCTTAAAACCCATTTACAACGAACCTCCATGACAATTCACTCCGACTCCCCGAGATAATGCGTGCTATGCCCGAGTTTAGAGGAGATAGCAGCGTGCGAGTAAGATTTCCACGCTGCTACAGCTAGCATTCGCGGTCTCATTCGGCCACTCGCTTCCCACGACAGTGCGCAGCATGGAAAAGTCGGTCGGTCTCCGTGATTGTTCGCGCGACGAACTTGACTCGAACTTTTCTGGAACAGGAAACCTTGCACTTACTGCGCGAAACCCTCCTGCAACAAAGATCCGGAGCGCCCTTGATCACTGATTGAGTTACGCCAGCGAAATTAAAGATGCAGTTCTTTTCGCCAGACGCAATTACCGTGTAAAGTAATTCCTCCCAATCGAGACATGAATTAGTCATCCTCGAAACGTCTGAGAGTCGTAAGCGAGAGGGGATACATAGAACCAAGAGGGTCTGGGAGTGCCCGGTCCATCGTACCCCAAGAACATCTCATGATTTAAAGAGCAAGATAGCAGTGTTCTTACTCCATGATCGCCGCTCCCGAAACTTATTACCCGTTTGAGATTTAACGCGAGACGCGGAGATTTCGCAGGCATTATAGCTCTACTGAACCGACTTTTCAAAGCCCCGTGCACTATTCCGCCTTAACGAGCGATCAACGTTCGTCTCGCCGATGTATTGGATTTCATTGCCCGTTCACGATTGCGGCGAATCCTCCAAGAAGAGGAAGAGAGAAAATGAGGGAAGAGAGAGAGGGAGCTCGCTATCGTAACAAATTATCGGCTCAGCTTTTTGCTGGGCGATAACATCGCTCAAGCTTACCGCGGCCGACCTCAAACCCTTTCAATTAGACTCCTCTATTCTCTTATGGCTCGTCCGCTATGATTCCGATCGGCGATAGAGCCGTAGCAGTAGAACCGCCCTCGAGCGATCAAGCTCAGAGTCTACCGTTTTCATTCGCTCGACGATTGTTCGACAGATCTGCGCGGCTTTGTTGTCCATTGGACTTTGAGGCGTTCTCGGCGGAGCGAGGGGGGAGAGAGAGACAGATAGAGAGCTGGCGATTATTCGAGAAGCGTAAACGAGTGTGTCGGGATCGCTTGCAGCACAGCTGCAGTGGAATACCGCAACTGGGTGGTAGCCTACTGCTCGAAGGAAATTCGGGGTGGTAATACCAACAGAACCCCCTTGATACTGACGAGCGGATAAGTAGCGTCGGCTACGGGCCCGAATTTCTGGAATACTTGGGCTTCCGTGCCTTCAATTCCACGCGATGCATATTCCACCGTGCTGATCGCGTCGGAGCATCGGTGGTAAATACCGCGGGATACTCTGTTCTCCTGCTGCTCCCGGCACTCGTTCTCCGCTGTCCCCGGAAAGCGGGAACGCGCTGGTTAAAGGAGCATTGTCGTTCGAGAGTAAGAGCGGCTGGTTCTCTCTGCCGCAGTAAAGCCATCGCCAGTGGCGGCACAAGCATTCCAGTTCCTCCACATCTAGAGTCGTGTTTGAGCAATTGATTTGCAAAGCCGAGCGACCCGCCGAGATAAAGGAAGGAACCCACTCGGCGTTGCCTTGGCGAGCGAGCAAAAACGAGTTTATTAGAGGTACACGTCGCGCAGGAACGCGCCGGAGCGAGCTAGCGTATATAACTGTCCTTCTCTCGCCTTGATGGCGTATATTTCGCCGTCAGCTTTGCGACACAACAGCCACGTAAGCTCGCCATAGTGCACCTGGAGCACTGCGTAGCTCTCGAGGACTTTGCATTCGCTCCGTAGTTACGCTCGTACGTGTGTGCGCTTGCGATCGCCGACTTCGGCTACCGATGTTCCTCGCTGCGTAGCTTCGGCTCTCTGCTGCGCCGTTCTTTCCCGCCGACTCTGAATTCCTGGCCGACGTTTCAAGGCGACGCTCTCGGCATTCCGGAGCCAGCGGGGGCTTCCCTTAAAACGCATTAACCCCCGACGCTAATGCTGCGCGCGGGATATTAAAGTCGTCGGTGCGAAAATTTCCATGGCGATCGCGCGCACAATACTCCCGCCGATATGGATTACAGTTTACTGCCGCTGCCGCCTCGGCGAAGAAAGGTAGTACGCGCTTGCAACGGGGCGAGCATGTTTTATGTGAAAGGCCATTTGGAAGAATGGCTGCGCACGAGGATCGGGAAAAAGAGCACGGGGTATCTTGCAGCTCGTTAAATCCTTTCTCCCCCGAAGATGTAATTCCTGGCGCGCAGCTCTCCCGCCCTTCGGCTCCGGCTGGATTATGGGAAATTTAACGTGCTCTGGGACGAGTACCACTCGCGACCGTGATTCCACGGGAGTCTCCAACATTACGCGGTCACCGCTCGCGGATATCTCCTGGCTCGAGCTCGTAAGATGAATTCTCGGCGGCCACCGGCGAACGGGAAGTTATTTCTTACCAGCCACATAATTGCCGCGAGCTCTCGCGCCGCCGAGCTCGGACATACCGGTGGTGTATAACAGTAATCCATGCGTTGTGCACCGTTGTCAAAGCGTTTACGGTTTTTCGTCCCCGGCAATTTGCCTGAGTTAGAGCTCCCATTGGCTGGGACTGCCATGTGAAACTAGCATCTGGCGAAGAAGCGTAAAACGCGAACGAGTTCGCCGGATATCCATACACGCCGGTGGCAAAGTATTCGCGATTGATTCCTAGTATGGGGAATCCTGTTTCAGTGATTCGGTCATGGAGAGTACGCGCTGGCCTTGCCGCAAGCTCGGCGCGAGCGTAAATTAATCCATCAATCGATCCAGAGTGCGAGTGACGTATTCTGGCCGGGCTAGGAGGAGCGAGGTCTTGTCGCGGTCGCGTCGCCCCATGAATGAGAACGACGGTGTCTACTTCTTCCCGATCGCTCGCATGGATCCAGTTTACCAGGCTGCCGGTTTCGCGAGGCCTGCAAGAGCCTAGAGCCTGAATTCCGCCAGGCCTATCTGTATTACGTAACAAACTCTCAACTGCGGAATTTCCTCTTCCCGTGGCTGCGGCTCGCGATATTGCAGCCGGTGAAA
This sequence comes from Crossocerus cetratus, assembly GCA_963675795.1. Lineage (NCBI taxonomy): Eukaryota > Metazoa > Arthropoda > Insecta > Hymenoptera > Crabronidae > Crossocerus > Crossocerus cetratus. The sequence goes on along the minus strand of OY776666.1, from coordinate 12,608,446 downwards.
ATCGAAAAAGCCTTTTCACGATACGTACGCCTGACTTATGCGAAGAACTGTAATAATGAGAGAGGAAAGGCGCGCGCCGAAAGAGAGATGTATGTGAGCACGCGTGTGTTTCATAAGGCTGCAGAGAGGAACAGGCCGAAGGCAGTCAGCCCGGTGAACAGTCGATTTGTAACCACTGGTTCGGAGCGGGGCAGTGTGGTTCACGTTATGCCTTTACCGGTCCTAAACGAGGTCGACCAGCTCGCCAGGCCATAACCACACCTCCTTTTACTAGAGTCCGAGAGCAGCGCGCCCGCGCCCGTGTACTTTACTCGCCACGATCTCGAACACGAGATTCGACTATAGATACATCGCTGACAAAGGCTCGCTGGATTTTCAAGCGGCCTCCGAACATGCACTACCCATTTCGATCGTCCAACCGAGCGATCTTCGGGGAGAACTTCGTCTTCTCATTAGCATAGTTGCGCGCAGTTTGCATCCGCGATGTATCTGCCGGCGCGTGTGCACCACCTCGACTACACTTCGCTTCTTGCGACGACCAGTTCATCCGATTACTTTATGGCCCTTGGGGATCGGAAACAACAGCGGTTACCGAATACCAGTGGTAGAGAGTTGGTGCGGGACAATAGGACAGATAAGGTCCTAAACAGTTAGGAGTTGTTCCTCGGGGAAGCCGGTCGAATAAATACATAAGAAGCATGACACGTGTTGCTGCTGTCTGCGTCGTCGCCGTAGTCGTAGTCCTACAACTCCTTCGGCCCAAGTTTCGCCTGCCCGAGTTCGCCAGCGAACTCGAGAGCTGGAGTCCGATCGATCGGCTCATTAAGGATTGAGCGGACGAAGAGTGCATGGATAGCTTAATTAAGGAAAGGTCTGGCTCTTCGTCGGCGAGTATCCGAGCATAAGCGGAGAAGCCAATAGGTCGTGTCCCTATAGGAGGCTAAGCATCTCGTCTTACGATTGAGGATGCACCAGTGAGTGCACGCGAGCGATATCACTCAAGCACCGATCGATCCACTTCGCCGCCAGAGACAGCGTGAACAAGCTATTGACGGAAGCATCCTTCTCCCATTGCTGGCCCGAATCGTTGATGCAGGCGCATTTTAGCGATTGGCGGAGCTATTAGAAGGAATTAAGTTTCACGAGAACGAACGCCAGTCGAGTTCGGGACATTCGTTAGGTAGAACGCTGCTTATGTAATTTCCCTGGAAGCGATCCTCGTCGAACATGCGCTTTACTCAGCGCTGAGACAAAAATTATACCGGTTCCTAGAGTTTCTCCGTGCTACCAGGATTCGAGAGCCTGTTGGTAGTAGTTTCATCTCTCTTGGATTGTTCTTGGTGCAGAGAGCAATTCATGCTTTCGATTCCGAGATCGGCAGTGCGTTCTCATTCTATCCCTTGGCACTCATGACTCACGTTCCATTAAATGCGACACTCTTAGCGGCGCCCAGCCATTGGGGACTCGAGATTCCGCTAGTCTCATTATGTATGCATCGACCCAATATTTAGCAAGCAAGTTTTGTTTGGCTGAGCGGCGAACTTGCACTTTCACCGATAAAGCCGCTCCGCGCTTTACTTCGCCGTTTACAACCAGAACGGCGGGCAAACTAATTTCGCTGTAGATAGTAATACTAACTCCCGTGGATTGCCTGTATCGTGTACATACTATCGATATTCAGTGACCCAGTTTGATTTTCGTGCGAATCGTCACGCCTCAACTACATTTGTTTAAATCTCGAAAGCACAACAGAACCGTGAAATCAAGTCAGCGTATTTGGAAGTTTAAATTTTAAATCGGGTATTCCTCCGCCACCGCTGGCACACGGCACTCCGAGCGCTTATTCCACTCTCCTGCGGATTAGTGCGAGAACTTCCCCATTTTTTTTCTTTTCGCTCACCCCGCAAACAGAGAGAAGAAGAGAGAATGGGGCGCTCCCTGCAGGCTCCGAAAGTTCTGTTTTTTCGCAAATAAAGTTAAAGAAAGAGGGGTACGTTTTAAAATGGCTGCTCCCGCATTTTTCCAGTGTACATGCTTGCCGGCCGAAGTTACTTCGTCGAGGTTTCGCGAGCGCTCGGCCACTGGGAACAGTGGTCAAAAGCACAGTGTAACACAGGTCCAACTTTTAGCTGCAACTGCCTGCATCTTATCCCAAGAACTTCCACCCCTATTCTTCTCTTCCATTCGATTAGTCCCGTACGCGCAGCGTCGCGTGTGGCATCGCCGCTGGAAAAAACGCGGCAATGTGTGGTGCTCGCACAGTAGTTACTGCGCGAGGTCTTTCACTTTGAGTGTCGGAATGCGCGAAGCCACGCGTGGGTGATGCGTGTACATGCCGTCGACTTTCCCTCGTAACCTTACGATCCCACAAGCTAAAACGGATCCGCTTCTCGCCTGGCGAGCTCGCTGGATCATTATAAAGTGATTACCATCAGGAAATATGCGGATCGACGGCAAAAAGCGCGAGGCGAAAGGTGTGCTTTATCAAGGAAGCATTGATCCCTGAGAGTATAAGTGTGCGTCTCATTTCATTCAACCGCTCGATAATCCGGCCATTAACAATGCATTCGACTAATATTACGGTAAGAGGTTACGTGAGGCTAATAATACAATTGTTACGATAATATGCAGCATCTGCATAAATTCACTCAGCGATTACTCGAAGCAGGCACGTAGAGTATAAAGCTTGTCGCGCGCAAACCACGATGATTCAATATACAACATTACTCAAGTGCACTTTGGATCTTACGAGCATCTGCACACGGCAACGAGTACTTCGATATAGCTCCGGAGCAGTCAATCACGCGCTGCTCCTAGTGATAAGTGCGAGATGCAGTTCGTCTAGTCGCTTTATCGTGAGTAAACAGCATCTGCGCTTGGCGAAACTCCGATGCCAGCATTGTCTCCCTTGGAAATAAAGGCGGGCAAGATATATTGACATTTATCTCCCCCCTCGTGAGCGTAAGCACTCTCCTCCTGCATTGTATATCCACGAGCATCCTCGTGCCCGCCTACTGCTAGTGACGAGGTGACTATTTTTGTTCGCCACTGGGGATTCGCTCGAAATATCAAATGTGCCTCAGCAATGATCGACCTTGGCATTTCGATGTCAGGGCCCTTCGTTCTCCTACGAAGCTTCGTGGGCCCCATGAAATCAATCGCAATCAAGCGGTGAGACACTCGAACAAGTGGTTCGGAGCAGCGCGCTCTTCAAGCATGACTTTTTAAAGTCTGAGGTGATAGCGGTGAGCGTTGAGCGTTGAGTGTAGACGGAAGTGGAGTCTCCGGCTTTCTCCGCCTTTCGCGAATTCATTAGGCAGCGAAAAGGATGGGTGGCGATGCTTTCGGCTTGCTACTTTAGAGTAGGCGTGCCACAAGCAGGGTTCCTCGGCAATTAGTGGAGCTTAGACCCAATTAGCATTGACTAGTAGACTCTCAAAGTTGTCTCATTTTCCAGACGAATCGACACAGGACCTCAAAGAGCGTCTGGGGCTTGGCAGCTATAACAGAGAGTCACGGGAAATGCACTCACCGAGAATAGCTCACACCGGCACCAGACGATATATTTCTTTTCCTCGCTTTGCTATGTCTCACTGCGCGAGTGACACACCGGCTGAGTAATCAGGCAAATTACACGGCGAGCCGACGATGGCCGCGAGAATTACGTCGCCTTCACCGGAAAGGCTGATGCACGCACTTCTTCTTGCTGGCGGACTATTTTTCGGAAGGAATTCTAGCGCCGATCCCAGACCGATTTCTAATTGGTCGTAGAAGACGATCTCCACGACGATCTTGCCCTGGATATCCATCCTGAGAGAAGACGCCTCGCTAGAGAATTCCTCCCCCTCCCGCCGCACGATCGACGTACTATCCAGCTTATATGCCCGTACAAACACGGGCATCCCGGAAATGCAGCAATTCCGAAAGCAGTTTGCTGGGAGCGACGCTCGAGGAACAAGTGACTCTCTGTGGTCGCAACTCATTTTCTCGGTGGCCTTTTTAAAAGGCCGCAGACTCGGTCACTGTGTCAGAGTTTCCACGGCCACTTCCTGAAACGCCATCCCCCCCGTCCCGTTCTTTCCGGCTCTATGCCCAGAGACGGCGAAGGTAAATCAAGGCGGGCATATCTAAAATGCAGCGGCACCTCGTATTTGTCGGTGATTTCCACGCCGGTGCTCCGGCGTAATTACGATTAGCTCGGAGAATTCACATGACAAGTACGCGAGAGGACAGCCGGCGCAGTAGATTAACCAGCCCTTTCCGGGGTATTAAACGAATTTAGCCGAGATTCTCGAGCGACAGGCGACCATGAAATACTTGTGACATTGCCGGCCGAGTAGATACCGGGTGTGACGTCGGATTTAAGAAAAACTAGACCCAATCCGTCGGGATTTCTAGGATCGTCGAAACTCTCTCTCCGTCTCTTTCTGTCGCCGATTTAATGTGAAACCTCGTGTACGAGATTTCTGGTTCCGTAGTCGATCCAGCCGCGGCGAGTCGCTCCGGAGTCGGCAATGAGCACAAGGTCCTTGGACCCGGTTTCATTTTTTCTCGCCTTCTCTCTGTCTTTCTCTCTATCCCTCCCTCGCAGCAATCGCAGAATACCGGGTTCCTCTTCCCGGCCCTGAAACCGCTCGACCCGTTCTGGGCTGACCTAACGAGGTGCGATACAATTAATGCGCACAGGCCTACTTCAGGACCGATGCACCCGACTGCAGTTTTTCCTTTCTTCCGCACATTTAATTACCTTCTAGGAAGAAAGGCCCGCCTAATGAGGTCGCTCCCGATTCAACCGAGCCACCAGCTAATTTCGATATCCGAAGGATTTCCAACTTTCTTAACGCGCTAGCATGCCCGGAATTAATTATTTCCTGGGCCCCACCCCGATCCTTGCCGGCCGACGCCAGCCAGATTGACAGGGGAACGTGCGTTTCCCCGGGAAGGAATCACCATTGCGAGACGCAGATTGATCGCACTCTCCGCAGTTTTCACCCGTCGGATAAGTAGATGATATCCAGATAACACTAGGAAAGGAAGCTACACGATTTCTTCTCCTTCCTAGCCTCCGACGTCTTCCGGGCACCAGGAATAATCGACGGAAAGGCTTCCGCGCTCAGTCCTTGATCAGCAAATTCTCGGAGCGCCAAGATTTTCCTCGACGCCCGCCACTTTTCCGCTGATTAAGCGCACGAGCCCGTGCAATCCAAGCTAGGATTTGAAAGGGGAGAGCGCGCCTTACTGAAGTCGCCTTGAAACTTTCAGTGGGAAAAGGTTACGCAGACGGCTCGTTGCAATAAAAGAATCGGGACGCGGTTAACGCTGGTCGGGGATACAATAACCTTTCGGCTCACTAGCCGGTCCTTTCAGTCCTATTCAAGCTTCAAGCCAGAGCCGGTAAATGCTTTTCCTTAGATTGGTAAATCTGTTTCTTTAGACCCTTCTCGTTATTTCTTGTACATATGCTTATATTTTCAATCGACCTCCGGCCGTATGGTCCAACCACCACAAAGGAAAATATTTGTCTTGAAAGAATAAACAAATTTTTACCTACTAAAAGGGAGAGTACCTAGATGGAAGGAGAGAAGACTGGTGTCGCTGAATAGTTGGCTCTATTTCTGGTGTCGTTCGGTCATGCGACCCGCTATCGGAACGCTGCGTTATTCGCACGCGTCACCCTGCTGTTCCGTTCACCAGCGCAGCGTTGGCTGGCAGCGAGTGCGTGCGTGGCCTGCCAAAGAGGTCAATGCCTCGATGTGTCTTCCTCTCTCATTTTCAGTTCATTTACTCGCACGCCGCACGATCATACCTGTCGCCTTGCTCTTTCTTCCCCGAACGTCGCCGGTCTCTCCCCTGTACACTTCTCGCCGGCACCGAACTCCGACCTACCAAAAGTAGACGCGTATAGCTCGCATGGTCGCCTCGAGTCAATTTAGTCTAATTAAATGGAAGTTGATAAAAAGCGTGCGAGAATCAGCGGCGGCAACGAACTCGATATTATTCTATTCAGAAGTCGAGTAAGCAAAAACGATCGACGGATTAAGCGCCAAAATCCATACAGAAAACGACCTTCTAGGCCTAGATTTTTCAATCGTTCATCGTAGCCCTGCCAGCCTCTCTCTTGCCATTGTTCCCATTAGGCGAGCCGGTTTTTTGTCGTCTCCGAAAATGATCGCTCGGCCCAAAGCCGTAGCACTCATAGCCGAGCGTTCACCTTCGCTCTGTCCCTGGCTGCGCATGAGGCTCCAGGGAGCCAATACACCGTGAAGTCAGAGACACAGTCGCCAGTCACAGCCGGTCGACGAGCCGGTGACTATCGTCGAAGGGATCCGTCAAACTATACACTCGCTCCGGCCGACTAGATTGGTGCAAAGAGATCCGGACGAGGATAGAGATGAACCGGACACGTAGAGACAGCGACTTGCCACAGGATTCCAGGGAGAGGGGGCGCGCCTGGGGCAAAGTTCCGCTACGTTCCAACGTGCTTGCTATCGGACTTCCGAAGGAACGCACATCTCCGCCAGACATTCCCGCATGAAACACGCGCAAGACGCTAGATTTTCGAAAAAGCTTCACCAGGTAAAAGAGACGTGCCCGAAATCTCGCCGGGTCGCGTGCCATCCGCTGGGAGCACGGAGAGCGCGCGGATCTTTTCAAATCGGTGCCACGGGATTTAGAGCGTTCCTAGTCGACGTCTGGATATTTATTAGTCGTATCGCACTCTCGCGGTTAATATATATCTCTAATTGACGGGGCCCGATTGATTTAGAATAACGGCCGTTCCCACTAGCCGAGCCACTGCCGTGGAAAAATTGGTCGCAGTGTTTTATGTCGCAGCTAGGAGCTCGGCCGCGGGGCCGATGGTCGTTCCGGGGCGTCGCGGGAACCTGAGTTACGACTGGCGAGACCCCGTCGGCAAATATTTGGCGATGTTGAGCTTCGGTGCTGAAGGAGTAATTGTTGTGCACGCGCGAGTATACACGCGACGATCGAGGAATTGGAGGAAAGCAGCTAGCGCGCACGACCCACTGGTCTCCTATGTTCCGTGCTCGAGCAAAGAACGTAACAGGTTGTGGGCCATTAATAAATCCTCGCTTTTACAGCTCCATAAAGTCGATCCTCGGCCGCTTTATGTCGCACCAAGAAACAATGTAAAAAAGCAGCCGCGGCGCATCTAGCTGGCGAAGACCTTGGCTTCCAGTAGCCAGAAATAAATATTAATGTCTTGGTCGTCAACCCGATAGATCGCCGGCGCCGCGTAAAAATTGAAGTACCGATCGCAGTACCGTTCTACTAGCCTGGCGTCTGAGTCCTCGTTCTTTCTTGCTTTCCACGGAAATGATATACGCAGCCGCGACATGATTTGTAGTCCGGTGCCAAAGCAACCGTTTCCCGTTGCCAGTTTCGCTTAGAAATCATTTGCTCGCATACCAATCCGCTATCGGGCGACTGGGATCGGCCAGACTTGGAGCTCGATGGGCTCGCCCGAGAAAAACTGCTTTCACCCACTTTCCCGATAACCCCATCGCAACTTCCCAACGCCCAACGCGTGCATTTCCTTTTTGCCTTCTCGCATTTGCCGCTTCCATTCGACGCCGCGAGAGACAGCCGTCGCACCACCCGCCACGCTCAACTACTATACATACTTGAATGCGGGACCGCAATCACGCCTACTTCTGGGCCACCGAGACGTGCGTGGAAAGTACAACCGGCGAGAAAGGAGAATCTCCCCTGCGGGTTCTCCTAGGCGACGGCACATATGCCGACCAACTTTGCCGCTGTTATGATCGAGCAACGCGGACACTTTCTATCAGCTCCTCCGTGCTCCCGATTCCAACCTCTCCTCTTAAACAATTCTCCCTTTGTTTACCCAGCTATATATCAGAGGGAAGCCGGATCCATCGCACATCGATCCATAATCTCTCCACGTTCGAGCGCGCGCGCACGCCCGAGCCCGCCGAGCCCGCCGAGCTCCCTCAAGAACATTCCACGCGCGCGTGCATAGAGCTTCGTCGGAGTTTCTCAATTGCTCCGATCGAAATCATGGCCGTCGTAAATCCTGGCGGGACTCGCGCATGCCAGCCGGCTTTTATCGCACCTCATTCTCAGTAGATTTAGCACCGCAGAAGCTTATAGGAGAGTATGAGCTCTACTTTGGAATTCTTCGAGCGAACGGACTGGCACACTGGCAGGTGTAATATTGGTCCAGAGGGAACACGATGATTTGACAGGGGTGCATTGCAAAGCCGAAGGCTTACGAGGAAGGAGAGTCACGTGGGGAGTGTAACATCGATTTCCGTAACGATGCTCTCGGCGGAGCATCGTTCCCCAGCTCTCGGGGAAACTCGATCCCGGAATAAGGTGTCTACGCCAAGCAGCCGGCCAGGGAAACAACTCTATGCCTGATGCTCTCCGGGGAGTTGGCGATACTTGGCCGTGGAATTTCGGGTAGATTAACACCTAACTCGACGCGCCGCGGTTCCTTCCTACCACGAAGCTCGTAGTAGCCGCTGGAGAGACACCGCACGATCCCCCTCGCCCTTCTATCCATCTTTCTCCAAGGATGATAACTCATTTCTCGTGCACCCAACTAGTGACAACGCGGTGTATTGTCTTCTGCCGGCGTGAAACCGCTGTCATCGTGTTACGATGCGTATCCGCTAAGCCTCCTTGCCAGCGGTACTTTTCCATCCTGCCAACTAACACAATCCCATTCGGCTTGGCCGCACTTTCAATTCAATGTGCCCGTGCAACTTTGACGCATTGCAGCGCAGTACACCTTCAGCCTAATAACGCAGCGGTGATTTCTCATTATTGGCGTAACACACACTCCGGACGTGTCATGCCCGGTTTCTCGCGGCCGTGCCAATTTCTCCGGCGCGGCGCGCCGCGGCGGTAAGAGTGTGACCGGCGCCGCCACTTGCAAAATTGTGCTCGTGACGTGGATGCATATCGGTTGCGGCATAGAGGCCAGTCGGCGATAGAAGATTCCCGATGAGAGTGCCAACCGGAGACAATAATGCCTCGCAGTGAAATGTCGGTCGATCTGGATGACCTTTGGGCCGTTGACATTTTAACCCCGAGCGCCGGCGAAGGGGTACCGCGCAGCATACGTGATAAATGATATTAATATCGAATATAAGGAGCAGAGCGCCACGAAAGACCATTTGATTCGACCAGTCGTTAACCCCGCGCACGTCATCCTGCCATTTCATACTCTTCCTATCAGAGTAGACATGGTAGCGTGAAATTTCCGAAGTCTTGTTCTCGGTTGGAACAAGCCGGCAATTGACCCGGGAGAAGGAAATGTAGAGGGGAAGCATTATATAAGAGAGCATTCACTATCCTTTCTACGATTCAGCTGTATAGTCATTTCTTAGCTCGCTGCCATTTACCGGCAATTTTACTGTCGCTAGCTCCAGGAGCCCGGCTGTTTCCCAATGCCTCCGCCGTCTAATTACGCGCACCCAGCCAGATAGCGAAGATAATTCCCTAGTATCTCGGAAAAATGCGCAGAAGTTCCTGCGAGCGGCATCAATTCGTGGAATGCGCGAAATGCTGCTTAAGGCAGATTAATTAAGGGATTAATGTCAATGGAGGGATGGGTCGCGTGTGGAAGGATCGGCTCTAGGAAGCACGTGATTTCTGGAAGCTAGCTTTGCAGCCAAGTTCTCGAGCAGCTTCGGGAGCTGTTAATCACGGCGCGAATGCACTTCCAAAGGTTTATTTCGAGCGGAAGTGCATCACGGTTTCGTCTGGGGCACGCTAAACCTCTCGAAGAGCATCCCAAAGTTCCGAAAGAAGCGGCGTGCTTCTAAATTTAGATTCACGCCGGGGAGCGATCGGCAGACACTTCGTTCTCCCTTTTGCCGTGGCTGTATACTTGTGTAACATATGGCACCGCATCCTCCAACCCATGACGTGTGTGCCCCGACACTTAAGGCAACGCTAAAACCCGAAAGCCTCGGAGGATCTTAATGCCGATGCATCGGCCGCCACGTGGAATGCGTGCCTGCTGATATACCATAGATAGGTGTTTCGGGATGTGTCACCAAAAAGAGATATTCCCGCTCCCGACTTGCAGTGAGTCACGCTCGCCTGCCGATAAATTCGTAGAGCTATTTACATAGGCGTGCACAGACATATCGGGCCGTGAAATCCGTTCTTCTCTCGAACTTAAAGAGGATACAGAGAATAGTGCTATTGGCCAGCTCCGTATGCGGCGGAGAAGGCGTTCGGAGCTACGATAATCGGCAAGCATACTTAATATAGTCGTTTGGATCATGTGCTGGTTTGCCGGGCGTGAAGATGAGTTACTCTCTTGCGAAAGATCGGATACAGAACGCTTGGGTGGCGCCGGCTCGATTCCACGGGGAATGACGATTAACCGGGGAGTTTCACCACTTCGCCGAGAGCGATTCGATCTGAAGAAGAACACGGTGCACGCTCGATTCGATATCCTTTGAAGGCAGGAGCGCTCGTGGGATTCCTGGAGGCCTTGATTTTGTGGATTCTCGTTGCGTAAGAGGCACACGCATGGCTTCCCGCCGTAAACGGTGACGAGGCTGTGTGCCGGTGCACATGCACATGCAGCGCCGAAGACGCTCCGCCTCGGATTATGCAGCTTTCACAATTAAAAGCCGCGGAATCGTGAAAGCCGCTGCTTTCCATCCGCTGGTGATTAATTTAGCGTAGCGATGCGAGTGCGAGCGATAGCGTTAATTCGTGCTCCGGGTATATCCTCGATAAAAATCGAGGCGGCGCATTGCGATCGGAATCTCGAGTCGGGCGGTCTGTGCCGCCTAATTGCTCGCGCGAGAACGCGCTCACGGTACCGTTATTAGTAAACGGGCTGGAGCTAATCGCGCAAAGAAAGGATCGCTTCGCCCGAAGGACAGGGATTCGAGCTGATTGTTGCGTGGCGCGTTAATTTTACAGGTGCTCGGCCGGCCGATATAAATCTCCTTAAGGCGCGCACTGTTGCCCGTCTGTAATTACAGAGCACGAAGCCCGAGAAGTAGGACGCACGGCTTGTGCCTCCCGTCGATACACCAAATTGGTCACTAAACAGAGCTGGCAATCAGCCGGGCCTCCAAACTCGTAGAGTATTTGCTTTCAAACTTAGGATCGTTACACTGGCTACAAACTCGAGTAACCCACCCTTTTACATGTGTTGGCGAGACTCGACCCAGTGGCGATACAGTATGGAAGACTCACAGATCTTGCCTAGGAAGCCCCGCGAAACTCCCTTTTTTGCGGAGTTCGGAACCAATCTTAAACTGTAGCTCCATAGTGATGGGTAATTAATAATAAGTTAGATTATAAGGTCGAAGTTGGTCGCCGGAGCGAGACGGAAAACCGGCAATATAAACCAAGATAAAAGAAAAACTCCGCCAGAGATTACACTCAATCTCCCAAGGCCCAGTAAAAATGTACCGCCCTTCGTCGTCTCCGCTTGCCCTGTCTGGCGGCGAACGACGTTCTATCCCGCTCCGCGCGTGGCTCTCCCGGAATAGGCACCGATCGTGGAAAATAAATGCCTTGGGGCCGCATCGCCAGACGGACGTCTCCTTCGGCGCGAGCCATTCTTTAAACCGGATGCGGTGTCGTACTTGGCTCATTCATTCATAGTGTGAGGAATGAGGCGGACGAAGGAGCCCCTACTCTCAGCCAGGCACTTCTGACTTCTGCCAGACTCTCTCAGTCTCTTTCTCCTTGCAGGGAGAGACTCGGCGCGCCGCGCCTGGTGAGCCAACACGCGCAACAGAGAGGCACACGGATATATAATCGTGGGGGCATGACTTGACGATGCCGAGTGTGCATTCACGGGCGCACATGTCCGCCCGCCGCTGGATTAATGACAATGGGCCTGGCGTCCTGCTCGCCGGCTGAAATACTAAATATTTCGCGAGCGCCCAGCACCCGAGCTCGCTAAACGACCCACGACAAACCAGCCATGAATGCACTACTCTGTCGAGTCGACATAATTCCGGCCTGCAAGCCTCAGCCCGACAGTGCACAACTTGCTACACGCTCCACTCTGGAAAGCCTCTTTCCACGGGAAGGCAGTCGCACGTGATGCTCGTGGGAAAACTGGCGACGCGCGTTTTCTTCCCTGCACTTCCGCTTGTGCCTTGTTGCTCGACCGCCTCCTCCCTGCGCTCCTGGTGCTTTTCACTTCTTAATTGGCAGATCGCGCGACGATTAAATAATACTCCGTCGCCAAGTACGGCTGGGAGAGGGGCGGGCAATAGTGCACTCTAGATTCTCGTATACTTGGTGAGATCGCGGTGAGAGATCGCTAGGCGTTTCCCGTCGAGTGACACGGAATCTCCCGTTTCCAAGGCGGCTTTCGTCGACTTGTTTGCCGATTCCCCTTATCCGTCAGTGAACATCCTCGCCCGCTTTGCCCACTTGATAGATCCGCCGAGAAAGTCCTGAGAAACGGCGACACTTTTCGTGCCCGCGCAATTAATTGCCGTGTCTCTCGGAGCAAGGTAAATGCTGCAGCTGCGTGCCCGCCTGGGATAACTAATACCGGGTTACGCGTCCAGTTGGAGAACGCTATACAAATCGGCCGACCATTAATACGGGACTGTAAAGTGTAAACTGGGATTACAGTGCAGGCTCCTCTGGGTATACCACCAAGTTTCAACTAGGTAACGTCCACCACCGGTCCATTTGACGCGCGACCTCGCAGTTTCAAGACTAGCTAATTCGAAATCCACAACTGAGCGACTCGACATGTCATACTTTCTCCGAATACGTCTAGCGTGATTATATCGGCCAATGGGTCGACGAATTAATGACACTCGCGCTGCCGAATTCTCTGTACAATCGGAGCCGCGCTATATCCTCGCGCGGTTTCACGCTCCTTAAGCCGAAACTGACTTCGTCATAGTGAAACACAACTTTCGACCCACTTCTCCGGGCCGGCGATGCTCCCGGCTGCGGGCCTTATCGGGATTTCTCCTGGGTATCAATGATTTCGCAATTAATATTTGCTAATAGAGGTGTTAGTGGCGCGAGAGTATATGTATGGTGCGCCGAGCGCGATCGAAGGCCTCCTTCTCTCTGCGGGTCGAGAGATGTGGGTCACTTCCGCTGATTATGTATTATAATACAAAGAGGCCCCGGCCTACGGAAAAGCGAGATCTCGCAGGCCGCGGTTTAGAAATTCTCCTTCGTGCCCGAGCCGCGGCCAGATAAATCGTGCGATATCCTTGAGACGCAACGCGAATATGAATCCTTCTCTCTAGCATCGCGCATTGTGCTTTCATTGCCGGTGCAGCTAGAGCAACGTTCGAACTGGAATCGCTCCAAGTTAATTAGCGTCACTCTCCTTTACTCTCCACTCCACTTTCCCGGAAATTACTGCGTTAGAGCCGCTATTTTTCGACGCTTCGTACCTCCTTCAATTAGCAGCCGCGCCATTTCCGCTTGCCGATGAAATTCCGAGGAGATCCAGCGGCTTCGGAGAAACGTTGGCAACGTTTACGCTTGATCTCCGCCAGCGAAATTAGCAGTTAATTGCCAGGGGACATAATGAATCGCACGTATTGTGTGCGCACCTTAATTTAATTGTCGGGGTCAGTGTGCGGCCGCTGCTGCCGCCGCATTTCACGATGACCCGGGGAGTAATTACCATCGCGGTTCTCAGGACCTCAAACACGCGGGATAGTGTCACAGTAGCAATGCGTGCCCGGTGCGGGTGTGGGTTTGAGCGTTGACCGGGGAATGCTCGAATTGTTGCCGAGCCGAATATTTTTTCGACCACTTCCCTCTTGCGTCCGCCGGACTTTTTCTGTGCTACTGGAACCGTCTCAATTGAAATGAATTGCGAGCCTGATGTAATTAATTGGCTGGGTCGCCGCTTTCCGGACAGAAGCAGCCACGCCGTCGCCGACGCGCCGCGGTCATCTGGCGACCTTTGACAATTGAAAAGGGGAAAGTGAACCGGCTGCAGCCTGGTGTATTGCACCAGTATAAAGACGACTTGGCTTGGTTCGCTGGCCCCTGGGCGGGCAAAATCCACGTGAATATTGCAATTTACTGTATATCCGTTATGCGCACTTCCTCTCGCCAAGCGGAAGGACACAAAGAGACTCGTAACTTTGTTCGACCGCTTTCAAGCGGCAGACGTTTAACGCATATTTAAGAAGATTCGAGCGAGCACTTTGAAGAGCTAGTCGAGGAGTTTGCCCTCTTGCCGCTCGATTTTTGGACGGCGGTACCCCTGTGGATTTGCCTTTGGCGAGCGGAGTACCGCAGCGCTAACTACTTAGTCTACTTAGTCCAAGTGGGAGCGAGTGGGGGTTAGCTATGTCAATCGAGCCCCTCGTCAAGGAGAAGGCCTATTAATCGCCGCTTCGGGAATTACTCCGGCACAAAGGCGACGGTGTCTGCACTGGTGAGGTGGTCGGGGCGTCGGATTTCGTGGACGGAAATTCAAGATTTTCCTTTTGCGCGGCGCGCCGCTACGTAACAGGAGATTTCACATCCTGCTTTCGTCGAGTTGTCCGCGCCGTGGCTCGATATACACGCATAGGCACGCGTGTATTCCAGTTCTGGCTCGGAAGGCCGAGAGCGAAAAAATATGCGGAATGCACTTGGGGCGAAGTCAAGTCGAGCGAGTCATGAGACTCCCGCATTCCTGCATCGGAAGCGCGACTCTCGTGGAAGCTTTGACTCATTCATCGATTAATCATGCCACGAGCAACACGCGCTCTTTATGAATTGCAGGCTACGCTCGGAACCTCCAATAATCACGATTCCTGACAACAAAGTCGTTTAACCATTCTTGCTAAATCACAAGCATGATTCGTCCTCCTCGGAATCGCTTAATGCGCGCGAGAAAAAGTCGCAGATCATCGCGGCGATCTCCGTCGCGTTCCAATTGAGCCTGGCCAATTGGTCACGCACGGATTACGTTGTCCGGTGGTACTTTCGCATTGGTGTATTTTTCCCGATCGCCGCAGGATAGTATTCCTTTCACGCTTGTCCGGACACGGACACCATCGCGTCGGATAGTGCGGAAAACAGCTCGAGGAGATTACCACATGATTGCCAGGAACCGGACACGTATCGCTCGAAATTCGGCCGGAGTGTTCGTAATCTCGCAGGGCCAATCGGCAAGGACGAGCTCGAGGCTGCGGATCGAGGTACAATTAGCAGTCGGCGCGTGTTATGTTAAGTAGCCAAAGCTGGCTGACAGTGGAATTCCATCACCGTTAGACCGCCTTATCTCCCTCTCTCTCGCGCTGCGATCGTACAGTTATGCCTCGTAGCCCTCGGATATCGGCGCTCAGTAAACGCCGGATTTTCGCGGGAGTGCAGGTACTAGAATCCAGTCATGGGACGCACACACACACACGCAGACCTAACCCAGCCACGCGCGCAATATTTGCCGACATTACGTGCGACCGATAACAGCTCGGCGAGCAGTAGTAAAGACGATACGAGGTGCCACGACAGCCACGATTAGTACGTGCCCAGGCTTTTATTAGGATTTACTCGGATATCCTCTCCAGGGCCTGGACTTTGCGATAGAAGAAGGCAGAAGTGATCGGTAAAAGCGAGAGACTCGTCAACTACCAATGACAATGGAGAGAGAGCGATATAATTGCCGATCGATCTCGGAATCACCAGTTCTTTTCATCGAGGGCGCGCGCATCCGCATCGCCCGGCGAAATCTCGGATATTGCGAGAATCGAACCCGAGAGTCAACCGGGCGGACGTGAATACTTTATGGATTTATAGCCGGAGATAAAAAGAGTGCGGCGCCTGCATGTGCGCGCATTGCGTGGCAGCATGCATATGCATTGCTCGATCAAGCGGCGAACATGGATGACGTTGATCTCTCCTACGCGTTTATTACCGTCATCGAACTTTACGGACGCTGTTCCCTTGCCTGTAACGGAAAGCGGCCCTGAACAGCGCTGAAAGTCTCCATCGGATTGAAAAGAGACGACTTTTACTTCCCTTCTTATTAATCAAATTTTAATTGATACCCTTTACGACCTCCGCTTTCTGGCGGTGCCGGCTGGAAGAGACGCGGCAAATAAAAGGTGGGTACCAATATCAACCGGCGGCTTGACCGATAACAGGCTTCCACCTTGGAAATCGGTGGGCGCGCATCTTCGACTTAATTGCACCGGTTTTATTAGCATTCGCGCGAAACACCGGTGGCAGCTTGCATGTGTGTATGCCAGCTGCCAGTTTCGGGCTCATGCCGCCTACTTGCGGCCACGCCGATTGCCATCGGTAATTCCCGGTGGAATTCCGCGCGCCCGCAAATCGAGCGTGTACGGCGCTCTCTTATCCACTGTTTGCATTGGAATTGTGGATTGCCTTTGCCGAAGAGCATGAGAGCAGCGGAGAAAGAGCGAGCGAGAAAGGAAGCGCGCAAGTTAATTGTTTTAAATCGCTTTCAGTAAAGTCTGATTATTGCCGCAGATTTACGAGTCCTCACTGTACTCAATTCTTTGACGAATACAACGCTAAACGCCACTGCAGTTTCTGAAGCTGGAGACTTTAATATTATGGAGCTGTCAGAAACTCTGAGTTTTTCTCACATTTTCTTGACTAGCACAGTTGTTTAAGTTTACCAACAATAAGGCGGGAGCTTTATTTATATTAACATTGTTTCTTCAGGCATTGCCGCTCGTATATTATGTGGATTCTGGCTGTTGTGAGTTGCAGTCCTTTTCACGGAGCTCAAATGCTCGGCAAGTAGCGATCGAAGGAATCGATCGCTCGATCATTAGCGACTAACGGAGCCCAAGCAGGAATGCTGGCCTCGCCTTTTAAGTTGCAATCTGGGAGAAACGTGCGCGGGGGCGCGGACCGATAAATTGATATTGGAGAACGATGCACGCCTCCTTGCATTCTTTCCAACAGGCATTCCAGCTCTCGCCGTCCTTTGTGCGTTCGCTCGCTCTCCCGTGACCTCGATCGTGCCCGGCAGCATCGAAATCCGGCAACTGGCGATGCCACTTACTCCGAAAAGCGTCCTCCCACAATCAGCATCAACTGTACATCAAACTTACCACGAATAACTGAGTTCCTCGTGGAGAGTGAGCGTCGTCCAATTCCAGTAATCCCACGAGGTGCACTGACACGAGCGCGAAACTCTTTGTTAGGATCGAGGGGAGCAGATCGAGAAAAGATCGATCGGGAAACGCGAGGAATTGGGAAAAGGTCGAAAGGAACGCCGAGATTCACAGGAGTTAAACTAGCTGTGGAAGCGACACGATCACGCCTCGCGGTCGGTGCCGAGCCGACTGACTGACTGACTGACTGACTCCGGCAGTCAGCACGTACAGTCACCGCACTTGCATCAACACACAAGCCGGTCTCCGCTCGGCATTCACTTCCCCCGCAGCCTCTCGCTTCCAGCTCCATTCCAGTGCCGAGGCTTCGTGCTTGTCGTGCCTCTCTCGCTTACGACCGTCCCCTTCTTTCGCACTTCTGCCTCTCTCTCGCTCGCTCGCTCGCTCACTCCCTAACACTCGGCTAGCCTCCTCGGCAGGACCAACTTGCATCTCGAAGGTGCAGCTGCCCTGAGGCCTCTCGAGCCCCCCTTTCTCTCCTGAGCATTATATGCGTCGCACACATACACACAGTTCCACATGCATACGTAGATGGGATCGGGAATCGACCGGGGCACGGGTTGGTGTCGCGCTCGTTATTCAAGAGCGCCCAAAATCAACTTAGATTTGTGCGCAGCTCGAGGCGCGCGACATAATCCCTTCAAGGGACGAATGGAATCCGCTTCAAAACTATGGGTGTGCCTGGGAGCCGCTCCCAGCACGAGGATAGAAAAAAGTGGGATTAATGATGAGCCGTAATTATGGAAATATCAAAGTTTATTTCCCGTAAAACAAAGACACTTGCGCCAGGTAAAGAACAAGTCCGCCGGGACCGGGTGTCGCCAATAGGAAACTGTTCTCTTCCATGAGATTGCCTCTCCGCGTTACTGATTATTTCGGAAACACGCGCTCCTTATCTTTATAACATCTTTCCATGCCTATCCGGCTGGTATCATTGAATAATGCAGTGGAAAGATAGGGAGCAGTGGTAGTGCGCCTGGCGAGATACGACAAGCGGAACGCATGCATCTAAATCGATTAGCATCGACCGTTACTATTAACGGAGAATCAATGATATTAATACCGTCTGCTGACTGCACGCCTAGCTTAATATACACCCGGCTGCTAATTAACTCGAATGTACTCGCCCTGGAAACGAGCGGCTTTTGATACGGAGACATTAGCGCAGTAACTAGATAGGAGTGCAAGCTGTTTGAATTGGAGCCTTCCCATTCTGATATGCCGGTGGTGACTAATGAATTCAAACACTTGTACCATTCAGCGTAATTCCCAGTATGCTCCATATCGGTGCCCTCGCTCTCCGAGTTCTCGCTTTGGGCTTAATCTTGTCAATGTCGGGCGGTTCCCCGTGCAGAGTTGTGCCGCGAGTCTATTATCACACAAATTTCCGCACACTGCGGACGTCCAACGCACTTGGCCATCAAATCGAACATCCTCTTTTTCTGCTTCATAGTCCGGTTGAATTGGAACGTGGCCTACATGCTCACTGCTCAAGGCTGAGAGGCACGTGGACGAAAAGCCGGCAAACTGTTTTATCCTGTGGATGGGAATTTATAATGCTGACTTGCCCGTCGAGGCGCTTACTCCCTGTTTCGTGCTCAATCCGACTGAGCTACCATCACGCAGCAGTCCCTTTCAATTCCCAGTATGTATATACTTTTCTGTAACATCTACTGTTATACACGTGTATCTCTAAAAATTATTCACACGTATGAAATCGATAAAAAATATTCGGTCTACTAATAGCGTCAGATCACATTCAATGAAACAGCCATAATGAAATTCGTCGTGAGATTCTTGGGGCCTCATTGCCTTTCAATTTTGCAAATCGACGGTGAGAGAAATCGCATCAGCATAGTTATGCTCTCAGACATAAGACAGTCCTCCGGATTTAATTTGGCGAGATCAATCGGAATCTCTGCATCACCGTTACGTTTTATAAGTTCGTTTCGAGCGACTACCAATTCGATGAGAACGTTCTTGAACATTTCCTACAAAGTATAGAAAATGTTATTCTGTCGAACGTAAAGAGAATTTTTTTTAAAAACGCAGTCAGTCACCTCGGTGCCCTCGTAGTTTGATATTCCAATAGAGCCAACGAAGCCATTTCCATGTGTGTAGTAGCCTAATTTACGTCTTCTCAAACCAAAGCAATAAACAACATTCTGCTGCTTGCAGGCGTCAATTAGCTTGTATACTTGATCATCGAGTCCTCCTAAAAACGTATTCTAAATTATCTTTATCATGAATTTTAGAGCATAGGCTATTGTTTCGTGTACCTGTCAGATCAACTTTCTCTATGTCAGGGGCGACAATTACGAATTTCACTTTTCTCAGCTCAACATGCTTCTGAACCTCTTTCAAGCCAGAGTAATAGCGACGCCTATATCTCGCCTTATTCTGATCCTTATCGTAATGCCTCCTTTGAAGTCGCACGAGCTCGCGCAGAAACTTCTCGAGACTCTCGTTTAATCCTGGCGTTAAGAGGTTGGTGCAGTATCTGCAATTCGTTCACCTCGAGTATCAAGGTAGAATTCAATTAGTCTCGACTTATTATAACTGTCGAGAGAGTAGTAGATAAACATTCCGAGCAGATTAAGCGAAGGATGGAGAAAGGTGCAGGATGCATTCCCAGCGGTCGAGGGCAAAGAGAGCAGACCTCCACGTTAGTGTAAAATATAACGTTTATTTTAGTGCATAAACAAAAATGGATCAGTACAGCTTTCAGTACAGAGAGCACATTCCTTCGAGGACTGCCATGTACAATTGGTATATCACTCAGTCTAATGGGCTGGCAGAATACTCTCAAGCATTTTCGTGGTTTACGCCGTCGAACTTAATACTGCGTTATCTGGTATACATATCGTACAAGCGGTCATACTCACTCTCTAAAATTTCGAGAATGTGTCAGTGTAGCTTGATCGTTCGAGATTGCGCAATCCTTAATCTCTCGTTTATCGTCATCGTCAATTCCAAGGTTGAGAGTTCGTTCGAGAATCTCACTGTTAATCGAGTCCTCTTCAACGACAGTCACACTATTGATAGCTCTAGTCTCGCAGAGCTGTCGTCTGTTCTGGATATGGAGTTCGTTCAGTTTATCGATAATATCGGAGCCATGAATCACAGTGTCTCCCGAGAAAGCCGGGTCCTCGGGACGGTACTCTTTCCCGTAGAAGTTGAGAGAGGACATCCCTCGAACGTAGTCAACGTCTATTTCCGGATCAGCGGTAATCCTGAGCGAACTGAAGTTAATGTCGTTCAGATCGCTCGCGATAGCGCTCGCTTGCGCCTCGTCGAACACTTGTGGTTTTCGCATATTTATCTGCGCCCTCATGTCCCGATGAGTCAATATTATTCTCTTGAGTCTGGAAGGCCGCCTACCCGATATACGAATGTGAATGCGCTTGACACAAGAATTGCTGGTGTTGCTTAACGCCTGCGATACCGAACGATTCTGATAGGCGACAGGAAAGTTCACGTTCAATCGCACCGCCTCTTTGGGATTCGCATTCTTCAGCCACATTTTCTATAATGAAAATTTGCCGTTAATCTCGAAGAATAATCGGTGATTTCATTGGTCGGCTAGACAGATACCTACCGTTAAAACCTCCTCCAGGTTGATGACGCAGCATTTGCCAACTCGCTTGTAACCACGAATGGATCTGCATCGCTTGGGGATCGGCCCGTCAAACCTGTTCACTGCAGGGATCAGCTCAGTCCTTGGAGAATAAACGTCGAATTTCTCGGGGGTCATGAGTTCCCTCGAACGAGCGGACGGCACGCCCAGCAGGGGATACTCCACTTCGTCGAGGGAGCTCTCATTGTTGCCTTGGGTGTCCGGTGGCAATGCCCTACCGATGCACCGAGTATTTTTGCACTTGAACTGTCGTGATTGTGTCTCTTGGTTCAGCTGCGGCCATGCATCGCTCTCTCCGCCATCGTCCAGTTGTGGCCTGAAAATGCGGATATTAATATTTCAAGCGCGCAACCGTCTAAAAAAATCCGAACGCGTCATTTAAATGGCAGGCTATTTACGTAGAATGTTTTGGAACGGATATGGGGCCATCACGGCCTACTGCACACTGTTTACCCCGAGATATACTTACCGATGCGTCCAAGTTACGTTGGCAGCGTTGGAGTTCTGCATGATGCAACTGTAACGTAACGTTCACGGAACTCAGTCAGAAGGGCTTCGAACGGCATTCCTTCGATTTCGATAGCATTTAAACAGCAAGTCCTTGTCATAACTAGCACGAACACTCCCTTCCCGTTCTCCTCCACGCACGACATACGCGCAAACTGAGAAAAAAATCGGGCCACCTACCTCTGGCAACTACAGAGAAAGTCGGCGCAGCGCCATCTCACTACAATCGGCCCAGTAATGCCTCAGCTGACAAAGCCCGAACCCCAACTGGGTTCTCGCCGAGTATACTTCGGGTCTTCTATCATAGATGGCACTAACGTTCCATTTTCTCTCATCGGGTTTATTCAATTTTTTAATTAACAAACAATTCACCTCAATTAAACAAAGTTAGAAGAATTCGAGGGCAGTTGCCACGAAACTGCGTGAGTTACAGTGTCGGATTACACATTCACACAGGCATGATATGAGACTTCTCATAGAGATTGCGCAAATTGATATAATTTATAAATAACAATTCAATACAACAATAGAACACCCGTTGCGTAAAATTAAAGAGCAGAAAAGTGTGATTTCATTCGCGCATTGTCGTCAGCACAGGTTGCTTCTTTATTCAGCTTTCGAGATAAGTCAAAACTACCTCGCGGCAGCGGTACACAAGGCCAGGATTAATTAACATCCGTGCGAGCAGAAGGACGGCTCTTTATTCCTTTAAAGAAACGTATGTTAACTCATGCATTTGCCCGGGGGATGCTCTGTAATGCCCCCCACCGTGTGAGCGCACAGGGGGTGTGTTTCTTCCGGCGTAAAGTCGTCGTTTTTCTCGGAGAAGGCGAGAACTGGCTCGCGTGCTCGTGCGCCACGGGGGTAAAGGACTTGCGCACGTGCACGCGCGGCCGAGTGGTCGCTACGGCCACGAAATCAATAATTTCCAGGGTATAAAAGATCCTGCCGCTCGGCTTGCGTGCTCACCGTTCTCGAGTTCCGCCGATCGGCCAGTGTCGCGCATCGCTCCGACCTCGAGCTCGAGCATCCGTGTTTTCCCTTGCGGACACACATCTCGCCGATCTCAGATCACGATCTCACTCGGCCGCTGAGAGGTACACTGCGGATCCAGGATAGGTAGTCGTTGTTAAGTGACCACCCCCTAGCGTGTAAGTGGCGCCGGCTACGCATCGCCGATCGTCTGCCGGCGTCCTTTAGTGATGTAAGAACACCTCGCACGCTCTCGCCGGCGATCTCGGTGCTCGTGGATTCCACCTTTTCGTCCCAAAGACCTTAGTGCGCTGGTGAACAAGCCTTGTTGGTGTAAACCTCGCGTCACCCTCCATTCACGTGCGAATTCAATCCTGCAAATTGCTTTGCATCGACAAGTCATTTTTCTCTCTGAAGATCAAATCCTCTTCTCTCGAAGTAAAATCGGGCTAGTGCCACGATCCAAGACGCACGTTTACTTGGACGCTTTGACAGCCGCGGAATTCTGGCTCGGTGTTTCGAGTGCGATTTGCACGTGGCGGACGAATCCATACGTGAGAGACTTGCCGGTGTCGGTATGGAAATTGTCGCGAGTTTACCGAGAGGATCCGGTATCGGCGGCGAGTGCTGTCACTTTAACTCTAAGCTCATAGATCAGAAAGATGAACTTCTTACGAGATTTGCATACATCCACGAGACGATAAAAGATATTTCTAAACCGTGAGACTGATGGCTTAAGGATTAATATGAAACACACTCCTCTATTTCGCAAATGAGCCGCAGCCCCACCACGGCTGCCGTTCCATTTGCCTTTTCGTTCTACCACTTGATTTATTTTTCCACACGGATGAGCGTGTGGCATGGTGTAGGCCTCCTGGGGATCCCCGCCATGTAAAAAAACGGGAACGCGTTCCGGCACGGTACCCCTTGGGTGACGAGGAAAGTCGTGCCATTTTCAGTTTCACTCAATTAGCACGATAACTTCGCCGAATAACGGCGGCATTCATTCGCGCCCACGTACCTCCGCCCTCATTCTCGCACGCTTACCAGCCACCATCAGCAACCTGAATATACACACATACATACCATCAATGCCTCGTGTCATACTTTCATTAAAAGAGCGTCATATCACATTCACTCAATCATTTTCCACGATGATGGCTTGTCTTCCAGACAATAGGATTGCACATTAATCGGTCCAAACCGGCGCTTTCATTCCACTGTTATAGTCGTAATTTGTATTTATTAAGCATCGCGCGATGTCGACGTTCTCGCCCCATTTCCCCGTAGAACGCGGTAACAGGTAGTACTGCCGGGACCGTAATAGATAACAATCCAATCCGTTGGAAAGTCGTATTAAAGCCTCGCCTAGGAAAACGGAATGATTCATTCTTCGTGGAAGAGCGCCACCCCCGCTTACAATGACGATCAACGTTTGTTAACATTGCTAGGTTAAGCCATGTTCTCGGAAAAACCGTTCTCGGCTTACAACGTTCCGACAGAAAAATGAGTGAAACGCACTCCAGTCCTCGACACTCGTGACAGTAAAAGTCTTGCGAACGAGCGCGGACCACTTTTGCAGTCTCGGTGGAGACTGCTGCTTTTTTGTGCGTGTTGACGGTGGAAGAGGCACCTTGAACCACCGAGTCAATGAAAGCTTTTCCACGAAGATGACGCGTGCGAGCGTTCTCTCGCGAGCATCATCCCTTTGTCCAGACTAATCTCAAGTCGGGTGGCGATAGCATTACGACGGTCCCTTTCTCTCTGTCATTCGAAAGCCGCAAGCGTGTGCTGATGAAGCTTTTTTCGCCGGCGCATCCGACTCGATTCAGATTGATAGAGCTGTCGAGGCTGTGAGAAACTGAAACCGCAAGGCCGCGCCGGCGATTGCGAGCGGAATCCATTGATTATTATAAAACGAAGGAGGTGGCGTGTATCCCCTGCTGGATGCACTGAAACACCTACTTACCTACTTATCACTCACGGCTCACACCAATCTGACCGCACTCTCGGTGCACGGAAAAGTTGGGCTTAATTCCGCTTGCGGTGTTCCCTGCGCCTGTGTGGCTCGTCGGTGTTCCGCCGGGTGCTGCACTGTCATTGTCCCATTTCGTTAGCGCGTTTTTACTAATAAACGCTGATTGCCACTCGCGATGATTGCAACCCAGCAACGAGAGTGCACACGCTTGTGCCTGGCCGACTCTCAGTGAAAAGCATAGCGAGGCCCTGGCATTCGTTGCTCTCCAGCCGCAACTCATCCCAACAATTATCACTGGAACAGTGACGTGTTATTCAGTTTAGGCAGATTAGGCAACCGTCTGAGGGGCCCCTGGGTTAGGGGGCGATGCAATTTTCTTTTAACTATAAAATTAAACTCAAGCAGATTTCGTGCTACTCAAGGGTCTTAGAATCGAAACTCCAAGACATGTCTTAATTGTCGAGTACAAACATTACTAGCACAACGAGATATATTTCGAATAAAATACGCACATGCCGAATTTTAAAGTTAAAAATGCAAGTTAATTAAGTAATGTGTGGTATCTTTGATTAAAAACTTTTGGCTTGCTTGTACGATATCTATTTCATTTTTGGACAACAATGTTCAAGAGGATACCTTTTATGTATGGTCATTAAACTATTCACCGCTTTTTTTACATTTTATTATTTTTCGGGGTTATTTTCAACTTGGGCCCCCAATGGTCGTAACGCGTCACTGCGTCGGAAAGTGGAAATGGAATCGGCTATTCGATAAGGTACGAAATTCAATCGGCAAGTTTACAGGCGTGTTCACTTGGGATCGTCGCGGTGTTCCCGCGGCGCCACGAAAGTTCTGAAAAGTTAACGCAGCCTCCGGGGTGAAGTTTGCTTGGTGGCGAGATGACTAGCTCGACCTCTCCTCGCCATGCCGGTGGAATATAAGGACGCGCGAGGTTCAGCTCTTTCCCTCAGTTTCCCCGTGGAATTTATTGAGTAAACAGCCGGTGCCTCGTGTCTAGTTAATCAGTGCACATCCTTAATGGCTTTGCGGATGCAGCGAAATCGAATCTTGCCGGTGCACTTACACCGAGTGCGTGCGTTGAGAGGTCGCGAGCCGGCGCGTGCGAGCGTAATAGTAATTGATTGTTTGTCGTGGAGGAGGTGGGGGAAGTGCGTCGTCACGTAATGTATCATCCCAGTAGCTCCAACTGGAACATGGAGAGCTGCTCGCGGAACACCGAGCCAATGTAAAATGCGAAATGGATTGAACGGGCCAATTTTATAAGTGGCACCATCCGTTTGCCGTCCACCGTTACGAGGCAGGCGTGCGTTCGTTTCGCCGAGATGCTGAGCTGCTCTCTTGGCCGAGGCCGAGGCCATCGCCACTGTTCAAACTTCCGCACGGCTCTCGCAAAAACGATCGCTCGTTTGCAGCTGGGTCAGGAGACGCAGGCGGCGAATACCACACGAGGTCATCATCATTCCGGCAAAGCAGAGCAGTTGCTTGGTTAATGCGCGTAATTCGGTCTTATCGGTGCAGGCGCGCATCGACAAATACATAATTAGCCCCGAAATTCCAAGTAACTCTCTCGCGTGTTCCACTGCGCTCGGAGCGAGCGGCGCACTGTGCACTTAACACACGTGGAAGAAACTTTTCATCTGCCGGGCGACCACGCCATAACCGGCAGGGATATACACTGCGATCCCGTGCAACATGCGCGCCGTGGCAAGTCGCGCGGAACGCATTATTTCCCTTTGGCAGCTCTAAAATATGTTGTTGCCAGGCCCGGCCTTCCACGTGGATATGAGTGCCGCGTGCTCCTCTAGAGCTGGAGAGACAGAGAGGGAGCAAGATCTTAACATTTCGAGACTTCCATCGGTGGCAGTTCGAGAAGGAGGCCGCGCGGGTACTTTCCGCGGTAATCATTCAACTACATACACAACTGCAGATACTTTTTTTTCATATATCCAGATCGGATGATTCGTAGAATATTACATAAAAATCGAAATCGAGTATAAACGTTTCTTTATAATCGACTGTCGTAAGGAGAAACAATTTCAAAAAAGTTGATGCATAGGCATTAACATGCCGAGTGTCAAGTCTGTCATATTCATGCGTACGCGTGCACGGAACTGTCCGCTGGTGGATAGTTTCCCGGGAATCGTCGGCATTAAGTAGGTGTAAATTACACGACGACTTTATTACCACGGCCCCGAAACACACAACTGGGCTTTCGATTGCTTAATGTGTTTTTTAGGGCACGCGATCGCCCGTGCATACATCCGAGTCGTGACCGAGGGCCGACACGCAACGTCCACGGGAATGAGTGTCAAAAGACGACCTGTCACCAGTCGGACATTCCCCGAAGAAGAAAAAGGATCTCTTTATTAGCCCGGCGATTAAAGCAATGACATTCAATTGTTCATGCTATCCGGTTTAAATCCATAAGAAGTGAGTTGGAGGCAGGAAATCGGGCGTAATGGGGCAGTCGTCGCTAATTAATTAGCCGGAATCGCCGAGCCAGTGCGTTTCGCGATGGGAATCACTCGAGAAATAACAGAACAATCCACGCCCGGCCACTGATACCGTTATTTTTTATTTTTACAGCGTGCTTCCGCCTCGAAGCTGTAGCTTACGCAACTTTCGTAACTGTATACTGTGATAAGTCGAGTCGACCCGCTGCGAGCAGTACTTCCCCTCGACGAATCCACGCCACATATCGCAGCTTTCGCTGATCGACAGTCGCTCAGTCCACGGGTACTGCGAGACGAGAGCTGTTACACGTGTCGCGACCTAACTAAACTCTTTAGTGGCCAGGCGGTAATTAGAGCTTCATTGTTTCCCGAGGATCGACGCGAGCGAAGCTTTGAGTGAAACTCGTGGGAGCAGAGGCTGGAAAGAGCGAGAAGGAAGAGGTCCCTCGCGTCGCTGTCAGCCTCGAAATGAGATTGCGTCGTACCGCAACTCGCAAGCGAGCGGGGGTTGATTACCCAGTGTCCCGACAGTGTGCATGGGACACAACGAGGCAGCTCTAATAGCTTCGGGTTCATACACGCGCGTACATGTGTCGCATCAGCGCCCATACTTTGATTAGATGCACCGATTTCCTCGAGTGCTCTCGCCTCCTCCGCTCGAGGAGAGAATTTGCGGCGCGCACGCTCGCTGTAATGCGTCGCATGGAAATCTGACCCAATTTCCAGGAGAATCGCGAGTGCAGATCCGAAAATCCGACGAGCGGCTCGGTGGCTCTCGATACGGCTTTTCACCGCTACACACGTACTTAGAATAGAGATGTCCTATTATTTAAGGAGCGCTGGCAGTCCGTGCTTCGAAAGCCCTCTGTTTGTAAATCACGATCGGCAGTGCGGAGCAGGTGTGATAGCACGATTTTTCTTCCCACGGAGAGACTGCCGAGTGGCCGCGGCTGCCTCTCCTCGTACACAAATCACCAAGTGAATGCATATCGCGTTCCCGCGGAAACTTTCACCAGTGTGCATTGTCCCCTGTGATTATGCTAACTGGGTGCCGCTACCAGGGAGCATCCACGTTCGCTGCACTACGTGGACGAGAGGCTCTCGTCTCATGGCCTTCGTTTCACCGTCGTCATAGTCCATTCATTCAGAAGGCAAACTCGCACGCAACAGCTATCGTTTGATAGTAGCCCCCGTGAGAGATGATTAAGCACGGACTTGATCTCCTTTGTTCCTTTGAACGGGCAGATAATTCGAGAGGGAAAGAGAGAGCGGAGCAGACAACGGTAGACTTCCAAGGGTTCATGCTCCAGTCGTGGAGCGCGATTCTCATTAGGCAAATGTCCGCATAAAATCCCCTTTAAAGAGACTTTTCCTTTTTAAAAGCGCTCTCTGTGAAAACGCCTCTTCCTCCCTTTCTCTGGCCGCGGTTCTCGCCGGCCGGCGCGGCGGCGGCGGCGGCGTCTCCCTTCCGAGTGAAATTGCTTCTTTATCTCAGCTTCTCCCTAGCCGAGCGTACTATCCGGGATCGCACGTTCCAGTTCCCGGTAGAAAAAAGAGAGGAAACTCTGATGAAGTGTGACCAAGTGACCGGGTCTCCTCTGTTAAGAGTCGAGTACTCTCCTCTTCGACTTCCTCGGCGACCGTCTCAACCCTCGAGGATGCTTCGGCCGTAAGTGGAGGACGATTTAGGAAAGTATCGTTAATCGCTCTTGGTCCGAGTTCAATTTTCTCTCTGTCTCGAGATGAATCTTTACAGGCCACCCGGAGAAATTGCACCGCGCACGCTAGTAACGTCACGCGGCCGAACGTCGGACTGTCTAACCAGCTGAGGAGACACCCGAGGGGCCGATTCTTGAGCAGCACTTACTTTTTGAAATTATTGTTCGGGCCATGTGGAAATACGCATATTAAAGGCAATTTCCAGGCAGACAATCTGGCGAGCGTATCTCGACCTTACGAAAGATGAGTGAGAAAGTCGCGTCATTCGCCCGGGAATTTCCCAAGAGGCTCAAGGTCCCGTCAACCTCCCTAGAGATTCAGTTAATTGTCTCCAAGCGAGTGTAACCGCTGCCTTACCGCATTCATAAGCACGCATTCGGAGTAGCAGCGACTTTTAAACAGGACGCC
Organism: Crossocerus cetratus; assembly: GCA_963675795.1. Taxonomy (NCBI): domain Eukaryota; kingdom Metazoa; phylum Arthropoda; class Insecta; order Hymenoptera; family Crabronidae; genus Crossocerus; species Crossocerus cetratus. The sequence continues at coordinate 12,579,643 of OY776666.1, read as the reverse complement.
GCCGTGACGAACAATGGCACCGTTTCCCCCTTTTTTCCTGCCGCAGACGCCATAACGAGATGGCGAACCTCGGCCTGGAAACACTCTCGATCTTTTGTTCGACCGGCGTCCGAACGAGACGGTTTCCGCGTGTGAGCACTCCACTTTTCGGAGAGCACGCTTTACGTAAGACATTAGCGAGCGGAGTATGGTGAATGATGACGACCGAGAGACGCCCGCTCTTATTTGGCAACCCAGGGTCAATACTGCTTTGGCACTCGTACGACTCTGCTCCTCTTAAAAAAGCAATCAAAAAGCTCCTTTATTGCAAGAAGCAGCTAGAAACGGTTTTCAAGCTGGGATTCTAACAAGTCCCGTCGTTTCAAATATTGATGAACTCTTCATACAAGAGTGGAGTGGAAAGTACACGCGTGCTTTGACGGCCTGGACCAGAAGTGGATGTGAAGACAGCGGGACTGGAGTGAAGATCCTCTCGTTAAGGTTCCTCGTCGTAGGCATTGTTTCTCCCAGCGATTTGTTAAGCGGTCAGCACAATTCTCTCCTCGTCTCTCTCCCTCTCTCTCTCTCTCTCCGCCACTCTCTCGAAGTGGAGGTGGGAGAGAAGGCGCAGCAGCCTGAAGTGTATGCCCGAGACGAATCGAGAGTCCCGAGAGGACGGAGCGTTGCGGAACGAATGATGATTTTGCAGCCGAATGTTGCGCGGCAAGGATTAGTGGGCCAATTCGGCTTTCCACAGAACGGGCGGCTCGGCATCTCGTTTCTCAGTTTTTAATTACGCGAGCCACCTGTTAATTTCGCGTGCAGCCACGCGATTCTAATTGCAGGTCGCGGGACTCCATTGCCCCGTGGGAGAGGAGTACTCCAGAGAGATCGGCTTCGATTTCAACATTTACGAGCTTCAGCCTGGAGTGGAACACGCGTGGCAGCCGGTGTTAGCCTGTCGAGTATCGTCTGGGCCCTTGCTCGCCTCCCGAATGAGGTCAGCCGCTGCTTTTTGCGGAGCAGCGTGTAGCATTGTTTTTGCGTCCCTCTTTTTGAAGGGTCTCTCTTGTGAGCAGGGCATTTTGTTGCCGAGTGTATTATACCAAGCATACACGTGCACGCACACATACACACACGCCCACAAGAGTACTGTGCTGCTGCCTCCCTGGGGGGGGCTCTAGAAAATGTGTATTGCGACCTAGTGACACGACGAAGATCCCGGCAACCGTTATCGCGTACTGCTCGCCTCGGCCTCTGTGTATGTGTGCGCACGTGTGTGTATTGCGTACCTTTTTCTTCGCGTTTCCGCGACACGTTTCAGCTATGCGAACGCGCACGCACAGTGTCCGTCTGTCCTGCGAGATGGGCTTCATTTTTCCTCGCCATAGACGGCCGCGTTTGTCGGCCAATCAGAATATAAGGGCGAAAGTCTCTCGATTAGTGTAAGAGCGGAGAATCACGCGAGTGGAAATATCTTATTCAAGGCATGAATTTAAAGCTTTGATTCAAGGACCATTAGTCTTAATAAAGACCAGATATCCAGTGGCTCTTTTCACGGACACTTCTTCTTGCCCGAGTGCAGGCCCGACGACGACTTCTTTATCGTCGCCGGGCCCCCCGGAGAATTCCCCGGCATTCGGTCTCCGGGGCAATCGGCGGAATACGGTAATCTTAATCGTGTCGATTTAAAGGAAACACCTCATTACCGCGACCCCCGATATAACTGTATTTCAACTGCGTTGAGGGGAGACACCGCGGTATCGCGCGCCCGCTAATTTCAGCAGTATCACCAGGCCTAATTAAAATTTATTGCCGCATTATCGCGGGAGGAGCTAGTTAATTTCAATCGCGCGCCAGCGGATCCCCGTAAGCACGCGCTCAGTAATTAACGGAAACCGGGAGATACATATGTCCGAAATGACGTACAGGGAGACAGACGAGGTTGCAATGAGGGGAAGAAAGTTGGAGAAGATCGCTCTTAGACTTTCTCTTCATTTCCCGATCCTCCAGCCGGCCAATTCAATTGCAAGTGGGTGCTCGCCCTAGTGCTCGAGAGAATCGATCGAGAGCTTTCGATAATTAAGACGAGACAGGGAAGCTTGTTGACTATTCAATAGTCCAGCGGTCCAACGTTATAAATAAATCCAATTCATTATCAGCGTCAGTCATGGTCTGCTGGTGAGTCGGGCGACCCAGTTATCGAGAGGAGGACTGCGATCGATAATACATCACAGATGTCGCGCGTAAATTTGAGGGTGCTCTTTAACTGGCCACGAGGAGGTGCAGGAAGGTGCACTTTTCGGCCAATGGGAGGTGCCGAGTCGATGGGATCTCAGCTCCTTTAAAGCTTTTACGGTGCGCATAAATACTGGCCATGGTGGAAGACAGAGGTTTGGGAGGTTCGCCGCTAGAGAAGCGGACGGTGCAGAGGCCAAGAGACGAGCGGTACCGAGGAGGTACCGATGGCTATCGAGTCAATTATCGGCGATAGCCCTGCCCAGCTTGCCTGGCGCTGCAAATAAATTCAATTCGTTACTGGAATGAGCCGTTGTCTCTCTCCGCGGCTGGCCGTGGTCCAAGTGACCCACTTGCGTCTACTGAAGAGCACCAAGACGAAGTAGAATAAGCGCCTTCTGGTCGGACGCTCTCCCGACTTCACTTGCAGCCGAATGCGCGCGCACACTATCGCACTGTACATTTAATAAAAGTCAGTTCTCTCGAACTCAGAAAACCATATATTCTTGGCTGTCCGACAATATCCTTTATCAAAGGTACGCTTCAAACAACGTTGGGGTCTCGAGCGTTAAAAATAGATAGGAAAATCTATCAACAGTCAAATTATAATTGTAATTCCGGCTGACAGTCGCTGCTCGAATCGCCTTCTGACAACCGCAATACATCGTTGGTACTAATACCGAGTACTATATCGGGAAATCACTAACACGCCGGTGGTGTAGATGTGCTTATCGATTCGCAATAACCGCGACGCCACGAAGGGTCATTGTTTGGTCCCGTAGCTTTGCGACTTCCCATTGCAGCGTTACAGTAGAAAGATGAGCAAAACGTGGCAATATGCTGGCATAACGAGGCCCGGCGAGGTTTCGCAGAAAAGCAACCCGGCGAAGGACAATGGGCCAGTGTTATTTATTCGAGAAGAAGGTGTGCAGAGTGTAGGGATAGGGAGGTTTCTTTATACCGTGGGCTCCAGGTTGAAGGGAGGAGTGCGTGTCGCCGAAGCCACAGGGATTCCATGGAGTCCAGCGCATCCTTTCGCGTGGCCCTTTTTCATCCCATGGACGCCGATCTTTTAACGAGGTGCAATTAACGAGCCCGGGCGAACCGGTAATTTCGAGGATTCGAGTACCACGAGGGAAGGAGCAGCTTCTAAGTCATCGCCCGGCGAATTCGGCCGGAATTCCTGGACCAACATGCATCCACGTCCAGTGGGCTCTCGTGCATCGCAAATGAGCGGATCCCCCGCAGAGGTAAGCGTGTGTTGAACGTATGCAAAAACCCCCCACGTGCAAGATTGGCCGTTGGTAGGATTTATGCTCTAACATGCCGACGGGCCTTCCCTTAATACAATTAGAGCCGGCTCCGACGAGCGCCACTCCATCTCTGCGCTCCCTATCATCAGAAGAAGACGGATTTCGCCATGAAATATGGATCCTGCAGGCGGGCACAATGGCCGAGAAAGTAAGTCGAACGCCCTCGATTTGTTCCACGAACACACCTCTACGTCCTCTACCGCCAGACAGACATGTTCGTGTCTCGGCCGACGCTCTTCATTGTTAATTGTCCTCCCAGACACACATAGTGGGCAAGTTTCGCCGAGAATCATCGCAGCTTTCATTTGCTGGCAGTGATAACTCTCGCAGTGCAGCTTGATTCGTTCAGCTAGTAATCCGGCGTGTTGGGACAGCAAAGGGTTACTCCATTGACATGGAATCATTGTAGCTCCAGGCACAACCTGTAATCCCCCGCTCGCAGCTGGAACGAGAGGAAGACGGATCACCGCGCGTTCATCGTCTAATCCGGCCGGGAATCGTTGGTTATTGCGAGACTTATGCCGATGACTTAACAACAATGCATAGCAATGCGCGCGCGGCCCCTCACTTGCCGGAGGAGTAGGACGTGTGCTCTCTCGGGATGCAGCCGGCGCATCTTTTGCATTGATCGCGTGAGCCTGCGGGTCGGCCACCGGCGAAAAGGGAAGGATGAAAGAGGAGCTCCAAATGGATTCCAGCGCGCGAGTCTCGGGACATAATGCCTGGGTAATGCAAACAAGAGAGTCTATAGTCGTGGAAAGGTACAACAGCAGTTCTTCGTTAAATGGAGACCCGGAATATCAACATTACACGGCATGAATCAAGGGAAGCTCTCTCGGCGTGCGCGCCTTTTGCCGCTGTTCATTCGTGCGTCTCGACGTCCTCGTCCTCGCCGTCGGCTTTCATTAATGGCTAATTAATTTCGAGCGCGGAAAAGCCGATCGTTGGCTGCGCTCCCAAGGCGAGATAGAGAGATGGATATAAGTAGGGGCAGTCGCTCCAATAAATCCGGGGAGCGAACAAAGCCGGAGAGAGAAGGAAAATGGGCTAATTAATCATGTCATCTGGTCATTACGAGCAGAGCGATCCAATTACCCGTCTAGCGCCTGGAAAAAATCTCGGTTTCATTAGGCGTTTACACGTATTTCCAGTCTGAATCGCAAGACTTTTACGCCGTGGCGGGCTGCAACATTTGCTCGCCCGCTCGTGCTTCCGAGGCCGCCTATAATGCGGCTCTCCCCGCGGTATCTAGCTCAGCGCAATATATCTCGACTCACGCATCTGCAATTAGCAGCGGCGCGCTTTTGTGGCGAACGCCTTAATTAGCGCCGTCATCTTCACCGATACGCGATCGGTAAACAAAACTGGCGCCGTGATGCTCCGTTGGGGAAACGGGGAGGCGTCGATTCGCGCGATCGCAATGGCCGAGAAAGGGTGTCCCATCGAGAGCAGCGATAAACAGGTGGACAATGGCTGGACGTTGCTGCCAATGAAGCCGAGATCCCGCACTGTTAGGAGGTGCTATCTCGACCGTGTATCGGGAGTTTCTCTCGGCTTTATGATTTCCCTGGAGGGTACGCACCTCTCGTGCTCTTGTCTCAGTGCCGAGTAGCAGCCAAGAGGAAGCGCGTCTCTCTCCGCCGGCTGGAGAGTGTGAGCTGTCATGCGCTTCCCCACAACGCCTGCTCACAATGCCTGGCCTATTTGTTGCCTCGGCTTATCTTTTCCGCTCATTAGATTCGGCCGATGTCGATCGAAACAGTAATACTGGCGTCGTTAACTCGATATCGCACGCGTCAACTCTGGGACCGTCTATCAAGTTTACGTGCACCCGCCGACAGCTATACGTCCCTTCGGGGTTGTTTATTTTATACCTTGACGCGGCGAGCCGAGCGAGCTCAGCATCAAAGGTGAGCCTCGCAGGGTGCGGACGCCTGCGGGCAGGGCAGGTCATAATTCTATTGAGCTCGCAGCCTCGCAAGGGGGACTCCGGCATTTTCTCCTTACAGCCGATCTCGTCGTTCGATACCAGGGCGAATCATAGAGTATGCTCGACAAAGAGTTCCAAGTCAAGCGTGCACTGCCTCGCAGCGGTCAGATGAAACAGAAGCCGGTGATTATGGAGTGGGTAATGTAAGATGCCCCCTGCAGCCCCAAAACATACCCTCGCGCTGAAGGCAGTTATTTGCGACGGGATCCCATTCACGGTGAACGCAGAAATACTGTTATCCAGAGTGGCTCGATGAGTCGTGGGCGCTGAGACATCTCTATATCGGCGGCGAGCCGTAAACCGAGGATGTCTACTTTGTATTTCACTAGCTAGTTGTCGGCTCGTTGTTTCTGCAAACCAGCTGCCAACCTCGGCCTCAGCCGGGAAAGTCGGCTTACACAAATACCAATTGTACTTGCCCGGCTGCCTCCATTTCTCTCCTCCAGCGCGCGCAAGTAGTCGAGCTAATAAGCCACCAACGGGAACAATTAACCTTTCGAGTCCGGTAATAATTTAGTCTTGAGGCAGAGAATTGGGAAGGGGGCGGGGTTAGCAGCACACCTTGGAACTTTCTTCGCGGGAGAAATGACCGGATGAAAAATCGAGGAGGCTCGGATGGACGTCGGAGGGGAGTCTGGAGCCGAGGAAGATCGAAAGGCAATCCTGGGAGAAAAATTGAACGAGCTTAATTAGCCGGGCGCAGCAACTCCGGCTTAGAAAGATACTGCGCGGGCGCTCGAGCGAGCTGAAATTTCGGGATGGTTGCATGGCAGACGCGCGTATGTACATGTGGTAGTGGCGATGCGAGGGTACCAACCGAAACGGAGTCTATGGCCGGCTCTCGACGCCACTCTCACCCGTTTTTGAAGTTTTCGCTCTAGTTCGCCGCAGCGGCGGCCTAATGAGCGCGCATGCTTCCACCGAGAAGCGGCAAGAAAGATTTGCCACATATTCCCCCACAAGTACGCATCTTAATTTAATTGGCCGCCGACGCCGACGCCGACGCCGCCACTACCGATACCCAGCTTCCTCCGCGAGAGGCGACACGCGGAATGACCGTGGAGAAGCTTCCTTTTTATTCGCCCGATATCGTGGTAAAAGAGCGTGTGATAATGGTAGCTTCTAGTAGATTTTGTAATCCTAAATGACCGGATGCAGGCGCCAGTGGGAGCCGAGCGTGTCGTTAGGAGAAGGTTAGATTTCGATGTATGTAAAAGCGAGGCGAGAGCGTGTGTTCCGGTCCCAATTTACGAAGGCCCCGCCGGGCTAGGACAGGCTGAAAGGCCGACAATGTCGCCGAGCACCGGAAGAACTGGCGTAAGAGCTTGTCCAAGGGAGGAGACGCAGGACTAGACGGCGAGAGCATGGTAGATGGTAGGTAGGTACTGAGAGAAGGCCGTCGGCCTCGCCGACTGTTCTCCAAGAGGTCGACCCACTTCGCCCAAAGGCGAGAGGGACCGTACTGGTAGTCAGTTACGTACATACACGTACCGCGTGCACGTACGTAAATATATCTACTATCTTCCGCTAGTCTCCTCGGCCGCAACGGACCTTATTCCCGGCGTACACACACCTCAGAGCGAGAGAGTAAGCACGCGCGGCTGCCTTGCATGTCCTTTCGTACACCTATGGCACCGCGCATATGCCGCAAGGCCATATCCTTGACCAAGCGCCCGCCTCGCGCCGCAGCCAGCGGATTAACCCAAACCCACGGGAATAGCCAGGTGGAAATCTACCGCGACACCAACCAGTGAGAAGAGCTGGCCAGTTGGTACTTGGTAATATGGAGGCAAGTTATCGCGGGAAATGGCCGAGGGCGTCGCGCGAGTAATGTCATCATCGGCGATCGGCTTCATTGTGGGAGATTCGGCGTGGACGTAGAGTCTGAATCGGGCGGCTCGACGGGAGGTCCTGCGATCGCGTCGCCGCTTTTTGTGGAGCGCGCTGCAAAAAAGGGGACGAAGAGGTCGAGCGAAGCAGGATGAGGCCGATCGATCGGTTGGCCAGATCGAGAGGCTGGGGCCCGGCCGGCCGACTCGGGAGCCCCGACGATCGATCTCTCGGGTGTTCCTAGCGGGAGACGACACGTGGTTTCTGCAGTAGCGCGGCTGGCACGCGGCTCCCTACTACCCACCTTCCTCGGCTTCCTCGTCCACGCTCTCGACGCAATGAGGCGATCCTCAAAGCGCGACCGGTAGTCGAACCGCGTGCACGTGGAGCCCACGGTGGCCTCGAGAGAACGAAGTAGATCTTCGCGGCTCCTGCAGATCGCAGGACGATAGGACCCTCGCCGGAACGCCGCCGACTAAGCCGAGCGCCCGCTCCTCAGGAACTCACGCTGGAGCGAGACTTCGATTGCCGCCCGATCGAACACCCCTGCAGAACAGAGTCCGCTTCTTACGCCGGCCAGTACTCCGCGTATACCACCTCCTAATTGAATAATCAAGCAACTGGAGAGACCATTTTCGAACGAGTGTCACAGTTATATCTCTCGCTGCTCGAGAGCTGTCAGTTGATTCTGGGATAGTTGCCGCATGGAATTATCGGCGGCACTCGGTTGCCCCGGCCGGCACCGATGATAAGTGTTTCGCGCGGAAGATCCTCCTCTGGATGAATGCCGGGCCAATTGTCTACTTCTCTCGCGGAAGCTGTTTCTCGTTCGGTGACAGATAGGAGGTCGTCGTCGCGGCACGGCACCAGGTGGGCCAGCGTCGGGTGAGCCGCGAAGAATGAAGAAAGGGTGAAGGTGCATCCGGCCTAGCAGCTTCAAGGAACGATCGGCTTTAAATCGGTAAGCTACTTTTTCCCTCCTCGCAACCTTTATCCTCGACTAGTCGCGCTCGGTCTGACATTAAGCGGCTGTTCCAGCGCGTGCATTGTGTGTACTCGGCGAGCGAGCGGAGCTAACAGCCGCACTGTGACAGGAGTTAAAACGAGTATTATGAAGACTGTCACTTCTTCATACACGGCGCGCGGGTCACTCGTAACGCCGACATTAAAATTCTATTCAGGCGCGCCGAAGCAAAAGTGACACGATTTCTATGAGCCGGCAGCCGACTCTACCGGCTCGTGTATTCAGAGCCAGAGCCTCATTCAATTAGTCAACTCAATTTCATGTCCGCGTGGAACATGGAAACATTTTAAATACGACTACGAATATATCCACTAAAATCTTCCCATGGATTCAAAGGCTTCTGTACACATATTTCTAATTCTTTTCAGTATTGATTTCCAAAGAAATATGTTTGCATGACTGTATCAGTAGAAATCGGTAGAAATCTGGGGCGTAAGACCTTTTCGCGACTTACGGTTACGATAAATTGTTGGAATACCACGGCAAGCGGCATCGCAACGGTCCAAAGGCTAATACAATAAAATTTGCCGCTATAAAGAAATACAGGCGCAAGAGTATAGCAAGAAAGCGGGGAAGGAGCGGCGCGGGAGAGGCGCCGATAGAACAAAAAGTCGAGGAGTACGAGGTGATCGAAGCAAGGCAATAAATTGTATCGGATCTCGTTTCCTGTCTTATGAGCAAGCGAAATGAATATCCATTGTCTTTCTCTCACTTTCTCCCATTGCCAGTGGAATAGGCCACAGTCCAGCCGAGTGTGCCCGACAGAAACCACGTGTACCTACAAGGGAACACCTGTCGCCACTCATTCCCAAGATTCTTCGAACCATTTCCCCCAAAATGCGCTTTCCACTCTTCAATGCAATTGTCGTGGAAAGTGTGCTAAAGTATTACTGAGAAATAATGAAAACGGGCGAAGGAGGTTGTCGGGAAATGAGTGAGCTAAACATCTAGAGAACCTTAGCTACCGTGAAAACAGTCTCTCATTACTCTGCGCGTTGATTGCACTCGATTTCGTTTACTGACGAGGTGTGCGCGGACTTCCTGCAATAAGAGGCCGTTAAGTAGCTGGCAATAGTGGAATTGTTATCATGGCGCGACTCTCGAGTGAACGGACCAGGGCGTAACCCACTTCGGGCGACCATAACACCGAGCAGCAGCTAAAAGAAAGCTCTATACCACAGAGCGCCTCGTTGCAGCCTTTGATCCTTCCAATAATAAACGTCAATTACTATTGACAGGAATCCAGGAGTTAATGATAGATTAAGCGCAGCGGCTACGTGCCGGAGTGAGTGGAGAGCTAGCGCCGGGGACACCGAAGCGTTGGTGTAAACTGGGTCGATCCGATGGTCGAATTGAACGGGCTCCGCTCGTTCACGGAGGAAGATCGTCACGGCCACTTTCACTGATTAGATGCGCGCCTAAACGCATCCCTCCCTCCATCGGAAGCCGTTCGTCTGGTTAGCGACAACGATTTACAGTTAGCCGGGGCACCCCGTCACCGCTCGATAGAGACACTTTCACGGAGGACAACCGCTAGGAGAGAAGCTCTTTCCCGGTGCAATTAGATCGCCGAGGATTAAAACGCGCGGAATATACTCTCGCGTGGAATGTTTAAGTGAAAATTAATCTCTAGCTGCGAGGAGGAATGACGGCCCACTGGGGAATAGTGTTGCACAGCTGACTCGGTTTCTGGCACGGTGGCAATCGATGTAAACGACCGCGATTTAGCGAATCGAGTTCACTCTCGTCCGAGAGTGGCGGGTGTTTAATTTCATCCTGGATGTCCGGCAGGTAGGATAGGTAGGCCGGCAAACCGCGAAGGAATTCTTCGCTAGTCCGCGGACCCGCCGTTTCTCCGAGCCGCGTGGTCACTTGAGCATCGCACGCCCGCCCCACCGTGCTGATCTAGTTTCGATTTGCAGATCTGCCGATTCGGAACAAATTAGAGCCGCTTTTGTTCACGATCGGCTCGTCCTCTTCCACTGTATCTGTCGCTCCTTTTGGGCATGCTCCGGCCCGAGCGGGCCCGTTAGACCGTTTCGCCGTCACGGTCCTTCGTCCAGAACAGATTCGCCCTGAAAAGCGAACAGCTGAGAGTTCGCTCTGCCAGCAAGTGAAACGTGGCGGCCTTCCTTTTTCGCCTGCCGAGCGAATTCGTGTAAGTGCGAGCGGCGTCTAGCTAAAAGAAGTAAGTATAATCCCCCAAGGAGAGAATAGTCGGAAAAGTCACCTCGTTAGCTCGCCGTGGTAGCTTAACTTTTCCAACAAAGCATCCTCCCATTTTAAACGGCTTATATACTCAAGGATCTTTCCATTCGAGCTCGCGACTCGCAATGCCAGTGAGGATTGCGATTTGGTTAATGACATAATCCCCCTGATATTTCCCCGAAACTGTGAGTTTCTGTGGATCCCGAGTGCCGAGCGCATCGGGTGTTGGCGTCGAGTGCTCCAAATTCCGGCATTGTCCTCCATCGGGAGAGTGATGGGCTGGTGGCGTACGACCCAAAAATCATGCAGGATCGCCCGCCACGGCGTTTCGTCTCGCTGTGCTCTCGACGGTGTGCTCGTTAAATGCCTGCAATTTAGCCGGGAGAATTCGTATGCGCTTTCTCGTGTACCGCGAAACCTACATCGATTAACGAGTCATTAACGCGAGCACGTCCAATTACGTATCCGCCGTCTCGAGGCGAGCGAGCGGAGGTAGCCTGAAAAACAGTCGCAGTTATATCGGAGATAATAAAGTACCGACGGTCTCGCACTGCGGGCAGCCGTATCTTAATGATACCTTCCATCTCCGAGCCCAGTACTGTCTCAGGGGCTGAAACCATGACGCCCTGAAAATTATTTCGCCACGATTCTCATATCCCAATTCTCGGCCCGGCGTTTCCTAGAGCTGCGGGAAATTGCACAGCTGCCCGTTAAATCTCGAGTGAGGAGCAGCCGCGGTGGAGTAGGAGATCACCGATGTGCCCATTACCGATCGTGACCCTATTTCCACGAGGCGCGCTCTGGCCCCACCTGAAATTTATTGGACCATTCAATTGTGGAGTCACTCGGGCCGAGCGACACATCAGATAAAAGCCGGCCGAGGCAGAGTTCAATGCGGCCGAAGCCCCTCATTACTAGACCGATTCGTGCAACTCCAATCGTTACACGATCGATTACTAAAAACTTTAATAAAACCCGCCGGGATTTATCCCGCGGGTAAAACTCTGTCAGTTAGTTGATACGTAAACTTTCATAAAATGGTGGGATTTAACGAAGGACTCGAATGAAGTTATACAGCTGGGACGGCGACGTCGTAAAAAAGAACGGCGGCGGTGAACAGCAAGACGCCTCGACACCGTGGTAACTTTAGTAACCCTGTTTTACCGTACACGCGCGTAACACAGCACGAGCGGCTTTTATTTACAGTGTAACTAACTGTCGAGCCGGTGGCCGAGGCATCTTGGAGGGTCAATAGCTCGGCAGAGCGGGTCTATAATAAATCGAGCTTACCGATTCTCCCAGGCGCGCGGAACGGCTGGAAGGGCTCCCGATTTCGCGTGAGCCGCAATAAATAGCGGGAGAGCTCTCGCCCGTTTCTCGGCTGCTATTTTCATCGGGCCCAAGTAGAAAACGAATCGGAGGCCAGGTGGAAGGCGTGGAGTCTGGCAGAGGTGGATTGCCGGGCGCGCGCGCATGAATATTAAGATGAGAGTGGGCGCAAGCTAGATTCGATTTCGATCGGCGACATCGTCAAGGGACGGACTAGACTAGAGAGCCGGTGAAAATGCGAGGCTCGTTCAACTGCGGCTCGACTCTCGGGCCTCTTCCCACGAGAGCGATGTCTCCCGTTTCACTTGGCAGGCTGGCGCGAGAGAGGCTAATTATTCAGGATGATACGCAAATTATTAGTCCATTGGCCGGCTGACAAGACTTCTCTGGGGATTTCGCTGAATTCCGAGCGGCACTCGGCCACGAACCTGTCTCGCAACATTGCGTGCGGCGACAACCTCTTACACATTTGACTCGAACAACTCCGCGCGGCGTGGCTGGTGAATGGCCGGGAGAAATTTTCACGACGAGCCGCTCGCGGCCACCTCGATTCCCTCTTTCGCCGCTAAGAAGATGCTCACTTCTTTGCGCACCTGTGCGCGCCTGGCTGCGAGAGCAGCTCCTTTTTTTCCCCCCGGGCGGCAAGCAGATGCAGAGAGAGTTCTCGGCTCGGAAAAGTGGTACGATTGGAGCGGCGGCGGGCGGAGCACAAGAGAATTATTGCGAAGGTGCCTTGGTGCCCGCCGTTCTCTTCCCCCGATTGTTCTTGATCGGGGTGGGCAGTTATATCGATATATAGCGGGGCCCGAAACACCGGGGCAATTAAATGCACGCTTATGCGCCTCGGCCTCGCCCGCGAATGTGTGTCAATTGTAAGACTCCACTCGGTAAGGCGGTTTCGAGGTGGTCCACTCTTCAGCATCGAAAATCGCGGTAGTAAAGTGTGCACGTGGTCGGCCGCCGGCTGGTGGGGACAATTGCCGGCACATAACTGCTGCCGGGTGTACACGCACTCACATCCATACGATCCATACGCTTTGGAAGCATCGTTAATTTCACGACTCGCTCTCCCGGCGTATACACACGCGAACATTATTATTACCCCGGCGCGGCTCCGCCAGAGGATTTCGTAGGTAGTCGTAATACATTCGGCGAGTGTGCGCTTAAAGGGGCGCGATAAGCCGATCTCCACGATCGTAAACTTCATTCCCAAGGTGTTTCTCGGTACAGCAAAGTCATCAGCGGTGAAAACCTGGCCCCGAGACAATCGCGCCCCCAGGCCAGCCATTTCCCTTCCTGCACGCTCTTGAGATCAGTGTCATGGTTCTCGATATGTCGCACGCGATGATAACTCTTCGTACATTATGGCCCGGCATTCCGCAATTCGAAATTATGCAATCCCGCAGTCGCATTACAAATCGTGATCGATCAGACATCGGCATCGCCAAGTCGTCGATAGGAGCAAAAGGAAAGTGCACACGTGTGTATATCTCGTTGCCGGCCACTCCAGATTTGCACTCGGCGTTCTTCGATACGGTCGCACGCAAAGAGAGCAGACGCTAGGGGCACATCGTGCCAAAAAAACGACATTATGCGCGCGTGAACTTGCTGGCAGGCTCAGACAAGGTGTATCGGTATGTGCGTGTGTGTGTGTGTATGTGTGTGTTGTAGGTTTGCGAAGGGAGTAAAGTGGGTCACTTTTACCCCCTGTAGCAAGCCCGATCGCGATCACGATCGGAGATCGCGATCGGCCCCACTGCCTTGGAGAGTCGGGGCATCGTGATGTGCGTGACACTCGCCGCATGCGCACGCACACACAGACACATGTACGTGGCAGCATGACGGACGTATAAATGTTTCTATCTATAGACGACGCCTGCCTTCGATTGCACCAGACAGAAAATCCGCGCTCTCCTTGCTCTCCTGCTCCGGGCGACGAGCGGCGAAACCGGTGCATCACCGGCGGCATCGGGCCACGATTGATGCGATCGCATTAGATATACGGGCGATAGCTGCAATTATTAGCATCGCGCGACCCCCTGCTTTCGAGGAATACGAATCTATGAATGATGCATCTGACATTATTGGGCCGAGACTGGGTGCATCGCCTCCGGTGATTGCAACAGGATTACTGCCGATCGCTCATCCCGAAGTCATAGAGCTGATTCGAGGAGGTTTGACGCCTGATCGATGCATTAGAGAGCGGGCTCGGCGCATCCACGGGAAATGTAGATATCGGCCCTATTTGTTTCCCGAAGTAGGTGAGTTGTGCTAGAGCCTCGGGCGAAGGGCAATAGAAACGTTGGTAGAAAATGAATTAATCAGCGGCGGAAGAATAGAATGAGGGAAGAGGAAGACGAACGTGAGGTTATCGCGGAGTTAAAATAAAAGTCCCGAGTGGCGAGAAAACCCCAGCGCCATATCGTGTCGTAACAGCCGGTTAACAGGCCTCGCCGCCATTAAAATGCATCGTCCGTCGTGGAAGCGCCCTTTCCAGCAGTCATAGTCCCCGAGCCATAAATTTTCCCGGTACGAGTCCAGTCCTGCTCTAAATGGCCACGCGAGATTTCTAGCAAGACAAAACGGTCGACACTTAGGAGGCAGCCTTGCCAATCATCGATTCAAATCCCAATATCTCCAGGCCTTCCGCAAAGCGGCGCTCTCGTTTCCTCGGCGCGCCGTCCTCCCCGCGGACGCCTAGAAGGCGATGCGACGCTGCGGGCGTCGCTTCACCTGGCAACCGCGATCAATTGCCCGGCGTTTCGCCGCGCAACGTCCCGGCGGCTCCCTTTTTTTCCTGCTACCAACGCCCATGGCGTTCACCCGTTGACCTTCTTTACGGGAGATCCCTCGACTTTTCCGTCCTCGATCTCTGCACGCGCCTCGGACCGAGCTCGCCGAGAGCTCCGAGAGCGCTGAACAGCATCACGTTGATAGGAGCGCAGGAGCCGGTCAAGCAAGGCCGTGGGTAATCGCGATGGCACGTTCTCGATAAGATCGATTAGAGACAACTGCACGCTGACACGCGAACAATGAGCCTTCGTTAATCTAAGCAGACAGCCGCCGTGTCTGGACTCGGAATTCGGGATGATCGATAGCCTCTCCTCGCAGAGTGCATCTCTCCCTCAGATGTACCGACCTGCACCTCCTTCGCCGATCCTCGCGCAGCCAATCCGGTAATAATCCAATCTGCTTTCCGCTCGCTTCTCGGTCAAAGCGATTTCGGCTTATAATCCCGCCAAATTACGCAACAACCGAGGAGAAGTGGATGTGTGTGTTTGTACTCGGCGCTCAAGGAGTATACGAGCAGGCCGATAGAGACTTAATGCCTCACGATAAGCATCCGTGGACTCGAATCTCAGGGTCGCGGGATACTCGACTCTCATCCAGGATAGTATCGCGCCGCTAGGAGTGGCTCGCCCTGGAAATCAGCCTAATCAGGTCTTCCTGCGGATTTTACCTTTGGCGGCGCACGGCCGATTAAGATGCATCGCGGAGAGATCGACCGTGTCGCAATGGGAAAAGATTCCTGAGATGATCGGCGCCACGAGGTGCCACGCTTTCGCCACTTTTCTCGATTAGCTAATCATCGGGCTGTTCGATAATTATCACGCGAATATAATGAATAGGCTAAAGCGGCTTCCGACAGAAGATCTACGGGATCACGGGGTCTAGCGTCAATGAGGCGACGGCTACATTTTCACTCCTAACGAAGCTGTCACGTAGGTGGTACTGAGAGATGGAGCACGCGAGCGGCCGTTTCCTGGGCCGGCAGAAAAACGCGGTTGGACGGAACACGCGAGGAGCTTTCTCAGTCGCAACACCGCCCGGAGAACGGCGGTACGTGCCGTGCGAAATATGCGAAATATCACGGGGAAAGGAGAAACCCAAGGAGGGCAGAGTACACCGGCCATCCCACAATTTCAGCGACCGCCATTACATTTGCATAATTGTTTATCTGCGCACGGGCCGGAGAAACCTCGGCAAAGGAGCCGGGATCGTGCTTAAGCGACGAGTGTATCCCCAGTTCATTAAAGAGGACTTCCATTACCATCGGACCTCGAAGCCTCCAGCTTATTACAAAACGCGGCCTATCTCGTCGGCGGGCCGACAGCGCATCGCGAAATCACCGCCAGACCAGACAGGAACGTCCGGATCCCCGAGCACTTCCTGTCGCTGATCATTAACGAACCGGTGAATCATCGCTGCCAGGGAGAACCGTCGGCCGAACGCGGAGCTGCCAAGATATTCGTGATGATCATACGCGGCTCGCCGACTACTTTCACTGGCCGGACAGTTGGTCCACCGTTACTATACGTGCTCGCCTTCACGTTCGCCGAAAGAGAACTCGACAGGAACGAATGTGGGCGGAAGTTGCATATTAAAGTTACGTGATTCAATCCTTGGACCAACAGGTGCAGAGCAATATGAGTCACTGTCGAAACCACGTTGGAGACCTGAGTAAAGACTATCACAAACACGGTATGCTCTCTTGGGCCAGTTGGTACCGCAGCCCTATGCAAATCAAAGGAGCGTGTACGATCCTGGCACATATCAGAGTGGAGAGGCCGCGAGTGCAGGTATGTGGGCGTGTGTACCTGCGATCGAAAGCTCGATCCGCTCCGCGCACAGAACTGCAGGAAGTGCCTTGGAGTATTTGTGGAATTACGGAGTTGTCCTGGTACCTCTCTGCCCCCAAGCGAGGACCGTTTCCGTGATCGAATGCATGGTAATTCGATCGGGGCAACCACTCTCCATTAACAGTTTTTTTCTCTCTCGGCGAGTGCATCTCTTCCCTCTTCTTCTCTTCTCTTCTTCTCCCGCTTTATCTCAGTCTCTCCCTTTCTCTCTTTCCCTCCTTTCCTCGCGATCGGCGTGCACTGCAGGCCAGGCTAAAGAGCTGCTGCACGCCACTTTGCATTTGCAACAAATCGCCTCCTCGGCAGTGGGACGTCGTCACTGTGCGCTCGGTGATTATCGTCCTGTTACACGACGTGTACAGCGGTGCCGGGTAGCGACGAATTTATTGCGCCGCCGACCGGCAGCCGGATTTAATTGCACCTGCCGCGCGCGGCACTAATTAAGGAAAGGCAGACTTGAGTGATAAGATCGTCTAAACGGAACTAACAAGTGCGAACGGTGTTTCGTTCTTGATAGGGCAAGCCAGCGAGCAAACCTCGCGCCGCTTTTTCATGTAATGCATTCTCAGCTTGCACCGCTGGCGAGTGTGAGAGAGGCTCGCGTGTACCAACCGACTCCAGTGTCCATTCAGCGCCGATAATGACGGGGCTCTTGTGCGACGGCTACTTTCTCCAAATTAGTGGTAAAACGTCGCGCTCATATTAGATAGGGCTGCTGCCATGCCGTTTCGCTTTTACTTTCGAATGCCATTGTCCACCTGAAAACGCGCGCACCGCGGAGAATCGGTAAAGCGACAAGCTGTAGGTTTCCAGGAGGATTGGAGAGCCAATGTGGCATTTTAGAAAGGTGCCGATGAAAATGTGCCCGCGCTATGCAATATTGCAATTCGGTCTATCTAGGCGAGATTTTTCAAAGCACGTCTGAGATGGAGTCGACACTGCACCATGACGAATGGCGCCTGACAGGGCCGCGATCCCAGCAACCTCGGGGGCTCCATAAATCTTGCGAATTACTTGCGAGCGCGGACACGCCGGGTACAGACATTTCGCCCCGGAGATATTCAGTCACAATGCTAAACCGTGAAGGGATTCCCCGTTTAATGACAGCAAACGAGTATTATTACGCGTAATTTCGCTTTAAGTACCCATAAGCCCATGAAAGTTGGTCATGAATGTGCTTATACGCCTTCACTCGTACACACATACAACAAACTCTCAGTATTTTCAGTTCGCCACTGTGGCATCAGGCGATTTTTATTTCACACCGAAACATCTACGATTCTCGCCTGTTAAACCCGCTACTTTGACTCGCCAAGCTATAAAAACCGGCCGAAAACCGTGCGTCCGTAAATGCCAAGGGAGTGGAAAGCATGAAGAGAGCTCGAGAGAAGCGCGCGTGAGATGTGACATTCGGGAGATCGGAACCCCCGAGGCAATCAAGAAACTTGGTAGACTCTCGCGTCAAATAGTAGTCCCCTCCCCATATGTACATACAATATGACAGTACAGTGCGCGACACTAGAGGCTATATTATCCCGAAGCTCCAAACTTCCGCCTTCATTTATGCAAAAGTCATACCTTCAAAGATTTATTTGTGATTTCGTATTTCTTCTATTATTTTTCTGAATCTAATGAGCCAAGAATCAAGCGAATCGGTTTAGTCGTTCAGGAATGTAATGCATATTCTTATAAATATGAACGACCAAAAAGGCGTGAAATCCCCTCGAAATCATTAAAATGTACAAAAAGCGCCAAGTAGTTAAATGACTCACATAGAAGGTATCTATGTTGTAGTCCACGTAGTTCAATAAGATACTTTTTATGTGAGTCATAAAACTAATCGGCGCTTTTTTTACATTTTAATGTTTTTGAGGGGTTAAAATTAAAAGCTCCTTGCGCGCCCGTCCGTGTGGAGAAATCTCTTCTGGAAAGCCAGCGTGAAGCGGATGCCATGGCGCCGAGTACTTACTCGGTAGTCCAACTTCCGAGATTGTGAAACTTCCGTTCCACCTGGATTACTCGCGCGCTAAGTAACGACGTGAGAACTGTCCGCGACAATCAGCTGCGAGTCGTAGCTGAACGCTGGGGAGTTTCGACATGAGTTTAGGGTGTTAAGGAAGAGCGAGGGCTGACACCTACCCCTCTTTACCAAAACTATCTTAGCTTGTTAGCGTTTTGAACTTGTTCCGCATTGCGTCTCAAATCCCAACACGTTCAACGAACAACGAAGCTCACATACCACTTTAGTCTAGGTTGTCTAGGATGTAGATTAGAGTTTCAGTCTAGGAAAAATTTCCTTGCAAAACTGTCTTTACAACAGTTGAGCATCGGATCGTACAGCGTCACAAAGTTTGACATAAAGACAGAGCGAGCTTTGTAGCAATTACCAGTATTCGATGAAACAGTATCACAGTCTCTCGTTCTTCCCACTGAGAGTTATTAACTCGACGCCAAAGGATGCGCGCTCGTGTAATTGCCGACTCTGTGGATACGTTCATCTGGTCCCTCGTGAGTGTACTTTTATTCGGGGGAGGGGGGGTTAGTAAGAGTAAAACGTAATGCTCGGAGACATCGATTAACGGTAACGGTAAACGACTTACTCCGCTGGTATTCCCGGTGCGCAGGCCGGCGATATGCGCTCCCGAAGCCTTCCACTGAATTCAGCCTCACGGCGTTCACGTGTGTGCCCATCGATTTTCAGCTGCGGAAAGCCTCGTAATTAATTATTTTAATCCACACACACACATACACATACACCCACACGCACGCACACGCTAACGCCGACTCAGCGAGCTGGCAGATTAATTAAAATCGAACGCGGAAGCGATCCCGAGAGAAGCATACTGCTCTCTCGACGATCGTGTGACGCGAGCGAGCAATCGCTGATACCAAGCCAGAGCACGTATATGTGTCTAAGACGCGCTCGAGACTCTCATCCCCTCACGGATGAGATCGATCAGGTGGGATCGAACGATCAGTCACCAAACAGTAAGCTCCAATTGTTCCCGAGAGGGTAAACCTCCACCCCCAGTAAGCCACCAGGCCACAGCGGTTCTCCAGAATGGTTTCGGCAGCCCAATGGCAGAGTCGTCGTTCACGTCGACAGAAAGTCACGAACGCGGCTTTAGCTTAGTTGTTCCAGGACTACCTCGCACGTACGGTGATAGAAGGTGCACCGCCGCAGCGATCCATGTAGTCAGTTGGTCCGTAATTAAAGTTCCTCGCTACCGGCCCGATAGAGGTGGCGATAACGCGCCGATAAGAGCCCACTACAAATTAAACGTTTTCCAGGCCAACTCCAAGAGCAGCCGGTCGGCAGGGCCGTGTAAAACCACAACAGCGGCTGTTCACCCACGAGCCATGCTAATCCCGAGCGTGCCGATAGCTTTTGCGCTCCGCCCTATCCTCGTTACTTCTTCTATCCTCGCCGAGGTTCCAGCCGATTTCGGTCCTCCCCCGTCGCTACCTTGACAAACGCACCCGCTCCTGCTGCATTCGCCGGCTAGCAGCGCGCATTCCCCGCTCGTATCATGCAAATCATATCCTGGGCCCGGGCTATCATCACATCGCGCAGCACGACGAAGAAAAAATTAATCAAAGACTAATTTCGCCGGACACTGGTTACACGCCATACTTTCCACCTCGATTAGAGGAGCGGCCGGCCCTTTTTTAGGGAATGCGTGAAGGGTAGCGCGAAGGGGGCTCCGTGACTACGTGTGTATGAGCAATGGGTGGAGGAAGAAAGGGGACGCTCAGGAGGTAGACGACGTCGTTTGAGAATAAGATTTAATTCACGATAGGACCGGCCCTTTCTGCTACCAGGACCATAATCACTTGGACAAGCTGATGTATCGTGCTCCGAGGAACGTGATGTACTCCAGTTTAATTACGGGCCTGCATCGGAATCCCCCCACGGTCCACGCGTCGAAATTTCCAACAGCTTCTGCAGAAGGTATACCCCGTAAAATGAGAGGAGCTCGGCGAGTTTCAGCTGGCTAGGAGATATGCACTTTCAGTAGGGGAATGTAAGCCACTCGGCTAACGCGGAATAGATCTCGTTAAGGCGATGACTAAGTGATTCCGGCAATTAGTCGTGAATTCTAATGATGCACTATGCATTAGCATGCCCGCCGGATTCCAAGATCATCGTCGAATTAGTATCTCGGATCTACTCTAACTCAACCGTGTCTCGTCTGACCAGTGCCGATCCCATTCCACTCAGGAATGTCTCCGCGCTAATTCAAGAGCCAAGTTAAAACCATTCCAATCGCAATTTCAGTATCCCCGCAAACACTTTCTGCATCAGCGAAGTATTGCGAAGTATTAATAGGGAATCCGTGTGGATTGAACGGTAGCAGTGGCGCGTCGGCAACGATGGGGAAAACGGAGCCTCCAAGTGGCCGTTTGCACGAGCCGAGACGATCAGCATCCACTGGCCGATATAATTTACATCGGAATCGCATTATGACGTGGCCGTGTACGGTACAGGCATGCTGTAATAGTAAATATGTAAGAGAGCGGTCACTGCGTGCCTCCACGTATATCGAGGCTCGGCCGGTGACCGGTGCAGTATCGCGGTATGATAATGATCTTTGATTAAAGGCATGCCGGCACCGAAAGGGCGGATATGCGCGCGTATACAGCCATATAGGATATACTGGAAAGCGGGTAGAACTCTACCGCGGCCAAGCTAGATTCTATCCCTGGGCCCGCGCATACGTGCCGTGCCAGTTTATAATCCGGTACACCCGATAATTCGATCGGAGGCCCCTTGATCCCCGTATTGACTACCGTCTCACTCCTCGCCGCTCGCTCGTACACAAGCGGCAAGAAAGCCGCTTCATGTTCGCCCGCCGAGAGCCTCCTTTCCTCGGATCAACAATTCCCTGTCGGCCAGCTGCAATCTCCTGGTGCTCACTTTTTTTCGGCCGCTCAGCGCGGCGAAAAGTGGATCGCACGGGGATCAACGGTGGGCGGGATGGGAAATGGCCGGTTGCCCGGGTCAAAATAGCAGAGTGCTAGTGGAGTTAGGACCGGGGGGGAATCGTAGGAAGTGGCTGCCTGGTGTGGAAGACAGGCCGGCGCGGCGGAGGCGGAAAGACCTGGTGGCTGCCGTGTCATTAAAGAACGCCGGTTATGTGCTGGCCGATAGAATAGGCATGAAATTCTTGCCACTCTCGGTGGATCAATCGCCTTAGTAGTGGTCTCTCTCTCTTCCTCTCTCTCTCGTGTGATCGAGAGAGAGACTCTCTTTTCACGCGGGGCGCCCAAGTGCACTTCCACCTTGCACTTCGGCTACCGCAGAACATAGTAGGCCGTGGTCGCTCAGTATCATTGAACTTGCTTTTGACGCACCAGAGAAAAAGAGATAGGGTGATGGAGGGAGAGAGTGAGAGAGCACACACAGCGATTTCTCGGTAGGCAAGCGCGACCTCCTTCGCCAGCTTTTTTTCATCCATCAAGATCCGCTGACAGTCGCGATTCTCGTCGGGCCATTCTCATTCGGCAGAGATTGAGAATGAACGAAATGGGCGGAGAACGCAGTGCAGCTGCGAGTAAAAGCACGGGACCCGGAGCAATGAGCTCACAAATTTCCTCCGGCTCGGGGCAAATTGAAGCGTTGGACCACGGGATATGCTGGCGCACTAGCCGCTGCGGCGAAATAGTCGGCGCACGTGCTGGGTCAAAGTATTTCCAGATAATCGCCGGATAATGCCGGCCGGCCGAATAATGAAACGCGGAGCGCGGCGCATGCTGCACGGCCATAAATAAAATCCTCATTAACGAGGGCCGCGCACAACAAACAGACTTTCTTGCCGGCCTTTTTTTCTCCGATCGCCCTGCAATCGCTCGGCGCGGTCGCGCATGGATGCCCGCCGAATTAATTGATATACCTACAGCCTCTCTTTCGCACGCGCGCGCTCTCTCCGTATATCTCTCGGGCAAACGAAATAGGCCCCGACTTTTTTCTTGGCTCGCAAAAAGCAAGGGGGCTGCGCGATGAGTATGGGCCCTCGCAGGAGGGCGACCCCGCAGTCTCATTACGTGGCCCTTTCCGTAACGACAACTTTCTCGATAGCCACCACCGCCGCTGCCTCCTTCCATTCCTCCAGTTTCGTTACTTCCTCCTTCGCGGCTGCACCGCACAATCCACGCACGCGGCTCGCTCGCCGGACAAGCGTGCGGAGCGAGAGAAAACTCGCGTACAAACTGGCCTTTACTTCAATGGGGCACGGCTCCTCCTCCAGGCCGGCCGCTCGAGAGAGTTACCGCTAATCTGTAGTTGCGCTCAGCTGATGTTGCCTCCGCACTTACATGGTCATTCATCGCTCCGGAATTTCCGACTCGAAAGCATCCGGATGAATCCCCATTCCACGCCCAACTTACACTTGAATTATTTTGGAGTTCGTCGATAAATGTTGGTAATTCTTCCATATTTAAAACGGACCTTACGATTGCGGTGGAGATAAAAAAAGGAGATTTGTTCGGTGCAGACTGCTCGGTTATAGCCGTCGCCACGGCGAAAGAACTATCTGTGGTACGTCGCATACGCCACGGGAAGATAAACGCCCGGGGATATCGAGCGGGCTTACCATCCAGGGGCCATTTTTCAACCGCTATTTCGTGACCTCCAAGGGATTCCGTCTGGATTGAATGCGATTTTCCAGGACGTCGCGCGGCGCCGTGTGCCGGCTCGCACGTTCGAATTAAAGCCCGATGAATAGTGGCACCTAACTAATACCAGGGAGGCCGCGACGTCCTGGAAACGTGACCCACGATTTAAAGCCGGTATCGCGAGTTGGCTGCCTTCACTGAATATCGAGATTCCACCTTGGATAGTGGAAGAAAGAGGCGCGCATAGTTCGCAAATTGGCATCGCCACTTTGCAATTAGAGGAAATAATTTCGTCATTAATTGTGTCACGGTTTGCTGGCCACCGGTTTCTCCTTTTGCCGGCGTAGTATTGAACGGCTCCTTCTTTTTCCCCTGCCAGGATGAATACAGATATCACTGGAGCAGGCTGGCCGATCCGAAGCCGATCGGCAGCCTGGTAACTGGCGCATGCCGATCCGAATTCGACACATTTTCCCCCGGCGGCCTTGAATATTGTCTCGCGCGCAGGACCTTTCGCTCGATTGGAAGAGGGACAAACGACACGCGCGATAGGTAGCACTGACAACGGGTGAAAAGAGTGGAGCCGCAGACGGAAGCAGCCGGCACGGCGGGAGAGAAAGGCCGGGGAAAAAGACCGCGCGGAGCGCGCATAGAAGACAGAAACCGAGAGAAAGAGCCCGTAGCAAAGAGAAGTCGAGCGAAAGAACAAGAGGGAGGAGAGGCCAGTGATGGTTGGGATGGTGATGGTCAGTGGTTGTATACCGGTTAAGCCGTTCAGTGCAAGTCCGGCGTCCGTCACGGTTAAACCTCGACCACTCGATTCCAGTCGTGAGTCCACCGAATCCTTGGCCGCTCCTGGGAGCGCCTCTGTGCCAGGACGCAGTCCTGCGGCCACTGGACCAACCACTAGCCGACCCTTTGCCACTGGGACACACCAGGCTCCGCTACCCGCGAACGCCTATACTTTGCTACCAATTCTCCAAGGACTCCCAGGATCACCGACCCGGTCCTCCTTACGAATTCTCTCTCCTGCGAAAGCTGACGCTTATAGGAGCCGAGCTTCCACGCAAGTTCAATCGGGAAAGTTCGGATGTTCTTAACTGTTAACTATTGCGATTGTCACCATTATTCGCTCCGAGGGATGGAAACTCAATTGCGGAGAAACCAGTGACCTCCACAAGACTGATACCAAAGACAACGTCGATGGAGGAGGAAAAATTGAAAAACCCGATGATTGATCAACGCTCATCAAAAATTCTATCTGACTGAGTCACTCCTTTCTCCGCCGGGTGGAACCGAGCCACAGCGATTATCAGTGTGTGACACATTGGAGAAGCTCGTGTGTCGGGCGCCGCCGGAAGAAAGTTACCCACGGGATTAGAAATCATCGAGTGGCTCGAAAGACATCTCCAACAGTTTTTCACGTGGTGTGGAGCAGCGGAGCCGACTACCACTGCCGTACGGGAGATGCAGTAGCTCTCTCGATGGTCCAGGGTGGCCAGAGGGCGCATCGGGAAATTCGAGCACGTCGCATCGGGTGAATCACGATGGCGATCGAGTCATGCCTGCACGGCTGCAGAGGTTACGTGATTCGCGCGGCATCCGACATCAGGATCGAGGCAACCAGTCAGCACCGGGATACCAGGATTCGAAGTGAGCGCGGATGAAGTGATTACGAGCGCCCGACCGGTCGCAGACTAGTCTGATCCCACGGGAGATCCAGGTACTCCTTCCGCGTGTCTCTCATTCTTCGCCGCTTTCTTCGCCTGAAAATCGTGTACGTTCTTACGCTCTAATCTTTTGATCTCGCAATACCGATCTGCCGCGCAGAGCTGAACAACTTAATCCTCTCTGGAGGCCGGCACCGCCAGCGCCAGCCAGCACCAGCAGCCATCGCGGCCAATCGCACTTCCATGAATTCCACCGTCCACAGTGAAATAAGATTTGCGAACCGTTCTCATTATCACAGCAGCGCCATGTCGGCTATCTCGAATAACAGCACAGAATTGCTTGTTCTGCTCATACACGCATACGTGCACGGAGACGGCCACTGACTCCCGACCCTGCCATTCGATTAGTCGAAAGGAGAAAGGGGGCGGCAAGTCACGATAGAATGCCGATCGGATAATGTCCGCTCTTATCGGAGGCGGCGACGGCGAGCCGGTTGCGAAAAATCGACAGATTATCGGATAGCCATTTGCAGCCGCGCGACTCTCCGCGCAATAACAGACCGCTGTAATTCAGCTACCAGTTGGGAGCCTCTCCGCCGCCGCATCGATCCGCGCATCTTGATGATTTCCCAGTTTATAGGAAGCCACGGCTCGATACCGTAACGAATCTCAACGTGACTCCACGATCGTTCGATCGAACCTCCTCTCCAGTTATCTATTCCCATTGTCATAGCTCCGCGATACTTGTTTATCGCTCATTAATCGCACCTTCGGGAGTAGCCGAGCTCAGGCTCGGGCCCGTCAATTATAGATCAGACTACATATAAACTCTGCACAGGTCGAAGCGGCGTATCGGAAGAGAGGGCCGGAATTTAATTCCAATTAATAATTTTCAGCAAAGGAACCCGGAGTTTCTCCGAGCAGCAAGGAGACGATAATCGAGTAGTACTCCTCGTCTTTAGAGATTTGAACGTGTGTCACGCACGCAATGTGCTTGTCTTCGGGGCGTAGCGTCATTCTCGATTATGGTAGGAAGATGATCCTGTCGATTCGGGACGGTGTCTGGCGACGGTTCGTTGCCTCCGGCGGCTTTGCCGAACAACGGGACACAGATGGCTCGATTTCGCGCCTATCACCGCGAAAACGGTCCTTCCACAGTGCTTTATCGAAGCGTGCATCGCTCGCTCGCCGGCTCTGCCTGGTGCATCCTTGCACCGCATACCCTCGACCAATATCGGCCCACTATCGCACCTCGGGATTTATTGCCCAATAAACTGTCGGTGATCCCTCGCGCCTACCTTAATGAGAGCCGGCCGATGCGTACATACGTAGCGAGGAGTTTCAGCGAGCGTGTCCTTTCCCCGTTAGTGGCAGCGGACGGAGATCACCGATAGCCACCTTATCGTGCTCGCGTTTCGGCGTTTAATTGGGTGTAACTGTTTCTAAGTGTTTTCCGCACCTCTGCCGCCGCAGGCCGCGCTCCCTCTCCTCGCGGCATGCAGATTCACTCATTAGTATGGCGAGCGCGAGCGGCTGCGAGCTTTTCCTGAAAGCCGGGGTGGCTGCTGCTTACGAAGAATCGGGAGTTACTTTGGCACCGACTTCCCCTCGCAGCGTGAAATCGCTTAATTTGGATGGCGCGCACAATGGGATAGATGGACTCGGTGCGCGGGTTTGGTGAAACTGTTTATTAGCCTGTCAGCGTTATCCGGTATCTGTGTGCTCGCCGCGGATACGTACTCTTGAGCATCAAGCCTAATGTGCACGTCGCCCGCTCCGCGAGAAAGGGGAGGTGGCGGTGGTGCCGAGAGCGTGCACGGGAAACTGGTTGGCGGGTTTCGCTATGAATAGAATTAATGGACCCTCATTCTGCAGTTAATCGATGCGAAAGAGGACTCTAGGACCGTGAGTGACGAGCCGAGATGTTCGATACGGTTGCGCCGCAAGAATTTTAATTGTTGCCCGCAACCAAGCGT
Source organism: Crossocerus cetratus (assembly GCA_963675795.1). NCBI lineage: Eukaryota > Metazoa > Arthropoda > Insecta > Hymenoptera > Crabronidae > Crossocerus > Crossocerus cetratus. The sequence goes on along the minus strand of OY776666.1, from coordinate 12,552,831 downwards.
GTCCGCGCATCTGATCGGAGCCAGAGTAGCCTGGCCGCGCTTGAACTATTTCGAAGTAGCCGCTGCCAGCAAAACAAAACGCTCCCGGCAATTTTGTGTAACCTCCAATATTACCGGGGGCGAGACGGCTCCGGCAAAAAAGCTCGGGCACGGAAATCGAGAGGAAATGGCAGCCTAAGTGCACGCGCGGGATCCTGCAAGGCGAACTTTATTAAGCCTGGCAAAAAGCGATCGTCCCGAGCCATTACGCCTCGCTCTAATTCGCCCCCAGTCGGTCGATTAACATAGTCGCACTGTAATCAGCCTGAGACGCCAGTGCGCGAACTGCGAACTACCGTTGCCGCTCGATTAGGACGTGCAAATGCTCCCGCGAACTTAACCGCCGATTTTCGGCCGCGAAGCTTGCAACCGTGCCAGATGCACCTACCGTTATTACGGAAATTAATCACTCGCCATGATACGCGGATGCTAACGATGATGGATCACCGTGAGAATCGGCGATAGGAGAGTGTCGCTGGATGATCCTCCGGGAGGAGGAAGCTTTCCCATGCTAATACACCGGAATAAGAACCGAATTCCTGCACGCCAGTGTCTGGCTACTACCCTTAATCAGCCTCCATTTCCTCCAAGCTCCGGTACACCCGTTCATTAAACAGTTAGCCGGCGCCTGACCAGGCAGCCACCAGGAAGGACATAAATTGCATTGCCGCTGCTTTATTAGGTGCCCGCCCCTAGGAACTAATTCGCGAACTTGGAAACCGATGATTTTACGAGGGATCGTAAGCCTTCGGGCACTCGCTCGAGGAAGCAACTATCGAGCACGGTGTTCCGACAATCGGCCCGGATTCGCCATGCAGTCTCAATTTGGCAGCGCGCAATGCTCAATCAGGAATTACATCCTCATCCCAGTGAGCACGTAAATCGAAAGGATTCTTTGCTACCTTTGATAAATGGACCACAAATCCAGAAATAGCCAGAAAGCGAGTAGGAAACGGACATTGAAGCCTGTGCCAATGGGGATGTAACTAGTTGCAATCCCTATATACTTTTGCCTCTTTCGAAAGAGAGAGAGAGAGAGAGAGAGAGAGAGAGAGAGAGAGAGTGAAAGGGCAATTAGCATGGCTCGTTGGAAGTTGGCGCAAACATCAGTCGCCTATCGATTGCGGTGCTCTTCCTTGCGGGGGCAAGCCGGCCGGCCTGCGTGCTTGACCGTAGAGTGCGCAAGGTGGTTGAGTCGGTGCTCGCTCCGAGGGTTAATTAATTTGACGTCCCAGTCACGATGCACCCATGGGCAGCTGGCCGCCGCTGGTGACTAACGCTAATTGCACTCCATCATGGATTATTAACCGTTGTGTAACACAGAGCTTATCGTATAGCATCGTCCTCTCCCTCTCTTTCTCTCTCGCTTGCGGGGGGTAACTCTGCATGCGGGTGAAATAAGCCCGGCGAGCCGATGCGTATGGAATGAAACTGTAATTAAAATTTTACTAGGGCGCACTCGAATGCTAATCGAATCGGGGCGCATCGTAAATATTCACGATCGTTATAGCCCCGATGGCTGGGAGAGCTGGCGCGCGCGCCGGCAAGCTAAAGAGGCAGGCGGTGTTCCCGGTACTCGGCGCGGGACAAGTTCCTGCTTTATGTCGTGGCCGGAGCTTTACCGGGAATTGAGTCAATAATCTCGGCGTGGTTGTCCGGCATGTAGTACGGAACACTCCTTCCTCGGCCGGTTCTTTAAATCTGACCTCGTGTATCTTCGAGCCGAGTGGTGTGTGTCAGGCCACAATGAGAAGGTGTTTAACCCCTCGGTGCAGAGTAAGAGCAAGTGGCGTCGCTCTCCTGCACGTGTATATGTCGTTCACCGGGGCCCTGACCCGTGCGATTCGTTTTATGCCGAGGCTATCGCGGCTCCCAGCAGCGAATATTCGCCGGCGCGCGGACGAGAGCGATTAAGCAGAAATGGGAACAAGTTGCTATGATAACCGCTACTCGTTACGGAACATTTCTTTGGAGGGTGACGCACCTCGCCCGTACGTACATACTCAAGTCGGTCAGGGTACAGGACGATTCAGATATCACGCGACCCCCTCGCGCCGATCCGCCCTGCATCCCCGCAGCCACCACCCTTGCCGCCGCGCCATCGGCTTTCCAAGATCTCTAGATTTGTTTCTGTTTACACGACGTGTCGAAAAAGCGCGGCCATAAATTTTAATGGCCGCGGCCGTGTCGCGTCGGGGATGCCTCCACGGGCCCCTCTCGCAGCCGCCGCACGTAGAATAGCGGCACGTGTTTAGGAAGTCGCAGGAGGGAGAGAGGCTCCCGAGGCATTATGAAACCTCGTCGCAACTGTGAATGTTAAGAGGAGCAACGTTCGCCCGTCCACCTTCACTAGTCCCCTTCGCAGAGAGAGTATGCAACGGCCGGCACACTCCGTGGGAAATTCCATTTCGGATCACTTACGTATACATGACACTTGAATATCACTGTTGCGGGTCAAATGTTAAATGCAGTTACTACGAGGCTATAAATATTTCACGGCCATTTGATGTGTAGAAATATCATCGGCTGATTCGACATTTCATTCCACGTGTACTTCCTACCCCAACCGGCTTCCACCTTCCGGTTGGCTCCGCGGTACCGCGGCTATGTTATCGCTGGTATTCTAAAGCAACGGGAGTCACGGTCAAACGCAACGATAAAGTATCCCGAAGAAGGAGATAATAGGTTCGTTAGCAGGCTAGATAACGGAGAAACGGGAGCCGCAGGATCAGTAGGTCGTCCGGGAGTCCTTTTGCTTGTTGTCCTTGGAGCCGGCGGCGGCAGCGGCGGCGGCAGCGGCTCGCGCTCCATCCGGCTGCACCGGTGGTCAGGAAACAGGGAGTCAGGAGCAGCGGCGGCCGAGACCGAGAGACGGAGTGTCTTTTACTCTTTTGCTTCTTGACCTTGCCCCAGAGAGGCCACCGATCGGAACACTATTCGCAGCATGTAGGGTACAGTGGTTTCTTACTCAGCTAGACTTAACGGTCACGGTCCAGCCGATCAACCGGCATCGGCGTCCTCGGCATATCTTGAGTGACGAGCGCGTCCGAGAGGACGAGCGCGTCGCCTCGCTGCTGCTGTTGCTGTTGCTGCCGGTACGTGCCAGTTTCCATTTGCTTTCACGCTAGACTGAATTTCCGCATCACGAACGGGGGTCATCCCTCGGTGGTGTTGGTATCCTGTATCCTGGGACGAAATCATCGTGGTTACCGCTCTCGAAACGCGTATCTCCCGCGCGCCTCTCCTCTCTCGACGCCCACCGCCGCGCCGCGCCGCGCCGTCGACTCGGTCTCGTTCTCGATCGAAGCCTGCTGGCTCGCGTTGTCCGCCTGAAATATGTGTCACTTTTTGCCGGCGCGCTCGTGTGCGTGCCATGCTGCGGAGACGCGCACTCGTCATTGACGAGTAACACGAGACTACGGCCCAGTTCTTCTTCGCGATGACCGCGAGGACTAAGCGTCGTCCTCGACACACCACCACTCCTGCCCACCATTCTCCTTCTTCTTCTTCTTCGTCTTCTTCTTCTCTGGCGCGAACACTCCTTTTCGCTACGCTCCTCTTCCTGTCATCGCATTCTGACGCTCTGCCACATCGATGATTTCTCCGCTCGTGCGGACTTGGGGATTGCCAGGTTGTCACGCGATACCGCGACCACTCTCCGCCAGGAACACGTCCGTCCGCCCGAGGAGCTTCAATGTCGACCGCGAATGCCGGGTATTGAATTTCGAGGTCTGTCCCGGCCAATTTCTGCGCTCGCACCCGCAGGCACACGACTCTGCGGGGCTAAAGCCAAGCCGGGAAACTTCCCTTTGCGAATGGAGTCGGCGGAATAGAAATCGAGTTTCTCCGCCCGGATGGAAAGAGTTTTCTAGGGGGAGGGCGGCCCGGAAATGGGAAGGAGAACACGGGGAGATTGTTCTTCCGAGCGCGAATGTACTGCCGCCGAGGCCGTATCTCAGCGAACATGAACAATATCCTTCGACAACGTAATGCTTGCAAAGGTGTTTCAAGTTACAGCCGACCTCCTCCTCCTCCAGCAGCATTCGCTATCCTTCATGTACTATCGGAACTTTCTATTCAAGCACACATCTCGCCTCGCCTGCGGACAGGCTCGCTCGGGAAAAAAGTTGCTTTGCACGTCAAACGAATAGTTTTTTTCTTCGGAAGAAGGCTTCAATGGTATCTGGAAACAGTAGTGGAGTGGGCGAAAGAGCGACTAAACATCAGCTTCATTTCGAGCACTTGGAACGACCCTCAGCAGTTACGCGGTGCAGTTGCAACGAGAGTTACAATTGAATCTGCTTGCTCATGCAGGCCGCGCTCATCGCCTATGCCTGCCTGACTTCCGGCTACGAAATTGCTGTTTACGCACCACTCGCCGCGCGTCCGGCAGCCGAGAGACTCGCGAGTGTCAATCCCAAGTGGTATACCTAACTCACTAGGCGGCTAGACTCTCGCCAACAAGTAGGATTGTCCTCATTGCGCGGGGTGGTGCTTGAACCCTCGCGTGACCTCACGCACTTGAAGGCGTTACCAGCGCCGCGCTCTGATCGGACGCCGAGATTGTGGAGTTTTAGACGCGGCGACCTCACTATCAGCGTCGGACCACCCACGCGCCTCGCCATCAGGAGCGATAAATTGCGAGAGGGAGGATGGTAATATCGGCTCGTAATTCCGCCGGGCGATTAGCATAAATGTTCGCGGCGTACTGTACAATTGATAATCAGTCTGCAGGTAACTGGCGAACGCCCTCGGATCTCTGGTACACCTGGGTGCACTGTCTGCCCGAGTGTCCACCACGCGAAGGATCTATGGTGGCCGTTGGCGAGTTTGCTGAGTCGAGAGTGCTCGTTTAAATGCAGCCGCAAAGGCAGGCTGGAAGTCTGAAAAGTCGATTAAGGTGGCATTAAGGGGCCAAGCCACCGGCTGTCATTCGATGTGAGAGTAGTGATATCGATTCTGTGTTTCGCCTTATTGCTAGGCCACACTCTCTCCTGTCGACCGCCAGTGAAATACGAGGCAACTCCTTCGCCGACGGAGCTCGCTCTTTTCTCCCTCGAAAGACGAGAGCGCGCCCCGGCAAAAACGGATGCGGGCCGAGGAAGGGCCATTGGCGAATTCGTCGTCTCAGGAATTGGTGCCAACGCGACAAATTATCCGAAAAACGAGCGCGAGGCACCAGCCACCAGGTTCGTCGAGATGCCGACAGAGAGATGACCCGGTATGCGCCACCACAACCTCGGCCGGCAAGTGCTTCCCGTTCATCTCCGGCCTTTTTCCTCGCTCTCCGCCGTGCGTGCCCCCTTTTTTTCCTTTCGATCCGGTATGCCTCTGAGAATGATTGAGAGTCATTGCCCATACCGCATTGTCCTACATAATATATTATTCGGACAAATAAATGATGAAGTACAAGTTTGGTATCGATTGAAAACCACTAGACTTCGGGATGTCGCCCGCCGTACTTTATCAAGAGACAAGCTCTTGTCTCGGGCCAAGATCCAAAAAGGCATATCTTGTGTCTTTTTCAGAGAGAAAAAGTACGGGTTTCTGCAATGTTGAATTTGCAGAAACAAATTGAAAATTGGAAACTTTGCAAGCATTGTCCGACAGACCATGTCAGGACGAGAAATTTCCATATATGTATTACAGTAGTAGTAGGTATATATACTACTACTTGGCGCGAGACGCTACCGAGTATCCTGGATTCCTCGACATCACCTGGATTTCTTCCTTCCGCTCCCCAGTGTTTCCGCCTAGCCTTAGTCGCCGATTCGATTATCTTCGAGTATGCGAAATTTATTCCGGCATTAGTTTCTCGCATAGGAGCACAATGTTGAAAGTTCTCGCGGTCGGTGAGTACATTTCATCGGGAGCTACATTGCTCGGGCGCCGCTTTGTGCGCCGCGTTCGAAATGCACTCTCTCGCAGTGTACACTCCACGTCTCACTCGAAACATACGTTAAAAGCTGTCGTTCGTGGCTGCGCACGTACGTGTGTTCGCATGCAACAACACTCGCCGAGTACAAAAGCTTATTATCACTCCTCCAGCCCGGGGATTCCGCCGAGTGCGACATTGCCGGCTCCAGCACTTGAATTCCGAGTGAGAGCAGTTTGGTCTCAAAACATCGATCCGCATTCGTGATCCGCCTGCTATCGCTCGCGCGGGACGTCGACGCGTTTCACGCCACATAAATCAACCGGCACTGAATTCTTGCGCGCGCTCTCGAAGAATGCCTGTCCAAGTGGGTCAATTCCACCAGATTTATGTAACACTTCAAAACCCTTGCAAGCGCGAGGACAAGGCTCGCCTTCCATTACCAGGTCCTCCTCGTCTGTTTAGCATAATCATCGGGTTCGCGCGTATATCGACTCGTGCGATTACCAAAGTGCAAATCTGCTTGAGGTGTGTTTTCATCAGGACGCGGGGACATTTATTTTCGCATTGCTTAAGCCTGTCATTGGATATTCATCGGCCTCTCTATCACACGAAATATTCCCCTATAAAAACTAGCCACTAGAAGATGGATCCCGAAGAAGCGGACCGGCAATGCGTAAATGCTAGCGGCCTTTTCTACGAGGCGTCATTGAGAGGCATTATGCAAATACATAGAAGAAACGTATACAGCAATCGTAAAGCCGAGATACATCGCAACGCTTTATCGCGAGTACTTGAATGCTCCCCGACGACTGCTGAATATTAACGCGGCAGTAGGAACGCATACGCCGTAAACTAGTGCGGATGTAATGCGGCTCGAGCTATCGTGCAACAATGTTCCTCAAGCTCTTAGAGTATACTTCGAGAGCAGCCTCGAATTCAATCGGATATAAAACAGGATTCCGATGCTCCGATGAAATTACAGTAATTCGAAGGAGAGTGCAACAATTACAAACATCGGCTACCAATCCAATCGAATCCGCTAGAAAACAAGGATACTTATTTATAGTGAATTTCCTTGGTCTATTTCGATCTAATGCAGCTGCTACTCGTAATACTTTCATTCTTCCCCGCGTGTTCCAAGAAAAATGCTCTGGTTGGATTGCAACAGTTTTCGATTACTCTCGAAAGGTCCGCCTAAAAATAACGAGGCTTTAATTGCAGCCTTTAATTGAATCTCCTCGAGAGAACTCCAACGCCAGTGGGCGCTAGGTTGATATATACCCCGATGACCTACAAGGAAAGCTTTGATCACTTGCAAAGCGCCAGGGAGCGAGTGGATTAAGGAGGAAATAATGACCTTTGCTTTACGCGCATTATGCACTCTCGCAAATTCAGGTTACCGTCCTGTTGCAGGTCTCCCAAGACGCGAGGCGGGCGTTCCCTCTCCGATCTTGTCGCGCAAAAATTATGAATCCCGTGAAAGGTTTCTAGTACAAAGGCACGGCTGAGCGGTCCGGTGCAATAGTACATTTCATTAAACCGTTACGCTGTGACGAGTTCTTTCACTGTGCGCAAGAGAGAGAAAGAGGGAAGGTCGTGCCGCGCTCGCAGCTTTTCGATTTAAAACTCCGCTAATTGCCGCGCTCTTTTATGTGCGTCGAGTTACACAGCGTCGAGTTTTTACGGTGTTTTTATGGGAGGCATATGTGTATGGCTGGGACGTGAAGTAGGACGAAATCGAGGACTCCCCTGTATCCCGTAATCACTAGGCTTATTCAGCGACATAGCGTTAAAATGCGATCGCGTTATGCCACTGTCTGGCAATGTAGAGCACAGCGGGAAGAAAGTAAGAGTGCCAAGTAGCAGCTAGCAGCGGCGATAAAGAAATACATATTAAGTGTCGCGTGTGTTGTCCAGGCTGCGTTTGACCACAACACTCGAGATCGAGTGCGATCCTGCCAGTGTGTGCACGCGTACATGTGTGTATTCTGCTCTGCGCACCACGTATCTTGACTCGTCAATCCGGAAATTGTGAGAAGGTCGAGATGTAGGTCATAAAACGATGATCGACTTGTGAAGAGTTCGGAAGCAAGCAATAAATCGAGTGGAAGCAATCGTCGAATCATTCCCGTTTTCCCATCGGCACTTTGCCGTCCTGCCGATACAGAGCCAGCTGGAGATCAAATAAAACCAACCGCTCGAGTAAGTAAATTAGAGCCGGCGATTTAATAGACTGGCAAAAGGTCGCTTAGGATTCCGCGCGGAAGCGCCGTGCCTGGAAATGGTTTCGCTTTATCGCAATTTCTCTCGTCGAGAGGGAAAATGTGACCTGGGTTTGTACTTTGGCATCCCACCAAGGCACGTGAGGAACGCAGCGAGCATTGCCGATGCTTATTAGTAACATACGCTGCTGCGAGCCCCACTCGAACAGAGGGAATGAAAACGACAGAGAGAAAGGGCGATGTCAGAGAGAGGAACAGACCCGCACTGGCACGTACAGTCGGAAAACAGGGGGACTAGAACGAGGAAGAGGTAATAGCGCGAGTCATACTGGCCTAAGTGCATCGTGAATACTAGGATGTCCACGCGCTTCCATTGATGGGAGCGTAACAGTTGTGACAGCAGGCAGAGTCGGTCGCGTCATGGGGAAAAAGTCAATGATTCCTGAATGTCGTCCCTCGGGGCTCAGCACGTTCAACTGTCCAAGATATAGATGTTTACCTGTGTTTCATTTGATTTCAGGGATCAGGATGCGGTGGATCGGCTACGTGGCCACAATTCTCTGGTGGTCGGGCATCGCCAGGTCCCTCAGCACGCTGAATCGAGGTCACAGTCAGTAATACTCCTTTTGGTGGTTAAAGCGCACGCGTTTCGAGATTCGCGGCATCCTCCTGTGCACCTTTGATCATTGACTTTCGAGCGGCCCCACCTCGAACCCGAAGCATCTTTACTCGTGGCGAACATGGTTAAGCCCTCGGGGGAGTATACTATACCGCGTGCAAATACCTTTCGACGGACACGCGCCTCTTCCCTCGTGAGGGAACTCTTCCTTCACTGCATGATCCCCCTTTAAATGTGTGACGCTTAATTGGAAGGAGAACTCGGCCAAGGTGCACTCGGTCGTTGGCTGCGAGCGTGAGAAAAGAAAAGTGAAAGAAGGGGCGACTTTCTTCAGCAGGTGCCAGGGGCGTGATCGGCCAGGGGCCAGGCTGAAACGAGAGCCCGGAAAAGACTTCATTTTTCCGTAATCATTACTCTCCTGATCGTGCGCTCTCTTCTCGTCTTATCGCTCGCTCGATACGCTAAGCCGGAACGCTCTCGGGGTCGAGATAAATCAGGGGGACTGCTTTAAGTGCGTGCCGATATCCGCAGAGGCAAGGAAGGAGCGGGGAAAATCAGCCGCCATGGCAGAATTCTTTCTGGTGCTTTTCTTTCTTAATTAAGCCGAGGCGTGTTCGCATAATGCAACGCGATACCGGCATATTTCTAAGGGAGAAAGCGAGACCGCGCACGGATACGCGTAGGTCTGCTGCCGCTGTAATTTAACGTTGGCATCTTCAGTCTTGTACCCGGCCTCGGTTAACGACCTGGCCCAGGCTCTACGTACTCTTTCCAGTAATTAAGTTTCATTTTTTTACCCAGACCCACACGCTCCTCGCCAAGTGGTACACTTTCTCCGCATGCCACCGACGGTACCCCGATGATTTTCTATATGAACTCTAACGAGAATTCGACCGGCATATTGATTCGGAGAGCGTTATGACCCCGATACACTGGCCAATCGATTAAGTGTCATTTGGAAAATTTCATTTCGCGCAGTTCTACTTCATGCGGAACTCGACCTTACACTCGACCTCAGGAGAATTCGACCAATTTCGTAGGGAATTACGGTGAAAGCTTCTCGAATAATTACTGATCGCGCACAATTGATTACCAGAGCATAGGGATTCATGGATAAGCTTTGAAAATTAAGGTTTTGCTTTTTTCAAAACGCAGTAAATAAAGATCGCCTGTAATGCATCGCAAATTGCAGACGATGTATTCAAATTCATATCTTCGACTTTATAGCCGACAGTTATACACGCTTAAGTATCGATCCCAATCTACAGGCTAATACGCGTATTACCCGGTTCTACTAATTACACGTTTCCCGACCTACTTCGCGATTTTCCTCGCAGCCGCGTGCACTTCGCTCGTGGAGCAACTATGATTCGGAGAACAAGAGTAAAAACCGTAATTAATCACTTAGACTATCAGTCAAGTGTTCCGCGAGTCTAGAATTAGCACTAAACGAATGTATCTCGAGCGATCTCTTGCTCACCCGGCATAGTCATCGAGCCGGTTGAAGGAAACTCTCACTGCCCGCAGGAGCGAATGTCAGGAACCTGTGTTCTCTCTGATGCAGGCTACAAGATCAGTCCGAAGCCTTGCAAAGTGCCTGGTCCACACGCGGGCGAGGGCACGTGTATGTTTGTCTGGGAGTGCATCAAGTCGGAGGGCACCCATGTCGGCGTGTGCGTGGACACCTTCATGTTCGGCAGTTGCTGCGTCCACAACACGACGGTAAATGCGATCAGCGGCTCCAATCAGCACCAGTCCCATCACCATCATCATCATGTCCAAACCACAGCCGGGAACACCCTTAGGCCGACGCTCGCCGAGGTTCTCGGTAGCGAAACCGTCCGGCCGACCCTGACGTCTCTCTCAAATATACCCATCCCAATATCCACCACGTTCAAACCGAGTCATCATCACCCTTCAAACACCCATGACTCCTCGTCAAGGACGAAACCACTTGGCGGTGGGTCCGGCAGGCCCCTGCACAAAAGGCCGCACTCCAAGCCGAACTCTGATCATGAGGACAGGTATCAGACCGCGATGGTATCATCGGGATCCTGGCACGACAACGTGCAGGCAACCAAAAGACCCTCCAACTATCACGAGACTATCAGTCCTCAGCAGAAAACAAGGCCCGAGGAATCGGGCGTCAAAGAGGAGACTTTGTCCGGTGGAGGCAAGGATAAAGTCGATGTAGGGCCCAATACCCTGGTGATAAGATTACCGGGTAAAGAGCATGTCTCCAATGGCGAGGGGCCTATTAGGCCCAACACGCCGCATAACCAAAGACCTTTAGTGTCGAGACCGGATGACGAGGATGCCGATCTCATCGTACAAGAGACCATCCACCGACCCAGTGTGAATTCTGTCAATGAAAAGGTAAGGAAACTCTTATCTTTTTTGGTATTTTTGGCAAGTAGGCGTACTAAATGTTTCTCTGCTTATACGATTTCAATTGGCAATCGCTAGGAGTCGATCAAGGAACCGCATATAAACATCAACTCCATTCACACGGAACGTCCGCAATGGGCTACGAAACCAGTATCGACGAAACCATCCACGGACTTCTCGAAGCCATACTTCTCGATCAAGACAACGACGTCGAGGCCGGTCAGCGGGCACACCGATACCAGGCCGAGCTTCGTCTCGAAGCCAGAGACCTCGAGTACATTCGCACAAACGACGTCCACGTCGATGTCTACTTATTTCGACGGACAGACGAGCACCAGGTAGGTACTCAGCTGCGTCTTCGGTTCCTTAACGCCAATGGTAACTGTGTCCCTCTAAGTGTCACGACTGAAAGCACAGTATGAAACAGTAGCAGTTGTCAGCAATCAGAGATGGACATTAGAGAAAGTTGCTACCACAAGAAAGTTGAGACGGCACTCGTCCATCGCGCGCGACGACGGATGATCTGAAATTGTATTTAACGGCGAGAAACTCCGGGGTGGGGAGAGTTTGCGAGCGACAACTTAAAACTTTTCTTTCATTCTAGCGCAGCCGGATCCGTACCACAGACCTCTCACTGGCAAGTGACCACAGAGCCCGCCTTTATCACCAAGCAGAAGCCGTCCACCTCCACCAGGCCTGTCGGAGCCTTTGAGAGCACCAGACCTTTCGGGACCAGTTCCCACTTCTGGACGGACAATAGCTGGACTCCGCCGAGGCCGTCCTTGAAACCCCACTGGACGGATAATCCTAGTCTCCTGCAAAGCGATTCCCAAAGCTTTTCGCAGCGTCCGAGCATCAAGCCGACCGGGCCGCAGGAAGTATGTTCAACTTCCTTCTCGTGCGGTTCTCTTTTCCCAGAGAAGTCATTTCTCTCTCGCGCGTATGATTAAGAGACTCGCTAAGAAATGCCTCGGTTATAGTCCCTGATGGAATGTAACAGTATTCATATGGGGGTCCCTTAAAGAAAGAGGTCTCCTTATTGTTCAACAAATGGATTTCAAGAAGTAGACCTTATTATTAAGCTCTGTAAGAACCTGAAAGAATCTCGCTGCGAATACCTTGCCGCGTATCCGGCAATGGTGAGCAACTAGGTCTATGGTGTCCGAAAGGTACGGACGGAGAGACACATCCCGCGTGGCGATTGACGCGCTCGCTGAAAAAGAGGGGCACCGGGTGATTGTCGGACGTTGACAAACGATCGACACGATTCTGCGGCCGGGTATATCCGCGAGGTCTCTCACGCGCCTCCGTTTCTTTTGCGCAGAGCACCGAGTTCCGCAAACCCCTCGGCTCTTCCCACTACATAACGACGTCCCACTTCGAGGCCTCGTCGCGGCCGCGGCCCACGAAGAAGACCACGACGACGACGACAACGACGTCGACGACAACCACCACGCCGAGCACTACCACCACCACCAGTACGACGACGTCGACGTCGACCTCGACATCGACGACCACTACCACTGCCAAGCCGTCGACGACGACGGCGGCGGCGGCAGCGGCGAGCACGACGTCGGAAGTGGCGACGAAGACGGGCTCGGTGCTGACAGTCCCAGCGGCAGCCGAGAACAAGGGCATGCAGTGCGGTGTGCCGCCGCTATTCCCCAGACCGGAAACGAGAATTGTCGGCGGCAAGGACGCGCCGTTCGGTCGATGGCCTTGGCAGGTGTCCGTGCGACGGACATCCTTCTTCGGATTCTCCAGTACGCACCGATGCGGCGGCGCGGTCCTCAATGAGAACTGGATCGCGACGGCGGGCCACTGCGTCGATGAGTGAGTACAAGCAGCAGAAGCATCTCTCGGCGCCGGCAGCGCGAAATCAAAGAAATAATTAGCCAACCGCCGGGAAGCGCGACCGATGTAATTACTTCTTTCTGTAATTGCGCCCGGTTTGCTTTCCTCGGTCTCGGCGCCTTATTTATCACGCGCTTTAACAAGCCTCGCCGACTATACTCCGCAGATTCACTCGCCGAACATTAAGAGCGCTCCTCTCTGCTTTCAGTCTCCTCACTTCTCAGATAAGGATACGGGTCGGAGAGTACGACTTCTCGTCGGTGCAGGAACGCCTGCCCTATGTCGAGCGAGGGGTCGCCAAGAAGGTTGTACACCCCAAGTACAACTTCTTCACGTACGAGTACGACCTGGCGTTGGTGAGGCTTGAGAGTTCGTTAACTTTCGCCCCGCACATATCGCCGATTTGCCTGCCGGCTACTGACAATTTACTGATCGGCGAGAATGCTACCGTCACCGGCTGGGGTAGGCTCAGCGAGGGCGGCACTCTGCCCTCGGTATTACAAGAGGTAAATATCGGAGAATCGACAGGGTGGAAAGTAAATTCTGTGAGCTTACGATAAATTCTGAATGTTTCATCGGAAAGGTATCGGTGCCAATAGTCAGCAACGATAGGTGTAAGTCAATGTTCCTGAGGGCTGGTAGGCACGAATTCATACCAGACATCTTCCTCTGCGCCGGATACGAGACAGGAGGGCAGGACTCGTGTCAAGTATGTCTTCCCATCCTCCGAGTACTCTAATAGAGCAGAGTGGTCAATTAATTTTTCAATATCTCAGGGCGACTCCGGCGGTCCCCTTCAAGTTCGTGGCAAGGACGGCCGCTACTTCCTGGCGGGCATCATATCCTGGGGAATCGGGTGCGCCGAGGCCAATCTCCCCGGTGTCTGCACGAGGATCTCGAAGTTCGTCCCGTGGATTCTGAAAAACGTCACCTGACCCACTTGCAGCCGCGGGACCTTGATTGCCAGCAGCTTGTCACCGGGATTCCTCGGAGTCTGCGCATTCCATAATATCTTAACTGCAAGCACTCCCGATGCACTTAATCGAGTTCTTCTGGGAAGGAATCGAGCTAACGGTAATGCGAGATTGTATAAACCCACTGCCAAATATGCAAGACTTACCCGCGGGGAACGATGACCTTTGGTGATCGATCTCCCCGAGATAGAGAGCCTCGGAGAACGCGTGTTCGCATACTCGTGAAAGTTCGAATGTTACTTAATACCCTCCGTCTACCGGATTTCTGGGAAAAATGACAATCATCGGTCCCGGAGGGGGATTCTGTGAACAAGGAACCAACAAGTTCCTTCGTCGCTTTGCAATATACCGTTCTCAAGACTGCCGCACTCGGGGCACACAGGGAATAGGACGCCCCGTAAAACGCGCGGGCCACTCAACTGTATTTATATATATAAATCTGAGTAAGATAATAATATATTTTTTACACATTAGTCCAGTAAGTAGAACGGCGTCACTGCCGCACTGTACATGAATGCAAAAAGGAAGTCCAGGTGTATCTTCCCGTTTCCGTCCATTTCAGCAACGACCGGCCGTCATCCGGGGGGTGTAGAGCAAGTACTGTAAATGCTAATTTCTTGCCCCGATCGAACGCGATCCACGAACTATGGCGAGGCCGACAACCTACACCCCACAAATTTTTCACTCTCCTTTATTTACATGTGGTTTTTTGTACAGAGCACGACATACATTACGTACTTAAACCGATAGGTGTGCGCGAGCTAGGTAAATCTAATAAATATAAATATATATAAATCGCACTTATATATTTATGTATATATGTAGCTGTTGATAGGTCTTAGAGCTATTTATAAGTATTGTCGAATAAAACTACGTTTATTACTAATTGGGTCGGTCTGGCTAAATTGACACTTAAAGTATTCTGGAGTTGAGGGGGTCGTTCACACGGCCAGCAATTAGAGCCACTGAAGTTTCAGTGTCAACGATGAAGTAGAGGAACGGATGGACTGCCGTGAAAGGAACTGGACCTGCACGCTCGAAAAGTCCATTGCCTGGAAAAAGACATTTTTAATCATACTTCATTCTCGTATCTTATTACATGTCCACAAGAAATATTTGTGCGCGTCATACAATGTAACTGGCAAATGCGCCCGTTCTGGAAAGGATAACTGTCGCAGTGATTTAGAAATGCTTAGTAGCTGTACTCATTGTCGGCAAGTAGTTGTTACCTCAAGATCCGCTCGTTTATTACCTGCGGTGACTCAGGCAGGATATCAGCGATTAAAGCCGGCTGAGTTTATAACAATACTGAGAATATTCGCGATAGTAATTGGACTCCAGGCAATTAACATAGGCAGGAAATTCATTTCTTCGAGACCTCGGGAGTGAAGAAAGCAGGTGGGGCTAGTTAGCTCAAGGGTATGAAGGATATTCCCTCGAAATACGAATTTCAAAATTTGGCAGGATATTCGTCGGGTGATGTAGATCCGCGTGAAGCAATCCATCAGCCAGGGTCTTTCAACGGTCGACGTATTTCTGCCGTTAATGACTAGTGACAATTTTCCTGACGGCCAAATGTGTTGCAACAGTCAGCACGCTTGTTAAGTACTTAGTTCCAGCGATGGTATTATGAAGAAAGGTGGAAGGACCTCCAAGAAAAATGTAGAAAATGCCGCGAGTAACGAGGTATAAGACACGGGCTGGTCGTAATGGTCAGACATCGTCAGCCGTTCACGAATTGCGCGAGCAGTACTTGACAAATGACAAGTTCTTTCGATATGCCAACCGGAAATTGCGGCAGGTTCATTATCCGTGCCCTCCGGGCCCTCCGTCAATATTAGAGTCACGGGAACCTCCTGTTTCCGCCAAAACTTCCACACGCTGTAGATCTTAGTAAGAATAAGAAACTGGATACGGATTTTCCATTAAAAGGTGGAAGCAAGGAAAAGGCTGGATAAAAGGTAGATCGGCGTTAGGCCACTCACGGGAATGTGTCCTGTCAGGTTTCATGTAGTTCCTTATATTGACCCCGATGCTCTGCTGAATGTCCCGCACATATACGCCACGATCAGGCGTCATAGGCGAGAGATCAGCCGCTCTCGGCTCGAAAACGTCCACGATTCCTAGCTACAAAAGTATAATTCTTACTGCACAAAATCACGCAAATGGCTCAATAAAAAGCAATGACAAAGCAGCTTCCCTGGAAGTGCTCCAATTAGAAACGGTGCTCGGCGTAACCCATAAAAGCCAGTACCGCGCAAATCGTGTATCCGGATACCATCCATTAGGTAATTTTCATTTTTCGTGTGCCACGGTGCCACTTCGAATCATTACCAATTACCTGATCTCAAGGAAACTAGCCGTGGAACACTGCTCAGCCGAGCGTGCTGCTCGTGACAAGCGGAAAGTGCACTCAGAATTGGCGCGCGAAACGCGATTAAGCAATTACGAACTTAATACCCGCGGTTAATGACAAAATATCGAGGAACGTGGAACCCGGAAACACAATTTACTCCGTTCGCAGGTGGCCGTTGCCGCTTCGTTAAAACTTGTAGTGAACGAGCTTACCAGATTAAGGGATATCGCGTATATAGTGCGCTACGCCAGAGTGTAAGCGGCGCTGAAAGGGAAAGCGTGGAAATGTAGCTCACCCTTTGCAGGAAGGACGTTAGAGTAACGAAACCTCGTAGCATAAAAGAGGGAATGGTGGCCCTGACCCAAGTGGGCTGTAACTGCTTCCTCAACAATCTCAACGACTTCCCACCGAGATCTCTCGACAGCCGATACGTATCCCGCCTGTTGGTCGACATCATCAGCAGGATGTTGTACCTCGGATCCTAACGACAGCCAAATCATTAACTCTCTAGTAATAATTCACACATACCAGACTGATTTACTATAACAGGTCCACCGGTTCTAAGAGTCATCATTCCTCGACTTACATCCAGTGGAAATTCGAGGGCAACAGCGTGCAACGAAGGAAAGTACGCGAACGGAAGTACGGCGATGTAAGTGGTTGCAGATATCGAGGAGACGTCGCATCCGTTCACGAGAAATGAGATCTCGGTCGAGTCCCGAACGGATGCTTCACTGGGGCTTGGTGTGAAGGGTTTCCATATTCCCAAATCTTGCATCCAGATGCCCTCATCTACAATTTAAGGAAATTCATCGTCAGCTCCTTACAACTTATACTGTAGTACCCTTGGGACCCATTCGCCAATTGATTATTAGAGCATTTGCGATGACAGACCTGGATAACTGGAGAAATATCCCCGAAGACTCCTGGCACTCCTCCTACGAACACGATTCATAGATTCAGCTTTGGACGAGGGTGATAGAGTGGTCTCGCTTTGGTCGTTCTCCGTGCTGGTAGCGGCACCACCTATCATCGCCATCGTACTTGGCAAATCACTCGAACCCATCTCCCCGCTGCTCGAGCCTGAAATTGTTTCGTTCGCCAAGAGTTGCGTTGAAACGGTATTCTCATCGGCGGGGAGGCCGTTGCTCGGTGAATTGTCAATCAAACTCGTCGTATCCTCATCAGTATTGATTGACGCCGTGCCCGATGTTGGAAGCGAGCTCGTCTCTTCCGTCTCACCTTCCGTCAGGCCATTCATCATAACCGAGGTGGTCGTTGACTCCACACGAACTTCATTCACCTCGGATGAACTTTCAATAGTACTGAGCGTGTTGGCCTCGGTGCTCGAAGCCCCGAAAGTGGATATCATGTTTTCGTCATTTGGATCTACACTCTGCGTAGTAACGTCCGGGCTCGTCATTCGAGAACTGGTCGGAGTGGTTGTTTCAACAGGTGCGCTAGTTGTAGTTGTAATGGTGTTGGCTCCAGTCGTACCAGCGGAGGCACTTGTACTTGTCTCCATTGAAATTGTTCCGAGCTTTGCAGTTCCAGGAATTTCGGAGGTAGGGGTACTTGCCTGCCCCGCAGTTTCCGAGTTGTTTTCTTCCATTGTCTGACCAACGACGGTAGTATCCCCTGGCGTAGAAGTACTCGGGACAGTTGTAATCTGAGTTAGCCTGTCTTGGAGGTGGACCGTACTTGGTGTCGCCCCGAACATCTCGACGGGTGAACTTGTCGAATTGGAAGTCACCTCGCTCGAGGAGTCTGCAGCATCCGTTAATTGAGCACTGGTACCCGGTGTGGTAGGCTCAGGGGCATCCGATGTTGCATCGCTCTCCGTGACCGATTGCTCGCTGGTTCCACTCGGCGTTGTCATTTCCGGCGCAGGACTCGTCGCGTTTCTTCTCTCCTCGTCCATCGATAGATCGAATCCGTAGAATTTCAGGACTTCCTCGTACTCGGCGCGGAGCCTCGTGTTCTCCTGGTTCAGCGTCAACCCACCAAGAAAACCGTCCGCGTTTAGGTAGGTCTTGAAGGAGAAATGGAATTACGTATCGCACGGTCCGGCTACACATTAATCTTCCTGTGTAATCACAGGGTTGGACGGAAAAATCGGGAGATATGCGTCGATGCGCGCTCATGCTTAAAATTGGATAAGACCGTTAGTTTCGCCTTACTGGTTCCCACTGCAGAGGACTTCCCGCGTGCTTTTTTACTCTTTCACCTTGTTCGGTTAATTAGGAATGTGACTAATTGCTGGACTTACGCGCAGCCGTCGATGTATGTCGCGGAATCCAATCCTTGTGATGTCACGATCGCGCGGCAGACCCAGAGACTCCGAGATCTGGTGACTGCTCTTCTCCCAGGAACCCTCGTAGAGAGCGGCCAGAACGAAACCAACCCCCATTGGAGAAAATGCGACATTCCCGTAAGGAGTGTACTGCTGGAGGATCCTCACACCCAAGTCATTAACCACGTCGGTGATAATGTCCACAGGACGATGGGGAACCGGCTGGTACCAGCTGTCGAAATCACCGGTATCGTATCGGTGACCGAATACCTGTGACACTGGAAAAATCATTTCGTTCTCCTGTCGTCAGCAACAACAATCGCAGTTCCGCAGTATAAATCTCCGCGTTCATACGTCTCAAGGGAAGACGAGGACTCAATTACATTGTTGTTTGAGACTTCGAAAAAAGCCCACACGAATTCAAGGTTCAATAATAAAATCATTAGTCCACGATAGCAAAACATATTTATATAAACTTAAAGAATTTCATTTCTGCATATGTATTTATCATTTGCAGACGTCGACACTGGTAAGCAATAATGTATTAACACTGGTTTAATAAATCGAGATGGATAATACTGTAGTCTGATTTTCGTCTGCTCGTCTAGAGCTGAAGCTACTTGCCGTTAATGGAATAGAGAATACGTACAGTGCAGCAGGAGTATCGAAGCGGTAACTGGGGTTATCCTCATGATGAATTAGATGGGGATAAATGTGAATCAGGTGAAGAAAGCTCGAGTCCCGATCTCCGAAATCCGTGGTTGAAGCGTGGCTGAGAGTAGCGAAGCTAGAGAAGGCAGCTCTATTAGGATTAGTCTTAGTCGTGCGCGCTCTACGACGGAACTGGCTCGCCGATGGTGCACGCCGGCGACTCGAGGCCCTGCCGTCCACTCTTGGATTTTTTAAACGGCAAGGTCGTCAGGTAGATAACCCCTGGTGGTCTATGCACGCCGTCATATCGCGCGGTGAGTTCGTCTCCCCACCCGCATCTTCGCGCTCTACACGCTTCTCCGGTATGGACCGCCGCGGCCTACACGATCTTCCCCGGCGAATCGGCGGCGAACACTTTTAGTCCTGCTCTCCTCGAGCGGTGGCCTATCCGCCCGCCGCGCCGGAACAACAGCCGCAACCGGGAGAAACTTTTGCGTTAGTTGGCGCGCACCGGCACTCCGCTCGCACGGTGCACTTGGCATCCTCCATTCCAGCCGCTTGGGATAATCTTAATGAAGCGGGTTGCGGTAACTTCCACTCTAACGCAATGACGACTAATTGAATAGCACGCAACCGCCCCCGAACTTCCCGAACTCCGGGCCTCGGAATTCCAATCGAAAATCCAATCCCTTGGACGTACTTGGCGAATTTCAGCCGGCTATCGGTTCCCGGCCGCACGAACTTCCTTTACTTTCGCCAGCGCACTCTGATGAAACCGCCGGTGTTCGTGCGCTTCCAGTAAAGAGCTGACAATACAAAATAACGCTTTTCCTGTAGTCGAGCCGATGAATCGACAGGTAGAACCGCAGATACCGAATCTCATTCATAAAGCGGCGGGGCGCACAATCGAGCGGCGCGCATTACAGGCAAAAGAGCGAGCTCCGACAAATGTAGCAAACGTTCGCGCCGCATCCGCAGCGAGTCCATTGCGTAATATCGTGACTTTTACCGCGGCGAATCCTACGAGGATCGTACATCAAACGACTGCCCGGCAAGGCTACTGCCTCTGCTTCTTAATGACGCGAGCTCACCGTTGTCAGTGCGATCCGATAAGAGTCATTAAGCAGTGCCAGTGTAGATCGATAACTTAATCAGGATACATCTACTTACTCATCCAGCTGGCGCACTGGAAATATCGAGTCACCGCCGAGAATGACTCTTTCACTCTATCGAGTGTCGATGTTAATAATAGCGATAGTTTGTTTTGCCAAGACACATTCTCACTTGTTGCACTTCGGCGGACAGATATACCATCTCGGACAGCTCGAACACTATCCCCTTTGCCGGTCGAACGGATATCTGTGCAATATCCGGTAACATCGATTAGACTTCCAATTGGACGTTCGTGTGGGTAATTGTAATGTTGCGTGAATATCTGATGGGTAGCGACTGCAAAGCCGCCCAGCGATAATTATTTCGCGCCTCCAGGCTATCCCCCTTGTTCCACCCTGGGCCGATTATACGCATAGCAGGCTACATAAATGCCATTTGCATCCCCTTGACCGCTCGTTTGTTTACTGATACGGCTAATTGCCCGTGCCGCGAGGACCAAAGAGGATACTAATGATGTATCAATCAGTCGTTCGGAATCCATGTCGCCTGCCCAGTTTCAATCTAGCGAAAGGTGTTTTAGTTCGAATGGTTAGATCATTGTGCTGGTTAGTATATTACTAATTAATTAAACAGTAAATGTATAACTGGCCGCAAAAGTGGTTATGATTTATAGCTTCTCTTCTGCCGCGGAGCACCGCAGCCAGGAAGCCCGAATTTCAGGTATCGTCCCTTTCATGACGGGTTTCACTACATCTAGCAGTGTGAAAAAGTGGTCAGTCGAGATTGGTGAAAAAATGATGCAGTATTGCCTGTGCAGGGACAGCTTTTATTTGGTCGAATGCATATTGGTGGTTCTTGATGTGACTTAAGAGACAAACGGTCGAATGAGCTTCCGTCCCTTGGCGACCTTACGTCGGTACCAGTAGAACTCGCAGCAAAGGAAAATGATGCCCAGTGTAATTCCTGCAGCCGAATGCGTATTATACGAGTGTCTGTTCGCTTTCAGCGTTAAGTCGTAAAGCAAGCGATAGTTACCCATGAAGAGAACAAAGAAGATGCCCTGCATATCAGCCACATTAACTTTGCGCTTGTTCACAGCCTGGTTATTACCAGGCACTTCCCAGCACTTATCCTTTAGGGGCATCCTTTCGGAGATCCACTTGCTCAGCAGGCCCGACTCGTGCATGCGTTGCAATCTGCATAAATTGGCCCAGGATTCATAGAGGTCGTAATATCGGGCACGAAAGTGCGGGGGTGATTTTGCACCCGAGTAGACTCACTCGCCATTGATCATAGGTAAATAAGGGCTGTCGTGGGGAACGATCATCGCAATTGGTTCGGCGAGGAACTCGTCGGTGCTGAGAGAAAAGTGGCATCCGCCCGTCAGCAGCAGGTCCTTCCTCATTAAAAACCTACTCAATCAAAGCGATCTAGATCAGGTATGGTACACTGGTAGTCGGTGCAAATGGAAGTGGAAGGAAAACACGTATGTACCTGAGGGAACTCCTCCAGTCGATTAAAACATGCTTGTCCTCCTTGATTCGCTCGATCACTCTCTCCTCGTTGCTGCCGTTGTACCTCTCGGCGCGCGCCAGTATGACCTGGTACTTCTCCTCGTCGGCATTCCGCAGGTACTCCTCCAGGGAGCTGCCGTTGTAAAAGCCCCAGGATAGCTGGTCCCGGCGGATTAGCAGATCGTCCACGGTCAGGACGAGGGAGTCCATCTTCGGGAAGGTCAGAAAGGCCACGAGACTGCCGGAGTAAGTCGCCACCACCACCATCACCGCCAACCACCAAATCCCGACCAATATACGCGCGCTGTCCGAGTGCGGCAGGTACATTCCACCTGGAATTCCACATGCAATGTTCCCTCTTGGCCTCCGCCATCACATTCTTGCATGCCCCTAAGTTTTATTCCCAACTTTCTGCCGGATTTGATTTTTCAAGACCTCGCCGCTGCGTAGTAGCGAGATAAATTAAAGTGCACGATTAAATTGAGGAATGATAGTTTACGAGAGGGTAATTGAATTGCAGGAGCAGATAATGGTGTACATCCTTGGCGGTGTTTCTTGCTGATCGACAAGTGAAATGGTATAAACATGGGTTCGTCTAAATAGACAGAAGAATCGGGTGGAAGGTAAAGAAAGAGGGGGTTGTGAAGCTGGAAGGCAGTTATGAGTTACGCTCGCCGGGAGCGCAAAATAGGTACCTTGTTGAAGGAGGGCCCCGTAAACGTACCAGATGCATTGCCAGGATGAGTTGAGGCCCGAGGTCTTCGTGCTGCAGGGACTGTACTTGTGAACCACGTACAAGATTGGGCCCATTATAATAATGGATGCGGCCAGGCAGGCCCACGTCTAAAAGACAGGGCGTGCGAGCATAAACGATATGTGTGCATAAATATAAGCCGAGAAAATATGTTGCTAGAGGCGCCTCCGGAGTTCTTCTACTCCTGCCATTGCACACTCTTACAAGGATGGCATGTCAGATCATTAACAGGCGCTTGCTAGCCGCCGCTCGAAACGCAATGTCAAGGAAAATCCGAGTCGGCGGAGAAGATGACCATAAGGGAGACGGTGGACAAAGAAATCGCACGCACCTCTTTCGTGAACGGCGAGGCGAACAAGAGAGCCCTGGACAGTTGCCTGGGCCTAGAAGTCAGAAAGCTGTAAGTTTGCACGAAAATCGGTATGGTGAAATTGATTTTCTTCCTTCCGACGTTATTGACGGTGGAGGCGCACGCCCCCAAGAAGACGCTGCGCGTTTGCAACAAGTTGATCAACTCCTCGGGGATCTTTCTAGTGGAAGCCACGAACATAGCTTGCACGTGCTGCAAATCAATGAATTTGAGTCATCAATGCAATAATATCAATTAATAACAATCCAAATAACACATACCGCCAAATTTTTCGCAGTTCGATTATTAACCGCTGTGGCAAATCCAGTCTCGATCGCTGGAATCCTCACCTCATACGTGAAGTTGAGCTTTCGTGCCAAGTACTTGACGACTTCGAAGACCAAGCCGTCGTAATATTGCTCACCGAACTCGGACGTGCTTAACATTTGCCAGGGAGGATTCTGTAAAAGACACAGTCACGTCTCCCCAACTATCGAACATCTCCTGAACGATTAAATTTATTCGCTCGATTGTTGGCTCAATGGATTCAGAAAAAGGCGATTAAATACAAAATTCATAAATAAATGTTTGGAGCCCCAAGTTTTTCAGAAATTAAGCTGAAAGTTTGGTATGAGGCGTTAACCCGCTACACTTCGGAATAAGTATTCTCGGCTGTCGTGCGCCGTACTTAGTAAGCCTCTCTACCGACTCGCTCTCCAGATTCCATTCAATACGCAGCATTGACATACGTGGTATGTTGCGATCGGCAGCTTCATTCCCCTGAACCCATGGGCCACGTGCGGAAAGATCACGTCGGACAAGCTGACACCATAGTTCGGCGTCCATGTGCCAGGATCTATTAGACAAGGGGTATTTTCGCTGTCGCGGAAAAACTTGCCCCAAGTAATGGCCGAGGAGAATCTCCAGTGCGAGCAAGTGCCACAGTTGCTTTCGGACTCCGATGTATCAGCGAAGAAGTTCACCTGGTAAGGACACTCATCCTAAATAATCCAAACATATCTCGGCGCTCTTATATAATAACCGTCGCACACAGTATGAACTCACTAACTTTTATGTTATGCAAAACTTCTTGCCGCCTTTCGCCCTTGGTCAACCTGATCACATCGAATTTGTTGAACTTATTATCGCTGACTCTCTGATACAATTCGATTTCTTTCATTACCGAGAACTCCAGTGCTTTAGCCGTGGCCTGAATTAGCTCCTTGACGTAGCACCGTAAATTAGTCTAAAAACGCGAATAATCTAATCACTGGTTTATATACTGATGAATTTAAAAGTCCACTCATTCGGACATATACCTCGCAAGATCGATGAGTGTCAGACGTATTATAAAGAAACGCCACATTCTCACCGTCGCCCAGTAATTCGACGAAGCTGGTGATATTAGTCACATTATCCTTGGCAGTGTCAGTTACAATGTAGAACCACTGACTAGCCGGATCAGTCATTCTCAGTGATCTCGCCTAAAACGAGAGTGGGAATGGTTTGGTTCCAAGCTTTTCTCGTACAAGACTTTCAGCATCTTAACATTATAGATTGGAAATCGAGCCCTACGACTTCCATGGCATTAGCAATGATGTGCTCGGTGCCGATCACCAGGAAGCAACGTCCCAATTGGTTCACGTCGAAGCCCCCGAGCGTGTCTCTGATGTATTGTTTCCGGGAGTGCTCGGTATCGCCGTGCTTTAAGGTGAAAAGCGATCGTGAGATCAGATTGAACTCCTTGTTGGGCAGCTCGTCGGACAGGGCTCTCATCAATCGGCCGATCATATCGCGCGCTGGAATTGATCGGAAACACGAGTCTGGTCAGAGCAAGAAACACCTTGTCCGATTGAGCTAATACGAGCCTGTAAATCTTATCACCGAACGTTTCATCGTGCAGTATGTTGATCGTGTTCCAAGACAAGGCTCCGGTCGATCTCAGGTCGAGGAAGATCTGAGCTAATTCTTGACCAGCGACGATCATCGGTATGGTGATTCCCTCGTCATCGGGGAACCGAGGACAGTCCGACTCTTAAAACAACGTGTTAAAGTGCAGATTAAACAGTTGTTCTACAAATATCTTTCTTGCGCTAACACTTTGAACATATCGAGTAAATCGGATGATTAATACTAGTCGTGTTATTATCGCACGCCTCCTACGTACCAGTTACTGCCAGATGGATGGGGCTCTCTGCGCTCACTTTTGCATGCAATTCCCAGGTCCGTTTGCACGACGCGGCGGAGAAGAGAATCGCATATTCTTTCGTTCACCGGAAAGCGAATATCACATGGGACAACATTTGCAATACCACGAAATTTGTTATGTGCATTCTAGTTCCTTCAAGTTGAACACTTACCATCATAGGGCTTTATTTGGATATCACTGAACATTTGAAAGGTTAAAGCGGCTAAGCGCGTCTCCTCTTTCACCGTCCCGTCGATCACCTTGTACAAAGTTTCCAAAGCATCTCGGTGCTCGCCCTTAGTGCCGAAAAAGCTCATGTCGAGAACGACAGCTGTCTCAAATAATAGCTTAGTTAGATTTCCATTTATAAACATTTGGCGACCTGGTAATAGAAGAGTGGAAGTCATACCAATGCTGGAATTGGTGATTATCGGCATCGGATACTTGACCAAACCGCAGCAGGACTTGACGAGGGACAACAGAACGAAAGCGGCTATCATTCCTCCCGGCAGAGCAAATAAAACCACTAGCTGCCCGGCAGAGGATATATAGCCGAGGACATCCGTAAATAATGTACTAATTCATTAGTTGACCGGGACTTTTATTACTCTAGCTTCCTCCTACGAGTGTAATCACGAGCGCGGGGAGTCCCGGTGGACTTGTAACTCGATGCATTACGGATCGGCTGAAAGGTCGATTTCTCAATAATTTATTAGAGTGCGATCGAATGGCCGGTGCAATCGGAGCGAGACTTTGTTAGCCTACTTATACTTGGCCCAGTCGCGCAGTAATTGGCAAATCTTATTTCTCAAGAATTTTCCAGGGTTTTTGGCAGAACGGTATCTTGTAGCCAGCATGTTTCAGCAGGAAGATAATATTATAAATGCAGCGAGCTTCCAACTATCTGGGGTCGCTGTGTTAAACAGCTTGGTATGCCACTTCCGTATAGCGAAACGTGAGATAAAGTCAGTACCGTCGACTGCATTCTAGAACGCAGCGATACAGACATTCCAACTATTTCGTCCGGCGGAGTTCAAGGATTTCCAGACGATTTTTCACATTCCTCCATTAGGAGAACTTTTCCCCTTGCGAGTAGCGTTATGGTAGACTTTATATCCACTTAGTCTTCAGGTGCTCGAGAATAAAAAGTCACTTCCAGTACTCTGGCTTGTAAAATGCATTTTATTATTAAACACTAGTTCATTATAGTATAACAATTCACTGTAAAGATTCCTTACGAAATGCGGAGGGAAAGTATCAAGTACGTAAAATGTAATCTTCTAAGACTGCGCAGATCGAGTGAACGTTTCGAGGACGTGCAATTCTACAGTTTGCGAGATTTACTGTGGAACGTTCATCGCGACCAGCATGCTAGTCAATTTCCTGTAATGTGAACAACAGAGGAATATCATAAATATTGACATGTTTACTTAAGTGGAGATCGCAGAGGTTTCTCCAAACTTTCAATTCTGATCTAGTACTCAACGATTCGTGAAGGACGCACACGGTTCAATGCATCATAGTTCAACAATTGCAAGGCAAAATTTGCATTAACTTCGCCCGACCTTCGCCTACTGGTCTGGTTAACACTTTCGCTTGTGACCTACGACCTACAACAAATTTCAACCAAGGACGAGGATTAAAATGACGCGCACTATTGATACGCAAGTAGCCGATGGTGAGGAACAACTCGCTTCTGCGCAAAGAGCTCATGTTTCTGTCCCCACCGCGGTTTCCTCAATTAAATTTTACGCAGCCTGTGTCCCTGGAACTCCTACTGTACTGTTTTTCAACTGGTTTACCGTGTTATTTGCCACCTTTTTATCATTGCGTGCTTTAAACTTGTCTCCTCGCAAGTCGCTTTTCGTATCTATTACCGGAAATGTGACATAGGCGGGTTTTAGATGGCAAGTCCCGCCGACTATACCTACTCCGAGACCTGAGGAATCACTCCGAATGTGCCTGAGTATGAAATGGCCTGAAAGCGGACACGACAGGGCTCGTGAGAGTGCACGCGCACGCATATGCACGGCTGACACACACGGGCCCGACGGTCTAATCGTGCTGGCTGCAGCACGTATGCGCAGCACCAGCCGACGACTTTTTTTCCGGAAAGCCCAGCCGACATGAACGTTGTGTCGAACGTTTCGTGAAATGTCAAGGAGTCCGCGTTGTGATGGGTTAAAGCTCCTCGGGAAAAAGTGTTGTTGGTGCGAGCGCGATTGCAGAAGCAGCTACGGGAACGACGGCGACCGTACATGATAGGGCGGGCGGAAAAGAGTGAAAGTGGAAAAATCGTCTTTTTCGAAATCGCGCGAACAAAGGCGCGCGCTTGATAGTCGTGTGATAGATAGTCGCGAATGCCCGATTGGAAACGATGGAGCCCGAGGAACCACTGATGCAAGGGATTCTCCTCTTGCCACCGCAGGGAATGCTAGGCCAACTCAAGGTTGGTTCGAACCACGAGCTGCCAGCCAACACCAATCTTTTTCGATGCACAGCACGCCTCGTACTCTCTAATGCATACTCTATCACCCGTTCCTCCTTAAATACATTGGCCCCCCCTGTATTCTTCCTTCGCGACAACGTCCGTCATAAAACAACTTCCCCATCCTCCCGAATATTCGAAAATCATTTTCCCTCTAGATCTTACTCCACTTGATAGATGTTCGATGAATCTCGATATTAGGAGATTAGGCAAGAAGGTTTGAGAATCATACATTATTTCAGAAAACTTGGCACAAAAGATTCTGTCAGCTCTTCAGAACGAGTAACTATGGTATCAAAAGGGTGGAGATCTATGAGAATCAGGAAGAGGCTGTACTACAGCTACATTCACCAAGAATAATCACATTGGATACGTGTATTAAGATTGCACCTAGCAATCAGTCACATGTATTTACTGTAAGTGTGTGTTTGGCCACCTGTTGAGTATTTGATTCAAGTGCAGGAGTTCTTCGATTAATATCTTTGAGCATTTCCTCTCCAGGTTGTGACTAAGTCAGGAATCTATTACTTCGGGTGCTATTCTGAAATGGACATGAGTCAGTGGATTACAGCATTTCAATTAGTTGCTTTTAAAGACAGTGTATCAAATCAAACAATAGAGGAGAATAATGATTTATATTGTACCAGTGGCGAAGGAGTGTTTTCGGTAAAACTAGCAGAAACAGACGCATCTAAGAGATGTGGATTAGAAACAAGGAATTATACTTTAGTTATCGCAGCAGTTGATATGAAATTAATGGATGGAGATGTAGTTCTCTTCACTTGGCCATACAGATATATTAGGAGATACGGATATAGAGATGGGAAGTTTATTTTTGAAGCTGGAAGAAAGTGTGAATCTGGAGAAGGTTCTTTTAGAATGGAGCACGGTAGTCAGCAGGAGATCTTCAGATGCATGTACTCCAAAATGAGGTCCATGAAAAAATTGCTTACTGAAGAGAACAATGGTAACATTGATTGTAATGATGCTCAATACCATGCCGCTCTGTCTATGGAAGCTGGTTCAAGAGCTGCACTACCTCCTTCTCCCAACAGCTCAGCGAATTTAATTGACATAGACTTTAGTTCACAGAATTCACAAAAACAGTCAAACTCATCTACAAGCATAGAATCGAGCGCATCTGTGAAACCGCCGATCACGAGGCCGAAACCGATGAAGCCTCCACGGAAATGTGTCTTCCCGGGTTTACTGGAAAGAAAAGGCACCGATTCCGAATTCTCGGACTTACCCTCATCTGGCGAGTACAAATTCCTCAACCGCGAAAACTCGCCGGACATGTCACGCAAAACCAGTGCTAGCTCAGTGATTGAAGAGGAACGACATCCGTACGATCTGGTAGAAGTCAGAAATGACGCGTGGAGAACCCACGGAATTGATAGCGTGCTTCATACAGAGAGATCGACATCAGTGCTCAGTGATAAAGACAAGGAGAATGTGGATGACTTTCAGTACGAAACAATGATGCCAATTTTATCGACGCAAAATTCACTGACGAGCAAGTCTAGTATTGCGGAAACCCCAATGCCCACATCACTCATGAATCATGTGGCTTCTAAATCGGGTGACGAATCTGATTACGATAAGTTGGAGCATTTTGGCTCGGCGTCAAAGCTCGGGCCAAAGCCACCGTATAAATTTGGAGGCTTTACAACGGCCTCCAGTAGTTCACATTCCATTATCTCCCAAAGCGCAAACACAAATTGCAATCCAATCACTACAGACACAAGTGCAATGTGGTCCAACTATGAGATTGTCGAAGATATGTCTGCAGTGCGACTCGCGGATGACAGTCACCTTGGCTATGGTGTTATCAGGAAGAAGTCAAACCATTCCGAGACTGCGTCCAACAGCGGTAGTATAGGGCCAAAGCACAAAGTCTTTAATAATAGTGAATACGCAATTGTGTCCAAACCAAAAAGGGTATAAAGCCACCAAAAAATCTTCAAACAGTTCTTTGTATAAAGTACATAATGAGATATCGCGCGAATATTATTCCAAATTTTGGATATCCTCAGAATATTACAAAGATATGCTAGTCTAAACCAAGACTAGAATGAGTTCATTCCTACTTCCCAAGAATACGAAAGTCGTTTGCTGATAATCTGTAACTTTAGGTTCAGAACGCGAAAAGAAATATTAGCTATGTTTCGAGTATTTGTTTTCGCGGGCAGTAGTCTAAGAAACGCTAGTCTTCGCTAAACATCAGCCATTGCAGGGAAGTTTTTATTCCGAGAATTATTCTATTCTCGCATAGAGTATATAAACACCGGTGTAAATGTATGTTGAAGGCTCAAATTTAATTGGCATTCTATTTTTCTAAGTATGACATATAACTACCAGACGAATATTAGTGCCTTATAATTATACACGAGAAGAGTCAGACCAAATTTTTTATAACTAGATTTTGCATGATGTTTTAATGTTCGGAGTACTTAGACATTTATTAGGTTTAGCACATTTTTGATAAGAGAATAGGGCGTTGTCTTTCCGAGCATCCTGTAAATGCACGAAGAAACAAAAAGGAATCATTTCGATAAATGTTTCCTTAATTCCTTTTGTTGCATATTTGTACGAGTATGTAATGCGGAAAGACAATAAATTAAAATTAGGTTTCAAATTTCGTATATCTGAAGATGAATTTTTATATGTATATTACTCGTACTATTTATAAAATATTAAGTAGCCATATAGACGCGAATTCTATGGTGCAAATTTTAAAATGTTTATATCATAGGCATTATAGCAAGATCACAATATTTTTTAAATGATACTATATATTTTATACATTGAGATGATGTATATATACACCCATAAAGTTTTCATGCCATTCAACTTTCAAACACACTTGCTTGCCATGAATTAATAACTCAAAACTGTGCCAAGGTTTACCATATCGTGCATTGTTACTAAAAATGCACACTGGCTAAATATTCACACATGACCAGCCATGTAAAATTATGAAAATCTCATTTACACTTTTCTAAATTATATAACAACATAATTGAGAAATATGTTTCAGCAATAAAAATAATGTTATCTATGTTTCGCCATTTTCATTTCCCTATTACAACTGTACAGAACCATAACATTTCTAATCTTTGGGTGTACAGTACAATGGTACAAGTTTTACATACATATAATACAGACTTGCCATGGCATCACTTATAACAGTTCTAAATTATATCATGTTTTTTCTGGAGTTCCAACTTTTTGGTACTGAAGCTGTGATCTGTTTTCATCATCATCTTCCACCTGTGGTACATTTTCTGCTTGCTGCTTCATCAAATCCAACTCGGCGTAGGCCACTGCTTCCATGTATCCATCAACATCATTGTGCACTCTTCTGACTTTTTCACCCTTTGCAGCCATAATTTTCTCTATGTTCCCAGCACCCTGTACATCTGGAAACCAGCCTAAGTTATCCGCAATTAAATGATTATTCTTGCAGCCATCGCAACGCACAATCACAACTCCTTTTTCATATGCAATTTTGGAGATCATTTTGGCATTTCTGGTGGAGCATTTCTTGCAGGTGAAGATAAGTTTCAGTTTCTTCTCTTGGGGAAGCTCGGTCCTATCAGGTAGTTCACTCAGGTTCGGTGACTGGGGCATGCTAGCATCACTAAGGTTTCTCGTGGTAGGAAAATATAATGAAGGTAGAAGCCTGGTTCTTAATTTTCTTTCCACAGCAGAATGTGTAAGAGCTGCACTAACTGGTTCAACTCTAGTCGCCACTCGAACTCCAAACCGACACATTTGCTTTAGCGAAAACATGATGAAATGTTTGCTGTTTCACTGATACAATATTTTTGCCTCGTCGTCGCTTGGAAAAGGTGATATCTCTCCTAATTGGTACTGGCGGAATCTACACATTCAAGCTAGTGCGGTGCACATGGAACGACATGTATCGGTTAAATTCCTCAGTAACTTCAACGAAAATACTGGGAAATATATAACAAGATTTATACAAACACCATTTTATATGAACACGCGAGGACTTAAATATTGTTGCAGAAACCTTCGGTAGATCGCGTGCACGTAGAACTGAAAATGTAAAGATAAGCTTGAACTTCTTCTAGCTTTTAGACCAAACCGCCGTGTTTATCAAGAGGAAAAGACATCCACACAGGTAAACCTTTTTAATTGTTATCTATTTCCACTACGTAGTTGACGCACAGTTGATTTCTCATAAGCTCGAAATATTTATATCTAATTTTGGGAGTCTTTTAATTGCCAGTCCTCTATGCTCATTGACCAAACAAAGAAACTCGCCCTAATGATTTCCCACGGAAGATTAATAATAGATGCTCTAAAAGTAAACTATTAAACGTGCCAAGTAAATTGGAAATTTATGGGATCTTACTTAAATATCTGCTAGTAATTTATTTATAGCACAAACTTTAGATAAACGAGATCCCTATCTATATGTCAACTGAGATAGCTGACTCAGTAGAGTTTCCTGAACGAACAGTGTGCGTTCACATGTCCACTGCGCAACATTGCGTTGCATTCACGAACACGACTGACGCTGCGTATGCAATTCACCGAAAATAATGGACGGCTTTACAATTGTTTAAGGTGGCGTCACTTGCACAGTAGTGAAATATCAAAGGCCAGGTGTATTAGCGCGTATCGACCGAGTAAAAGTAATTTTTCTATTATTATTTCTACATTTTAACTATTTAAATTAGATACAATAACTCGTGCGCGCCTGCAAAATGTGCCTTTTTCATCGAACCGGCCACGTTTAAAGGGTTCGCTGTGTTGATCTCGAGGCGGATATTGGGCCCATCACTGAGGCCATTTTGCTAACCGTTGATAAATGCAAGGCATTTTCGTACCGACTGGTGAACCGCGTACTGATAGTCACATATAAAATGCTACTGTCTGCTCCTTTTCTCTTTCCGCGACGCTTTCGCGCGAGTTGATGCCAGCAGCTGCCAGAAATGAGAGTTTAGCCATCCTGCACGTCAAAGAATTCGGTGACTCTGGTTGCTTTGATATCTAGCTTTGCGTCTATAGAACAGTGTGTTTAAAGGTCTAAAGAATCAGGTAGAAACTCACTCATTTTAGGCGGCACATGACCCGCGCAATCTTCCATTTAATACTTTGTGCTGTACTACCCTCGTTCTTTTAAGATTTCGACGAGAATTTTATTGCGCATAGCTAGCGTGCATAAGGACGGTGTATCTAGATTTATTATAGGATTCGTCCCATACCCGAAATTCAATGCGAATGGTTATGAGAAAAGTCCTGCATTCTGTGTCACTTGCTTTAATTTAAACAAATCGTGCTATATGCATATAAATAATATTATGCAAACCAGACAGATTTGTAACACGTAAATTTCATATGTTAAGCTTAGGTTTCACCGAGCCTGCAAAAGGTGCTATGGAAGTACCTGGGTTGCTGGACACCATGGCGGTCAGTAATGTCAAAGATGTGTTGGAAGTATTAAAACAAGCAGTCGGGGAAGAGAATATCATCTTCGAGTCAGAAACCACACAGGATTCTGAGGAAACAGAGATAGAAGAGATTATAGAAATTATTGAAGAGGTGGAGGAAATAGAAGAAGTGTCTGAAGATTATACAGAAAACAGCCATGACGATACAGGGAATACACAAGTACAAAATGTTAAAATAGATTCTTGTCAAACCTCTGGGAAACGCAGTTATCCCGTTAAAGACGAGACCAGTTCTTATGATGATGAGCGAGCAAGTAAGAGTAGTAAAAGGAGTATTAATGATCAACCAAAGCCTTCCAAGAAACAGGTCATTCAATATGATGTTGATGAAGATTGGGAAGATGAGGAAATGGAACAATTAGAAGAGTTAGACGAAGATATGGATCATTCGAACTCCACATTTGCCTCGCAGCAAAGTTATACCAGAGAAAAGAAATCTGCCAATAGTCAAGTGAATACATTCTCTTCACATTTCAGTAAAGTAGAGCCAAGAGATACTGACAAATCTAAAGTAGGGCAGGAATATGGAAATAATGTACATAATGTGGACATTGATAGTGATATAGGCCATGAAATTGTGAAAAATGTTGAGAACAATTTGTTATACACAGTCCTTGGATCAAAAAAAGCTGGCACATCTAGCAAAACATCACAATCTGATGGAGAATTCATACAGGTTTGCCATTTACACAGAATATCATATTTATATTCAGAACACCTTCAGCCTCACAGATATTACAGGGATAAAATGATTTTCTTTTAGATGGAGCAGCTTAATGAGAATACAATACCAGTGGAAGGTACTATATATTATGAAGGCGAAAATATGGAAACCATATATGTAGCACAGTCTGTTGAAGAGAATGACCAGTATCACTATGAATCAATGGATCAAGAGCAAGATGAGCAAACATGGGAAGGGGCTAATTCTGATACCACTCAGAATCAGGAAGAAGAGAATTCACAGGTGAACTTTCATGCGAGGCAAGGATAGTATTTTCAATTGTGTAATGTGTTGATTTCTTAAAATTTCCTTATGACTTTCTTAGGACCAAATATTTTTGCACGAGGATGAGGATGGACAGCTCTATTTCAAAGATGATAATGGCAAACTGCAGCCTGTTTATTTAACTGAGGATGGAAATTACGCGATTGCAGAGAATAGTGATGATCAAGATAGCAAGGGATCAATGACAAAGTCGCAACAATCTAGTAAATCTTCCGAAGAGTAT
This sequence comes from Crossocerus cetratus, assembly GCA_963675795.1. Taxonomy (NCBI): domain Eukaryota; kingdom Metazoa; phylum Arthropoda; class Insecta; order Hymenoptera; family Crabronidae; genus Crossocerus; species Crossocerus cetratus. Next base: position 12,518,433 of record OY776666.1, on the reverse strand, counting down.
GCTTCCCTTCGTTCCATTTCGCCAGAAGCAGACATAAAACCTACACACAGTAGCAAACAGGTAATTGCGGTAGTTATAAGAAAAAAGGAACTGCTTGTAGCATCATTATAAACTGTTGATTTATCCGTATTAGAATGTTGTGGTACCAACATCAGCTATTAATGATATTGATAATGAGGATACAGTGACGATATCTTTGATAATCTCAGAAGATGAGCATGGACAAAAGAGAACTCAAGTCATTATACCGACAACCGACACTCTAAAATGCGATATATGTAACAAGAGCTTTAAGACTTCTCTCCAATTATTGAGACACAATAGATTGAAGCATGCTCGCGAGGAAGATATTACTACTAGGAACTTCCCTTGCGACTTATGCCCGAAACGGTATACTGATTTAAACCTTTACTGTGTATAGTTCTTTCGTTCTCGAAGTTCTAATACGATTCTTTTTATAATAGCTACCCGGATCAGAATTCTCTTGCCAGGCACAGAAAAACTCATACTGGCGATCGACCATTTCAGTGTCTTGAATGCCATAAGAACTTCCCGACGGCGACAGCTCTGCGCCGGCATTTAACACTTCACAATTCTCAATCACGGCCATTGCCATGCATTTATTGTGGTCGGCGATTCGTGGACAAAGCTAGTCTAGCTAAGCACGAGCAATCGCATCTAGCTGGCGATCAGAGGACCCATGAGTGCGACATATGCCAGAAATCGTTTACAGACGCGACTGAATTAAGTTTGCATAAGAAGTATCACGATCCCGATAAGAAATTCGATTGCGAGGTTTGTGGTCGTGAGTTCAACCGTTTGAACAATTTGCAGAGACATATGATGGTGCATCAACAAGTACGTATTATCATACATATCATCATCGCGCGGTTTGTGATAGTGAAAGTCAGTTCATTTTTGCCATTGCTCATATTTTCTGCAATTTGTACAGTCCTCAACTCGAAAAAGGATCTTTTTCGACGAAAGAGATCTTTAAGTCGCTGTTGACCTTAAAAATGATTCTATTTCGAATCGTCTAATAACGACATAATGCACTCTTCCCTTCCAGCAAGGTGCAAATGAGGAGATACTCTCTTGCGATGTGTGCGGTATAACGTACAAATTCATGAGCTCTCTAACGAGGCACATGGTAACAACGCACATGAATCCGGAAAAGATGCGACAGCAGGCTGAGGAACAGCGGCGAAAGCGTGAGAATAACTATCGGCGTTATCTCGAGAATCGAAAGATGTACGAGACCCAACATTCGGGCGGCTATGGTACCAAACGTAATTACCATAATTCCCGTCATAGCGGAAGTAATGATGAAGCAGCCTGATTTTTATTACACGGCAGTTTCTTGATTATTCCAAGAACAGTCCCACATCAAAATCACCACTTCTCACATAACTGTAATTACTACGCATGACGTAGTGGCGTCCCTGTATCACCTTAATGATACAGAGGCAATAGATACGCATTTAATTTAATAAACATATAAGCACTGTAATAGTAATAGCCCCACGTGTACTGATCTTGCCCTTCAAATTGCTGGACTAAAAATAAACCCTTAGCGTTAGAGTGTTAGACATACTGCAGTCTAGCCAATGGCAAGGTGAACGCCTGATTAATCAGAACATTGGATGGGTCGTTTGCAGTGTAAGTACACTTTGACGTCCTATCAAAATATGTCTTTTAAGAGTACTCAAAGATTATTATGATTTATGAATAAATGGAATTGGTACAGAAATTACATAACGCGATGATACGCGCTAAGTAAACTTAGACTCCCGTCGCGAAAGTTGACGCTATATCTCTAAGCAATAGAAGGTCGTGTAAGGTGATTAAGGACTTAACATACTAGCCGGAGGAAAGCTGTATGTTTATATAAACTAAATCTCCTGCGATCGCCTCTCAAGGCAACATAATTGTTAGTAACCTCTATCTCGGGTTAGCCTAGAAACAAGTACACATGGACATCTCGGACTTATCTGAATTAAAAAACGAAATCGAAATAAATTGTAAAATCTTTACTCTGAAAATATTACATTATTATCGCGCACAAATATAAGTCTAACAGGGGTTGCGTGGTCGATGTTGAGAACCCCTGATCACCCCTGATAGAATACAACACAATGACTATAGATATCTAAAGGATAAAACTTAGTATTAGATATTAGATCTTCTTGGTTCGACATTAGACTGCCAAACTGTATACGCGCAGTGGAGACTACATAATTTCAAATAAATAAACATACTCTATAGGGGTTTGATATTATAATTGCGATATACTGATTTGAAAAGTGCAACGTAACATATGCAGTATTGCGCATATTACTGGCTGCACTGTTATACGAACATGACGAAGGGTTAAATTTACATTATCCTGTTTTACGAATAGCAGTTACAGCTGAGGATACAAATTTGACAGCACGCGGAGATGGTATATTTAAGATTGCAACGTTCTTGGCGACCCTCCACGATCTATTGTGTTTCTTATGATGAAGCGAACACGAATGCGAATAATTTTAGTTGAAACAGTGGGTAAGCTACTCCAAGACTTACATTAATACAAAGGTTTGATTCCAATATGAAAGGATATCAAATTATATAACGCGACGTGCTGGAGCGAAAGTATATGCTCAATTGGTATTAGGTGAAATATGCCAAGGTTAAATGCATTTAGAGAATCTTTCCGCATTCGATTGCAGAGAGCAATGTAACTTCGTCAAGTTTAACTCGATACAGCGTTGAAACTCATATTTTTTCGCCACAATTACAGTGAGAATTGTTATTATAATATGCACATATAGTGCGATACCGAATATATGCTATCTATGGAGTTTTCCTTTCAAAAATAATATTATATAATCTATTTGCTGTGTAAAATAATAATGAGACATTTCATCATTCAACTGCTGCACGCAAATTCCGAAAAATCCTGTCTGTGAATTAATTTCCAGCAAACAATTCGCGCTCGTTTTGTGAATCTTTTAATTATTATATGGCCTAACGTATATTGTTACCTACATATTAGAAATTATTTTCCGCATACCAACAATTCCACAAACAGTGCTGTAATCGCAATAAATTGAATGATATAAACATGTAGTATTTATCTCTCACAGATAAGCCAATGTGATAACGGGGTAGAAGATTATAGGACAAGCTTGATTAAGGTTTACAAGAAGTGGGTCTCCACTGTTCTTGATACTGCCCATTAATCTCTCTAAGGATGGAGAAACAGGAGGGCTTATTACAGGTGCATTTACAGAGGCCTGTTTACGAGCAGGAGGCTCTAAATCAAGATTACAATTATGAAAGGCCAAGGGTATCGGGTAAGTCTTTGAATTTACCCATGCAATTTTTCTTTTTTTTATATCTTTACAGAAAAATAATGGTCAACTTAATCTTTTTCAGTACTTAGTAAAATTGGTGCTTGCTGCAGTCCAGCCAATTGCAAATCCTGTTTAGTTTCTGTCATTCCAGCAGTAAGTTGGCTTAGACACTACAAATGGAGGGAAAGCATAATGTCAGATATTATTGCTGGATTGACAGTTGCAGTTATGCACATACCACAGGGAATGGCATATGCATTACTAGGAAATGTGCCACCTGTAGTAGGAATATATATGGCTTTCTTCCCTGTACTTATATACTTCTTTTTTGGTACATCAAGGCATGTCTCAATGGGTAAGTCATAAGTACAAGTCTAATATTAATAACAGATTAACTAATTAGTAACTCATTTCATCTTTACAATGGAATTATGCAGATTAATTCTATAATAAATTCAATTATGAAAGATAAAGAATTCTTTTCATTAGATTAGTCCTTCCTAGATTTTATTTAATAAGAAACTTTAGTTTTCTGATACAAGAGCGAAGCAGTGTGTTTCAGTAATCATGATTTTCCTGATATAATGCTGCATGGTTCCTATGGATTCATCAAAGCAGTGAAATACTACTTCTCTTGCAGAAGCATTACACATAAATCGTTTTAATAGCAACTTGTTAGACAACCTAGAACAATGAAATATTATTGGCACTCATCAGGAACATTTGCCGTGGTTTGTCTGATGACGGGAAAGACAGTGATGACTTATTCAATGCCGCAGAGTGAATACACAAGCTTAAATACAACTGATGTGGTTTATTCAGTGGTGAATTCCTATTCTTACACACCAATGCAAGTTGCAACTGCAGTCACATTAATGGTCGGGATATTTCAGGTAAGACAGTAACTTTCCATTGCTTTAATTGGAAAATTGATAATTACAAATGAATTGAATTTACAGATTGTAATGTATATGTTCCGCCTTGGAATAATAAGTACTCTTTTGAGTGAAACATTAGTTAACAGTTTTACTACTGGTGCTGCTGTCCATGTTTTACTCTCACAGATCAAAGATCTACTGGGTTTAAAATTAGCTAAGCAAAAGGGCAACTTTAAATTGATTTTCGTATGTTTTCTCTACATAAACAAAATAGTAGTTTAACAATACTGAACATAAACTTAGAGAAACTTTTCTTGCAGACACTAATAGATGTGTTCTATGAATTGCCAAATACAAATCTGGCATCAGTAACAGTGTCTGCCATATCAATAGTTATTCTTACTTGCAATAATGAGCTTCTGAAGGTATGTCACTAATATTATTTTGATGCAACATACATACTAGAGTAATAATAGTAGGTTTCCTGTAACATAGCCATGGGCGAGTAAGAAATGCAGCATGCCAATACCAATTGAACTTGTGGCAGTAGTTACTGGGACATTGGTTTCTAAATATTTCTTGTTACCTGAAATCTATGATATTCAAGTAGTAGGCCACATCCCAACAGGGTATGCATACATGTTACTTGCTTTGACCATTACTTGCGGGTATCGCCAAATCTTATTAAATTTTAAGGTTTAATGATCAACAGACTACCAACCCCAGAAGTGCCACCACTTGAATTACTCCATACAGTTGCAATAGATTGTATTGCTATTACTATGGTCTCATATACCATTACTATCTCAATGGCCTTAATATTCGCACAAAAACTTGACTACGAGATTAATTCAAATCAGGAACTACTAGCAATGGTAAATGACCGAAAATTCAGTTTTAATAGAGAAGAGCCAAATGTGTAATAGTTTGTAAAATGTTGCACTTTTCTTAGGGATGTAGTAACATATTTGGGTCTTTCTTCTCATGCATGCCAGTATCGGCATCCTTAAGCAGGTCTTTAATTCAACAAACAGTTGGTGGCCGCACACAGATTGCAAGTGTAGTTTCTTGCTTAATACTACTCGTGATATTACTATGGATTGGTCCTTTCTTCGAAGCTCTACCGAGATGTGTTTTAGCATCGATTATTGTCGTGAGTAAAAGGAATTAATTTTGTTATGAGATTGAATATTTTCTGCCAAGTTTTCCGTGATTAAAATGTGAATTTTGTTCCTCTATAGGTAGCTTTGAAGGGCATGTTTTTGCAAGCAGGCCAACTCAAAAGGTTCTGGAAATTGAACAAATACGATGCAATTGTTTGGATCGTAACATTCCTCACTGCTGCATTAGTTAATATTGATATAGGTTTATTAGTTGGATTACTTCTTTCACTAGCCATTCTGTTAATCCAAAGCATTAGGCCGTACACTTGCCTTTTGGGGCATATACCAAGTACAGATTTGTATTTGGACTTGGGTAGATATAAAGCGGTAAATATATTTCATCAGAATGTCGCTGTTATTTTATCAAACGGAAATGTCTTATTTTGTGTCTATTTTCAGGCGCGTGAGATTCCGGGATTAAAAATCTTCCATTATTGCGGTACACTTAATTTTGCAAACTGTGGTAACTTAAAATCAGAGGTGTACAAGTTGGTGAACATTGATCCACAGAAAGTCATTAAGCAACGAACGAAGTTCGTTGGGAAAGATCTGTACGTGGATCCTCAAGACTCCGATGACCAGACAGAGTTGCGATGTATAATAATGGATATGAGTGCTGTGAGCTACATCGATCCTAGTAGTGTGACGGTATTGCACGCCGTAGTGACAGAGTTTGCGAAGATTGATATACAATTCTATCTTTCAAACTGCCCCAGCCACGTGTTTGAGATCATAAAGAAGTATGACATGTACACGTTTGGCAAGTTGAAATTTAAAATCTTCGCGACGATACAAGATGCCATAGTTTACGAGGATAATGAATTTCACTCGAGATGATTGCAGAGATGTGATACTAGTGTAATGAATTACCTCCAGCGCGAATTAGATTGGATTATTTTACTATACAGAGTATAGTCCACATATATCGATATATGGAGAAAATGTTACAATAACTTACTACTATTTTGGTAGTTCGTTTTTGAAGAACATATTTTATTTTTGGTACAGGATACTTAAGCAAAATAATGATGCTCGATGACAATAAGTACTGCGACGATCCAGAAACCGCTGTCAAGTTGCTACAACATCATTCTATACATATATACTTGCAGATTTTTCTACGCGGTTGGATCAATTTAAAGAAACCTAGCTACTTAATAGATATTAAAGATAATCAAAATGTCTTGTAGAACAATTGTGATGTACAGACTTTCTGCATTAACCAAACAATCCCACATGGCAATGACAACGCAAACTCAATTCTGAGTGCGAGAAATGAATTCTCCAGTAAAACTCCAGAATACATTTTCGAGTAATGTTTGACGTATGTTTTCTGTAATGTGATTCTTTGTAACAACGGACCGTTTCCTTCTGTATGCTACTTACGCGTCGGACAAACATGGACATGTACGAAGCAGGGAGTGGAAGAAGAAAATAAATAAGTGGAGCAACCACAGATGTTTTATTTACAGTGATCACTCTTTACAAAGCAACAGCATTTTACTGTCACTATCGAATTTTCGGCAGTGTGCTTCAACTGTAATCACAGCATGGATTGCGATATACTGTGACTATTTGTTTACACACTAATACAGTGTCTAGTTCTGCGGCAGTGATGCCTGCACAGGTATGTGCCTCGCAGAATGAATACTTAAAAATGTCCAGCAAAAGATTGATCAACAATATACTGTACGAAAGTAATTTCATTCATCTATTTTTGCCTTCTAAGAGTGATTAACCCAGTAATGCACTCGTAGACTTTCGGGTGTATGGTGCTTAAGCAACTCCGTACTTCTTCTTGAGAGATTCAGGCATATCTGGTGGTGGTGGGCGGGGCATGCGGAGCCAAACCTTCACGGCATCGTAGATGAACCACTGTGCTGCCGTCAGGGTACCGATCATTACAATCCTAGGTCCGAGACCCTTCCATACTCCACCGAATCCGAGCTTCCTGAGTACATCACCAGCAGTTGCACCTTTCTCTTGATTCAACTTAGACACCACCTATAACATATCATTAAAAACGTTAGAATAGTCATCCAAGGAGTCAATATGAAAATTCCTTCTGTTAATATACTTACAGAGTCAGCAGGGTGGGAAACAACAGCGCAGAACACACCAGCAATATAACCAGCAGCGAATGTAACAACCAGTTGTTCACCTTTCGTGCATTCCAACCTTGGCTTAGGAACTACATACTTGTAGAGCAGCTCAAGAGTACGTTCAAAGCATGCGAATTTCATCATGGTGTATGGAATTTGACGAAGCCACAAAGGTACCAGACCCTTGTAGAAACCGCCGAGTCCTTCATCGGCGTGCATCTTGGGGAATGCTTGTCTAAGAGTATTAGCATATCCGGGCATGGTTTGGATCCTTACTTTAGCAGCCTCCAGAGGTGCTAAACCAATATCAGCAAAGAATTCAGCAGATGCTGAAGAAATGAGGTACAGACTTGTTCTATATTCATAGGACCACTCCTCGCCGGCCAAAGCAGAATAGTATACTTTGAAGACTTCATAAAGACCGAATTTGAACATTCCTTGGATGGAGTAGCCAAAGAATGTAGGTGCCCATCCTCTGACCAATCCCCTAGTTCCATCCTCAGCCATTGTCACCTGAAAAATTACAGTGCAATTATTGATATTTTCCTGCTTATAAACAACTGATATAATATTTAATGAAAAGTCAATCATATTTACCTTGAATCCAGTGACAACGGATTTGTATTTTTCTGGATTTACTTGGATTCTGCATTTTACTAAATCCAATGGTGTGACCATAGTGTGGGTGAGACCACAAGATAATATTCCTCCCAAGCCACATAGCAGGAAGTACTTGTTGGAGCCAAATTCGCAGCTATCTGTGAGGAGGAAGGGCAGTTTTCATTCATAAAAGCGTTCAGTCGCGTGGTGGATTCATAGGATGAGATTCACATTTCTAATCTTTTAAAAATCGATTATCGGAAATGTGGAATCGCAATGTCACTCCGATCAATGTGTCAGATCACGATAAAAGGTGAGCTTTAATACGAAATAATCCTCTGTTTGAATGCGAGACAGAGAAAAGCAGTCGTGTTCGAGAACTAGCGCCGCTGATCAGCTGTTTATCGTTCGTCGGAATTTAAGTTTGGCAGAACTTCAATTTAATTTTGAACGAACTTGCCACCTTGCCCTAATCCGATAATAAATCCGTCACGTGCAAGAGGGCGTCTGTTATTGGATTCTCGGTCGCGGTCACTGTACAAAACTACCGTGAACTATATTATTTTTACTTCAGTGACCCTCAAGGCTACATGAGCGACATTCGCACGCGCATTTTCGACAAAATGGCTGCTCCTTATGCAATCCCTTTACTCGTAGCAGAAATGGTCCACACAAAACGCATGCTCCGTTTTAGCTAACAGTGAAAACCGTTTGCGTAACACGGCAATTTTATCATTGATATTTTTGACTTTCATTCATTTCCCTGTAGCAATAGTCATTCATGAATTCGATAGGATTCGCGAGTGGGAGTAACGCGAATGTCCACGCCATGAGGCGATAGAATTCGAGTTATATAATTTATTGACCGAAAATTGTAAAATAAACAATAATCTGACAGAAATGGGAATTACGCTAGTGTCAGCGATTGTGTCAGGATTTCGACTTGCACATAGCAATACTATTACATTTAATCTCCGGCAGAACACTTAAGCTGTCATCTTTATAACAAGATATAGAATATTCCGAATCATGAGTTAGATTATGTAAGACTATGGATTTCCCCGGAAGAATAATGGAAATTCAAGTTTTGCGAGAACCGTTAACCGGAGACTGACGGATTCAAAAGCTCCGAGACAAACTTGATTCGTCAGCGTGACATTGAACTGCCGTTACGCGAATTCTAAAATCGATCGAAGACAAATGAACTTTGGAAATCGAACGAAAACGATTTGAATGAATACTGACCGCCATCTGCTACTGAACAGGCCGCAATGCGCCTATTCTGAACAAGTGACTGTGAGACATCGTTCTGTCCCTGACACTTGGCCGTCACGAAAGGTGTTCCGAACGGATTGGTTTTGACTGCTTCTAATACCGAGGGCCACATCTTGCCTGTAAGATGTTCACTTCACCTGCACAAGTATCACAATTATTTATTAGTGTCCTACTTAATAGTCTTAACTTTAACTCAACTACTGTCTTATCTACGAGACCTTTCAAGCCACGACTCTCGCCTCCGCGTTGTTGGAAAAGAGTGGCAGAGAAAAGTCGAACCCACCTAATGACAGTGGTCACTGATATACTCTTCACAGAGAATGCGAACTGTGCGATGTCCGCGTGACTCACTACTTTGCTGGCATCTGTGTTTCATCGCCGAATCCAATAAGTTATTTCTATTAGAACCATCCGTTTATATAGGACCGGACAATATTAATTGCACCGTGGTTTCCGTTTACTTTATTCCTCTACTCCTATAATTTGCCATTTGAGGGAATGCTAGCAAATGCCAGTAACAGCAACATGACTCCAAGGTGCTTCTTTCATATTAGATCAAAAGTCGAATCAAGTCGAGAATCAAACAGTCTACGAGATTTGCGAAGATTTTACTAGCGTTGCAGTCAACTTCCGGCAGCCGCACCAGATCAGCAAGTGCGACCTTCGCTCATCTAAACATACAAATTGTAAACATTTCAATTACTGGATTATTCATCATGCTTTACAGATTGAACTCGTGTGTATGTGCAGTCTCACAGGATCCTGTGAGGAGAACAACCATCGACCTGCACTTTTCCTTCGTCTTTTTCATATATTTACCGACTGGTACAACATGTATTCTTACTTTCAAATTCGCGCTAGGATGTGCCTTCTGTATGTTACTTCGGAGTCTATGGACTTCTCAATATAATATAACACGAATTGGTTTTAATATTTTTCTAGTTTAAATAATCCAAGGATAATGATTTCGACAATAGCTAATCAAGCAGCCTCCAGAATATGGCTTTCAAGGAGACTTTCTTTGTTGCTTGTACGACATAAATCAATAAACGCATCGGAGAGTCGCAGTGCTGATAATAGTGACATGGTAAACTATCATATTTTTCTGTGATATTGATTGTAAGTCATTAATTGAATGATTAACCCGTACGAAGTCGAGGCACACACGTAGATCGATGCCGAGGCATACACGGCGCCTGTTGTCAATTTTAGAGTACCTGAAAGCCTAACTGATTTCAGCCTAACCTGCTTGAAAATCCCTTCGTTAGAGAGAAGCCAAAGTGTTTCTTATGCTATCACAATATCGAGCCGGATTATAAAAATGTTAGATTACTATCACAATTCCAAAGCCAGCATACCGGTGCTGTTTACCCAGCAGCAATTACTGGACTCTGTAAACACAAACAAACGAGGGTAGAGGAAGAAGTAATAAAGGCACAGCAAGCAGGTCAAGTTTTTATAGGATTTTGTACTTATTATAATACCTTTTTTAATTTGTAAGCACTAAATAATGTTGCGTGTTCCTATTTTAGGTCTCATGGGTATTGTAACAAAGGAACCAACTTACGTCAACGATCCTAAATTGTTTATCTCTGGTAACAAAATTAAAAAGACTGTACTATGAGTTTCACAGTACACCTGTTTGTATCTTGTACATATAATATAAGAAAATAAATCAATATCTATCAGTAATGTTAATTAAATATGTCATCATCTTCGGAATATTTAACAATGTGATCTGGGATGCCCAAATGGGATAAGATTTTAGCCATGTTCACAGGTTCCGAGGATTTCATTTGGACTTCCTGTTGATAATCTCTGAGTGCTTCTTGACAGACAAGAGTCCACTTATTAATATCTTCTTTCAGCTCTTCCGGATTGTGCTAGAAGAATTTTAGATTACTCTTGCACCCACAATGTTCCTAGAATCTATGGATAGTACATTTTTAATTACCCTTTTCCTAAGTAGTATACTTCGTTTTAAATCACTGATTTTTTTCTCCTTTTCCTGTATCCTCTTTTTCAGATCTTCTAAATCCTGGGTGGATGGTACATCATTGTTTGTAGTCGCACTTTCATCAATAGCTGATTCACTCAACTTTAATTGTTTTGAAGGCGGCGCTCCTTCGAAAGATAATTGTTTTGATGTTGAACTTTCCCTAAATGTTGAAAGGCACGATGAATATTTATTGCGCATGACACAGATCGCATAACAGCGATTGCTACAAACTTTTAGTTATACTATTCTGCTGCAGCTTACTTAGTATCGCATTTTGACTCCCTTTTAATATTTGCGAACGGTGATCGGAATGGTTTATTGACACCTTTGCCGTTCCTTAAAGGTTGAGTATTCATCTTGCTAATGAGAGAAAATATATAAACTCAAAATGGTATCCAATTCTAACGCACAAATGGGCCTGCATTGAAGTAAATCAAAATGACCGTTTTACATGTATTTAAACGTACCAGTACCTGCAGTTACTATAAAGGTCAGTGCACAAATTGAAAATATTAAATCTGTAAAAACAGGATATCACCGAATCATACCTAAATAGAGGTGACTCTTTTGGCAACACGTCGAAAAAGACTCGCACCATAGATAAACCGTAACAATACAGTGAAAAGATGAAAAGCTGTATAATACATAGTCAACGCATGAAAATGTTTATTTCAAACCATGAATAAGAAAAATGCATAATCGTGAAAGAAGACGATTGAAAAATAAATAATTAGAAAAGTACCCAAAAGGTTTCAAATTGTATGTTACATACTTATTGTGCTGCGATAAGGTAGGCGGCCTAGGCTGGTTATACGGGGGAAGTTTCCGATCTATGTCACCTCGCCACCGGTTGTAGTATTTTGTTGATCGTGGTAGGATTTTAACCTATACATTGAGTTGACGCCAATTAAACAAGAAAACGATATCTTAGTATATCGTTTGCAATATATTAAGTATTGCTGTTTAGTTAAACCCGCAATATCAAGTAAGTTTGGGAAAACACACTTTTTACTCATAACCGAACACGCTATGCTTTCATCGAAATAATACTCCGATTTCGAATAATGCTTGCGGCTTTCAAAATTTAATTCCACTTTCTATACTAATCTGACTCTTTATTTCTTTGTTCAGTGACAATGGATATCCGACCGAACAATACTATATACATTAATAACTTAAACGAGAAAGTAAAGAAAGATGAACTCAAAAAGTCGCTCTATGCGATATTCTCGCAGTTCGGTCAGATACTGGATATCGTAGCATTAAAGACATTGAAAATGCGAGGTCAGGCATTTGTTATCTTCAAGGAAATTGCAAGTGCGACAAATGCTCTGAGATCTATGCAAGGCTTTCCATTCTATGACAAACCAATGGTACATACAGTTTCGCTAGCTAATTCATAACATTCCAGGAGCATGTGATAATTAGATACTATGACCTGTTTGTTTTCAGAGGATACAATATTCCAAGTCTGACAGTGACATAATAGCCAAACTTAAAGGCACATATGCGGAAAGGCCTAAGAAGCCGAAGAGACTTGTGCCTGTTGCTGATGAGGAAGCCAAACGTGCGAAGAAGAGAGCCAAAGAACAGGCCAAACATTCGCAACAAATTAGCTATCACGCAGGAGTACCACAGCACCCAGGCTTAGTTAATGCAGCTGTACCTGAGCAACCGCCAAACCAAATTCTGTTCTTGACAAATCTGCCAGATGAAACAAGCGAGATGATGTTGTCTATGCTGTTTAACCAGTTCCCTGGTTTTAAAGAAGTACGCTTGGTGCCGAATCGGCATGACATAGCATTCGTTGAATTTGAAAACGAGGTTCAATCTGGAGCTGCAAAGGATGCTTTGCAAGGATTCAAAATCACACCCTCTCATGCGATGAAAATATCATTCGCTAAGAAGTAATAGAGTTAATTTAATAGCGATGAAAGAAGGAGTGAAAGGATGCCGATTATTGAAAATCTGGGTTGTGTGCTGCAGTGAATGGATATATGATACATTTTTTATGCGATAATAATAGAAATATGTGAAAAAAACATAAGGAACTGATTTAAGCCACCCGAAATAATCAAGAGAATACGTAATTCATACAAGTCTGTGTGAAGCATGTGTATACATTTATCTGCGCTGTAAATAAATATATGCATCATTTACATTTACATTATATGTATTTGTACATGCATATCAATATTTCACTTAACGACCTGTTTTTTCTTCCCCCCAAAAAACTCAATTTCATGTTTGTACGCGTTTGTACACGAGCAGTGCATAATGCACATCGTTCAATGACCCAGATGCAAGACGGCTCCAAACGTGCATACGCGTTCATTCCTCAGATTTCTTATTGATACCGAATCTCGTATACAATAAACCCCATTAATTTCTATTATTATGTCGTATTTTTTGCTCGCATCAAAAATCTACATAAAATTCACAAGGGACGCGAGGAACTGAAAATAAAAATTGAAGCAGTGTAGGCAGATTGTTAATTGTGCATCTATCGACCAAGCGCCATTTTGCGATTTCTCAGATTATCGTCTCACTGACGCAAGAGACGGCAGTCCGTTAAAAAGTCATCGTCCTCCGCGCAGTGACCAGTACGAGAGGTAACTGAACAATATAGCTTTTTAACGTTAGACTGGGCCAAATGAGCATTTTCTAAAATCAGGCTCTCGGTCAATCGGCTACGAGGCGATTAAGAGGTGCATAGCAGGAATAACTTGCAGGTGCATCTCCCACGCTTTTGGCGGGAATCGGTTGGCGCGTCAAATCGACCGGGAGTGCTTCTTTAAGCAGCGGACGAATCGGAGTCCGACGTCTCGTGCGTTAGTTCGAGTCCACGAGTCAGCGTCTAGCAATTCGAGCAGTGAGTCGTGCGCGTCGCTTGTCGTTCGGTCGGCCGGCTTTCGGAGCGAACCAGCGGGACAGACTCTCACCAGAGAAGAAAGACAGAGCAAAAGAGAAGGCAGAGAGCGAACGAGCATCGAGAGATCGGCGCGGTAGTATCAAAAGACAGTACACAGGCGGAGAGAAAGAAGCGTGTGCCTCGCGTGACAGTGATACGCGCGAGATCGTGATTCTCTGTGAAAAGGGGAGAGCGGAGCCTTCCCGACTGAGGATCTTTGGACGCGCGCGCCAGTCGGCCCGCAGATCGCCTTTGTTTCTTCCCAGTAGACAGTTGGGGTGAGTCTCTGTTGTCGTCGGCCCAGCAGCGTTCGCGTTTTGTTTCGTTCGAAGGGCGCGTACCCTGACAGAAGCGCCGAACATTCCTCTGAAGGACTGCTCGGCCAGTTAGCGATCTTTCGGCACGCCCCTCATTAAAGCAGCGGCATTACTTTCAGAGATATTCGATCGTTCCACCGTTGTGACGTGAGCGTATCGGTCATGGACGCGATGCACCGTCCCTCGAGGTGCCATGATTCCCTGGTCATGGCGTCTCTACCGTTTCAGGCAACGCTTGCTGCCGAGCTTTCTTACAGTCCAATCTAGTTCCCTTGCCCTCCCATCTTGCTCGTTCATTATCATCAGAATTTATAATGCGCAGTAATTTTTTTTTTAATTCACTAACGCCGTCTCTGGAATGCACCCAACTCCGATAAACGGCAGCTGGTAACTGTGAATTTTGAAAATGGCGGGCGCGGAAGATTCGTAAAGCTGTTGCTTATTTACTATTATAAATCGACCCCGAGGAGGCACTCGTCCGCCCAGCGAGTGTAACTTTAGATTGAGTTTTATCTGAGACTTGCCCCCTTTAAGCAGATATTACTAAGCACTGATAAATCCCGAGGCTTTCGCAGTCTAATTATAATAATTATTTACGTTATTACCCAAGCGAGCTCTGGCGCTTCAGGCTGCTGCGGACGCGTATGTGTATGTAAAAAGACGCGCGATTCCTATGCCTTGGTGGTAATACGTTTGCTTTAATTGAATTAATCCGCGAACACGTTGCCTTGTTGCATGCAATTACCATTAGGCAAGCTCGTAGACATGCATCTGAAGCATTAATGGTTAATATAACAAGTTACAATTGTTTGTTGTATAGTTACGAAGCTGAGTAAAGATGTCGGACGATAATTCGCCGGTTGTTGAGGAACAAAAGAAAAAGCGTGGCAGACCCGCGAAAGCAGACAAAACTCCTGTTAAGGAGCCGAAGAAGCGTGGAAGGCCTGCCGCTGAAAAGAATAATGCCGTTCGTTCTGCGAAATCCGACAACGAAGATGAGGCACCTGCTGTACCCGCGAAGAAGGGCAGAGGCCGCCCAAAGGGCTCCCATAAAAAGAAGGTATGTGTTCACTGACCTGATAGAATTCCACATTCTAGTAGGGTACATTTTCGCATAATTGTCTGAATGGATCTTTTTAGCCTGTAACAAAAATAACACCCACTGGACGAGGTCGTGGCAGACCAAAGAAGAAGGAAGAAAAGCCTGAAAGTACTGGTGAAGATGAGGATGAACAGGAAGAGGAGGAGGAGGAGGAGGAGGAGAATTAAGCAGATTAACCCAATGTGTCTGATTTAATTTCACATACTCATTATGAGTTTTATCTGTTTAAATTCGCTTTTCATACTTTAATCTGCAGATCCAGAACGCAATTTAAATGAAGTACGTAAATTTAATTCGACTATCACATGAGAACGCATATTCGTTCGTGCGATTTTAAATAAGCTAGATTCGTAATGGGCGATTCACGGGATACAAAGCTGATTTTTGTAAGAAGAAAAACGCTCTTACTGTTTTTAATCGACTTCGAAAAAGGAGGAGGTTCGCAATTCATTTTAAGATTGATATTATGTACCTTTATTATATTTTTTTTATCGTAAGAAACTAAAATGTAAGTATTTCGAACGAGATAAGACTGAATTCGGAAATTCAGATCTCAAGAACTGACTGTGGATTTATAATAAGAAACGATTTGGTACACTTTTTTCATGAATCTAGTTTGTCATATAATTGCGTCACATATACGCTACCTCGTTTCACCCCTACCTACATTATCTCAAGTTCTAAAGCCAAAAACTTCATACAGATCTAATACTGCAAGAGACAAACAAAATATTTCTTGTATAGTCTTAATTCAGAGGATACTCTCAATTGGACTTTAATGAGTAAATATTAGTATCAGTTTCTAGACATGCATAAGTGTGATTGTCAAATTTGTATTAAAGTAAATAAACACAAATTACTTATTAAATTCAGTTCGACCATACATCGATTTCGAGCACTCAGGATCCTATCACATTTTATCTTACAGATTTACGGAATTGCTCGTCGATTTGTTTTCCTAGTTTAAGCAATACCAGAAATAATTTCTGTGGTTTTCGAGATGAGGATTAGAAAAAAATATAAATATAATAGAGGTATAACTGCAGTTATATAGCAAAAGTGCTGCATTTATAAAAACAGTTATAAATAGTGTACAATGTAACTTTGGTGAGATGATGCGATTGCAATTGCAATTTGTTTGTCTTCTACTGTTACATTAAAACGATGAGATTTCACATAGCAAGTTATTGTACAATCTCTCTTTTTTTACGGTAAGTGTCGATGGTACAGTGAGAAATAGATCTTTACAAAAAATGTTATAAAGGATCGATTGTGAACTGGAATATATACAAACTCTGCACATATTCGGTATTGTTTTATGCCTAATAAATACTGTAGTATTTTTCATCTATGATAAATAATGATCCATACAAATTCTTTATGCGCTATTGAAATACTTCGTTAGTGATTACCAAACAATTCAGCATTTTCTTCTGTATCCATTGATTGGTACCCTTGCTGTAGAAAAATGGATTGGGTATATTGAATATTCCCCCATCCCTGAGGTCTTATATACATACACGTCTTTGGTGATTGCTGTAACAGTCCTCCAATAATTCTGTTTCCCAATCATCTTCCTCTTCCTCTCCAGGATCAAAATTATACATCGGCATTAATCTATGCCTCAGCCTTTCAAGTTTTCTTTTTCTTGATATTATGATCACCTTTAAATATATTGAACTATTAGATATACATTTGCCTGACACAAGAATCCTTGCTTCTAAGGTGGAAAATTAAAAAATAATAACATAATCACTCATAATTTCAATCTACATAAAAAAACAGAAGGAAATCAAAAGTTTGCTATAAAGAACTATGCACAAAACTAAGTAACAAACCTACATAGCAACATTTAGTATTAATACTTAACAAGAAGACTATAAAGCGATCAATACTCTAGATTCTTATCTCTGTAAATGAAAATTAGAGGATTATGTATTATTTACAAAAGTGATATCGCTACCCATACCACTGCTGATAGAATTATGACAAAGACCACTACACCCAGTGGCACAAAAATGTATTCTATTCCCTCTGGAGGGCCAAACTCATCAAAGGCCTCTGTTGTTGTTGGTACATATGTACTCGTGCTCGTGCTTGACGTTTCAAATGACACCAATGTATTCTCTGGTAATTTTGTGACACTGGCTTTCGAAACATTCCACAGTTGGTCATTGCTTCCATTGGCTTCTGTAACTTCCATGTACATCTCAGATGTTTCATTTGATATACTGTTTGAAATAGTAGAAGTATAATGCTGGACTTCATCGAATAATGCTGTTGACGAAGGTGGACTAGTAATGTTTGTCATATTCATATCCCCCATTGTTACGAATTGTATCTCGTAAATGTCTCCAAGTAGAAACGGTAATTTTACAGAACAATACTCCTAATTCGACATTGATTTATATAACGTCGGGAGTGGAGTCGCAAATGACACTCATGCAACATATCTACCCTGCAAACCTACAGGATATTATGCTCTCGTAATATCACATTACTAATTCGTTCCAAGCGGCATGTATGTAAGAGTAGATAGAACAAGGCCTGTTGCTTTCTAGTAGCACACTGCAGCTAGTTTTATCGCATATCTGTACTTGTTAGCCGTGAAGGAAACGTGTTGGTGTACTCGTGTGTTCGAGTAGTTTGGGTGAAACTAGGCATTCTGCTGACCCATCATTCTAGTGCTACTCTTTAGTTTAATACGACGAAATTGCGTATCACTTGTAATACGATTGCGTACGTTGGAAACAGAGGTAGATCCATAAATACTATTTAACGTGCACTCCGCTTTGCAGCGTGTACCGTGATGCGCCAAAACATTCAGCTACTGCGAATAGCCTGCATTGCGCTGCATTATTCTTTATTCATAAAGGCAACGCACGCCGACACGGACGCCTGAAACATCCCCTCAACTCATCACTACGTTTTGCCGGAGAAACTGAGGGGGTCATGAGACCCTGCCACGATGCCAATCGAAATTACTCTCCCGAACTTATTATCTTATTTTTCTAAATCTCGCTTTCAGGCTTGTGCATCACGCCTACTACTAAACAAACGCGACGATAAAACTCGAACACGCTGCGAGTGAGCAATCCTCGCAGCTATCGATATTATCTGAGCCGCAGAGCATAAGCGTATCAGAGAACATGAACTTTTACGACCATATCGCTTTTATTCAAATCTCAACTATTCTATATCAAAACAAAGGGGCTTTGCATCATCCGATTAATGTATTCTTGAGAATGTCCAACGTGTCAGTTCTCGAGAATTACCAAAGGAAATTTGCGAGTCTTTATAGGTGCGGTGAGGCAGAATAAAAACGACGAAGGACCGCGTAGTTTTATCATTTGGCACATTTTTGGTTTGGCAGTACGCCGATGGGGGTTGCTAAGTTTGCGAGTGCGACATACAGCGCCAACTAACCCCGTCGACTTCAAATATCCTCGATATACAATGTGTTTACACCTGTTAATATAAAACAATTCAATATATAACAGAGTCATGTCAGCCCCAACACCAGCACTACGATCAGCGCAAAATGGGCAATTTGTTTGATTTAATTCGCATTTGATTCTGAGCTTCCGAGGTTGCAGCGTGTTGACAGGCATATTCAGTCCATCAGTCGTCTGCTTCGCGGGCACGCACACAACGAGCAAGGTGCTTTAATTTAACCTCGGCGTTTTCTATCGTGCATGTGTCATAGAACGGTGGAATCGTCGAAACGTCATAGTACACGATGGACAGTAAAGAGGAAAATGTCAAGAGAAATGAGGACGTCGTGGACGAGCTCACAAAGGATCTCAAGGGTTGCTGTGTCAGGCTAGAAGAAGGTTCGTCGGCTCAAGATTACAACGCAGACACCGACGACGAAAACAACGGTCCCTGGGAGGATGCACGCGAGAATCCGAACGAGGAGGCTGACAGTGCCGCAAAGGGTAAATCCGAAGCCAATACCGAGTTACCGAGCGATTACATTGACGAGGAGTTGTTGAAAGACAGAGAAGTTACTTTGTCCGAGAGTGAGAAGGAAGTACGTAGAAATGCTTGGGGTTATTGACATCGTCTCGAGACTTTTTCAGGAAACTAACTTGCAGTCATTCTTCTTCATTTTTATGCAGAAATTGAAGGAAGAGGCTGAGACTCTAAAAAATGAAGGCAATGACTGTTTCAAGAGTGGATCTTATCCTGAGGCGATATTGCTGTATACACGAGGATTAAAAACCTGCCCATTAGCCTATAGTAAAGAGAGGTCCATCTTGTACGCTAACAGAGCTGCTGCTAAGACCAAAACATTGGTAAAATGAAGCAAACCTACTTCTAATATTAATAGTCAAAGTATCAACATGAAACTAAGAAGACTGACTTTACAGGAGAAGGGGCCTGCGATAGAAGATTGTACCAAGGCCATAGAGTTAAATGAATCTTATGTTAAAGCTTATATTAGAAGAGCACAACTTTATGAAGAGACCGAAAAATTAGATGAAGCCTTGGAAGATTATAAGAAAGTATTAACATTTGACCCAGCCCATACCGAAGCAAATTACGCAGTTAGAGTAAGTGTCTTTATTGATCATGGCCATATCTTTTGATTATACAGCAGATACTAAGTATAATAATTTATTTTCGCAGAGGCTGCCCCCACTCATTCAAGAAAGAAATGAGAAACTTAAGACAGAAATGCTTGGAAAGCTGAAAGATATAGGAAATTTGGTATTGAAGCCTTTTGGACTCTCCACAAGTAATTTTGAACTTCAGAAGGATCCCAGCAGCGGTGGGTATTCTGTAAAGTTCAATCAGAATCCTAATTAACAGATTGTACGTGCGCTTTCTTGACCCTGAACAACCAAGGGCCCGTGAAATATTAATAAGAAAGATTTCCTGTGAACTCTGCCTAAGTACTTTGCTTCATATTGTAATAAATATATATATATTATGGGATTAAATATTTAAGGAATATAGCTCTGGTGTTTTAACTAATAACGCCTTTTCTTTCTTGCTACATTAATAATAGGAAATTTCTTTGCTGTACATACATCTAACGAGAGTTCAAAATTCTAGAGCACAAAAGACTTTCATCTGCTGTTTTATACACTGCTTCCGACTGCAGTATTTGACACATGTGCATTCTCATTCACGCTTTTGTATTACAGGGCGCTCTGTCTCTTCTAGTTAACCCAATCCCATTTCGCTCTATTCTTCTGAATCGGAGTCCGAGTGCCATCGAGCTAAGTTCATCTCGAGCTCCTCGATTGAGAGTGACGTCTCCTATCGATTACCGAGAGATCGGAGGAGAGCAATTACATGCTCTTTCCATGTCGCCATCTCGTCCTGCCTGAAATCCATACCGTGAAATGACGTACTTAGCTGCGCTCATACTCCTGTACCTCGGTTCTAAATTTGCAAAACCCTTTTCGACGCGTCTCAGGTACTCGTAATTATACATAATTACAATGTGTCAAGTAGGCTGGCGAGAGGAATAAAATGCGAGCTCTGCGATGCAGCGCTCTGTACAACGGCATAACTGCGAGAAACCAAAGGTGTGCGACAGGTTCAATAAACCAGGACCGATACTATTTCCGTTTGGGGGAATCAGCAATCAGGGGACGAATGAACGGTTGACCCCAAACCATTGTAGGTGCACTGTACGATCGTGGACAAGAGCAAAGGGCAGATATTGTGGGGATGGGCTGATGACGTCGCTCGGTACGCAGTCAGATCACCCCCTGTCACCCCACCCTCCACATCTCATACTCCGCAATGCTCGTGCATTCATGCACACTGCACACACCCTCATGAATCTCTCTCCTTCGCTCTCGCGCGCATAGCTTCATTCTGGAGGTTCGTATAATTCACACCTTTTGTCTCTGTCACTCGTGAGTCGATGCAACCCTCATCTCACATACAGGCCAATACATAGAGCGGGTCCTTCTTTTCCTCCCACTCTCTCGCTCCACATTCGACAATTACGAGAGCCGCTGCCGGTCTCTGGCGTGCGCGCTCTTATAAACTAGCCAGCCTTACCACCCCCGTTTCTACTCTGGCCTGCGTCCCAGTGCTCTCCTCCCTTTTGCACCCTTCGTTCGCATTTTCGGCCGCCGCGCCGGTTAGACTGCGTTCTCCAGCTGCAGTCGCATACATATGTCGCTCCGGCGGCTTGTGGGAGGCCGCGCAAGCGTATCCGCGTGATAGCATAGCAAGGCTCCTACTACTATCTATCAAAAGCGGGATAGCCGGCGGTGGGATTCTGCTGGGACGATCGGCGGAGGGGTGCGCGCGCGAGAGGGCTTCATTCGCAAGCGGCAGGCGGCAAGGAGAAGCGAGTTGTGTGCGGGCGGCCCTCGCAGTTGCGGCGGAGGACAAACGGCGCGTGTATCATTGAGTTGACCGAGAGGAGGGTACGAGCATCCCTTGAGCGGTCGAGATCGTTAAAAGCGGCGGTGTGCGTTGGTGCGCACTACTCGCACCCCGCGACCCCTTGACATACGCGGCACGCGCGCCAGCCCCACGTAACAGCCTCCCTACGCTGACACTGAGTCAAGCCGGGCTTGCGGGATCAAGAGGAAGCGAGAGGGATCGAGCGCCCTGCGAGGGTGCGAGAATACGGGAGACAGATAGAGCGAGAGAGACGGTGCGCCAAGGGGCGGATCGGGGGGTACGGAGCGAGGGTGAGAGAGAGTTGCAACACTAAACGCTAGGGGAGTGAGCGCCAGGGGAAGGAGGAAGAGACCTGGAAGGAAGGAGAGGGAGAATAAGAGCTACAAAGGGAGATGTGATAATAGAGCGAAAGGCTATCCGGAGTCTGAGATACGCTTTATCGAATATCGGCGAGGATGGCTGTGGGGCGCTGCGGCGGGCATCCGTGACAGTGGCGATCGCATCGACAGCAGGGTGCAATCGAGTGCGCGCCTAAGGATCTCCGGGGGAAGACGAGCTCTCTGTCGAGCAGTGTGTCGCGCGCGATAATCACACACGCCGCCGCGGCCTTTATGCAAATCAATAATTCGAGGAGGACGACGCGACGACAAGGGCTCGTCGTCGCTTCCTAAAAATATCCTGCGCTCGTCGGGCCCGGCGTGCTTTACGTAGCGCGCACACCAGAAACGACGCCCCGTGACGTGACTTACGCTCGCCAGGCCACCCCGCTCCATCGCCACCCACGCACCCCTCGCAAGTCGCAAGCCTACTTCTTGCCTCGAGCCGACACCACGACAGAGAGCTACCACTGGCGACAGCAAGTCTGCCCTGCCCACCGGAACACGGCCTGCTCAACGATGCCTCACGATCCAGTGGAAAACGGGGTAAGCCGGGTTACGCTCTGCACGCCCGTCGCTCTGCTTTCATGTATCTTAACGATCGGTTCCGCCACCCCGAATTGGGTCACTTTCACTGCCCGTATCTTTACCCCCGTTGTCGCTTCTTCTCGTACACACCGCACGCGACCGGTGCCCTCAATGGCCCTGCTGGATATCACCTACCCGGGTGGCCTCTTGCCCAGATAACCGGCCTTTTCTACTTACACCTGCTTTAAGGCCGCGTTTCTTACTCGTGTCTGCGAACCTTTGGCCCAGGTCAGTGACTGCTCTTTATGAATGAATCTGAAACCCCCTCCCCCGCAGCATTGATTGCTCGCGTCAGCGATACTGCGATGTCTGATTGTACCGCGCTATCGATGAGTGTAGTGCTCATTCCAATGGGGCGAGTTTCGATTTCGCTTCGAGTTGCGTCAGAATATGTCAATCCTTGATTATAGCTTATCCCCGCCCCGGCTCACGCATACTGCCGGCTCCGGCTTGATGATGCTGACGACTGCTCAGGAGTTCTGCTGTTCTTGCTGCGTCAGCGTTGCTACTCTTCGTGAAATCGTAATTCCGGCTGAACGAAGCGAACTAGACTTTCCGAGATTCTAGATTAAGTGTGTCCTGTGCTCGCGAAATATGAAATCGGGTATCTTTGAAATGTCAATTGGGAGATAATACATTATTTACAGAGAGGTGAATGAAAAGTCGAGTGCTGACGTTCGAACGGATCGTTCCTAGAAATGATAATTCAATTAAGCCTCACATCGAAAGTTGAAACATAGCGATGGGTGGCGTCGCGAAATCGAATCGCGAGATGAGCCGTTGGAAAAATGGAGGGCACGCTTTGATAGCCCGAAAATCCAACAAAGCGATTGCTAGGCACGCAACGCAATTATTCGAGCAATAAAACACGCCAGCCGGTCGGGGTGAATCAATAGGTAATATAAATTCCCGGAATTAATTAAGCGCGCTGAAATAGCGCAATCGTAAATGGACACGTCGACGGGATGACACCGACAGTATTTAACTGGCTGTTTAATTATAGCCCGTAGTGTAATTTCACTCTAGTTAAGCATTTCTGTGTCTCGGAACCACTGCGCTTTTCAGTAAGGTTCAATAATGACTTTAATTCGATTGCGAAGACGTCAAAAAGGAAGACTGTCCACGGCGAATAAAGCTGGTGAATTACTCATGGTATTGTCCTGGAATTTCCCTCAACAACAGCGCACGTTGTGTACATGGCAGGTGAACTTTGCGGCGTACACAGTATTTATGCAAGGGCGGCCGTACGCACACCCCCGCTCGTCGTTACTGCCAATCCAGAATTACCGATCCCGGCTGTCCAATCATTATTTTCCCTTTCAATCCACACTAAATCCGTCAGCGGTGGACGCGTGCAATTTTACGACCAGTTACCTGTGCATTCAACGCTAATATACTATCCGACACGTGACACATCCACTGAAAACCGAGTCTCTGACAGCTTCCGATTATAATCTCCTGATGGTCGAATCGAATTTTATTAATTACCGCTGGCAATGTTGCTTCACTGACGCTGGAAATTTTGCGATTATTACTGCGCAGAGTGAAATTCTGTGTTTCCAGTATTCGATGCAGTCCACCGGGGTTGAACTTCCAAATGAACGAATAGCTCGCATACCGCGCTGAACTAATATCTTTAGCCATGTCTATGGGGGCGCATGCTTCCCTCGAGCGCGCAACTCCTCAAACGTGAATCCGGAGATATGTTGAAGAGCGCTCGTCAACAACCTTCCGTGCTTTTCGTTTAACTAAATGACAAATGTAGCGCGCATCCTTTTTATGCATCAAGACATTTACGGCTTTCCGGCTAACGAGGTTTGCAACGGTGTTCCGCGTATAAGCGCGTAATGCACGTTTCCCACATTCAGCCGAGTAGGTTCACATTCAGGACTACTGTTACACGTACGGCACCCACGAGATGCCGAGAACGGAGTTTCCGATATGCATTCGAAACTATCCCATTGATGGTGGAATGCCAACACTACGCGTTCTAACCCGTGAACAAGTATTCGGTGCATCCCGCGTGTTGCCACGAGAGGTGCGAATGTGACAAAGGCTCGTTCGACACTTTCGGAGGTCGTGTTCGAAGAGATGTGGGTCAGATCGAAGCGTACCGAGAAAGCCTGCTGGCGCAATTTTTATTGTGCACTTAAGCCCTCGCACACCTTGGCTGCATCCCCTTCCCTGCTGCACCTTTCCACCTTATATTTCATAAACGAGAGTAATAGCAGAGGGAAAGGCGGCGCCTACTTTGCAAGGAAGAAATGCGAGACCGCGCGTTTTATTATCAAAGCGCGTCGTTATCGTAATTAATTTTTTTTCACTGCCGCGCGCTCCCGGGAATTTAGTAGTTTAAGCTTATACAGGAGCCCCTCTCGCTTCACTTCTTACACGGAATACATTAAAACTGCCTCAGGACATCCGCCGAATCAAAGGGGATAAAATGAAATCTCTCTCCTGGCAGAGGCAAACTGCGGGTACTTTTTGCACATTGAGATGATCAAAGGTTTCCGGGCTCGCGAATGATGCGGTTCCCGTGAAAAGTGAAGAACTTGAGGGAGGAGGTGAGTGAGTGATTTTTTCGTCGGTCGAGAGAGCGTGCCACTGGAAAATCATCGATCGACGGGGTTTGATTTAATGACACGGCCGCGCATTATCGTATAGGGTCTTTCCGGGCGTTTCGTCGGTCGACACACTTCTCCAGCGAGCCAAGTGTGACGCCAGCCACCCTCGACACGACGGAAAGCAGATCACCAGCGGGAGCAGCATGCCGTGATAAAAGGGGGGTAAGTGGGGGGGTGGAAATATACGTTGTATATTGCCGGCAGTGCGATAACGGGCAATTGGTACAGGCTCGTTTGGCCGGACGAGTTTCCTAATTGAATGGGACCAGTTTCGTTACTCCTCTTTCCTCTATGCCGGCGAATGAGTGCGCCGAACCGTCGCCTCTCGTACGATGAATTCACCTCACGAAGCGCGAGACCAATGACAGGAGAATTAAAATTCGCCCTCGATTAAGGAAAGAGTGGGAGGGAGAGCGAGAGGGAGAGAGTCGGCTGGAAAACGAAGCGAAATTGGCGCACATGATTACTTAAGCAAAGTCCGACTAAATAGATGTGTTGCATAATTGCATGAGTACATTTTCGTTCGCCCACCTTTTCGACAGGGATTCAGGTTTTTCGGGCTGAATTCAGCTAGAAAATCAGTGGGCATGGGGACGACCTTTTCACGAGGGCTACCCAAACTGTAAGGCTAATTTACTATAATTGCACGAAGCGCTGTGTGAGAGTCCCTCTCGGGGTAAGAGTGAGCAAACTTGGATCTTGACCGCTTGGGACGATCGTTGGAATGAAGAGCTGTGTTCCCTAATTGGATGAGTGGATTTTCCCCGCTTCTGTCGGGGCTTTCTTTAGCGGGATTGGATTGCAAAGAGATCGAGGATATTTACCGGCGATCGTACAATACTGAGGGGGACGGCAGAAAGTCCCAGACGATGAAAAAATAAACTGGCAATGGTTTGCCTGAATTCCTCTGTCGAATAGAGTCGAAATTGTTCCTTTGGGTAATCTCATATTTATTATTTCGTTCTTTTCGCGGAGGATTATAAATTTGTGTTGAATGAAATGCAAAAGTAGAACTAAATTGATTTCAGTTTTGGCAGAAATAGGCAAAAAGGTGTTTTTTTCATTTTGCACTAATAGCACTTTCGAGCGACCCTCGTCGAATCCTGATTCTATTACACGTTGGCCCAGAACTCGCCCTAAAAAATGGTCAGGCTGGAGCTATTTTGGAGAAATGTGTCACTGAAAACCACCGGGCCACAAAGTACATCCATTTACGCTAACACAATTCTACCTGGGGTTGTCGTGGCATTGCATAGCCGGCAGGGAAAATGTTTTCCCAACGTGAATAGTGAAACTAGCGACAGCAAACTTTCCATGAATTCATGGCAAAATGGGATTTCGTTACGCGCCGTTTTCGAAGCACACGCGTACCAGCGAAAATAAAAACCCACCCTTTCCTCCTGCAAATTCGCGGACTCGCAACCCTCGACGTAGTACCTTCATATACAGAGATACGTGTAGTACACAGGACTGAACGAAATATTCGCGAGTGTTGAAACGAAGATCGTTCAGCGTGAAACTTGACATGATTTCGTTTCCAGTCGGAGAGTGTGCGCCGCCGGCACACTGTCTGAAACGAGAGAAGCGCACAATGGTAACAAGTATATCCGCAAACGTAAACCCTAACTCGAGGAACAACTTGGCCGCTGCTATAACATTACTCTGTTCCAGTAGTGAAAACTATGTCAGCTTCTTTCCCGCAAGGAAATCCCACTTTTCTCGCAGGTCCTACGCCACTTCCTTGGCAAATAACCTTCAGCTGATCGATAAGCGTGAACGGTGCCGGAGAAGTCTGGCGCCAAGAGAAACATAAAGTCATCACCTTGATTGCGTCGCAACCATGTAAAAATGGGCGTGCTAAAAAGCGTGTCTTTCACGAGGGAGTAAGTGAGCGATCGCGTGCGCGTTTGAACGTCATGCGGGGATGTCATAAGCAGTGAAACTGATATGCAGGGCCTGATGAGCCTAATGGGTCTCGAGTTGACCACTTCGCAGTCACGCGTATCCCGGACAATAATTATTCAGGCGCTTAAGATTACCGAGGCCCAATTATCCTAACAAGCGAGCGGCTGAAATTAATTAGCCAACTTTTAAGCCTCTTGATAGAGTTCCGCGGGGAGAATGGGGGCTTACAGTGGGTGGCTCACGTACGTGCCTATTGGCACATAGGGATAATTAGCAGAATATAATCAAGTAATGTGCACCCAACGGGGAATTGCATTTTGCTATACACAAGTTGCCGAATGACATTCTCTTGCTAGACTGAGTATTTGAACATTTTTCCAGCCACGAGCCATGGCGAGGTACCGGCATTCCGTTCGCAAACGATGGCCATTGCGACTAGGGTTGTTCCTGGTGTACGCTCTCATCCAGTATGTTACGTCGGCGAAGATACCCATCATCGAAGAGACGGTAACCCTCGAATCGGTGACGATGCATCTCGAAGAATCCGTCACGATCGGCTCGGAGGTGAGTGGTTCCACCGTCGAAGTGGAACTGGACGTCGACTTGAAGCTGAAGGAGAAGATCCCGGAGTCGGAAGTGCCCAAGCTTAAAGAGGCGATTGCAGAAGAGGCAAAGACCATTGCCGAAGTATCGAAGATGGAGGCTGCTGAAAAGGAAAAGTCTGCCGAAGAAGCAAAGGCTACCGAAAAGGCAAAGGGTGCTGAGAAGACAAAGCCCTCCGAGAAGACGAAGGAAGATGGGAAGCCAAAAGAAAAGCCCAAGGGTAAAGAATCATCCCCAAAGAAGGGAGACGTGGTAGCACCTCCAAAGGAATCTGACGAAACAACAACTGTGAGTTCTGAGAAATAGCATGATTAAACTAAAAATAAATACTTATTCAAGGATTGACCAAAAGCAATCTTTCGAGGTTTTAGGCTCGAGCAATTACGTCGACCCTGAAATACGAGACTGCTACGTGGCGACCGCGACGTGAGAACTGTTCGCCACCGGCGATCGAACAATTTCCTCGGCCTGTAATGGGACCCTATGCCAGGAAGCATGGCGGCCTTTTAATACACGTTTTAGTGGCGGTTTACACGTTTCTCGGCCTAGCAATCGTTTGCGACGATTACTTCGTCTCGAGCCTCGACAGAATCTGCGAAGGTACGTAGGGCTGATCTTCCTAGATTATTATAAAACTAATCAATAGGCTTACAACTAATTAATTCCTATTTAAAGAGCTGAGATTATCCCCGGACGTGGCCGGTGCGACTTTCATGGCTGCTGGCTCCTCAGCGCCCGAATTGGCCACTGTGGTGATTGGCGTTTTCTTCGCTCAAGATGACATTGGGGTAAGCTTTGATGTTTCTAAAAATGTCCGAAGAGCTGCGAAACTAGACGAATTTCTCTGTCGATTTTACGAGTATTGTGTGACAACCAGTTTTTGGTCGCCAAAGCATATATGTAAACGCGCGACGTATTATGTTACAAGTCATTACATAACACGAGGAATACGATACTTGATTAAAGCACGGCTTTCTGCTATTTAATTAAGGTCTTCTCCTAATTACAGGTCAGCGGCGTGATAGGAAGCGCGGTTTTCAATATAATGTTCGTGATATCAGTCTGCGGGTTGTGCACATCAACAGTATCGAAGTTGAACTGGTGGCCTCTTTGTCGGGATTGCTTTTTCTACGCGATCTCGATAATAGTGATGCTGGCTACCATTTATAATGAGACCATATCTTGGTGAGAGTCGTATTTTCATCCTCAAACCAAATGGGAACGTGCGCCTTGTTAAATGCAGCTTATACTCTCTTGCAGGATGGAATCCTTGTTCATGCTAATAATGTATGGCGTTTACTGCGTGGCACTCTGCTTCAATCAGCGGTTGGAACGTTGGGTTAAATCGTACAACATTCCCTTCCTGCCGAAAGACGACGAACCTGCGGAGGAAAGTGCTCTGGTGAGCTACAGGTCCTTGCAGGAAGAAAGGCTCTCGTACACTGGCCCGAATTCTCCTACGGATCCGAACAAACCACCCCCTGAAGGTAAGAAATATGCTATACTCTCCGTTACCCTGATTCGAGTAACTCAAATTCACAATCCTAATAAAATAAATAATTTCTGCTCAGGCAATGTAGTGCAGGAATCAGCGGAGCCACCGCCACCCAAACAACCGGACTACTACAAAGCCAAGCAACCCGATCCCAATGAAGTATCACCGCTCGAACGACCCACCGATGGCAGCAAGTGGAGTTTGTTCACGTGGGGCCTTGTTTACCCCATTCATTATACGTGCCGCGCAACAATGCCCGACTGCCGCCAAGAAAAGTACCGTAGCTGGTATCCTTTCATCTTCTGCATGTCGATGGTTTGGATCAGCTTCTACAGCTACATCATGGTGTGGATGATAACAATCATAGGTACACATCACTTCTTTTACCGTATTGATAGAATGATGTTGATCACAATATGTGAATGAATGTATGCAAACGCAGGTAGTACTCTTGGTATTCCGGACACGGTGATGGGACTGACATTCGTTGCTGCTGGTGTGAGTGTACCCGATGCACTATCTTCTCTAGCCGTAATAAAGGAGGGTCACGGTGACATGGCCGTGAGCAATGCGGTTGGAAGTAACGTCTTCGATATTCTCGTCTGTCTTGGTCTTCCCTGGTTCATCCAGACAGCCATGATTAAGCCTGGCACTCACGTCAACGTCACCAGTAGAGGTCAGTTTGTCATGAAAATCACGAAATGTGATGTCAGGATAAGAGTATAATATATACTGTTTTCCTGTTGGCAGGTCTAACGTACTCGACGGTGTCTCTGCTCTCGACCGTGGTGTTCCTGGTCCTGGCGACGCATTTTAACGGGTGGAAGCTGGATCGGCGATATGGGGTGGTTCTGATGATTTGGTACTTAATATTCATCATCTTCGCGTCTCTCTACGAGCTGAACATCTTTGGCCAGATGAATCCACCAGTATGCTCCAGCCCCTTCTAATGTAAGTCACCTTTATCCGAGTCGTCTCGCTGCAATCCGTGGTTGAAGATGATCCAGCCTCTCTACACGCCCCTTTATTCACCCCTCCTCGGTTAAAGACCGTACCCGTTTCTCTCACTCCTCCATTTTCCTTACCTTGCTGCACTCGGACCAAGTGAAGAAGGACGTCTGACGGGGACACGAGGGCGACCTTTCGCGAGAAACAAGTGGAATAACTGCATCTGCACTCCGCCTTGGAATTGAATAGCCTCGGTGAAAACGCGTTTGTAGTTAGTTCCGGTAGTTCTTCATTCACATAGCTGCTTCTAGGGAAACACGAAAGCTATTACACTTGGGTCATCGTATTCGGCTGTTAGGAGTATGAAATGTGATGGTACAAAGAAGCCGACATACTTCTGACAACCTTTAGTTATCAACACTCGATAGTTGCCGGAACCTTGTAACGCCCAAAGAGGGCGAGGCATGACGGAGGAAGTGAGACGAGATAGAGAGAAAACGAGGGAAGATGCATGTGCAGAGATGCAATTCTAATTTAGTGGACGCCTAGGCGCTGACGTGTGATTTGCATGTCGCGAAGAACCACTTTAATGAGACAATACAATTATCAGTATTAGGACCTATTGTTACTTACCGCGCACTTTCTCTCAGCCCCTAGCGATCGGTAGTGTTTAGTAGTGAAGGTAACTAATTTTCGTCGATACACGTAAATTTCGCGTAGCTACTAGGAAAACGCGTGATATGATGCTTGGTGTGGGTCAGATCGTGTCTTGTGGCTTGATTGCTGGTTTCGGGACAGGCAGACATCGAAACTCCATTTCTCCAAAGTGCCACGCGCCGAGGATAGTTCGGACGCGTGTTCCTGTGTGCGTGCATGATTTATCGTCATCACTGGATACGACCAGGTTTTTCTTGAGAATCGATAACGATATTCCTATTTTCACTTAAAACGAAACGAAAGTGTCCAAATGATCATTGAAAGTTGAAGAACTCTCCGTTCGTATTTGCGATGTCAGATTTAAGGGGGCGTCGCTTTCCGTGACAGATTGACCACTAGTTTTTATATTTTTGATCTATACAGCGTACATTTATACATATTATTATATACACAGAGACTTAGGGATAATCCAAGCGGTTCTCGTGACACGTTGATGGAATTGTTAGTCACACTTTCAGGCGTTAGACGCACGTCGCGGTAGAACATTGATCTGGCGCTTCATTTGCCACGCATGCATTTACGGCAACCTTTTATTTAGTAAGATAAGGGCGAAGCCTAATTAATCTCAATTTGTCATTGTTGCATATGATACGAATAATCTCATACAACACTCAGTAATGAATTAACTCGACCGTATTTAATGATGAACTCGCGTAGCTCGTATAATTCAGGGAATAGTGATTGGTGCAAAAAAGGCACGGAAAGAATATGGTGTTCGAAATGCTTGCTAAATAAAGGGTAACCGAGTGTACATTGCCAGATGTAGATTTGATTTCTTTGCGTCTAGCAGCACCCAATTTTTATTTATTGCTCGTCCGTCCGGTCGAACGCTGCCGCTGCCTGTTTGTTCAGTGTACACGCGATATCCATAGACGTTTAATTGCTGACGAATAGATCACGAGAGCAACCAGGTCACTCATTAGCACTTGTTGGTTCTGTTGACTTTCTGTGCACCAGCTGCTTCTGATGTCCACGTTAAATCGAAAGGATTCGTGAGATCAAAGGAGATCCCTTGTCAAGCGCTTGTGTGATGGATAGAACGGAACAGTAAATCGGGTTCTGCTATTGTTGAGGGAACTTGCGGAAAAAGGACAGTGTGGCACTCGTGGGATGATAGTGGAAGCTTCGGAGTCTTGTTCGGCGACGACACTTTCAGATGGCGATTCCAATTCCCCATTCTTGCGAGCTGCCTAATGCGAGAAAGTAGACCTACGCGATAATATAACTGCACGTAGTTCGGTTGATTTAGCTTGCAAACTTCTCCACTCTCTACATAACAATTTCCTTCCGAGTAGTATCTAAGCTCTTCCAGTTATTAGAATGCTATGCTAAAGTTTAGGACAAGCGAACCCCGTGCGGTTCCACAGTGAAGATTCCAATAACTCCGTGTCCCAAAATGATTCGAAACGCGATTGAAATTGCTTGTAACTGGTAGTGAGAGATCGGGAGACTCTCTTCAAAATGGGCAAGGGCTCTTTAAGCTCCGTGCGGACAAGTGAAACCCAGAGGTAACATTAACACGTCCACTGTACCTCGGACAAAAGGGGTATAAAATGTCACGCACCTATGACACATTCTACGAATAGAAAACAGGGAGAAAGGAAGAAGAAAGAAAGGGTGAGTGACGACTTCCCGGGAGACTGGGCCGAGCCAGTCCCTTTTAATTACCATTGCCAGGTACAGAGAGAGCGAGAGAGAGTGAGAGGGGGGGGGGGGGGGAGTCAAACAATCGCCGGGTAAATGGGGAGTGCTCGGATGCAAAAGTTGTGAAAAAAGAATCACTCCTGAATATGACTGTAAAGCAGAGAAGACGATAATGGGGGGTTGGGTGGTCGGACAGCACTCGGGCCAGGCCGCTAACCGTGGGCGAACAAGTGCGAGGCGAACAATGAAAGAAGACAATAATTAACGCAGCCTTATCCGATGAAAGTATCTACAACATTACACCCTGCGCGTTCCTTGGTGCCCGCTTGGCCTCACAGAGCTTGACATACGATTGTCCTGCATTAGCCAAGAACGAGAGAAGAGTTCATCACATCACCACCGTTCTATAACTCCGCTTCCGGAATCCTTTGATCTTTCGATCGCGCTAGCTTTATATCGAGAATGGGAAGAGGGGCGCAGCGAACATTAGTGCAGGGCAGGAAGGCAAGAGCAAACACACAGACACACTGAGATGAATGTCCACAGTATACAATGTAGTTGGCTCAATCCACATGACGGTAGGATTTTAATCTCACGGTTAAAGTCTGCCATGTGGTCCACGGTGGATCGCAAGGACCGCGCAGACGCTTTAGTATAAAATTAGCATGTATATGCATACACGTATGGAGGAAAAACAAATCTATATATATACAAGATGTATTAACGCGGAGGCTTCGGTTATATACACCTATATTGAATGTTCAGCGTGTTTGATCATCTACACTTTGATTCGTTATCGGTAGCGCGTTAGGCAAAAGTGTACATTGATAGTTACTATTGCAGTTACGGGGCATGGTGCGTACGGTAGAAGAAACGATATATAGTAGACCACTCGTAGCCCATTCATTTTAATCCAAATACAAGACACCTGGATAATCGGTATCGGCGCCAATTCAATCGATACACCATGCACAAGATTCTTAGTTCATACAAACGTATTATTTAATCTCGACGGTTTAAGTTCAACAATGCTTCCTCGCATTTAGTCAGATTCGAGCATTCCGGCCAAGAGGACAATAACATACTCTGAACAACACGATAGAAATACCTGGACTATCATTCCTCTATGGATTACCACTGTTTATTGATGGTTTATTTTAATAGATGAATTTGCGCCGATACTTTAATAGCTGGTCCCCCAGTACCGACCGACTAGTGTCGGCTCTGTTACAACAAAAACTATTCCACAATGCAGATTTAGTGGTCTTTGATCTAGATACGTACAGTCTATTCTCGTGGTCGGTCTTCAAGGACTTAGAAGTTAGAATTGGCTAGAACTCACGTGAAAGACGCACCTTCAGCATATGCGACCGATGTTTCCCTCTGCCAATTGTGGCGAGAAATGATAATTACAAGCTACCAAGAAACATCACTCCCAATCATCTCCATCACACCACGCAATCCCCACGAGAGAGGGCTGAAGAGTTACAAATTGCCAGAGAGCGTTCTCTACTTCCAAACATCCTATCTTCTAACTTAAAGCGGCACTTCTGCCGTGTCCCCAGTTCGAGGTCGACGAGCCATTAGGCGATCGGTGCGAGTACAGTCAATCTAGCCGTTCAATTAGTAGGATTATCGTGAGGGGATGAAGGGGTGGGATTCGGACGAATCGTCGATCAATTCAAGGGTGTCCTTAATGTTAGTGTAATTCGAAGTCAATACGATCAATTATTTCGCGATACCTCAGCGACTACCCGTCCTTCTATGTATTCTTTTCTCGAGCACCGATCCCCAGGGTGGCCCGGCTAGCCCCGCACGCCCTTTGACGACTTTGATCTCTCATCCCCGGTAAGGCAGCGTAGCTACCAACATAGCAGATAGTGACGAAAGTAGCACTGTGGGTCTGACAGCAGCGAGAGGTCAGATCGACCGGAGATCTATTTATTGTTGACTGGTGTAAGGGTAGATTTTATATCGCGCCGTCTATATGAATATACGTATATATATATGTGTATATATATATGTATATATATACAGACACATTATTATTATTAACATTACCAGAACAGTACTAGGTAGCTTCGTACTTGACTAGATAGACTGTAAATCAATGTAGTCCCCCTTCTTCCCGCCCAGTGTTACCCGCTCTTCGTCGAGTCAATACGTTCACGTACCTGCGATCGATTGGAGGTGACCCCTGCCTCTCCAGCACCTACCTTATAAGATATATCCACGGTATTATTGGTCTCCTTCGAGCTCCTTTCATTCCACCTCCTTCCACCTCCCACTTCCTTGCCCTTCTTATTCCCCTTCTTCTCCGATCAAGCCCTGACTAGCGAGGCCCAGCTGCGAGCTAACATTGGCCTACTATTGCCAGTATCAGTCTACGATTACTGCTTATTTATGCATGTTGAAATCTATTGTATTACAAAAGTACGAGTTGTTTAACAATTTTTATAGCCGCAACTTCAAATATGCGTTCAGTGCGCCGCAAGTTTGTTTCGCGAGTTCCGAGTCGAGTGTTCAGTCGACGCTGTCGGGGTGAATTACGCAGTGCTATTAGTGTTAGGTAGTTTTAAGTATTATATGCGAGGCAGTAAAAAGGCAAGAAGAAGAAGTCGATGGGGGGAGCGCTTACTCCAACTTGATTCGTAATACCAAAGCGATCTCTCGTTCCTTGATTGATCAGTTCTTCGTTGAGTGCACGTCTATCTCTCGTTCTGCGAGCTCGTTGCGGGTGGAGGGTTCTAAGCGTTAAGGTTCGTCTAGTCATTTATACTAGCCAGCGTAGAAGTGACACCACCGGCTACTACCCCTTTCGTTCGCGGCGACACGCCCAGCTAGGATACGTAACGCGCGCGCGATCTAATTAACCGATCTCTCTAATAAAGTCAATCTACTCGAATACTCTATGCATACACATATATGTACGTATATACACACACCGAGGAGTCAAAAGTGAATGCGGCCGAAATGTGCACCGGCGTAATGCGAAGTCAAGAAAGTATTTCTACAACGAACCGGCCGGAAAACAGACAAGAAACCGCCATCCTTCCGATCGACGGAACTTACAGAACTAGATATTCTATTCGCGCCAATAATACTATACTTATTATTGTTTGTGATTGAGCGAAGCGTAGGCAAGAGGAATGACGATGAATTCGGTGGGATTCGAGGTGAAAGAAAGAAAGTGGCGAGTCGAGAAAGTGACGACTTATGGGGTCCCTCCGTTTAAGTCTTTTCCCGTCGTTATCTCGTTTCTCCAGGAGCGTCCTAATGCGTCAATACTATCTAGTCATATAGCTTATTACAACGTTATGTACATACTCGTTCCGCCATTGTCGTGAAAGGTATATTATATACACACATACGATTATAATATTATATATATATATTATATATATATATATATGAATAAAGTGACTAAAAGTATGTACACAAGAGGAATGTATATGTGTGTGTTGCGGGGAAGTGCAGAGAGCCTAAAGTACATATATCTATACTATATACAATAGAGTGTAACGCATACTACCATCCCATACGGATTCTCACGCGCATCACCATAATAAACTGCAAGGATATAATTACGTACATCGCGATGGAGCGGCGGGTTTAATATTATATAATATATGCGTAACTCGTTTAGCCTGGTGATAAAGTCGAGAGGACGTAGGTAGGCGAGAGAGCGGTAGTTATGTACCCCGATGTATTTGAAATGTTTCAACAATAAAGCTATTGCTATTGATTATGAGATGTAACACTGTTCGTTCCTTTATTTCTCCGTCGCCTAATCCCATGATCCCAGAGTCTCGATAAAGGGTTAGTGCAAAAGTTATATTTCTTATCCAAATGTGTATAATTGAGCAAAAGATTTTCGTTCTACGATGCTGCGGTGGCTTCGGGGTTTTCAAAGACTCTCTGCAATGGCTTCGGGGTCTTCTGCGGCCTGTCATCAGTTTCGGACTTGTTAAAATTAGAGACTGGCTGGACAGGAAACTCTGATTGACCCTCCGAGTCGAGATCGAGGTTCTCTAATTTGCAGATCTCGTCAATCTCGTCCTGAATGTGACTCAGTCGTTTCCTTAACGAGTCCTTCAGCCGCTTCTCGTAATCCGGGTGTTCAGAATTACCCTGAACGTTCTCTGTCGGCGTCTGACTCTTATGTTGCTGCAGCACTTGCGTTATTTCGATACGAATTGGTTTGATCGCTCTCGGATTCTAATGAATTGTGAAGATGATCAATATTTGTTTAAGGAGTAAAGGTTGGAGAAACTGATACCTTGTCCTGCTCAGGGGTGAGGCCCGGAGCGAAGTCATCATTAAGGGCGCGATCGACCAAGCACAAAATATGATTCTTCATACTGTGCACGTCGAGATCGCCACCAGCAAATATCGTCTTGTGAGTATTCAGCATCTCGTCGTCCTGGGCTTTAACAGTGATCTCACAATGAGCGTCTCCCCTTGGCCCTTTATTTAACCCGACCTCGGATCCATATTTCAGTAGAGAATATCTAATGTTCCTCGAGGTGCCCTGTAATATTTAGAGCAGCCACCTCGTTAATGAGGATATTCTAGACCTTCGCGTGCGACCATTATTTTAATTAAGTAAAAATTAGAACGTGAAATTTACGTCTAGTGCAAGAGAATAGCATTAATTCTTATAAAATTTCAATCTTATAACTAACGGACGAGTTTGTTTAATCTGACCTTCTTTTTGGGTCGACGATTCTGGATCGGGTCAGGCGCATTTGTCTCTTTAACATCGTTGTCATATTCCACTCGTTTTTCCTGACATTGCCTGTTATGTCGGGATTTACTCTTTGACACCTGATTGTACATCTCGTATTGTTTATTATCGAAGATATCATCATCCGGTGACCCACTATCCTCGTTATCTTCCTGCGTAGGTGACAGTGGCTGCTCCGAAATGATTCATTGCTTAATTAATTTTTAACTTTCCTTACTTTATTCATTGAACTATTTAGAAATTACCACGGCGAATGGTGAACCGTCTAAATTACAGGCTCGAGATTTGTGTGGAACTGCTGATTGGTGTCTCCTTGGACGATGACGATACTCCTTGAGCGTTGGCGAGTGAGACCGGTGGTTTAATCCTGCCGACACGTTTCTCTCATGCTCGTTGAGCATTTTAAAGATGTTTAAATCGTCGGATCTAAATACGTAAAATACTTTTTGGTCCAAAATGTGTGCCATTTGAAATATTTGTTTGATTAAAGATTGGTTGACTGGAATACTTTGTGAAGGCGAGCGAGTGCTCCATCGTATGAGAAGGACATTGGCAAGAGGGACAAGCATGCAGCTGATACTTTGTTCGGTTGCTACGTTTTTTGATCTTTCCCTGCACTTCGGGATTGCCGTATTGTCTGTACACTTGGTAGCAATCGTCAACGACCGGAGAGTGATACGGGTGTTGACAATCGATTATACAATCCTATACAGTCGAATCTCCGTCAGGGTTTAGGAACAAAGTATGAATGAGCCGCGCATTTATCTATTTATATCTATTTTACTGACCATGCTAGAAGTACTCCAATCAATAGAATTTTATGGAAAGTTTAGGCTTCGAGTTGAACTAAGCTAAAAGCTTAAAAGTGCACTGGTTTGCCTTTCCAATATGACAATTACCGGACATCCCGTGAGAAACATTACCCGATTTCTCGTCCCCTCAAGTTTGCGATATTGGTTTTTAAAAAAGGGAAATGAGTTTTACACCCGTCGACGACATATGCAAATACACCGAACCCTACGTTTCACGAGAAAGACGAAGTTCACTGCGAAGTCGGACACATTTCGCATTTTATTGACAACCGAGTGCGACTCCGAATGACTTGAAAGCTTTTTCAAGTCTTCTATTCAGCGGGTGTGCAGGAAAGAGCACGCGAAGTAGTTCGATAAATCTGATAACTATGAGTAGTGGAAGTTACCTGTTGTGAAAATCACCGACAAGGTCGCTCTTATTTAATTATTCATTCTATAATCCTAATTTACGTGTGCGAGTTATCGAAATGCTTGAAATATTCACGAGAAATCGCAGGCTTTCGCTTCCACTTGTCAATGATACTTGCAATTCATAATTTATAGTTGCGTGCGCTGAGATTCCTGTTGTGCATACGGCGATGTGAATACATATAGTTAACTAGGCATCCACTGGGAAAGAGTTGAACCATCGTTGAAAGAGTATTCGAGGTTTACGACTGGCAGGGAATACCAGTGCAAGTATACTAAAAGATCAGAACAGTAGAAATAATTCGAGTGAGAATGAGAAAGTGGTCGGTGTCGAAGACAAAATCGGCAATGTCAAATCGACGCGCTCACTTTTACTCGAGGGAGATCCTGCCAGATTTCCAGGAGAGGGTGAAAGCCGCAGAAGTGGAAAAGAAAAATGTGCCGGAGGCGATGCATGATCATGTTGGAATGGACACAATAAATGCGACTTCAAACCGAGGACGATATTTCGTCGAATTCGCGAGCTCGGCGAATATACACGGATTGAACCATTTGGTCGCACCCCATCGACACCCCATCGAAAAGTAACTCTGTGATTCATAATTGTTTGAGTCTTTTAGCAGCACCTTCTCATGGAAAAATTTCGGGATAGGTTTTTAGCTTTGCTCTTCATTGTTGGTGCTTTGTGCTGTCTGATCTTCCTGTCGCTCAACTTCTGGGGCCGCTACCAGAATGATGCGACCGTCATTGTCATCGACAATGATCTCAGAAACTTCAAGATATTCAAACCTGCGTACTTTGTTTGGCCAAAAGTGAACTATAAGGAAGGCAATGTCTCTCACATTTTTCAGGCGTAAGAGATAGTGGTGTCACTTTTATAAAGAATTGGCTGTTTTTTAATTTAAGGACATGACAATTACTGAATAATTAAAATTGTAGGCATGGCGTGGAATACTCGCAAGA
Source organism: Crossocerus cetratus (assembly GCA_963675795.1). NCBI lineage: Eukaryota > Metazoa > Arthropoda > Insecta > Hymenoptera > Crabronidae > Crossocerus > Crossocerus cetratus. The sequence goes on along the minus strand of OY776666.1, from coordinate 12,478,539 downwards.
AACCGAACAGTTTTTTCAATTCCTGTCCAGTGTCAATTATGACAATATGCAGGATACACCAAATTTCGACAGGGTGCCATCCAGCAAGTGGCTGGCATTATTGTATGACCTGCGCCCGACTTTCCCTACTAATTTTCTAGTGGTCAGAAACGAGCCATTTGAGGGCGAGTGGATGATTACGGAGAGAGGCTTTTGCTTAGCCTTCCGCAGTAATGTCAGGATTTATGCAAGTTTCGAGTGAGTAGACACAATCTCCACATTCGAATACTGGAAACGGGATATGTCATTGTGTCTTGCAGGTATTGGATGCAAAATAATTTCACGATTGTGCCATTTCCGAAGGAAATTCCGTATTTTGATTATCGCACCACTTCGGTGGACATCGATTCCCTCATTGTGGATTATCCGATTTTGGTGAGTGTTCTTGCTAACATATTGTTTATTGTCCGACAACGTAAATTGTTAAATGTTACTTCAACAGATCTCTTACGACCATCCGAATAGCATGATCGGTTATCAAAAGCTAGTAATTCCCGTAGAAACGCGCGTCATGTATGTTGCTTCGCAACTTTTAGTGCAACTCACTTCGACACAAGAAGTGTGCCAGTTAGCAGTGCATCAGCGCAAGTGCAAGATTTCTTCTGACAAGGGTTTGGCTACTTGGCCGATTTACAACCTGGGGATGTGCATAATTGAGTGCCGCATGAATATTATTCAGAGGCTGTGTGGTTGCAGGCCGCATTTCGCCAGACCAATAAGTCAGTCTTCTCAAAAATTTAAGATAAAAATGTGGTTCCGATGTAAAAAGACTAACACTGGTTTCAGGCGGTGTTCCCGTGTGCAACGCACAGCAACTTCGCTGCATCGCCGATGTAAAGGATAAACTCTTCTTGCACGCACTAGTCATACCCAATTGCGGTTGTCTAGGGATGTGCAATGTTGTGGAATATTCAGTTACAGATTCGTTCAGAAGTGAACTGTAAGATCCACTAATTAATGATAGTAATTACGCAAATTTCTACAGAAAAATGTCCGTAGGCAAGAGAATACACCGACAAATTTATCAACATATAGAGCGAGCGTGGAGTTCGCAACAGTAGCATACCGGCAGACTGTGATGTTTGGATTCAATTCATTTCTGAGTATGTTGGCTTAACAAAACACAGATTATTCTTTATACCCACTTTCTGCCACTTCCTCAGCTTCAGTGGGAGGAGCGGCCGGATTATTTCTTGGTGCGAGTGTCTTGTCATTCGTCGAGATATTCTACTACATTACCATACGCATGTGTGCCTATATGGTCACTTTGCGGTACAGAAACAAGAAGAAGAAGGTGCAAGTACGGACGATTCCACAGTTGAAGCAGGATTTGAAGAAAGGAGATAGTTAAAAAATACTGTTTATTCCAAAACAAGTTGTCTCTTTCTGATGGGATACGATGTAAAATAAAAATCATCACATACATACAAATGTACACGCGTCAAGTCGCAAAATCACTATAATTATACACGAATTTACAGTGAGACTCAAAAATGGTAGTCTAGTGAGTATCTTTAATTGAGCCCTCCCCCAGTGGAAGACCCGGTCGCACTAGCTAAAAGGACGCTAAAATGTCACTAAACGGCGTTCCCGGTACTTTCGCTGCTGTCTCGAACGTCTCCACGAATGCCTTCCTCTGGCTCTCTTCTGGTAACTGTGCATTTTTAATCAGTCATTGTAACAAATAAATCCATTATATTCCAAATAAGATAGATTATGACTCGAGTATTACCTTATGATAGAAATCTGACGCTGCTATGCATAATATCTTCTTATCCTCGTACTCGTATTTCCCGATTCTACATTGTACATACGGAAACCTACAGAATATATGAGCTAAGGAAGAACAACACAAGATTCATCGCTGACAAATCAAATAACACCATTCAAAAAAGGATACAAAGCCCTCAACCAGTGATTTGTAGACGCGCTAATGAAGAAGCAAGACAGACACCACGTTGACATCGCCACTGGCAGACTTTGAATGAAATTGGGCAAACTAAAGACAACCCATTCCTGAAGCAAGCCCATTTGCGTGCTCGTACATGCCCTCTCACATGCCTGTGGGATATTACAAAAATAAGTGTTTGCAAAATACTGTTCATGTACGCCGCTAGAAAGAAGGCGCCTCTTTTCTAGCGGCGCACTGTACATATGTATATGGGTGATGTGATTTGTATCGTACTTTAAACACAACTGAGGCGAGCAGTCGCGGATGTGGTTGCTGAGGGGACAAGAACTCCCCGATGACTTTCGTCAGGATCTCAGAAGGCGGAAAGAAGTCGCCGAGGACCACTGACAAAACTGTGCAGAGAACTTCGACCTCCATCGGATGTCCTTTGCGAATTTTGTCAAAAATTGCAGAGGTACGTTCGATCGAGCGTACCAATGCGTCCGGCTCCAAATCGGGTAACAGTTCGTCGGAATCTGGTTGATTGAGCCTGTCTGCGGCCTCCGTGTACATGCACGTTAAGAGCAATTGCAAAGCTGGCAGCGATAACATAGGACTTGGCTGTTTCAATAGATCCACTGCAACTTTCACTATTTGTTCAGCTACTTTGCCGATCACGCTTTTCGTCGCTACCAGTCTTTCCAAACCCTGTTGCACAAAAGACAAGTGTTCATTTTACTAAATTATCCTAAGGCCCATAAATGTATATGTCTGAAACCTTTCGGTGTAAACATACATACCTGTAAAAGTGTCTGATGTAAGCTCGAAGAGATGTTTTGCGATGTAAGTAAAGTGAGAACCAATTCTAGAACCGCAGGAGCTTCGGTGTCCGGCGGAGTGTCGTCCGCATGTTCAAGTAAAAAGAATACTAGGGCCCACATTATTCCTTGATGTTCTTCGCTCTGACTGAGCACACTAACAATGCGAGAAAGTTGTATTTTGCTATGTTCTTAAGATTATTATTTTACTTACAGTCACCCTTACCTATTGGGATCCTGATTGTCGATATGCTTCTGTATATATTCTATTGCTAAAGGATGAATGATATTCATCGTCTCTTCGCAATTAGCAAGCACTGCACCTTGTAGCAGATACAAGGATCCATGAAGAGCTGATACCCTACCCGGCAGGAAACCTGTCTTTAGATTAACGTCCACCAAATGCTTCACTTTGTCCAACGTTTCGAAATCCTTTGGAATATAAGAGTCATGTAGATATAGTACAAATGCGGATCTTAAGCGGAAAAATGTTTCAGAGTACTGCACTCACCAATGGCGTTAAAACAGCAGCTGCCTTGCAGACAGCTATCGCTAGGTACTGATGCAAGATGACATTCTGAGAAGGCTGACTTTTAGCGACCTCCAGACAGACCTCAAGCATCCACTGATACTGGGCCCTTTCTACGAAAAGCTCGGAGATCGCCAGAATAGATTTAATAGTCTCCGTAAGCAATTGCACAGGAGTACGGGCATGCGGCGACAACCAGGAGGAGTACAACTCCACTAGAAATTGCAGGCAAGAGTCTAAGTCTAGCGAGGCAGACATTAAAGCATCGTTTCGCCGATTCTTCAGATCCAACACCGAAGCGCTCAACTTATCTTCGTACAAGTTACACAAAGACCACAGGTAAGATACCGAAAGTTGGCTGTAAGAATAAATGTTCCTCATGGAGACTCTCTCCACATTACCCCTGTGGAAAATGTGGTCCAACTTCAATCCATTCATATCCTCAGACTCATTCATGCAACCGTACTTCCACGCGAGAAGATCCTGGATCGCGTAGAGCTTTTGTGAACTGGTTCTGTGTACCGATAGCTCGGGATCTCGTGGGTGATGGATCAGTATACTGGCTCCGGGATTGCCGGGATACGGTAGCAAGAGAGTTTGCAACAGCAATCGGCTTATCGCCTGAACGGCTAAGCTGCTCGCTTGAATCAGCGTCGCGATTTCTTCCGCGTGATGGCCTTCATTCTGCGAGAGATTGAGCACTCCGAGGAGAGCCATCCACATTTCCTCAAACTGCAGACGCGAAGTCCACCCCAGCAAGTTCATTCGATAAATGAACTGTTCGAGGATCTCAACTTCTTGCAAGAGATTCGATTCCGACGAGAGTAGGGGGAAGTGGCATTTAGTCGAACCAGAGCCGACCACGTGCCAGCCATGTCTCCACACCAACGGCGGTGTTAGGATATAGGAGTTCACAAGTGGTTGGCGACCGATACTTATAATAAGGTGTCGGATTGTTCCGAATAGATATTGGGGAATGGGTTTCGGCCGATCTTCCTTCTGACACTTCTCCAGCCATGCGACGAGTTCTGCCATACGAATGCATGCTCGGCCGTATTCTTCCGTGCTCCCATCCTCGAGCGCTACGTCAAGGGAGCAAGAATCTATCGACGGGAGAGGATCGATTGGTGTCAACATACATTCGACTATCCTCTTTAGCGCTAATGTAGCCGAGCACACCCAAGTATATCGTGTATTGTCGCCAAATGCTTTGCTAGGTCCTGGATGTTTCAGGATCTCCGAGGCACAACTTAAAGCGAGCTCTACGTCATGCGGTCGTAGTTTCTTCTCATTACTTTCGTGGGAGTTTATGATCCAGTGGGACAATTCGAGGCATAATACAGCGAACTTCGCGAGGTCCACCTCGAACTTCATGTCGATTTTCGCTAAATTGTATTTCGCTAGTTTCGGCAGTGTCTTCATGTAGGCTTTCACCGCTGGTATTATCATGAAGAGACTATCCCAGTATAGCGAATCTTTTAAGAGCTCCGAGATCCGATTAGCGTATTGCAATGTCTTCGAACTTGGACTACCCTTTTGGGGATCGTAGATTTGGTGTGGTTTCGGCATGAGTTCACTGATCGATTGAATATGCTCGAATAGACAATGTTTAGTCGCGTTGTACAGCGGGCTGCTCTCGAAATTGAAGTCCTTCTCATTCTGCGCTTTACCGAATTCTAATTTTTGGCACCGTTCAATGCTCAATCTCACGCCCAGCATTATGCAGGACTTCAGTATCGTTATATTGAACTCCTTGCTAGTCAAAATGCCGAGGCAATCGTCAAAATCTAGGTCCCGTAATAGTTGGGCCGCCTCGCACGAATTTTGACTAGCGGTCGGATTGCAGCTTCGCAGTTTCACTTGTGAAAGGAACCAATTACGATCCAACTGTATGCTCTTGACAGTCGAGGGGTGGAACGGTCTGCACAGATCGAGTTCCAGTGGAGATAAATCGTAATATTGTACGCCTAGTTTATTTAATAGACTGACTAATCCACCGTGTTTCCTTGCGAGCTTTGTCGCCTGCAACGTGTCCATTATCTTCATTAAATCCTCCTTCGACATCTGTTTCATCACGTCCGCGGTACTTGTGGTCAGTAGGATTTCCACCCTTCGACTGGCAATCTTCGCGGCCATTCTAGACAACGCTAAATACTTCGTCGAGAGTAATCGTGGTATAATCGTCATTAGAACTGCGCCGCTTTGCGAGTGGTGAGCTCCTTCGATGCATTGAAGAAGTCTTTTCACGAAGCTCGGTTGCAAAAGGTCCACGCACTTGGTCGCAATTGCTTGCACCAACAAGCCGCTTGCTGCTGGGTTTCTGTGGACCGCTGTGGTCAACAAGTCCCTAACAGGAGATTCTATTGAATTATATACAGCTTCCTGAGTGTGATTTACGAGGAGCCAAGTAAGCGGTTCGGCATCGCTCAAATTCTCGCAAATGTAATCGCAAAATAGTATAATACCGCCTTTTTTAACAATCTGGTTGCTTATGCTGCTAGGTGTATCGCGCGATTTCGCGTCACTCGGAGAAGTGTGAACAATATACTCGGAACGCTGAGTGCCAAGAACCTTCGACCAAAATGGCATTTCGTTATATCCTAACAAAGTCATCATGTATGCCCACTGGCAGGTCAAAGTTGGCCGCGCGTTGCCGATATTCACCATCAGACGATTCAGTTTATCTACTGGTAATTTTTCCTCGTCGGTTACGTTGCGCCCTTGAATCATCTGTATCGTCGCGTTCGCCACTTTACAATGACTACCGGACTCAAACATGTGAATACATAATTGCAAAAAGAAGGCGAACTGATGTATCAAATAGTCGTCGATTCCTATGTAGTCGGAATAGCCCACGAACGGATCTTGGGATGTGTGATCCATCAAACCGAGGCAATTGTGAACCTTTGTGCCGACTACAGTGATAACTTTGAATATGAATCTAGCTAATACTTGTTCCGGCGGTGCTTCAAGAGACTGAGAGCCCCGAACATTTAAGGGATCAGCACCCTGGCTCGAATTATCTAACAAAAGAACCGATTGCGATAAATCTGTGGAGCATATAGTGAGATCGGAAAGTCGGGCTAACATTGCCTCTTCCTTAGCACATGAAATCAAGGATAACACGATGACATTGATCATGCCCAGCCATCGTTTTAAATGAAGGATCGAGGAGTCGAAAGATACATGAGAAGTGAAAAGGACTTTTAGAAGGGGATCAACGGGCCTGAGGACTGTAGGGGAAATAGCTGCAAACAATTTGACTAAGGCTATATGGGCGTTTTCGGTCTCAATCTTAACTCTACCGGAAGCCAATGCAGGAAGCACCGTATCCATTGTCGACCTAGACCAGCGTCGCCACTTCTCCTCCCCGTTACCATCTCCGCTGAATCTAGATTCAGCTAAGCACAATGCTAAAAGTTCAATGACGTCGTGATACTCTACCAGACGCAAAAGCATCGCAATTAGCACTTCTCTAGTAGTCTCTAATTCTCTCTGCTCGATTGTGTTGGAACTTGCATTACGAATAAGAAAGATATCCTCGACGACTGGTGCCAATGCAGGAATGCAGTGGGTCAAAGCAGGTTGACCACTTGCCATTAAACCATCACACAAATTAATTATCTTCGGAATACCGATTATGACTTTGGAATGTTTCTTTTCGTAAGATAATTGTACTAAAAAGTTAAACATTTTAGGTAAAAGTTCGGGCGTCAACTGTACATGTCCCTCTTCAATGAACTCGAATTGCTTCAGCACGAACCCGATAAAAACTCCCTCGGAGTCTAAAAGACAGTAATTTACAGGTAGCTGTACAAGTTGACTGAGCAACATCAATACTTGACACTGTAATCTAACGTTACTGGTAACTGTGTATTGTTTGAGTGATTTTATCACCATCGGCTCAAAGAGTCGTATGAAAGATGCTTTTTGGTCGGCCGACCGCATCGAATTTTTAAAAGCCGAAGGATGTTTTCTATCGCTTTTTCTACGGAATAATCCCAGCCACCTGAAAAGCACCACGTGTGGTCTGAAAATTTACTTACTCGAACCGCTGCTTAATCCTGCTGAACATTTTTACTCACTCAGTGTCAGGCTCGTTCTCCCCTCGACAATTATTGCCCATGGACTTTATAGTGTCTGCCATTTGCCTCGCTGGATTTTGAAAGCAATGATTGTAAAATCCTTTTGCCTCGCTTCGCAACACGGTTGCTCTATTTGCACTCCTTTGGATCTCCATATCACTCCACTGGGCACACACATTCATACCGAATAAACACTTTAACAACTGTTGAACGCACCGAAACGACGCGGTCGGCGATAGAATCACAGTTGATTGTAAGTAGTACAGGATCTCTTCGGCTATCTGAGCTGCTTCGTTAACAGATATTATTTCGAGAATCTGCGACAGTACGTCTACGATGGCATTTAGCAAAGATAAATACATTTCACTAGCATCTGGATCGAGTGTCACTAGATAATTCATATGCGCTGCCTTGAGAATATCGTACAGCTTCATATAATGAGGAATACTAAAAAAGTTGCCCATCAATTCCTTCCCGAACTTCAAAATTCCGGATCTTTCACTTTTTTCCTTGGGCTTTTGCTCCAGCATGGCTTTCTTCTTAGGAGACAGCGATTGAGCTGATGATAGGGACGATAAAGTCGTTTTTGTATTGGCTTGTGCCAATTGGACATCGTCGATAAGGTGAACAAATACATTCAGCATCCGCATAATGTGCGTCAGCAGCAATTCCACATGCTTATCCCTAAAGACGCCCCATGGTCTAGTAAGATCACTAGGTTTAAAGTTGCAGATAGCGAAACCGGAAGCCAAATTGCCGGCCAGGAGGATTAGATGTCTATGAGAAGGTAAATCCAAACTTATGGGTGACGATGACAGAAGAGGTAACGCAAAAGACAACAGGCAACTGCTGATAGGTGCTGGCATATTATCACCCGAAATACAGGACTCATTTGTCTCAGATCGACTATTCAATTTCTTGTGGGATTTCTTAAGTATGGTCTTTGGCAGGAAGCAGTCCCATCCTCTGACATACATCGTAGTAGTATACATATTGCTCAACTGATAAAGGGTTTCACAGCAGCCGTAGACTAAATACTTCGATGATTCTACCCCCAGTATTTCTGTCAACGCATTCACCATTAGTGATAAGGAGTATTCGATATTCGGATGGTAATTCGTCGCAGAATGATAATTTAACGATGCGAAAGGTTGTATGGAAGTATTGACGAAAGGCTTATGCTTCTCTTGGTAAGAAGATAATTCTAAAGTACTCGTCATAACAGCACTTAGCAGTCGTTCTGTATATTCTGCTGCTTTTCTTGTAACAACATCTTCTTGCGAATGGTTAACGTGTAAAAATGGAATACTCCTAAAGGAAAATAGATAGATAGATATATATATATGATTAGATGCTTAGTGCCATCGTAGAAATGAAAATAATTTGTAAGCTTCTTACTTGACAATTGCTTCAGACGCTGCATGCCGGATTCTTTGATCTTGATCCCCCAAAAGCGTTAGCATCACATTGATAAAGTGTTCTTGAAACGTCGATCCACCACTTACATATTCTACCGTGTTGTACGATATTGAACTTAATAATTCAGTCAATTTTACTTTCACGAGAAAATACGGATTCTTCGCAAGTTGTGGTAACATGGTCAATAATCTAATACCATATTTATAATCAACGGACTCTAATAGTTCTGGCAAGCAAAGACTCAATGCAGTCAACGTCTGTCGACATGTTGTAGCAGAATCATCTTGAATACCCCGTTGAAGGAATTGAATTAAAAATTCTAGCGAAATATCCCCGTGTACATTTTCTTTTCGTACTTCATCTTCGAAACTCTTGAAAGATCCGCCGTATTGAATGTAAACTGATTTTAAAAAGTTACCAATTATAAATGTTACATTGCCTCTGATTTGAGGATCTACGTGTCGGGCAAATAATAAAATATCGCTAATGATTTGACGATTTTCATTATTGATAGGATGTTTGACAACGGGCATTAATAATAAGCTTGGGCATAGTTTTAAAATGTGAGCGACACAATTTAAAGCCAAGGACTTCACACTAACACGAAAATACTTGTCAGGTATTATATGTCCGGCACTACCGGTTAATAAAAACGAAGATATCAAATAACGGCAACAAAATTTTAGAGGTACATCGGCATCTACGAATGAGCCAACATCCAGTTCTTTTACAGAATAATCGATGGAAATTTTTTTGGGGGACGCAACCGACGATGCAACTTCTTCGAAATAGTCTTGCTCCTTCGTTTCTAGCTGTGAATTTGGATATTGCTTTTCAGACTTTTCTATTTCACTATCTATTTCACTACCTTCCTCGACAATATCACCTGTAAAGAAAAACAAAAGGGGAGTTCATCTTTTCTTCACTGATCTTAACTAGTGTAGAGTATTGCTTCTTACTATTGGCAACGTTTATCTTCAAATCTCCATAACTTTCCAATGCCTTTCCTTTCATTTTAATAATATCACTTACAGAATCTGAGCTGTTTTGAGTATCTTTATCAATTGGAAATGCACGTTCCGAATCTAACATCCATTTCTCAACTTTCGGTGTTATATCAGGCATGTCAGGTTCGAATAAATTTAAAGTTGAGTCCGAATTCTCACCACACACAGTAGTTTTACTGGATACACTCATATGCCCTAGTGACAACATTGCTGTTGTGCTGTGTAAACTAATTCGACTATGAGTGACTCCTTTACTGGAGAGTAAAGTAGAAACTACAGCTTTAGGGGGAGACTTTAAAAACTGCGTCAAAGTTTCTAAGGCAGCATTTACAACATTGTGGTCTGACTGCCATTTTGTGTAATACAAACATAACTCGTATATTTGCAACAGAATTTCTATCTGCTCTGTCTCATCTTCTTCCACTTCTGTGGATTTGTAAACATGTGGCAAAATACTTCTGACACAACAAAGTACACCAATAACAGCAGATATCTGATCCTCATCATCATTAACGGGTAGTATTATACCTTAAAAACAAATGTGGGTTTAATGTAACTTGACTAGAAATTATATTTCAATATTATTGGACATACCTAGTAAATGTTTTAGCACATATAATAAGGATATCCGTGGTTTTCTGCTATTCACACATGTTATCAAAATCATATTAGCTGCTGCTCTCCTCAGAGCAGCTTGTTCGGAGGAAATGTTTTCAAAGAATGCTTTTAGAAGTGTCTAAAAATAAATTATGACTTAATGCACATCTTCATAGTTTGAATTATAAACAAATTTTCCAACGCACCTTCACATCATTGTCTGTCATAAATGGCCCCAATGCCTTTGTGATTAAAGGTAATGATTGTGACAAAGTTTCAATCACAGCTTCTTCCGGCCGATGTGCAATATTTATAATACATGGTATTAAATTAGAAACAAAAGCTTTGCCTCTAGTGGGTCTTATCATGTGGCTGAGCAGACCAAATCTCCAAAGGGCAGCTCTTAAAGATCTAGCTGGTCCATTCCTTTTTATTTCATTATACAATTCTATTTGAACTTTCACAATGTTGCTATCAGTCATTGCCTAGCATATGGATAACACATATGTATTTCTACGCCAAACCTTACTATTTATAGTATAAATTTGCATAGAAAACATACCCTTATAATTTTATTCAGTGACTCATCTGCTGCCATTCTAACATCACTTTCATCGTCATTAAACAAAGTAAGCAACATCTCAATGGATCTACTAAGTACCTGAGGAAACTTGGGTGCCAGCTTGGCAGCTGGTAAACATATTCCTTCTACCATTGTAGAGCAACATGCTAGTTTGTCCTTCCTTTCAGTAAATAAAAACAACGTTGTAACATTGGAGAATGATAGTAAAAATGTCTAAGATATAATTGCAGATGATACACAATGATGAAAGGTTGTATGTCAAACGATTGATAAAGCCTGCTACAAAGGGGAGTTTGTCAGGCGCAATTCCTAATTTACCACATACTTGTAGACAATATAAAAAAGATTGTAAACATACCTTGTGCCCGAATCTGCCAAAACGGAATTGAATTCCTGAGTGGTTTTTAAGGCTTCGATAGCTTTTAACACGGTGTTTAAAGATGCCATTTCTCCAAGTTGTTTATCTTGACACTAATTCTTTAGCTTACATGAATGAAGATTTTGACAAGTGACATTTTGATAACATAGGCCGAATTTATGACAGACATGTCCCAGTTGTTAAACTACATGTTCGGCTCCATATGATTTTTCCGAGCGTATACATATATATTTTTCGTTAATCTTCATCCGCAAATTTCACACCGCTCTCCTACTGCTCCCGTTCACTCCCGTTTTCACACACCCACACACGTATACTATCTATTATCTACGGCGCATTTCACGTTTTGATGATATTTTTATTAAATTGCAACGACTTTTAGTTTAATACATGGATTAGAGCGTATTTTTTGGGAAGCGAATATAATTCAGCACAAACATATTACTTAGGAATATAAGTAATACACAAAGAATAACTATAATCCGTACGTAAAAAATACGTTCAAAATGCGCGTATAATTTTGAAATCCGGTACTACGTGAAGGCAGTCATATGTGCTATATATAGAAATTTCGGCGTTGATGCGAAACCTGACGAACCTGACTGAACTCTATTGCGAACCATTCGAGCAAAATATATGATTCCACATCGAAATTAACTTGTCGATGTATATTGTATAAGAGCAATAAGCGGGATCCAGTGTTTAAGTTTTTTTCATAGCTTTTTTATACGACTAAATAAAGCAGGTGTAAAACTTGTTTTGGTGTCCAAGTGTACTGGGAGTTCTTAGTAACACTGTGCGCCTCATCGGTAGTTTTACAAAGAAACATTTCACATGCCCACAATGTTCTATAGGTTTCTGTATTAATAACGCTTGTTTACCACTGGCAAACTCGAGATACGTGAATGGCAAGCTCTGAATACTTGCAGCATCTTATAATATACGGAGCGATGTTTGTTCCATGATGAACCCGGTAAGAACAAAACTACGAATAAGCTTGTACAGACTTTTCTACCTGCCACTTCGAGTTTTCTTCAGCTGTCCTGTAAAATCTATACAATTCTAGCAATCTTGTTGACTTATATGCTGGCGATATCTATATTTGTGTTGATCCATTTCTATCTATCAGAATCTGCTATGGAATTTAGCCAGCTTTACTTGCCTGGCAAGCGTTATCCAGCTTTGAATGAATTCTTGAATCTTATACTTTACAGACATAACAGATGATACAGAACTGCTATTGGATGTATGACTATGCCAGGTTGTGCAGCAGCAGGCTGTAGCAATCGTAGTAAAAAGGGTTATATTATGAAATGTTTTTCCCGTAATCTGACTTAAAGACACATTTGGCAAGAGCGTGCTGCTAGAGCAGACTGGGTGCCATCGAGAAATTCTTTTCTTTGTCATGTTCATTTTGATCCACAGCAGTGGACTGTAACTCAAAGTGGCAGAGTTAGACTAAGAAAGAACACGGTTCCTATTATATTTCTTAAGACAACTTATCAAAAATTTTTGAGAAAGAGAGTCAAGAGTACCATTGATACAACAGATTACCTGTTCGCAGATGATTTTTCTATAGAAAATCTTGTCAAACAAACGAAACATTCGTCCACAGGAAACTCTGAAGAGGATAGCCTTAATTTACATGACATGGAGTTTTTGCAACAACTGTCTTTGGAATCAGCTCAAGAGAAGACAGGTGACGCGTTTATGAAAACCATGGAGGATAAAGTAGAAAAGAGTCTTAATAAATTAGATGGAAAAAATGATTTAGACATGCAACCAGAGATAATTGTATTGTCAGATAGTGATGAACACTTGAGTGCAATTGAACAAGATAATAATGATTCTATTAAACTGAAGGGTAATGGTGAAGTGTTAATGATTCCAAAAATCCAAAAGTTGGAACCAACCCAAACTTCTATAACAATTGTAAAAGAAGAGGTGAAATCTGAAAGTGCAGATCATAATCTATTGAATGATAGCTATGATGAGATTGAAGAGAGGCTTAAACAAATATGTGATGGAGGTTCATCGGAGGATGCACATTTCCCTAAGATAGAAAAGGCTACTTCTACTCCAAAAACAACAGAAGAAAAATTAAAAATAGCCATTGGCACCGCAAGCACACCTATTAAACCTAATAATGATACTGCCAAGAGAAATGAAATTGGCGGTGTATCTGCAAATAAAGAGGAAAATTTGAAAATTATTTTTGGGGCTGAGAGTGGGGATGAAAAGGGCCAAGCCTGTAAAACTATTTCACCAAATAATTCCTCTGTTAGGATGCCATTGAAAGTAGATGCTATTCCAGTCCCTAATGAGTCAATAATGCCAACAGTTATTAAGGAAGAAAAGAACTTCTCCGAAGATATAGAAGAAAATTTCACCAAGGATGAAGTGCATGTCATACCAAATATGAAAGCAGCTATGAAGAGAAAACGAAGAACAAGGGAAGAAATTATGAAGTCTATTAAGAAGTCAATTAAAAGTACCTCTGACCAGGAGTTTAATACAACAAATACTGACTCATCTGACACAGGCCTTGATATTGAGGATGGAAATGATATATCAATGTCCTCATCTATGCTACAGGACACTGATAGCAATAGAACAGCTGAGCGGCCAGCAAAGTTTGTAATTAAAGTCACAGGTGACCCCAGTGATGTTATAGAAATTATGGATGAACTTTCTCACAATGCAATTATATCAGAAAAAGGTACATCTGCTTTCTCCAGCAAGGAAAATGATGAATTCGTTACATCTACCATAACAGTATATTCTCCAATGAATGCAAAAGAATCGTATATCAGTGATCACAAATTGAAATATGAGTCTACAATTTCCAATAAAATGCTAAATAGTGAATCAATTAATCTAGAACCGATTTCCAATTACCAATTTGCAAGCCATAGACATTCTAGTATATCCTGTGATGAAGACCATAGGAATTCAAACATAAGTGAACATTTACATTTCAACAGACACGATACTATTTCACCCTTGACACCAAGAGGCAAATCAATTCCACAAGACTATGAATCTTTGGTGGAAAGATTAGAGATGCAAGAAAAGGTAATTGCACAGTTGACGGACCAGTTGATTATTTATAAAGAACTAGAGAATAATACAAGAAATAAAAACACAAAGGATGGTGATACAGCAGTTCATAAGATAAATACTAGAACAAGTATGGTGCAGGTAACACCATACACCAAAAAAAGCTTGGAAACAAAGCAAAGATTAATTGATGACCTGTCAAACAGAATCACTTACTTTGAAGAAATGAATAAAAAACTGATGAAGACTGTGACATTAGAATCTCAACAGAAACGGAAGCTTGAAGCACAAATGAAACAAAAGGACAGTAGGATAAAAGAATTGAACTGGAAATTGGAGAAGGCATCAAAGTTTCTTGAAAGATCAGAAAAGAATACTAATACATACAGAAGAAAAATGTTGAATATGCAAACTATCGTCAGAAGAAAAAAGCTTCTTGATGAAAAAATGAGTGAATTCAATGAGATATTTGCTGACAGTACTAAACAAGACTTTTCTGAAAAGGACTTGACTATGGCCGTGGAAATCAGAAAAACCTGTGGCAAAGCTGGATATGATAAATTGTTGTCGTATGGATTTCCATTGCCACCGTTATCAGCAATACGAAAAATGCTTCCACCTACAGAATATTCATACTACAATCAAAGTGTTGTGGAAAAAGTGCAAAGCGTATCCAGTCGCGATATTAAGACCGAAAAGACAGAGAGGGAGCCGAGTGAAACGATGGATACAGAGGCAAACGTGAGTGACACAAAACTACCAATACACGCAGCAAAAAAAGGTACCATTGCTGGTGTAGAGACAGTAACTGGAACAGTGCAAGACATTTTTAACGAAAACAATGACGGCGAAGATTTTAGCACGAACGAACTCCGCGAACATTTCATTTTGCAACTCAATGCAGTTATGTAGCCATGGTTTTATGCCATTAGTCTCAATATAGTAATTTTTCTACAAACTAGACACAAAGAAACTGTACTTGTTAATTCTTTTCTTACAATTGTATGGTAGTCCTTGATGAAAATGATTTATTAAGAAATATTATTCTGCATCGATTGAGAGAAGCAAAGTGTAAATATATGTACAAAAGTTTGAAACCAAAATGACATACATGTATGATAAAGATTGATCATTTAGCAAATTACAGTATTAAATTGTTGCAACATATATCGAGTTTCAGCTTTACTTTTCTACTTCTGATTCCTGTGATCAAAAGTCAAAGATAAAAGTACTGCACAGTAAACATGAGAAACTATGCTTACAAGGACTTGGTTTATCTTGTTGGAATAGAAACCATTTATTTTTTACAAATAGAAGTAGGACCTTATCTTTATTTACTCATCAGTAAGGGTATTATTATGGATGGAGGAACTCAACTAGAAGGAATATCTCCTGACTTATGTAACAAACTTCCATAGAACAATTTATTTTTTAAGCTTAATACATACAAAATGGAAGATTGCTATAAGTTCTGAGATGATATTATAAGTTGTGTGAATGTATTCCCTTCATTTTAATATGACTGATATTAGTGTAATTACAGTCCCGTTGCTGACTTGTTATTCACCTTCTTCTTCTCCTTTGATCTCCCATCTCGCGATGCAATCAATTTGTCACATTCGCACCAAGGTGTACTTGTCTTATCACACATCAGTGAAATATTAAGGACGGTCAATGATGTATTTCCAATGGTCATATTGATTGTAGCTGGTATCTTGTAAGAAACATTATCTAAGCCGGTTTGACGATCCCGTTTTCTAGTAACTTCCCGTTGATTGTAACACTTTATCATATCACGTTTCCTATGGTTTCTGTCGTGAATATGCCTAGAATGTGGACACGAAGGTATTGGTGAATGTTTAAAAATGGTATATCCAATATATGATTATTTGAAGAATATTTACTTAAACGTATTATGCGTTCCAGTAGTTACATTTTGCGGCCTTGTAATACTTAAAC
This sequence comes from Crossocerus cetratus, assembly GCA_963675795.1. Taxonomy (NCBI): domain Eukaryota; kingdom Metazoa; phylum Arthropoda; class Insecta; order Hymenoptera; family Crabronidae; genus Crossocerus; species Crossocerus cetratus. The sequence goes on along the minus strand of OY776666.1, from coordinate 12,462,173 downwards.
CTGCTTCTTTTAATCGTACATAAAATTCATCGTCCTCTAATCCCCAACCCCAGTACTTGTTGGACATACCATTAACTTGCATAAAATGTTCTCTGTAAAGCACTTGGCATAACTCAACAATGTTCAAGAAGATATTTGTATATTACTGTGAACTTTGAAAGTACTACCTTTTGATCAATAAAATCCCCCCAACAAATGTGGGGTAATGATACCGTGGATGCAATTCTGGCGAAGATATGTGATAAGGGCCCTTACTTGGGTAAGAGTACAACAGTTCATCATTCATAGGCAACAAGTCTACATCGTGCATTGCTATATAATCAAATTCTTTCTTAACTTCAAGGAAACCAACATTTATCAATGAGGCTCGGTTAAATCTATACCTATCAACCTGAAAAGATCAAGGTATCTTCATTATAATACAGTAATTTGTCAAACAGAATGCCTTGTGCATAATAATAATTAAGCTACCTGATTAAGTATAAATATGTGGTAATTTATATTCTGCTTATCTAAAACTTGCTGCATGTGTGGAGCAAATATTAATAACTCCTCAAATCTATCTCTAAATGGCACAAGTATAGCTAAATGATGCATTGACTTTTTAGACAATTTCTCATTGGTAGCTTCTTGTTTGAGATTTTTGTACTGAGCCGACTGATTGGAAATATCACACTTGCATTCGTCTGAAATGCAATTACATAAATTGGTAACAACTCACTGACACTAGAAGATTTGGAAATTGATGTCTTACCTATGTTTATAGGAGCAATACTTATGAGGCATGTAGTTATAATAAAAGTCATTACAATACAAGCAAAAAGATATTTAAACCTCAGACTCTTTCGCATGAGTTCCATAGTGCGGCGGAAGTTGATCGGGTATTCTGTATTCAATAGAGCATAAGATTGTTATTGAGTTTTTTTGCCACTGGGTATGATTGAACTTAGCGTTATTATACTATCATTAGTATTTCTGAAAGAATATTACCGCTCACACGATGCCCTAGTTGAGGAAATCCAGGAGCTACTTAAAGCAAATTAGATTTTTGCAATTGACAACATCATTGGAGCATCCCCAGTCATCTTATTTCCTCTTAGATCGAACTGACAACAGGCTAAGTCACGATTCAATCTAACAATATTCCTTTTCATTGATGAATGCGTGTCGTGCTCCAAACAGACCTGCCTTCTGATGTTTCGTGCATGTTAGCCCAATGCAGGCCGATTCTTCTTTCATACATACTAAGCTAACACTGCTCATTATTTAATCGAGGGGACTGAATCAGTCCTCATTATGGCACATCGAATTCAGGATTGCACGGAGCCTGATATCCAGACTGATCAGTCTGTCACATATAGCCGTTTGTATGGGTATTCGGTGGACAACTCGGAGGTAGTGGAAGGGTAGATGTATGCATTGGGCTTGCGCCTTGCGCGCCAGTGCTTGGTAAAGGTGTAGTATACACACGCAATCGCAGTTGATCGCAGCAGATCGCGCAGTGCTGTGGATCGTACGGTATAGTGAACTTTTTTAAGGTTCATTCGACTGTCGTTGATACCTACTGTATGGGTGTTGCCTGTATAATTTCACCGCGCTAACTTATGTTTATGGAAGATGACTTTATCAATAAAAATGCGGGCCACACTTTGCACTGCGACCCTGCTGCTTGTTTGCGATTTGTTCTGGCAGCCCGTAAACGGTACCCAATGTTTCTTGTGAATTTATATACGAATCCACGCACGTATTTTACTATGAAGATTCATCACTGTGCACAAGCTTGTAAAATTGACTAATTGCGCCAAATAAGTGTGACTCATTGTCAACAGTATAATTTGGAAAGTGTAAAACATCCGTAAATTTCGATGGATGAAAGTTGTTACTGGTTGACGGTACTGAGATCTAACCACCGCTTCGTAATTAGCTTTACGATTATTTGGAACTACATTGCATTAGGAGTAGATTAAAAATGAAGCTTTATTAGTTCTCCCCTTCCGGGATTTAAAAAATCGTTAATTGCAAATGGAGAGCTACATTAATGATACATTGCCGCTCTCGTAATGAGATGGGCGTGAGCCCATGCTCCATTTGTATACAAGTCCGAAGATTGACTCATGGGCGCGTCATTGAAATACAGGGCTGTGCTAAGTGATTCAAATAGCAATTCTTGAATTCGTTTGAAATATAGTTTTCGAATAAATTTCACGCGATTTAGTGTTGTAAAATATCTGTTATCAACAGGTCAAAATCTTAACAATACTGTGACATGGTGCACTGTATCTGAAGCCGAACAGGATAAATGCAATGCATTTTCAAGAGCAGTTGATCGAGAGATTGCATTCTTTGGGTACTCATATATCTCGATGAACTGCAAGCAGGCTTCCAATAAGGAAGAATGTATGTCTTTATTGGATCAAGAGAAAGCGCAGATTACTACCCTGGATCCTGGGGAAGTTTTCATAGCAGGAAGATATCACAGTTTGATACCAATTATGCAAGAGATATATGAGAGTGGAGTAAACTATCAGTATGCTGTTGCTGTAATTAAGAAAGGATCTTTACAAGATGTACAAACTTTGCACGATCTCAGAGGAAAGAAGGCTTGCTTTGCTGGAGTAGGAACACTTGCAGGATGGGTCATACCAATTTATAATGTGAGTCTAATTATGTACCAATATTCATATACTTTGAATTGTAACATATTAATAAAAATTGTATACTTACATCTCCAGTTGATGAAACGAGGAGGAATGGAAATTATTGATTGTAACAATCATGTGAAGTCTACCATACAGTTCTTTGGCCCAAGTTGTGCTGTGAATGCTTTAATCGACAAGTACAATCCATTAGGTAATGCAACATTTTTAAAAATCTTTTATTTCAAGAACTTAATATTATATAATTTGTGTAATCATAGGTGACAACTCTGACCAGCTCTGCAAGTTGTGTATAGGAAAAATACCTGGAGGTAGATGTACAATGTCTGACCCATATGCAGGATATGAAGGAGCATTTAGGTGTCTGGTTGAAGCAGGAGAAATAGCTTTCCTAGTACACACAGTGGTTGATGAAATGACATCAACAACATTTGACTTCAGTACTGTCTCTAAGCTATTATGTTTATGAACTTAAAAGACTTAATTAGCTTGCAACTATTTACTATTATGATTGTTTTCTAGATGCTGTGAATAAAGACCAGTTTGAGTTACTGTGCCGTGATGGAACTCGCAGATCTGTGAATGATTACAAGACATGTAACTGGGGCACTATTCCATCTCGTGCTGTGGTAACATCCTCAGCAACAAACTTGCAGACCCGAAAGTTATACCAAAGATTCTTAGAAAAAGCAGTGAAAGTACTTAATCAAAACGATTCACGACTGAATTCAACAGAATTTGTTAACAATCGTTTCGACAACCGACCGGGATCCAATAATCAAAATGAATACAGTACCGACAATTATGAAAGTCGAAGTGGATTCGACCGGAGTTTTGGCGGCGTAAATAACGGCCTAAATTCATGGGATAAACCATATAACGACTCCTATAATTACTTCAACAAAGATTTGAGTGCAGGTGACTCAACTAACATACAGCCCATCGAAACGTTCAATATATTCGAATCTGCGCCAAAATATGGAATCCATCATAATCTCATATTTTCGGTGAGTAATTACGACTTTTTACAAAGACTGTTTCTTCGGTTTAAGGTGTTTAACAGGTAAATTTTGTTTTAGGATACTGCTCGAGACTTCGTACAGATTCCCGAAAAAGATCAAACTTATACCGGCTATTTGGGAAGATCACTCGAGCCGATATTGGATGTACGTCACTGCCCGGTAAATAGAATGGCATTGTGCGTCACATCTGATGCCGAAATGGAAAAATGTGTAAAGATGAAAGTAAGCTAACAACAAAAGTAAATATAATCCGATTATATTGTTTAGAGACCGATTGTAATTTTTATCTAATTTCAGATCGCACTGAAAGCGCAATTATTGAAGCCAGAATTGATCTGCCACAAGGGACATAGCCAATTAAACTGTATGCAAGCAATTCAAAGTGGAATTGCCGATGTGACTGTACTTGATGCAAGCGATGTTTATACTGCCGGTTTGCGCTTCGAATTAGTGCCTTTCATATCCGAAGTTTACAATCTTGGCACGCCGGAATATTATGTCGTTGCAGTAGCAAAAGAAGAAGACGACAATACTGATCTGACATACCTAAAAAATAAATATACCTGCCATACAGGTATTAATATGGCGGCTGGATGGGTATATCCTCTGGCTTACTTAATTTCTAATACTTGGATTCGCGGCTACGGCTGTGATTCAGTTCGAGCAGCAGCTGAATACTTTTCGAAATCCTGTGTGCCAGGAGCACTGAGTACGGAATACAATACAGGTAATCGCCTTGTTCTATAATCTACTTGCCTCTCCTAATTCCTTCAAAATCGCAGAATAAAACATTCTTTTTTATTACTATAGGTGTACCGTATGATAATATGTGTGACCTATGCCACGGTGCAAGCTTCCGATACTGTCGAAGAGACGCGTCCGAAGATTACTTTGGGTACACTGGCGCATTTAGATGCCTGGTAGAAGGAGGTGGTGACGTAGCTTTCGTCAAACATACTACAGTCGCGGAGAATACTGACGGAAAGCGTAGGGAAACTTGGGCTCGAAATACCTTCACGAAGGATTTCGAATTACTCTGTCCAGATGGTACTCGACGGCCTACGACCGATTATATAAACTGTAACCTAGGAAAGGTTTCGGCCAATGCTGTTGTTACTCGCGGTGGCTATTACGGCTATAACGAAACGCAAATGAACGCGTACATTAATTTGTTCATTTACGCGCAGCAATTCTATGGTCGGAAGGAACAAGACGAATTCAGCTTTAGTATGTTCTTTAGCAATCCACCTTTTAGTGATCTTATCTTCCAAGATGCTACGCAGCAACTAGTCGTGGTACCTCCTGAAAAGCGGGAGTACAGTGCATATCTAGGTCACGATTTTATGCGAGCTAGAAGAATCGTTGACTGCAATGCAGGTGCATCGGCCATTGAACATTCCATTTTAGCTACAACAGTGACGATTATACTTACGATTATATTCAGTAGATAAAAGTGCCTTAGATTCTTAGACTCTTACGATAAGGTCGTAGTGTTTAAAAGTAATGAATCTCGAGGAATACCTCATAATTTAACGATTTACATGGTGGGTCACGACGACCCGATATCGAGTTGCAAAAATCCCTAACAATCTGTGTTCAAAGTAATATAATGCCTTCATAGTATACATGACTGAAAGTAGTGAAATACGCAATTTTTATACAAATTTGATCAACAAATGTTTTTATAGTAGGCTAGGGTCTAAGCTATCAGTATGAGAAATCCGTCCGTTTTTTAAACTATATAGTTGTACAATGCTAAGAGTTGTATTGTATGTAATAATTTTAAACTTACTTTATGCCGTCCACTGATATTTTTATACATACGTATATACCAATGGAATTAAATATATACGATTTATTGTATGATGCGTCTCTTTGATTGTCGAAACGTGTTCGGAGCTCCGCCAAAAACAATATCACTTCACTAAATTTCGGAGTAACTTCAAGTCCCGACATGACACACTAACCCCCCTAATTTCGATCAAACAAATTCAAAATTTTCCGTGAACCGTGACAAATTAATTTTGCGAACCTATTGTAAAAAATCAGTAGTTTGAATGAATTACTTATCCAATACCGATATGAATACCGATGTTCTCCCCGAGGATCTTCCGCGATTCGAGCAATTAGCTAAACCAAGGGAGCGTGTTGATCCACCGAAAAATTATAATGCATTTAAGGTACGTATAAGGAAATGCCTAATTTAGCAGAAACATGCTACGCTGAAAGAAATATTTATGTTTTATTGAAACCAATTAGGTGAAGCCAGGTGCTCTATCTTACGAGATTAGCGACCGACTGAACGAACTTGCACAACCGAGACGAAAACCGGCTTTGAACTCTTTGACGATTATGTCCGAACCCTCGAGTTCGAGGAGTATTCCTTATTCTATGGGTATTCTAAATAGACCACGTGGGAGTTGCAATAAAAATGTTAATGCCTAATTGTTCGCCTTTTTTCATCAACCAGATAAATCGGGAAAACGAAGACTTATTAACAGCAACCAACACTCGAGGGATTCTCAACTGCCCAACAGGAAGAAATTCCTTCTGGACACGTATGCGCGCATAACTGCAGCAAGAAATAAACGTTGCTCGAAACGCCTTCTGGATTTATCCCGACCGAAGCAGAATCAGCCGGGAATGCAAGAGAATCAATTTCAAAATTATAATGATTATTTCCGAACAATCAAGAAATATGAGCCTTCTTCAGCCTCAACGATGACGGGCTACAAATGGAATTAATATATATACATATATATATGTAATGTATAATTGCGATCGTTAAATACATGCATATATACTATTTATTAACATGAAAAATTAAAAGAGGGAATAAAAATGAATTAGAACCATATTCTTGATTTTTTGATGTTCTGTTAATCAGCAATATTGAGTTAATAACTTATATTAGTTGATTAATTTATCGAGATTTTCTGTTACGCGGCGATTTGTGCGGCTATTACAAACAAATGAGATCCGACGCTTTCAACAGCTTTTGAGACTTGAGACATTTCTCCGTTCCATCATGGGACGAACAACCGCAAATTTCCACCCTTAAATTCCAGTAATATGTAGTAACTAAAGGACGCGATTAACAATAGTTCTAAGCACCGTCTACGCAATTACACCTGTAAACCATGCCAGTTACAATAGACTGACTATTTCTACCAGTTTCCCTGCCATCCAACCGAAGAATAATAACCTGAGAAAATGTACACATAAATCACGAAACACAAATTAAAGAAATGTTCAACTAGAACAGACACGAAACAGCCATGAAGACACCATCGAAAGTTAAAACCTCCGCCGCAAACCAAAAGGCCAGCAACCCCAAGTATGGCAAATACCCGATGAAGAACATAAGCTTTGGTAAAGTGAGGAAGAAGGACAAGCTGAAGAAGCGCAAGCCCAAGGAGTTGATATTACAGTATAATTAGTTCTATTGTAACATCTCCACATGAGATTAATACAATTGTTACATATATTTATCTTTCGACACAGGCCGAAAAAGATCCTCAAGTTAAAGGGCTACTTAAAGACACCCGCGGACTGGGCCCGATTCGACAACTGGGCGAAGAAAAATGCACTTCCAAAAATACCTCCAGAACCAGAACCCATTGTTCGTTTTTGAAACATTGTATGCGAAACTGTGTCCTGGAAAATTGTATAATTGGACTATACTTCTGTAGGTCCGGCGGGCGAAGCCGATGTACAAATTAAAGAGGAGAATAGAGAAACTGGCACGACCCCTGAAGAGGCCAGGTGCAAGTGTTTTTTGTCATGAATGGATAATAACTGATGCTGCACTGAATCACAATGCCTCGAGACGATTGCTGAGATTAGCATGGCCGATTATCCGATTCCCTAAACCTTGTCGCGAAGTAGCGCCGCCCATTCCTAAGGTCGTGTTGGAGTATGAGGCGACGATGCGGATACTCAAATTAAGTGAACCAAAAGCAGTGAAACAGCCCGAGGAATGCAAATCCTTCATCTCACAAGTGTCAAGGAGTGCAGTGACTCACGTAACAACGGATCGCGAGAATACCTTGGCTCTGGCGAAAAAGTTAGTTGCATGCCCGCAACTACTCACCGGGGAGGAACGAGAAAAGTTATTCACACCATTTGGCACGAGGAAGAGTGCACTCACATTTAAGGTATTGAGTATGAAACACGTACTGGCATGCGAATTCTAAATATATTAAAATTGTCCAATTTTATATCATTAACAGCATAAGGCTTGGCTGGACTTGTTGTCCTTGCCACCGTACAAAAATCTGAGATACAGAAAGGACGAGGCAGCTGAAAACTGGAAGAAACAAATTGAGGAGGAGCTTGAGAAAAGAGGCAAGGAAGCTTACAGCCAGCAAAAAGCGGGCAAGTCCGAAGAAAAGAAGGTGGTACACCAAAAGGAACCAAAAAGTCGAGGTACAACTCCAGGACAAAGCACCACCGACATTGCCACTGGGTATAATTCATCGGCGCCAAACGAGGGAGGCGCCGGCGATAGTGAAGATAAAGAGATGAGCGAAAAGGAAAAGAAGAAAGAAGAAAGAAGGAAACGAAGGCAGAATGCGTGGAGGTACGCACCCCTCCCCTGCAAGGATCACCCATTCGAGATTTCTCAAAGTGCATTAAAATTCGAAGGTATAATATATTCATTTAAGTTTTTTTTAAATATGAGATAGTTTTACTTTAATGCCAATTATGCTGCAGGCTCGCCGCGGTTGGAGACATTGGCGAAAGCGAAAGAACGTAAAGATAAAGTTACTAAGCCCAATCCGTTCAGGGTGAGAAAGGGGGCGTTGGGGGCGACCGCTTCACCGGTAGTAACAGCACTCGCAGCACCAAAGATGCCTAGAGAGCCAGTCGAAAAGAAGCCACCGTATAAAAAGGACAAATACGGAAGACCGTTGATTAAAAAGCCCGTAAGAATGACAATAATAAATTAAATAATTGTATCATTTAATTCGAACTGCAATAGGTAATTTTTACCATAGCGTTACGGGAAGAAACTTCCTAAACCAGAACCATACAAGCCACGCGATTGTCCTGACAAAGACGCTGATAAAAAGGAATCCAAGCAGGAGATAAGTGAAAACACTGATCCGATCGATCCAATTGCATACCAACAGAGTATCGATCCTGTTAGTTTTCCGGGAGATTCAAAAGTCCAAAAGAAAGAAAGATTGAAGTTGCTTCTTCGTAAGAAAGATAAGGGAAAAGAAGAATAACTGAAGCAATATAAAAAGGGGCCTATGGCAAAGTTATTAAAATAAGCGTAACAGAATTAGTTCTAAAAGGGGGATATATATATTATATATATATATATATATATATATGTGTGTGTTTGTACTCCTGCGACGAGAGGTTGTGACAGAAAAATAAAAAATACATCCCAATCCAAATAATATATTGCCCCATGGTTATTGCAACTGCGACCAGAGCACACTGAATCTCTGAAACACGCGAGAAATTATATATATATATAGTTACAAGAATCCACTTCCTATCACATTCATACTCAATTGAAAGATATACGAAATAAAAATATATACACGTGTACGACCAATTACAGATACATTAGATAGAAATCAGCAGATATCTAATATATAACAGGTACAGAATATTTTACTACTTGACTCCATGATACGCATTGGCACGTTCTGCGCATATTCCATATGGGAGAAAGTTTTCGTTGTAAATTGAAGCAGCCGATAACGAGAACAATTGAAATAATAAAGTTACGATATTTGTTTATCACACAATCAAGCAATAGTATATGTAAGTCAAACCCGTATATTTGGAGAAAATTCTTTGGTAAGGGAAATGTGGAGTGAACGACGTAAACTGCGAGAAGGGTTGGGCATGCATATTGACAGTGATTGACAGATCGATTACAAGTTCTTTCCAAGTAAAAGATTACGGCGAATAACTGCCACATAAACCTTACTTGACAAACTGTGCAACATAAATAAAACGTAAGCATTTCGTGTTTCTCGGTTAAGTTTCCTCGTGGATGAAACCACAGTGCCCGACACAATGGCAACCGTACCGTTAATGCTCGCCCAGGAAGATGTGGAAAACGGAGGAAAAGAGGAAGACCCCCATAGCATACAAAATGATTTCGCCTATAACAATAATGTCCAAAATGCAGACATTAACATTCGGATGGGTAATTAATTGAATATGCCCACGGAAATTTTTACTCATCGATGTAAATAAATTCTTTATATTTTTTGGTTAAATGTCAGGTTTCCTAAGAAAGGTGTACGGTCTGCTGAGTATTCAGTTGCTTTTAACATGCGCTGTCGCTGCGGTTTTCATGGCCGTCGAGCCAGTAAAATTATTCGTCCAAGAAAAGTAAGATTATAATACTATAAACGCTGCGAATCTACTTGTTTAATTTTATGCACATCCAACATTTCATGTTACAGTCCATGGACACTACTGTTATCATTCCTCCTGACGTTTGGCGTTTTGATTGCCTTGCATTTTAAAAGAAGGGAACATCCCTTGAACTTAATTCTTTTAGCAGTATTTGTGAGTATACTTCTTATGGATAAAGGCAAGTCCTTAGAACATGTCTAATATATTTTCTTGTGTTTCATAGACGTTAGTGCAAGCATATACCATTGGGGTTGTTGTGTCAACATACGACACTGCCTTAGTTCTGGAAGCTTTAGCAATAACACTGACTGTATTGATAGGTTTGACAGCTTATACATTCCAATCTAAAAGAGACTTCTCTTTTCTGGGCTTTGGGTATGTTATACACTTACTCTGTATCGTAGTATTTTGAGGGGCAAGAGTTTTGTATTATACTATTCTTCTTACAGACTATTCGCTGGTTTGTGGATTCTATTGCTTGGTGGTTTAATGCAGGTGTTTTTCCAAAGCAGTGCTTTGGAACTGGTCTTAAGCATCGCTGGTGCCGGACTATTCTGCTTGTTCATTGTTTTTGATACACACCTTGTGATGCGCGTTCTGTCGCCCGAGGAATACATCCTGGCGACAATTAACATTTATTTAGATATTATCAACTTATTCCTCCATATTTTGAGAATTCTTGCTGCTACAAGACAGTAAAAAAATAAGTAAGGTTATTATTCTGAACATGGTACTCATCGATTTCAATGCCATTAAGATATGTTGTTGGGGATGTCATTCTAAGCAACTTTTCTGTATACAAGTAACCGTCGCTCGGCTTTAGGTTGCGACATATTAATGCAATTCATTTAAATTCACAGAGCGTTGGAAACTTATTTTTTTCTTGTGTAACATTCACTCTTTTTGGTACATCTATGCATTGAAAATAATTCGAGAAAAAAACAACTTTCCAGTCACATAAAGTCTTAAAGGAAATTGTCTTATAAATATAGAGTTTCCATATCTTGGAGATTTGATTTAGATACTATAGTATCTCAAAATATTTTATGGACTGTTTTTAGTACTAAGTATTTTTACTTAGTACAAAGTATTACTTATAAGTAACAGTGCAAACTTATTTTTAGCAGGTAACATATGCTATACATAGATATATAAATTAGCGTGGGCAATTAAGATTATAGATGATAGATTATTTTTACGTGGAGAAAATTTGAATTAACAGGCAAAAAACGTTATTACATTATTAAGCTGAGTTGGGGATTATAGGAATAGCAGATCGGGAGGAGGTTGTGTAAGTTGGGCTGGGCCAAGGGTTTTAGGTTTGAGCAGGCTGTACAAGGGTAGTGTTATATTATAGGTACTAAAGAGCAGTTTTATGTGTAGTAAGTAATATTGTACCTTATGTGTCTAGGGGTGCTAGTGCTCTTCCTAATGTTTTGTTGGAAATACTTCCAACGCTCAAAGTAAGGCTCAAAGTTCCAACTTTAATTATGTCCAGGGACATGATAGCTGTTTCGCGAGCGAGCCAGCCCACCTCCGGTTGGTGGATACCCCAAACGAAATATAAACACAGAAAGGCAGGTGACACGCATGAATTTGAGTTCACCGTGGTTCACCCTGATGGGTAAGCTCGCTCACTCGCGAAACAACTATCATCTTCTTGGAAATGATTGTACATAGTTGGAACTTTAAGCCTCACTTTGAGCGTTGGAAGTGTTTATCCTACTCCTAATTGGAAAAAAAAAAGAAGTGTTTATCCTAATCCTAGTATAGGGACAAATTACACAGAATGATACCCCCTACACCACACCTCAAAGACATTGAAATCGGGGAGTACTACCATGTTCGGAATAATTACCATAAGTATTTTGGATTAAATCAAGAACGCCAATGATTGGATCATTGCGCGAGTAGCACTAAAAAATTGCAATTTGGTCATTTGCATTTATATTTCGTGACTTTTTACTGTCATGCTCGACGATGGTGAAGAGAACCAAATTATAGTATTGACTAGTGTAAAAAATCGTACTTATAATTGTTATATATATTATGTTAATGTAAGATATAAAAAGCATCACCTCTTTGTAATGGGGATTTAGATATATGTAAATAAAAGTATGTACCAAACCAAAGGTGGCACCTCATTAAATGGAAGGACCTTACTCTTTTGAATAAATATATGATATTAATTACGTAAAAAAATTGTTTTTGATGTTTTATTGATATACATAAACAGATCGCGAGCTAAGTTACGACGTTTCCATGGCAGCTGTAGCCTCTTCGGTGTATTTGCCCTTATCCTTGCCTAATGCTGCGATTCTGCCCTTGCTTCTCCTGTCAATAATCTTCTTGCGATCCTTGTCCATTTTCAGTTTAACAATGACCGTCTGTAAAGAAAACTCAACAGTGAAAATGATGTCCCAGTTTGTGGATGTGAATGCTGGAGAAATATATGAGAGTCAGTGCCAATTTCTCTGCATCAATCAGACACAGTGGGACTAATCAGCCAATTCCCAGGAAAACCCTGGGAGCAGCTTCATAGTCACCCTGTAAGTCTGAATCTACGTGAATGGTTTAAATCATCATTTGAAGTGATTGATAGAGCAAACTAAAGTAAAGATGCAAGTGTGATAAACAGAGTTAAAGATTTTTACCTTGGAGGGATCAATACCGACGTATACGTTCGCGGTATTGGCTTTCTCGCGTTGAATCCTTTCGATGTAGATGACGAACTTTTTCCTGTACACTTGTACTACTTTGCCCACGTGTTGTCCTTTGTAGTGTCCGCGTACAACCTGCGCACATAAAGAGCCACATGCTGTACTCCGATCAAGAACCAGATTTCGTGCCATCGATGCTGATAATTGCAGGATTCCATTTAGGAACGTGAGCGTTCGATGAAATGCACCATTTTACCTGGACTTCGTCATCCTTGCGAATGGGCATGGAGCGAACATTGTACTTTTGGCGAAGCTCCTTGGAGAGAGGTGCTGACATGAGCCTCCTACGGATGTGGGAGGGCGCAGTGAAATGCCTCTTGCGGTTTTTCCTCCGCGAGGACGTCACTAATCGGTTATACTTCATCTTGTCCCTGCAACAAAATTTGTTCCGACAGTTAGGATGGCGAGTTCACCTGGCATATAAACAAAACCGACTGGGCGCCATCGTCACCAAACACCGGAGTGCGATGACCATCCCGCCGCTACGAAACTGTTTCTCTAATTTTCTAAGTCTTTCACTTTTATCCGAAAATATCATTGAACTCGATTGCGAGTTGATAAAAGGACATTTAATCTGAAATGTTTCACACGGATCATATCACACCAAACCGGATGATTTTAGATCCGAATTGCGGTGAACTCACCGACGTCGATGCTCTTACGCCGCGGTCTTAACCGGAAGAGCGTGCGAGCCCCGGAAAAGCTCCGTCGTGCACTTCGAGAATCGATATCTCGAAGCTGTCTACTTCCAAAAACGTCCGCTGAATAACTTCACCGAACTGCACGTCGAATACTAGAGTCTAGTTCACTTGTGTTTATGTTTTGATATTTACGTTTTAGAAATTGCGTGAATGTTTTTAATGTTTTAGATAATTGTAGTTTCACCATTTTGAAATCGTCTTGTTAGTAACGATTAACAATGAGTAAGGACGCAGATTACTCTAACCGAAAGGTACGTAACATGACAACTTTGCAGAATGTCAATTCTGTTGGACTTACAGTGAATACAAATTTATTAATCCAGAGATATCGAAGAGCAGACGAAAGGGAAAGCCGATTCGATGCCGATGACGATTATGTTCCTTACGTACCAGTCAAGGAACGAAAGAAGCAACAATTAGTTAAGCTTGGTAAACTAGGTCAACTCAAGGATGAAATTGCTGCTGGGTTTGGCAAGAGTAGCAGTGAAAATGAGAATAATGATGGAGAAGATGACGACGGTCAAGTATGGGGAAGGAAGTCCAATATTTCCTTGCTCGACCAGCACACTGAACTCAAGAAATTGGCTGAGGGTAGGAAGAATTAACAGATTTATACTATAACCCATTTATACATATAAATAAATATTAGATACATAATTATAGCCAAAAAGGAAAGTGCCATGGAAAAGCAATTGAAAGAGGAAGAGAAGATACTGGAAAGTGTAGCAGAAAATAAAGCTTTAATGGGTGTAGCTGAGTTAGCTAAAGGTATACAATATGAAGATCCTATAAAGACTAGTTGGAAACCACCCAGGCTTGTCCTGGCTATGCCAGAGTCAAGGCATGAAAGGACTAGAAGGGAACTCAGGATTTTAGTGGAAGGAGACGATGTTCCACCACCTTTGAAGAGCTTTAAAGAAATGAAGTTCCATAGAGGCATACTGAATGGCTTAGATGAGAAGGGCATCACAAAACCCACTCCTATCCAAGTACAGGGGATACCTACTGTGTTAGTTCATTCTTCTTAACACTTCAGATTAGATCTTAACAGAATTACTAAATATTTCATCGGATATTACAGATTATCTGGTCGTGACATGATTGGTATTGCATTTACTGGCAGTGGTAAAACACTTGTCTTCGTGTTGCCACTCATCATGTTCTGTGTGGAGCAGGAGGTAGCAATGCCTTTTGTTCGTAATGAAGGCCCATATGGTAAATATAGTTGTCATATAAGTATTGTTGGAGGTAGTCATTGACAGTAACTAGAACATTTTTGCAGGATTAGTTATATGTCCATCCAGAGAGTTGGCAAAACAGACATATGACATTATTCGTCATTATACCAATAGCTTACGACAAGCTGGTTGCCCTGAAATCAGGAGTTGTCTGGCTATTGGTGGGGTGCCAGTTTCAGAATCCTTGGAAGTCATAAATAAGTAAATACTAGAAATATTGTATGATACCACAACAACTAATCATTGATTTCCTAACATATGTTGCTTTCTGTAGAGGTGTACACATAATGGTAGCAACACCAGGACGACTTATGGATATGTTAGATAAAAAAATGGTAAAATTGAGTGTCTGTCGGTATCTTTGTATGGATGAAGCTGATCGTATGATAGACATGGGATTTGAAGAAGATGTCCGAACAATATTTTCCTTCTTTAGGGTATGCATCAAAAATGGAATATGGAAGATGATTTAGAATCTAAGGAACCTGTTCCCTTTATTCTAGGGTCAAAGACAGACGTTATTATTCTCAGCTACTATGCCAAAGAAAATTCAGAATTTCGCTCGATCGGCTTTAGTAAAACCTGTAACGATAAATGTCGGCCGAGCTGGTGCCGCTTCTATGAATGTTATTCAAGAAGTGGAGTATGTTAAGCAAGAAGCTAAAATTGTGTATCTTCTGGAATGCTTGCAAAAAACTACACCACCAGTATTGATATTCGCTGAGAAGAAACAAGACGTAGATGCGATTCATGAGTACCTGTTGTTAAAAGGTGTGGAGGCTGTAGCTATTCATGGTGGAAAAGGTAAAATATTTCCAATACCATAAGTGCTAGAATAAGATTTCTGTATCTACATATAACATATTTATAATTTTTGAAATACAGATCAGGAAGAGCGATCTCGATCAGTAGAAGCTTTTCGGGCTGGTCGTAAAGACGTACTGGTTGCAACAGATGTAGCTTCAAAGGGTCTCGATTTTGCCGATGTGCAGCATGTAATCAATTACGACATGCCTGATGATGTCGAAAATTATGGTACGTTTACTTTACCAATATCGAGGAAACACGAAATAAAATGATCCTATTTTTGAAACAGTGCACAGAATCGGAAGAACTGGCCGATCTGGGCGAACTGGAATAGCGACAACGTTTATCAATAAGGCTAATGACGAATCCGTATTACTGGACTTGAAGCACCTGTTGATGGAAGCGAAACAGAAAGTGCCACCATTTCTCCTCGAACTTTGTTCAGAGAACGAGAAATATCTCAACTTGGGAGGTAGGCTAACAACAGCAATTTTCACTCTATATTTCCCGACCTACTCTAATTCTGCATTTTTTATCCTTGTTCTAGATGAACGCGGTTGCAGTTACTGCGGCGGTCTTGGTCACAGAATTACCGAGTGTCCGAAACTGGAAGCTATCCAAAACAAGCAAGCATCCAATATTGGCCGTCGCGACTATTTGGCCAGCAATGCGGCAGACTATTGAAACATTTACTTTTACTGGTTGTGCCCTACTCTCAATTATACCAATTGTAAATACTTTTATATCAATGAAGTGTATGTATATAAATAAATACATATCCTTTAAAGGAGTGTTGGAGAACAATGTTTCATCCAAACATCAGTGAACTGCTACCACAAACCATTTCGTGCATCGATCTGAACACAGAAGACAGACATACTTTTGTTACCCGTCTATCAGCTTTGGAGAGTTTTTTGGCTTTGTATTTAGCTATTTAATAATGATCATCAACAGAGAGGGTGGTGACGACAGTGAGGAAAATGCTAAAGAAAAGAAAATGTTTGACCTCGAAGCACGGCGCGATGACATGATAAAGAGATCGGACAAGAAACGATTTCAAAGATGTTCGCATGAACAGAGAAGGGACGCATTGAAAGCAGAAGCACTTCTACAATCACATAACGTTGCAGACGACAGACTTAATGAAATCCGACAAACATATTTACTAGCGGGAGAATTATCACGACGCAAAAGTAAATCAGCCTTCTTACTACCTTCTTAAATGTTACGGCATCATTCTTAAGCTATGCTAATGAATAGATCTGATTAGGAGAAGAAGTCAAAGAGTGCCTTGCAGCGAGGAAGACTAGTCCAGCTTATGATCCGACCAATTGTGAGTTAGAAAAGATTCGCTCTCAAGGGATTCAGGAAAAGGTGCGGCAAGAATCTCGCAATGTCAATTTAATAAATGAATGGTACAGCGACGATCAGTACAACCAGAGAAAGCAGGCGGAAGCTATTCAGACGAAACTCGATTATCGGAGGGATTTGCAAAATCAAATGATTGATAATCGCATGAGGATTCGTCAGGAGGCTGAGGAAATGCAACGCGAACGTAAGATCATGGAACAAGTCGCCAATAGAGTGCGAGAGGAAGACTTGCAACTGGAGATACGTAAAAAGGAGACTGTAGTTTTATTGCGTGCGGAGGAGGAAGCCTTTCGCAAAGCCCGACAGATTTGGAAAGAAAAAAGAATGGAGCTACTTAGAAAGGAGCACGAGAATATTGCGAGGATGATCGCCGAGAAGGAGTTGGAAGCTCGGCAGGCCGCAGAAAAGAAAGTCGGTGTACTTATACATTTTGGAGAAACCTTCATAAAAATTGAACTCTGTTTTTCAGAGCGATTTAAGTGCCGCAAAGGAGGAAGCATCGCGCAGAATCGCTGAGAAGATACGTGCTGATGAAATGAAGAAACGGGAGCGCGAACAAATCTGCCACGAATTATACGTAGCTCATAAAGACAGTGAAGTAGCCGAGGAGGCAGTCAGGTCAATTTTGAAGAAGAATCGTACGGCGAGGGCGCTTTTAAGTGACATGGTAATATGACGTTTCTAAAAGCTGGAAGAACACTTTGATTAATCATGCGCCTTTGATAAAAAGGAGCGCTCCCATAAAGCTGCGGTTGAAAGGAAAGCGAAGGAAAACCAAATCGATGCGGCATTCGCTAAGTACTACGCCGAGGAGAGAAACACCGATGAGGCGAAAGAAAAGCAGAAGGAAATGACGCGACAAGAAAAGAGTAAATCATTACATCCACGAACTCTCAGTACGGCAAGCTTGACTAATGACTACAAGTTTGACCGGATTTCGTATTTTCAGATATGCATTACGGTCGTGACCTGCGCGAAAAAATAACGCAAAATAAAGTCCAACACGCCCTGGGTATTCTCGAGGTGCAGGCAGACTCCAATCGAGGTAGGATCGACGCAGGCAAGATTAATAATACAAGGGAAACTGTGATTCCTATGCTGGCAAGATCCTAATTTTATTTCGAAAAAGTTAATTCGTCGCGCAAATTCTCCACACTCTTCTATCTTATTTACACACATGGTATTTTATTAGCATTGCACTACAGGGTATGTCTGAAAATCGTAAAAATTCCGCCACACATTTTTCGTACCATTCTAGGTCTATTTATTGGTATACAGTTATATATACAATACATCGCGGGGGACGGTCCACCGCCGTAGTTCTCCTTATTTGTACAAAGTCCGTGTAAAAATACAGCAGCCCCATTTTATATCGGTTATAAGTACGTGATAAATTAAGTAACAGTCTTGCCTCGGGCGCAACCAATTGGCCGAAAAATCGGAAAGCCCTCGATTGGGTCGCTCCGATTTTCCTTGGTATGCGAGGCAGTCCTCGAGCAACGTTCTCCACGCTTAACCCCTTCTCTACCGTTTGCGTCACATTTATCACTACGTACGCTCGCTAATGCTTACGCGCAAGAATTAATCGTGTTCTGGCGCTCGTAGACAAAGAGAGACTCCTAGCAAGAAGATATATCTGGTAAGCTGCTCTACATATCCTTTCTTGGAGCGGCGCGAGTCTCCAGGTGCGGACTCGTAAAAAGTCGTAGGCGCGTGGAAACCTTTCACTGAAGAAGGGATTAAAATAGTGGAAGATAGAGCACCCGAGTGTGTTAGGAATTACTATAAGTACGAGCAAAATTAGCTTTCCCGGCGTGACTGGCCCGGTCAGTCAGTGACTGTACTTCTAATTAATCGATGCAAATTAAGTTCGGCTAGAAGAAACAAATAAGATTAACAAGAGTGTCCCGGTGAAGGGGGAGGGCTTGAAAGAAACCCTATCATTAATCTTCACCATGGCATAGCTGCCGCGTGATATGGGAACACACGCTTGGAAACAAGATCGAAAATTCGAACTAGTGTAGTTCGAGTACATCGCTTAGCGCCTATCTGCAGCCTCGGCTCGTTACCGTTCGGCTGGCCTCCCTTTTCCACGTGTAAATTATTACACAGTCAAAGTTAAAATGCCGAGTTTCACGGAATCTGCTTTCTAATTATCACAACAGGCGCGGGAACACTGAGGACGAGGGAGCAAGAGAGAGAGAGAGAGAGAGAGAGGATGAAATCAGAAGGCACTTGAACCCTGCCGTCTTCTAAGAGTTCCAAGTTTGCCGGGATGTTTGATACAGAAGCTCCTGCGGGCGAGCGCAAAAGTTTGCGGGCGGAAGTGCAAATAGGACGGGACGGAACTTCTGCCGGGAGTTTAATCGAGGAGCACGACGTGAGGTAATATTAAAAGAGGGCGCTCGTCGAACGAATGGCGGCGGCTAAAGAGACGCGCTTAACGATCTTTCTCCAAACTTTCCACTAATGAGGCACAACCATGGCCACTGGCTCCTAACCATTCGAGCTCTTAAAGGGTTTTAACACAGATGTCGTCCTTAAAATTAAATCACATATTCTTATAATTTAAGTACATGTTCGCACATATGTATACACACAAGCGGATCCTTTTGCACGTATCTCTAACAATCAACAAGAAACTACTAGTAGACCGAGGTCGGGCAAATTCCTGTTCTCCTTTAATATCGTATTGTCATTGGATTTCGCATCTTTCCTTTGATTCCTCCCTACTGATGATAGCAAAAAAGTGATGCCAATTTGCCCTATACCCTCTCGGAAAAGATGTTGTACTGTTCAACAGTACTTTCGGCGAAAACATCGGTATCGGTTTTGTTGAAAGTGTAGAATGCAAATCTAAGAGAATCGAATCAGTCAGATCCACGTAAAGTACTTGATCCGAAGGATTGATGGTGTGAGGAACTTAGCAATAAGAATTTGGCGGACGTGACCGCGAATGCACAGGAATTGTTTAGCGAGAACGAAAAGGATTGACCACGTAACTATTCTGGCTAATAGCACCGCCTGAAAATAGAGGGAATTGCTCGCGTGATTTTTGATATTATCCCCATGATGCAAAAACGATCTTGCGTCGCAAAAAGCGAGCAGTCGCGAAACTGATCGGCGCGTGGGCCATACGTTTTAATAATCGGTAGTATCTTTGTACAGTCTCAAAAATATAAGTAGTACAACGTGTATCATTATTACTTACGGATTTACTGGAAATGCAAACGACCCGGCAAGGCTTCCATCGTGATTAGGAATTGCCGGCAATAGGAACCATGAGAAATAGTACACTAGAGTAACAGTACGTGCAGGCAAAGAAGCGTTAACGTATCATATAACATAGGTATGCAAAGTTTAACGGTACAAAGATGGATCTTTCAATTACTCTCGTCTAGAATATGTGCTACTCGTCTTCCTGTAGGTTTCGGGCAATTAACTATAATTAGCCTGTCTTGCTCACTGTGTCTACTATTTCGGAGGGATAGAGAGACTGCTCATTAGATTCGAAGAATACTGTAACTATTAGTTGCTTTAAACGAAATTCGTAAAAGATTATGGGAAAATTGGTTCAGCTTGCATATGGTCAGGCTCTAAAATCTGAACTAATTGCCTGTTGCCCTGCTATTTTTCTCACGACTATCATTACCAGAGAAAAGCGAAACGTTCTTCCCACTCTGAAATCCCGTTTTCGAGTGCCGAACAATGGACTGTGGTAGGCACGACACAGCGATACGTCGCGATTTGAACCTGTGTTTCGCAGTAATTAGTGATTTTTTTTAAAGATAAAGCTGCAATCACAAATTAATCAGGAGGCGTACCGCTTCTTAAACAGTACCGACACATGGGCAGTATGTATCCTGTTTCGGCCTGGTATCCAGTCACCCAATCATCTAAGAACCTTTTTCATAAGCATACGCTTCGGATGCACAAGAATAGGCTTTAGCTGAAGAGGTTTGAAGGCTTGCGAAGGACAAATGTATGGTTTCGATCTAGAAGTATCAGATACCAGGTCACTTTTGATAAACAGGCAGGTTCTCGTTATTGTTTTCATGCTGTGCCTCGAATTCTGTATCTTACGGTTCGCAGACTTGTAACAGCACTTCATATTGAATTTGGCCCCTTTTCTTTGGAAGAAAAAACTTGGCGTGGATGGTTCTAGCTAGCACTGACATCTCAGAACATCTGAACGTGGCGCGAGTAATAATATTCTTCCGTATTACAATGCGGATGACAGGCCGCGGACTTAATTCTAGGAAGACACGGACAGGGCTAAAGCGTACGCAATATGTGTATGCGCCTTCTTCGTTACACATACCCGTAGAAAAATAACTTCCAGCTGAGTGAACGGAAGAAGCTCGCCTAGAGTTACATCGATTCCTATGTGAAACGTCCAACAGACAGTTCATTTGATACAATAATTAAAAAACATCCAACCCAACGCACTGTCCTTCATGAGAGTGGTACTCGCTCATCAACTTGTGTCTACCGGACGGGTTTTCGAGAGTGCATCGTGCACTTGTTCCACTGAGAGAACGATTGTAAAATCTTCATCCCGATGCTCTGTTTTTCTAAACATCGCAGCGATGCAGATACGGCAGGGTGGCCACGAACGAGGCGAGTCTCCTCGTTCGGTCAATTCGCCGAGGTCACGTGTCCGAGAAGAGGAACTCACTCTCAGAGAGCAGGACCTCCAAATCGGAGGGTACCGTGTGAAGATCAGAGTTCGCTGGCTCTGGCAAGTCTGTAGCATCGTTTCCAATTCCTGTCGGTGCTATCTGCCTTGCTCTGCCTATTCTCACCCTGTCTTTCCTTTTAGCAGTCCTTAGGAGGACCCCTGTCCTTGGTAATTTCGTGGATCTATTAGCGTGTGCTGTGGTTGGTGCAGGTGCTGGCACTTGCGCCACCTTATCAGACTTCCGGAGCTTTACGCTAAATCTGAACGGTGGCTTAAAGACGACTTGAAGCCTAGCGCGTTCCTTTCGAGCCACAGTGTTGGGAGAATTTTTTGTCTCCCTCGGCTCTGTGGTTCTTCGGGCAGCGGCTGTTTGTCTAGCTACTGGTAATCTTACACCTCCGCTCGATGTTAAGCCCACTGGAGTAGATTTGCTCTTGGGCAAGCTTGCCATGCTCGACCTGATGGTTTCCGGCCTACACTGCGACGATGCTAGCAGCCAGGAACGCACTTTACTCTTAGCATCCGCATTTGGCTCGCTGTCCTTCTCCGCTTGCATAGCGGAGTAGTCGATCACTTCTTTTTTATGCTGCTTCTTTCGCTTTCTTTTCTCGTCCCTGCCACTGGCCGCGTTGCTACTGGAATTCTGCTTGTCCCGATTGGATGGCACCTTCTTCCTCTTATTTTCTTGAACAATTCCGGTTGAGGCCTCGGCCGATCTCTTTCTAGTAAAGTCTTCAACTGGAGCAGTCGAAGTTCTCTTTGTCGGGGCTTGTGGCAGCTTCTTCTTCTTCGCGGATTCCTGTAACAATAAAGTGGTTTGCAATTATAATGTGCGCCAAGAATCTTAGGGTGGGGAATAATGTTAATGCGACTGGAAGAAGTTTGAAATACCTTGCTTGTCTTGTCGGGCGCAGCGGTATGAGAATCCTTATGCTTTCGGTGCCGACGCTTCTCCCGGACTTTCCTGCTGAGGGGCAGCTTCGCACGAACCGCCGGCGGATGCACTGTTACCCCCTCCGTTCCTTCCGGTGGTAGACGTACGGTTTCCGTCGTTGAGCTGTGTATTATCGTGACCGACTTGAGCTTCAGATCCGGTCGCTTGCCCAGCAACCTCATGCTCGCCACCTGTATTGTCAATAGTTTCTCGATCTTTCATATACATCTCATACGACTTGATACAGAGAATTTTCGACGTCTACCGGCTTCAACTTATTTAGGTGTATCCAATACCTGTGCATTTAGTAATTTAGCTTTTAATCTGCACTGGTAACAGGAGCATTTATGTGGGAATTTGGAGGACTTGTAGGAGTATCTCAAGCCGGATGAGGTTTAATAGTTGGTGTTGCTGTTAAGTGAGATCTATTCTTACTAATATTCAATAATCGATACTTCAACAGTGAAGCTACATTACACCTCCAAAATCGGCCTGGCTGATCTACTTTCGAATCGTAAACTTACTCTTAGGACACTTCTTATCAGCCTTACTTCCTCGTCGTTTCTAATATAAGAATCGTTGCCGCAAATAAAATAATACATAAAAAATGATCTTAAAGAAACACGTTAAATCAAAGCCGTAATGGGTGTAAAAAATCATACCAATAAGGATATCGCCCCCAGGATGATAAGTGCCGCAGCATACCAATGCTCGGCGATCCATCTTCGGAAAGTAGCGAGACTCTCATCTGATAATAAGAGTTTCCTCAACGTTGCCAATGGACCACTCGGATCGACCTGTAAAATACAGAAAGTATAAATTAAATAACAATAATATGTCAGGCGCAGTATCGCAAATATTTTTTAGCCGAATGATGATTACCTCGCGGCATTTTTGGAACACGTCGCAGTAACCGTTATAATCATTGCATGGTGTTCCTGGCTTGGAGAACATGTTGGGGATATCGTAGGGCGGCGAGTTCCAATCGAAGGACGATCTAAATATGTAACGGTTGATGTTTAAGTTCTGCAAAATAAGATGAAGTTACGATTTCAATGATCTAAACTTACAAGCATGGTTGATTTTCACCGGGAAGTCTGCAGCACAATTCGCAGGCCTTTGTCGGAGCATCATTCGGCCCAGGGAGGCACTGGCAGGATTCTAGGCCGTAAGCGAGACATATGCTACCTGTACATTCCTATAACAAACACAGGGAATTAGATTTTTATCTAAAATACTGTGATCATTTCCTGACATCTGGATATTTAATACTTACTCCCATAAAGCAGACCAGTTCCCGATTGCAGATTGTCTTGTTGGGCTTATTAACGGAAGGAGGGCAGTGAGGCGATCTACCATCGCAAAAGCTCGCATCACGGCAACCATTGTCATCTCTACACTTATCTCCGAATCTTAAGTTACATTCCGTAGTACAACAAGGACCCTGAAAATCACAAAATATTTCCTTTACTCCACCCTGCGGTTCTTCCAACTCTGAATACTTTGCTCCTGTGCTATGATATCTCTCGTGGAATTAAGGGATGATGTGCTTTACATACTTGACTAGGACTGCACACAGCTTTCGGAGTGAGGGTGCACGGGGTTTCCTCGGGCGGCGGATAACGGCGTTGCGGGAAACAACAGGAATCCCTGCAGTCTTCTTCCCAGCCACAATCGCATTCTTCGCCATCCTCGACAACCCCATTCCCGCAGAGTGAGATCTGTGGCTCTGGAACCAGCGACATATGCATAATTATTGTCGGCTTTTATGCAAGAATTGCGCGCGGGTATTCTAGTATTTTCCATGTTTCTCTCCCTTGGGATTTCTAGATTTCTATATACTCGCGCGAATGTCGCTCGAGTTTATTCGTCGAGTCTGATCGCCTTAGAGAGAATTGCGTCAAAAGCCCGATTCAACCACGATTTTTCGTCGGTCTATTTCGATCAGCTGAAGCTCGGCGTAATTATAATTAATGGGTCGCCGAGCGTGGGACAAAGTGAGGGAAGTAAGGAAATCTGTGACGAACATAATTACGCGCTCGGAGGCACCGTGAAAGCCAAAGGGTGAGCGTTCTGAAAACTCACCGGTGAAGCAGCCTTTCGGGGAGCGAGCCTTGCTATTTAGAACGGGATTTATGGCACTTAAGCTGCAAGGACTGAAACGATTATTGTTGCGCTTGTCGCCGCTGGTAGCGCGTGCAAACATAATAAAGTTGCCGTCCTCTCCGCCGGGTGTGCATTGTTCCGGATCGTGCTGCAAGAAAGAAGAAGTACCAACGGCCCCGTTTATTATTCCCGCATATCGACACTCCGAGGAATGAGGAAGCCCCTGGTGTGATGAGCACCCCCTCGAAATCGGATTCACTTATCCCCGGCAATTTAATTAAGTTGCGTCAAGTGGGAACGGGCGAGTAGTGCTCGACTGCCGCTAGTTCCCGATCGAGCTTTAATTGGGAAAATGTCATTCCGCTGACTTAATGAGAAAGGTGCTCTCTCGAAGGGAAAAAAGCATTCGGCAAGCCCGTGGGACATTGCATGTGTACATGTACGCCCCGCGCGCTTTCACTCCGAGATTACGAGCCGGCGACTGATGATTCTGAAATTAAAAATGTAGATATGGAGAAAGAGGAATGGTCACCGGGATTACTGGAGCGAGATTTCAAGCGCGTCGCGAGGGCCCCGTGGATGGATCTCTTCCACTCGCCGAGAGTGCTTTCCTCCGAAGCTTAAGCTATCTTTTTCACTCCACCGGCCAAGTAGATTTAATGCGCGTTTCACGAGCGGCCTAATTAAATATGAGCTTTTCCTCAAATACGGCCAGGATAATTGGGCCGTCAAGGATGTATTATTCATTGTCTGTTGTAAGATGCAGAGATCGGCCGCGCTCTTAGCGGTTTCAAAGAGACGTCGAAATAAAGTGCGACTGGCTCGGGGATAGATGGCAATAGATTCACGCTCCTTCACCTTTGTTTCAGGACAATCCGCGGCTCTTTGTCAGCGGCCCTTTGTCGAGCACTTTGTTGTCGTCAATTATATCAGAAGCATGGAAGCCGAGGAAAATGGGTCACAGTTAGTCACCGCTCGTGCCTAGCCGCCACCTCTCTCTTTCTCCCTCTGCCGGCATTGCGGCTCGACGCCTGAAAATCCTGGAGCGCGTGAACGCATCGTGGACCGCACATTTTTTCCCTGGCCTACATTTTTCCGCGGCTTTTTGTTCGCGCGGTCCACCGACGCACCGGACGCACGCTCTCGCGCCCAAGTAATTTCCGAACTATCGAGGTGAGCGGGCGCTTCGGCTCGCCCTGCTCGTACTTACACACCGTGCGTGGCCTACTGGAATGTTAATTGCGCTAAAGCTTATTGCTTCTTCGGCAATAGAGAGAGAGGCGATTGCCACCAATGATCGGATTTATAAGTGGAAAGAGGTGCGCTCCGCCCCGTTCTCCCTCTCTCTCTCTCTTTCTGTCTGTTTGTCTGGCCTATTACAGGTTGCTTCCACTTACCGATTCGGCCGAACCAATTCCCTGGTCGGATCTCTCTGCCACCATTTTCCGCTTTCATTATTAAAGCGCGAACAGTGGATCGCTTTAATGAGCGCTGGCGCGCTCCATCCATTCCTGGGGAGAGCTTTTAGCTGGTGCGAGGCGTGTGTAGGAGCGAACGTGCGCGGAGCGCACTTTGCAGAGAGAATTAGCGTGCGTAAGGCGCACTTTGAGGGAAACTTACCGGTGAGCCGAAGTTGTGACCGATCTCGTGGGCCAAAGTGACGTGAGAGACTGCCGGCGGTACGTGCTTCCCGTAATTCAGTAAAGTCACTATTCCAGTGTTGAGGGACTTCATACTTCCACGGTAGTGCTGGAACGCGAGGGAATTCAATGTTATTTTATCTTATACATTCTTGATATGATAATCGCCCAGCCACCAGATCCACCCGTGGTTAAATGTACGTTTGGCCGCGATTACTCCGGCAAACATTTATTCTCCCCCATTAGGCCAACTTTTATGCGCTTAATGACTCGGGTAATAAGAACTGCCGCCGCTTAGCGTATCGCGCTCGGCCAATCTCAATTAAGTATCGCGAATACTCGGCGATCCCCGCGCCGCGATACAATTCCGGCGGGGCTCTTCCATTTTAATAATACTGGCGAGAGTGGGCGAGTGTAATGCCTGGAAATCGGGCGAGCCCGCCGGATATAATTCTCACGGTAGTTACCGCCGGAAATCCCCGGCCGGAGGACGTAAAAGGAACGGGCAACAGGGGCTGGGGAAGTGCTGCAGGGAGCAGTGAAATCCTCGCTAATTCCTGCCGGCTACTTTTCGCGATTGTTGACAAAGGCCGCGGGAGCTGGGAGCATTACTTACTCCATTCTTCTCACAGACGCCGCCGGCGTTTTTCAGATCACCGGTCCACGCCAGGCCCAATGTTCCCATCTCGAAGTCCCGATACGTGAACATGTAAGCCAGGCAGAATGCGTCGTAATCCTCTTCTGCGAGCAAAAAGGTCACAGGGGACAGAAATGAGAGGGTGAGCTCGGCCTCTTTATCAGGATGATTGGCTCGGCCCCTTATTGACAGTGAGTCCGAGGTAAACCGAAGGCCAATAGCTTCCACTTTCTTTTACCAAGTCGAACTTTTTATTTCATTATCGTGTTATCGGCGGATTCATCACCGGCACTTAAATCGACTTGACAATAGTTGTACAAGTAATGAGTCGACTGCGGATTTTTATGCAAGTATCAATTTTTCTTGTCACACTGTGCATTGATATATCATGATTGGACCAAAAGTATTCAATACATTGTTAATACCAGACACATAGAAGATGTGAATTCAGAATTCGATAGATTCCAGCGGATATTGCAGATTTTATCAAATTGAAAGCAGTCCGATTTCCATAAGAATCAGCAGTCAAGTAGACTATATCGTTCAATGAAATTATGGTTGGTTCTGTCTCTGACTTACCTGAAAAGAGCTCGAGATACTTCTCCACCCCGTAATTCCCCGGGAACCGGTAACTCGGATCTCGCAGTGCGTCCTCGCTGTGAACCTTCACGCGCTTGATCATGAAGCTGATATTATCCGGTCGGCCATCCTGATTGAAATCTGCAAGCACAGACGGTCAAATGCGGCGAGGCGTACTCTCATATATAGCCGGGAGAAGTGGACTGGCCATTTTCATGCGCTCTCCCAATCGCGGCTGGATTGACAATTAGCTGCCACGGGCAGCGGCGGGCTATTTCGCGAAATTCACGTGGGGATATCGATATTTGCGGCTTTTTTAGAGCCGCGCTCGCAGGACTGGCGCATTGCTATCGTGACGAGCGGCATGTGCACGCGGCCCACTGGAGAGTACTCCTGGGGCCCCGGCGAATAAAAACGTATGGGATTACAGATAATTAAATTCGTATTTGATCGCCCGACCATTTGCCCCTGCGGTGCGCGTAGTTCCCATCAATATCGGCGGCGACATTCGTTCTGTTACGGGGATTACATTCTGTTTCGCGTTTAACGGCGCGTGAGGGAAGGACGCGGACTCGGGGCATCGGGGCGAAAGTCTATCCGCCGATATTAATCCTCGCGCGATTTCGATTTCTCAATCGAGCTGTTTAGAGTGGAGCGCCTGCGGCGGCGAGAGCGCATTAGATTCAATCGATTCCACTGGAAGACGAGCTCGTCTCTCTTATCCTCGTTCTCACGGCTACCGGGAGACTCTCGTCGATCGATCGCACCCGCCCAACCGACAAACACTCATGTACCCGCCGGAATTAAGAATCAATCAGGATAATCGACCTCGTCAATGCGAGTCGAATCCTCCGCTGGTGGGAGAGGCCCGCAAAAATTTCCATCTCAAAAGAGCCGCTCGATCGAGCGGCTCAGCCAAGGTTTCGGTCGATCGGTCCAGTCTCTAGAAGATCGCAATTGGCATTAGCGCCGCTTGCAATACCAGCAGACCCGCCCGTTCTGTTAACGCAGCCGTGATATTGGTTTATAATGCTACATCCCCACCGGCAGCTATGCAAATTGATAGGGAATCTCGAAATACTAGCGCGTCGATAATGTTTGGGTGCACTCAATAGGCGAAGGTACGAGGCTGGCCACGATATCACCGCCAAAGTCTATCGGATATTACGTATTTCTCTCGCGCAGCAGCAGTAACCGCTGGTGAAAGGAGGAAAGTCGAGAGCGGAACAAGGGCTAGTGTCAAAGTATTAGGGGGAAATCCGCAGTATCACCATGCAAATATCTCGGGTGCGCTGGGTAGGAGGGGGTCAGTGTACGAGGGGATAAAGTCTGCCTGGGTGAAGAAAGGTTGTTGATCGCGGGCTTACCGGTGTGCTTGTAAATAGAGTTGACTCTTTGCACATGCCTCGTCATCACCTCGATGCAAGCTTCCTCCGTGCCGTATCTCGCGAAAAACTGATGATCCGCCTGCAGGTACAGCATGCACGTGGTTTTCCGTGGGTCCACGGTCGCGCGCTTGTGCAAATGTCGCGCCATGTGATCCTCGGTTTTCCGCCTGTGAATAATAGGACGATTGTCACCGTCGTTTATTTTCCTCTGCATCTCTCTCTCTCAGCGGTCCATTGCATTTAATAAGCAGCGGCAGACGCCAGGGTTCCATGTCCGAATGGTCGAAACCTCACCGTTCTCGGCTAGTGGAAAAAAGCTTGCACGGCAAAAGGAATTACTTACGGAGCGGCGTTCGCTTTTCCCACGGTGTTATCCCTTTCAAAAGTCAAGACCCGCGCATTGTTTTCCTTGGAATAGAGGGCGATCCTTTCGCCGAGCAGCGGTTCGTAGAATACCTGAGAGCTTTTATTGTAAGTAGCCCGCCTGTAATGAAAAAAGCGCGCGTCCGCATCAAAGGTAGCCCCCACGTGTGCATAGAAACAGAGCAAGTTTCGCGCGACACGGCTAATTAGGCAGTTCGCCAGTGCTCCCCTTTGCACTTGCATGGAAGGAGGAAGGAAGTTTCCGACGCGTGGGATCTCTGAGCCATTCAGTATCGAGTGGATCTTACGGGGTTCGGGGTAAAAAGTTTCCCCGGTACACGATAATAGCCCGGGATATATCGCGTTCCCAGTGTAATGCATACTTCGGCCGAGATAAGGCCGCGGGCTCGGCGAACTTTATCGCGTTTCGGCTAACGAGTGAAGTACAACTTATAGTTCCAGTTGCCGTATCTATTAGGGTGATACTGATACGGTGGCACAGAGGCGTTCACCTATATCTGCGGTTCTACACTCTCCATTTCGCCGAGCTGGGCCGCTTCCCAAATAAGTTTCTGACATGCGCGGCGCGGCGCTGCGCGACCCGAGCCGTTTACAATAACGAGGGCTAAATAATCGCGTTAGTTAGTTCCGAATTGTTTATATGCCTCGCTAACGAATCGCTACGACCGAGTTTCTCGAATTAGCTTCGGCAAATTATGCACCCGTCCGCTTCCCGTTAACGCGGAGGCGGTGGTTGCACTCCGCGGGTCTCTAGATGCAAAGCTCAAAGCTGCGCCCGCACCTGGCAAATATACCTGGAGCTTACATCTCTATCAGACAGCCGGCGCTGCTTTTCCGAGATGACATTAACATACGGCCGCACGTAATATATGTAGAGAAGTGGAAACGACGTTAACGTGGAGGGAACAGGCATGCAGGGAGCTCCGTGTTAATAAACCTCAGCACCTCCAGACGCCTGCGAGGAGGCGGTCTCGTTAGATCGAGTTTCCCTTCCAATTAACATAATGCGATTTATCTCGCGCACGACGCGACACTGTCGTTTAATTATCCCACTCGGCGAAATGTTGGCGAGGGTTTCCAAGGCACCGGCAAGTGCTAATGATCGCTTGCCCTTAGGACTAATGGACTGGGTATCGGACAAAGTTTATGTGTTCGCAGGAAGCAACCTCTTACTCGTTAGTTCATCAGATCGAACACATTGCTTGATGAGTTGCGCGAAGAAGATAAAGGAATGGAATAGTAGAATGAGTCTGCAGGATGATTTCGAGTCGGACACTCACCGTTCCAAGGATTCGTTGAGAGTACCCTGTTGCAATTGATGACTGGCACAAGACGACGGCTGCTGCGGTGGAGCAACGTCCGAGGCACGATAAGCGATGCTGTGGTAGGCCGGCGACGTGTCCTCATCTTTATTCAAATACCTGCTGGTCGGCTCGATATAATATTCCTCGAAACCTGTGACGACCGTCCCGTCAAAGAGGCCGTCTTCCGTCACGACACCCTGCACCATCGCATTATCATCCTCTGCAACAGAAATCGCCCACAATCGCAGTACCCTATTCACGTGACGGAGCGACGTTCCGCGAGCAAACTGTGCGCAAATGGCCAGCGTGGAATTCCTGTCAAAATATAACTGTAGCCACGAAATCCCAGCAATGTGTGCGGGACAACAAGTAGCTCTCGGCGCCAATACGTTTCATCGGATTTGGCGGTGGTAACGTTAATAGATGTGCGGCACGTCCGATGGAATTTGAATGTCTCCGAGCAAGCCCTGCCGTGGCCGGACGTCGGAGTAATGGCCAGCTGATCCATTTCCCGATAAAATCGTCTGACAGTTAAGTCTGTTAGGAGAGGAGAGGTGGCCTCGGAGGCGGGCGCTCCTATTGGAAACATAATATACGATGATGGCGAGGCTGCTTACCCAGCAATAAGAGGAATTTGCCGGGAAATAGATCGAGCTTTTATCCTTCTGTCCCGGCAAATTGGTCCACAGTTGACCCCTCCCTCATCCTCTCCTTTCAACCGACGAGAGTTCGCTTCCTTCTCCGCGCTCGTTTCACGAGTTCCACCCTGGGCTCCTCCCGCGCTCCCGGAGAAATGCATATTGACTGGCAATATCGGCGCCGCGGCACTCTTTCGGGATTTCGCTCGGTATAATTGCCCTTTTAGCATGGAAGGGCCTCCGCGTTAACGCCAGCTCTGTTTGCCGACCTGTCTGTCCGGCAGCAACGATTTTATCTTCAAAATAGTAAGCACGCCCGGGCTAATTGAACATTGTTCATGAAGCCGACGTGTTGATTCTGCAATCAGCATTGTCCCGGCATGCTGCAACTATGCACCGAGGTACTCGAAGGGCCTACGGATTGTGTGTACTGTGGGGAAGATCCGAATCGGATCGGCTCACTCTCTAAGCGGATTCGGCTCGTCGTAGTCGGGCGCGCGGCCAATTTCGCAAGGCTCTTTCGTAAACGAAGTCCACTTAAAAATTCGATGCTTCTCTATGTTCTACGTGTTCATATGTATATGTCGGTAGCAACGGGCCGACTGTGTTACGTGGATTTCGGAGGAGTCGTTCTGACGCGATGAAATCTTGTCGCTCAGCTATTCTTCCCGGTTTCACCGGCAATTAGAAAGCGGGGTGTGGTTTGGCTCGACGCGATAAATAGGTAGTCGTGAGCGGGTGTGTGCTCTCGGTGTAATCGGTAGCGGAATCGCGGAAATGGAGCGCGAATCGGCTGCGAGGCCTATTTAGAGATCGCTGGTGGAGCGAGGCAGGCGGCGCGCGGTAGACAGGTCGGCAAGCCGGGCTAACTTCGTTCCGACCTTCTGCCTCCGTCGTCGCCGGCGCGCTTCCGGAGAAACGCTGGATTTCCGAGGCAAACTCTGGAATCGAGGATTGGCCGGGAGAGAAGCCGAGGGATGAGCGGGATGCCGCGCGATAGATAGATTGCCACGGGAGAGAAAGAGGCCGCCGGAAGCCGCCAGGGCAAGTCGACCAAGCATCCAGGGCTAGACCGAGCGAGAGAGAAATATCGGCGGCGCCGCTCCCCGGGAATTACATCGTTTCTCCGACTTCATAATTTCCGGATGCATACTTCCCCTCATTAGCCAGCGGCGGGTAACGCGTGACCGCTTGAAAAATGAGTCGGAAAGTAGGTCGCCGGGAATTTAAAACCCCGCAGCCCACTCTCGCCGGAAAAAGCCCACCGGCTACTTTCGGCCACGTACTCGAGACGGACGTTCAAATGTACGCGCGCTACATTATACATAAGTTTCCTCCGTCGTTCGCCCCCTCAAATAATGTAGCACCACGTGTTCGCGCGCGAGGAACAAGGAATATTATCGTCTCAAGTATTCAGAAGCGAGCGAGCGGGTAAGTGCCGCCCGAAGCCCTTATCGATTCACATTGATTATTAGCGAGCGGCTTTTCCCAATTAAGCCCGCGCAAGGATTGCTCCGTAGACGCTGCACTCTCACATAACTCGAGCTTCGAGTACTGAATTAATTATGCTCGTGAGCGGCCCACGGGATGCTGCGCTGTTAGCCGATAAATCGACTTGTCCCGGTAGCGTGTGTGTCGTCTGAAAAATTAAGACCTGAAAAACGAATCTGCCACGTCCTAGCAAGTATACGCTTTCCCTGCCTCGCATGGCTCCGACAAGAAATACCTTGGTGTAATGGGAAGGGTTACCCTCCGGATTTCGAGATTATTAGCAAGCGGCGATCGGCCGGCTAAGCTTTTTAAATCGCTCGAGGTGATGCAGGGTGGATCGACGAATTCGGTCGGCCGGTATAACGATCGATATCCCTCGAACAAAGGATCCGATCGGACAAAGAGTTTCCCGAACCAGGGACGATGTGACCTTTGGCCGTGGGCCTGCGGGAGCGGCACGAGTCCGAATGGAATTACCATTTAAGCGTATCGAAAATATCCCCTCGAATTCCAGCCGCGCGGCAACTACGCCGGAAAAAGGACGATGCCTATTTATTGCCTTATAATACCGGTCGAACAAACTTTTCAAGCGTGCTCGTCGAAATGTACTTGTGACGCGTGGGTGTGCGTGTATATACGCGTGTGTCCACCGCCACACACGACCGCACGTTCGAGCGGACATTTTCCAATCTAAAAAAAGGAGGCGTCCTGCTCGCTTTTTCCATGTCAAATTGACTCGGCCGGCATATACTCGTGCGTCTCGAGAGTCCATTTGCGCTCGATGGCGTGAAAATATTGGCTGCAAAACGATAGAGTCAAGTTCTCCAAGTCTTCGATCTCCTGTATTGGTTCAGTCGTAAAGGATAGCTAGCAAACATTGATAACAACAAAATTGGGGGAAAGTAACTCAATCCATATAGTTGCGAGCGCGTGAACATGTTTATTGTTCGTGTCGAGGTAACGGAGCTTTCCGTGCTTAGGAGGTGCGAGTCGCTCACGTGTAGATAAATCTAGCATAACAGAAATATGACTGGGAGGAGCATCATTTATAAGTCAAGTCCTTTTTGCGAAGAGACGTCGCGATCACTACGCGGATTTGCAGACCGGCAGTGTGTTCTCCTCTCGACAGGACACCCGTGAAGGATACCTCTTCATATTTCATAGCGAACGGTGGCAGGATCGCCCCGCGGATCACTCCTGCTCGTCAAAGGAACGCGACTTTTCCCACTGTAATATAGCGACACATTTTATTATGTCGCAAAATAACAAAAAATGTAATGGTTCTAATAAAACACTGGGCCTGACATTGGACAGAAGATTGATCGAATGCTCGAACTTCCAATGGTATCTGGCAATCAATGCTACCATGGGACGAGCTGACACCGGGAACATTGACGAAGGAATAGCGGGTGAAAGGGTCGCATCCTCGTGCTGGAAGGTGGAAGAAAATAGAGTTGCCTGCGCCAAACCAATGAGAATGGATCAATTACGATGTCAGGGTACGAGGGACTAGGATTAGTAAGGCAAACACTAATTTAAATGAGGAAATGAGCACCGCCGATCGACGTCATCGCGTTAAACTTTCATTCCCAACTATCAAAATTACCCTTGACCCACCGTTCCCGGCCGAAATGATATTTAATCTACGATTTGGAATGGCAACTTTCACATAAAATCTCTCCCCCGAGCAATTAAAGTTAATTTTTCCCGTTTTTGGAAAGCTCCCCGCTGGAAGTGGTACTTGGGCCACAGCTTAGAAAGCGCGCGCGGTGTGCCCTCCCAGCGCCCGGCTGTACCCTAAGCGCGCTAAAGCTTTTCCGATAATTATGCGGCGCATTACACCACAGTAGGACGCTTGCCCGGCCCCGGAAGCGTGCAACTTTTCAGTAGTGGGAGATGTCTGTATTACGAAAGTGTTAATATGGAAGCGTTCGCCATTGGCTTGGCATGAGAGACGATCCCTTTCGACGCAATTAGCAGGCTTTCTATCAGGCCTGGCGTAATATTCTATCTCGCTGGGCGGGCGATCCGCCCGGGAAGCGAGGGAATCCGGCTAATTCACCTTAATTCGCTAGGAAGGTCGATGAAGAAGTTGGAAGAAAAGCGCTCGGAAATAAAGAGGAGGACTGGATGGTTTTCTCGGGCGCACTGCTCGCCACTCAATATTCTATT
This sequence comes from Crossocerus cetratus, assembly GCA_963675795.1. Lineage (NCBI taxonomy): Eukaryota > Metazoa > Arthropoda > Insecta > Hymenoptera > Crabronidae > Crossocerus > Crossocerus cetratus. The sequence continues at coordinate 12,427,313 of OY776666.1, read as the reverse complement.
TCGTGCTTTACCGGGAGCAAATCCAGCGAGGAATTCGATTTCATTTGGAAAAAGACCGCCCGCGACGGCAGAACCACTGGCTCGGAGGTAAAATCGAGTGGCCACAGGATTTTCCGATCGGCAGACTCCACTAAGCTCCCCCCTTTTCTCTCTCTCTCACTCTCCCTCTCTTTCTCTCTTTATCTTTTTCCTTCGCTCACTCTCCTTTCTCTGTGCCAGAAATTATTCGATATCAATGGACAGAGAATGGGAGAGTCCACTCGGCGAAGGAAGTCGAATTTCAGCGATGAGATGCCTGCCCATTTAGCCGCCGGAAGGAATAGAGAGGCAAAGTGGCCAGGCGATCGATGACACGCCTCCGGAATTCGAAACGGAGGCGCACTCGTCGCCTCCCAGCCGAATCACTCGGTTATCGAGAACCATAAAACTTTTGCCGAGCTTTTCATCTCGCCCCGGCAGTCGCGCTCTTGACAGTTTAGCCGAACCTTTTTACAGGACCGTCCAATCCGTTCTCCGGCCAATCGAAGATCGGGCGAGAGCAAATGCAGAGTCATTAACCCGCTTCTACTTCGAGAGCAAACAGCGACAGGTATCCTGTTAATTCAACTTAATTCGCTGGAGCCAGAAACAGAGAGAAAGGGATAAAGCGAGCCCACGTGCAGTGAGGACTATGGAAAAAGCAGAGAAGTGGTATGCAGAGGGACAGTGGAAAAATGGTCGTCGAATACACACCGGCTGGTCAAGCAAACATCAACACGTCAAGTAAAACATACTCGCGCCAATCATCCTCTCGACAAAAGCGTGTAAATCATTCGCTCCGGCGTTTAGCGACAACAGCTGCTCCAAGTGGTTTCAGCCAGCATGACTAATGAGTATCGGTGTGTACGTGCGGCTAGGCGGGCATGTATGCCCTGCGTTCGCCATAAGCAACGGGAAGTAAAGACTAACACCAGAAGAAAAATCGTGGCCCTCGCCAGTGCTAGGAGCTTCCCGGAGCGGGTGGAAGAGCTGGTGGGATAGGGTTGGTAGTCCAGCCTGCTCTCGGGCGAAGCGAGAGGACGAAAAAGGTGAGCAATGTGGACGTGGTCGGTCGGGGGCGGCGATGGAGAAGCCAAGAGACAGAAGGCTAGAGGAGAGAAGGTGTAAGGGAGAATCAACAGGGGAGAGGAAAGGAGAGAAGAGAATAAGAGAGGGTAGGGTAGTGACTGCCGCTTTTGCCGGAGGAAAGCTCTGGCGCTCGTTAGTGGAAAAATCCAATTTAGTCGGCGAACGGTTAACGGACCGGTCGCCAGAGCGAATCGTCGGATCCCGGACACAATGACCGGAGTGCACGGGCGAGCGCGAAAAATACGATGCCAATATGGCATCCTGGACTTGTTTTATTGATTAACAATTAGATTACACTCGATCGCGGCGCAGCCGATTGACTCGAATCGCCGGCAGCCTGCCGTGCACCCTTTGAGCCCGCTGCCCTACAATAGAGGGCGGGAACCCGCGATCTGACTGGGAGATCGAATAGTTCAATATCAATTGCCACCACGATGTAACTACCATCCAATCTTCCGCATGTAATGCAACGAAAAGCGTGTTGCAACCTCTGATGTCACAGTACTGGCATGAAATAACAATTGTTCGCTCCATCTAAGTGGAATAAGATCGTTGCTGGTCGGCCCCGACTCCCGGACACGTTTCAGCCTGCGGGCCAGCTATTTTCAACGCCGTTTTCCACGGATTCTTTTAATTAGCCTTAACGCGCCAATTAATTTCGACGAGCAAAGGGAGTCATTCAGAAGATCGCATTGTACCCAGCGCAGGGCGGGACTGGCGCGCGCGTACATGGAGGTTACTTATTTCGCATAATTAGCGCGGCCGGATATTAATTAAAGTAGAAGGAGTTCGAGGGTTACCGGACTTCTTTCGCTCGGCGGGCACACCCGCTCGAATCGAACAATACGGTGCCTGGAAAACGTGGATGTGAGTAGTGGAGAGTGGTGAGAATAATAATTCACCCATTTCGATACGATTTCCATTTTTCTCTCCGACTCCGACTGCTTAATTGATAATGATTCCCGGGCAAATGTGTTACGTGTCGCGGATATATTTGCCAATTTCGCGTGGATTACTTCGTTACCTTATGCGCGGATTAATTAGCCGGTGAAGCGGGAACCTTGCAACTCTAATTTGCGAAGGTGGATTGCGCGTGTACAAGCTGGTACTGCCGACATTGTAGAATGCGACGGGGAAAAAAATCTGAAAGTGGAATTCCAGTCGTGGAGCAAAATCTATGGGAATGCAACTGCGCTCTCTTCCTTCTCACTCTCCTCATTCTCTGTTGCACTGTTTTTCACTCTCCCCAGAATTGGAGGGCGCGCGAAAATCCGTGGCCGCGGGTGTTAGCAATTAATTAGCGATCCCCGCTTGATTAAGGCAGCGCGTGCGATGCTCGCTGGGCCCGATTCAATGCCGCTAACAAGTATTCTACTCTTGATTATCGACGGCAAATTGCGATTGGAAATGTAACCCCGCGGACTAAAACCTACCTGGCCGACCCCAGCGGCCTCGTTTGTTGATTGACCATTGGATTACATCTGACGATCTACCAGGGCTTGGCCAAACCAACCCCCTCGATGGGATACCAAACCCTTTGCCTACAGTGAAACTTTTCACCACTGTCCAGCCAGGCAGACGACGATTATTATACTATTAAAACATCATGTCGGACTAATTACGTGACCAGAAATCGATCATTCTCGGTCCCTCGTGTACATTTTTGTTCAGGGGGAACGGGTAGGCCCGAGTTCTTCCGCCATTTCCTGATTTACGATCGGCGGCACTCCCTGGACGCTACAGGACCCCGTTTCACACTCCACGGTTATACTAATAAATTGAACCCTCCTACGAGTGCATTCCCTATCTTCACGCTCATAATGTGTACCGGGCTGTACACTTCGAGCAGAGCTCGCGCTATAAATAGTCTGGAGCACGACTTCGCCTATAATCAGCGCCGGTGGAATACAGCAAATCGATCTCGAAGGGGGTGCGAGTGGGTGCGGGGGTGCGTTCGAACACCTAATTGAATTTTCCGCGCGAAAAGCAATCCACTACTTCCGTGTGAACTGGTCATTAATCTTGGCGAGGGAGTCGCTCCATCGGCGGAGGTGCAAATGGACAGAACACGGCCGAATCGCCGACATCAGGGTGGGGGATGTCGATGTTAGTGGGGTTGAGTTTCAATCGGACAACTGGATGCGCGGAGTGGCGAGATTCCCTCGGCCGCCTCGGGCAATTTTAAGTGAGGGGCGCACTCCTTAAATCCCAGCTTAATTAGGCAAAGTACCAGGGCGTTAAGTACACATTTTATCTCTGCCATTTTGTCCCCGTCGTCATTTGTTACCCGGTAGGAGAGAGAGGGAGAGACTGAGAGAGAGAGAGAGAGTGATAAAGGCTTCGAAGCGAGAAGCGGCGCCGGTTATGAATACGCCGGACGCATTGGCCCATCGCCAGAAGAACCTGCCACAAGTTCACCGGTCCACCCTCCGGCAACGTTTCCTCACCCCCTTTTTCAGCCTCCCCTCGATCGGCTATTTCTGCCGTCCACTCGCCCGTCCATCCAACCGTCCTTCCTCTTCCAAGGCGATTAATTGACCGGGCGGCGCTCGGGAAGAGAGCTAGAATTAACTTCGCTTATTGGGAAAGAACGGATTTGTTTGCGCAGTAATTATGCTTCAGTGCGGAGCGCGCGGCTCTCTTCTTTCGACGAATCCGTGTGCAACCGGGGGCTTAATGAAAGGAACGGATGTGCCGACGCCCTCGAGAAGACTTTCCTAAACTGCCCGGGACGTCTCTCCTTCTCGAGATGCTAATTGCTATCTCGTGAGAAAAAATTGCACTCCGGGTACTTCTATCTCGCTCGTTCTACTCCTTTATTCCTATCTGGCGTCCTCGTTTTCCTATTTTACCTCTTTCACGTGAACTCTCAAGGATTCGTACCTTGCCTGGTTCCCTTTCTGCCCCTACGTAGCTCTGCACCAGTGAGCTTTTTGCTGCCCTTAATGTTCAGCCGGAAAGAGCTCGCGTTCAAGGGGGTTCTTGCAGCTGGCCGAATCTAATCTGCACTTAGATCCGTGCCGCACTAATCTGCTCGTGCAACACTAATACGAGTGCTGCAATAGCATTGTAGGTAAGTGGCTCAGCCTTACAGGGCGATCGATCTTCGAATGGAAAATGGAGCTAGCGTTATCCGGCGAAAAATCCGTCATTTAAAGGTCGACTGGGCAATTCAATGGGGCAAGCCGATCGCTTCAATAATGCGAATGCGAGGAATTCTTGCCTCTCGCTCGACTAAGCGTATCCGAGACTTTTCAGCCCCCTCACCCCTCTCTCTCTCTCTCTCTCTCTCTCCCCCGGAGCACTGGAAAGCAGAGATTTTCTGAGCGACTTGCTACGAACGAGTCGCTACTCCTCTTCATTATCGTAGCCTTGGAAATCGAGTGTGCTCGTCGAATATGCAATTACGCGGGGGCACACCGTCAATTAGGCACGTTAAATCGCTAATCGGATTATAGGTGATACGCGTTACCCTGGTCGCTCGGGATAGCGCTCGCGAGAGACATAGCGAACGAGAGCAGATGCTTCTGAGGCCGCGCCTATTTTATGCATGCACGCATGTTATGCGTGCAATCATTCGTTTCCTCGCCGAAAAGTCGCGTTAATTTAATCGTTATATCATTCCGGTGTAATTACGAACCCCCTCGTGCGTCCGCCGTGTGATAAATGACAAACGTGTGTGTGCGCGCGCGTGTCTGCCGGGTGGGTCCGCCCTCATTACGCATATAGGTGTTACCTCCGCCTTTCGCATATCGTAATTATCTAACTATTAGTGTAATTATGCCTTGTTTGCCGTGCGCGGTCCACTATCACGATCAATTATTGGACCACTAAATCTTCGAAAAACAGCTGCACTGCAATTGCCTTTCGCGGCGAATAGTCCGGGCGATTCAGTGAGCCATCAATTTCGGTCAATAATTGGCTGGGCGCTCTCACTGCTATTTGGAGAGCGACTTTAACCCGTTCCTCCTATTCGATTTCGTACTTTCCGAAGCACCGACCATCACTGGCGTACGCGACGCCGATGAAATGCAGGATTGCGGTACCGCTGTCCGATGTCACCGTGGATCGTCGCCACCGGCAGTCCTTCCTCCCAAGAAAGCCGGGTTAGAAAGCCGAGCGTGACGAGCATCCATTTTTCACCGGCTTCGATTTATCGGCGATGTATTTACGTCCAATCCAAGTAATTAATAACGGGAAGCTGTGGACCTGGCGTGGCCCGATTGCCCGAATTGCCATTTTCCCGTGGGGCGATAAATGTCGATTTAATTTTCCCTCGATCGGCGCCGCGCTGCCGCGCACACCTCGTTTCCTCGGCGGCTTTAAAGAGAGCGCGATTAAACCTTGACGTATTTCACCTCTAAAAGAGAAGAGCTAATGGCCGGAGAGGTATAGTCCTCGCCGGCTTTTCCGCCGTTGCGAAGTTGGCTGCGCCGGGGATTTCGACGAGGCTCCCGTTTTGTATGCCGTCGGCTGATATCCGCGTTGTTCCGTGCGCGTGGATCTTAGAATCATTAAAGAGCTCCGAGGGTTACTTCATATTCAGTGGGAAGATGAGAGTGAGTGGCGTGGCGCGGGTGAGCGCTCACTCTTCCATGGAGTTAAGTCGGCTTATTGTTGGAAACAGAAGGCTTTAGTTGATTGGCTGGCCGCTTCATTCTGTTCTCACGGTTTTCCTGTATCTCACGGAGCAACAGGGGGAGATAAACAGAGAGGGAACGGACGGATTTCCGAGTAGATGTCGCGCGTTTCCAAGCAATTATACTGCACGGCAAGCGGCGCACTTGCTTGCTCTCCGCACGAGCATGATGCGTCTTTCGAAATCTGGTAATAATGGCTGACGGCGATCGCTAGACAACTAACGAAGTGGCAGAGCCCGGACGAGCCTGTCCCACGGAAACCGAGCGCTCGCTGAGAACACACTGTCTCGAAAGAAGCCAGTTACTGTCCCCGCGCTCAGATCGAAATGGTGTCAAGGGAAATGCATTAGACAGCCTGGCGAGATGCGTTTGCGCGCTCCAAGGTAAAAGTCCTCTCGTTATTGCACCGAGGCACTGTTCCCTGTTCCTCGGTATAACGAGTGGAGAAGTTGGCGATCCTCGCCGGAACGGCGCGCCGGGGCATTTTGATCGCCCTCGCGGCCGCCAGCATCATTGCCGATCAAGTTTCCAGGAGTCTGCGGTCCAGCAGAGTCCACCTCGGCGAACTCTCTCGCGCGGTACACAGAATTATACCGAGCTCCATCTCCGAGCAGTGGGTGTATGGAGGCTCGCTCGTATCTGCTTACGGCAACTTCCTGTTGATACGCTGCTGCAGTCGGGATTCAGCTCAACACTCGAGAGCACGCGAATGCCGAGTTGAGCGTGTGTGCGAAGCGATTGAAAAGTCGTCGGCTAACTGGTATTAACTGCTGGTGACGAAGAGCCGGCGGACACGGCGGACTCCAGCGGGCCTCGAGTTTCCAGGAGAACAAATAATTCACGATTACGTGGTAATCGTGGCAGTGGGCTGGAGCGGCGCGCTCTGTCGACAATCACTTGCTCAAATTATTGACAGTGTGCTCTGTCTCAGCGGGAATTAGGCCGAGTCCCCGAAGAAGGGAACTTCAAACGTTCAAACGGCTGCCACTGAAGTGAGAGAGTCGGCGAAACAAAGCGAGGGAAAGAGACGCTTTGCGCCGAGAACAGTTCTACGGTAATCTCACGTTCTCATCCTTCCGCGCGCATGAGAATCCTCGTCGTTTTCAGCCGAGCGATGAAATCGCTCCGGACCGCTAGACCCCTTTCGATGCTTCTCCCCGCATTAACCGGTGATCTCAAAAGCTGCCGGTTCGACCTTGGGAAACTCGTCCGGGGATCCTCACGTACCGGCATATATGCGTTTGCATCGCCGTGGAGTCTATTTCATTTGTGGGGCTTGTGTGGACATTTCGTACATACACGGTCCAGGACTGTCTTGTGTCGAAAAGCCCTTGCTCGCTCTCCGGCAATGGGGAGTCTGGCCGGCTTCCAAGCGTCAACGGGAATGGGGGATGACGATCAGAATGAGATTCCCGGCTCGATTCCCCGGGCTAAAGCAGTGGGATCCCGGATCGTGCGCGCGTGTCTTCTTCAAGGATGTCAACTACCAAATAGACTGCCGCGGGTCGACGACCCATACCTATCTCCCGAGGAAGCCCCGTCCTTCCGACCATCCTTTTGTAAGCATCCTCTCTCACTTTCTCCTCCTATCGCTCCACTTTTATCGTCGCGCGCGCGCGCGCCCGAAGCCCTTGCGACCGGACGAGTTTGGAACACCGAAGACACTAAGCGGACTTGTTCAATCAAGATACCCGACGTTACTTAGTAAAAGCTGACCCAAAAGATGCTGTGACAGGTCTTACGCCTGTCAATGTGAATGGGCGAGCTTTGCAAAGAGAGGAAATAGTAGCCTAGTTTGGAACTATCGAAGGCAGCGCATTTCATCGCGGCACAGTTATGGTTTTCCTTTACGGGATATATCTTTGTTGGGAAGAGTGGCGATTAAAAGGAGACTTACCCAAGACAGAACCGCTGTAAGAATGTTTGGGGTCGAACTCGATAGGTCCACTGCTGCTCTCGAATGTTGCATCGCTGCTGAAGAGGCTCTCATCCCGAACTAATCGTAAAGTCCAATGCCTGCAATGGAAAGATGTATACCTGGGTCAGCCGACATTCTCTCAATTTTCCACTAGAGATCATCCGGCGGTGGCGATGGGAGCTTCATTAATTATCGATCTCGCCGCGAAGTAATAATGACATCAGTGTGGCCGGCTTACCGCAGACAAAAATCGATAATCCGATAATACCATAATTCGAGGTGGAGAATGGGGCCGATGCGCTGCGGCGGCGGCGGAGGCATAAGAAAATCGCATCGAGTAAATATACCGGCCGGCTAAAATCCGTCGGTCTTCCTCTCATTTTCGAGAATATAATTAAACCCATTTTCTGCTTCAATGGGACTGGCATAAAAATCCAGGTAATTTCCCGTTTAATATTCGACTGCGGCGGTGGCCGGCAATTGGCAGAGGGCGAACTTCGGGATTAAATATCGCGCTGTCCCTTAATGCAATTCCACCCGATATTTTTCACAAATTTGCGTCGCAATCAAGCGCCCGAAATGAAAATCGCAAACATTGACCGCACTCTATTTTGCCCTTTTAATTCTGAAGCCACCGTGACAGAGGGAAGCAGATTTTTGTTGCCGGTGTTTGCCCAGTCGACGGAAGGGGCTAGGTAATCACGCACAAAATCGTCACGCAGGTCCAAAGGACGTCTGGCAAAAATGGAAAACGTTCTCTATTCGAGGAGATCCCAGGAGTCGTACGACTTCTCACTGATTCGAGGCTGAAACGGTGTGTAAATTTACTTTGGGAACGTCTCATCTTCGCTCCTTGCAAATCGACTGGTCGGCTTTCAAAGGTGCGGGCAAAATATAAACCAACAACCTCAGCCCCAAAGATTCATTGAAACAAGAATTATTCTCCGCCTACGTTCTGATGAACTCTAATCGAAAACTGGATGGAAACCTCAAGAAACTCTACAGAGTACACAGTGGTACGATGCATATTCTTTAGTAACAGCATCAAAGCAACGCGATCCTGAGTAGTCTAACGAGATACCGTACGAAGGGGCTACGACTAGTCAACCTTGACAATTAAACCGCAAACTTAAGCTGGCTTTGGCTTCCCATAACCGGCGCGTCGAGCCGACCAGCACAATGTTCCCTGTCTGCTGGATTTCTCACAGTCGATGGAGAAGTGTTCCATCACTCGAAATGGAACTCCCGCGGCCACAGATAAAATCAAGCCTCAGCGAAATGCTCGAGTGTGCTGCGAGTGCTGTTCCACGTTACAAAACGCCTGGGAACTTGGCTCCTTCTTTGTTAGAAGTCATTCGAGATTAGAGCCGGCGATCCGATAGAAGCCAGCGCGAGCGCGTCCTTGCAATTATGCTCAAGGCGACGAGAGCCGCCGCTTTTTACGACGGCACGGAGAGGAAGAGCGTTCGAGAGAGCGATTTATACGGGATTTCTCGGACAATGGCATGCGAGAGGTGTCTCCCAAAAATGACAGGGAATTTCATTGACGTCACTTAAGAGGCGAGGATAGGCGACAGCGGCAGTGCGCTGCGTCCACGGAAATGAACAGGAGTTCCGGAGACCGAGTCAGCGAGTGGAGACTACCTATGGTCTTGATCTGGTCTACCTTGTTATTCCTATTTCGGCGAAGCCGTCTCCGGCAGTAACTGCCGGCTCGAGGTCGACGGATGATTGACTTCTCATGACACTCGGAGGTCAATGATTCCCAGCAGCGGCGTAGCATCAGAGACGTACAGTTGCACGAGCTCCATGTCACTCGACAAGAACCGAGTTACTTCCCCTTTGCTTTGGAATAACGTCATTCTTAGTCGATTAAAAGATCAATGGGGATTAAGACTAACATCATCTCAAACGCGAGCGCCTCGCTTCAGTAGCCTCTCCTCACAACCTCTCCATTCTCAGCCGCGTTTATGGAGTCCAGTTTCGAGCGGTTTCTTTTTCCACCTGGGATCAACGAACGCCGACGACTGTCGAGGGCTCAACGAATTAACGAAACTCTAGCTTTACAGCGTGCCAGGCAAATGCTCCCCCGAAATCCGGGCGTGCTTTATTATTGCACATAAACCAGCCTGAATGTATCAGGAGACTCGGTAGAGTCTCGTGCCAAGTATAGTAGTCCCCTCCTCATATATATCACAGTACGGCGCGCGACAGTGCCACATACATGTATACATATACGCGTGAATCCGCGATTTAGTCCGCGGGGTTGCAGGCCGCTGCGTGTTTCCCGGCGAAAAGCGGCCGAACCAACCTGGATTTCCCGACGAAGGCCGATCCGAATCCAGGCAAACGACATCGCGGATAAGCGTCACCCTAACGACGACAACGACAAAGGACAAAGCCGGCGCGACGCCGAGATAAACAATATTCAATTTAGAGCGTGGAAAGGATTGGTGAGGGATTTCGCGGAAAGGCTTGACATTGGTCTGCGCAAGTGATGCGATGGATTACACGTAATTAAGCTCAGTGCAACCTGTGAGATAGTCAGGAAACCCAATTCCGCAAATAGTTAAAACCTCCTAAGGCCCAATTCGTACCCTAGATTCTACGTCCGGGGGTAATTAGACGACGGGAAGTCGGACATTTACTTTTTACGTCTTATCTCGATGGTACGTGCGCTTTAATTGAAAGGGAAAACGACTACGCTGGAATAAAGGTGCCGACAGAGATGACTCACGCACAATTCTCGGGGACGGAGAGTAGTCGCAGTGATAAATTTTAAGGTTGTCGAGGAACTTCTTCTGATTTAATCCCGCCAGGTTGTTGAGGGGGTGGGTGGCGGTGGTGGATGGCCGCTCTTTCACATTAACGATACCCCTTTTGTCAAAGGGGCCCCCCCGACCAAGTGTTCACCCTCTCGCCTATTTAGCAGGACTATGTGGCAAAAAGGAGAAGGAGAGGCCTGCGCGTGCTTGGAGGGGTGGCTCGCCTTTGTCTCGCAGAAAAAGAATTTAACGGGTCGCATTACCATAAAGAAACACAAGCGCCACGAAGGCGGCGGCATTAGGCGGGGTATTAAGCGGAAGTACGACAATTAGTCGCGGATTCTTGTTGCGCGTCTCTTCGTCCTCCTCCCCCTCCTCACCAGGCTACATCTGCCACAATTAGTTTCATAATCCAATATGCCGCGACTCCGTCCCGTTAATGGTTAACCGTTAATTCTCCCCATTCCTCTTTCCTTTTTTCTTCTTTAAGAAATAGCGCTATAGCTCTGCTACAGTTCCGCGCCACGCTAATGATCGATCCTCACCTCGGTCCCGCGGATTAATTCCTTTCTTTGTAATAATTAATGTTGAATGCGAATCGATACCGTAGAACTCGAGATTGATTTAAGCTGTCTCGGATATCGAATTGGTTATACGGACGGATTCACCGAACGAATATGTCTTTGCGCTGCTCTCGCGGTTTAGATATTTTCAACTTTTTAATGCGGAAGTGACATTTTAAAAATGACACAATGGTGGGAATATTAAAGCGACCAGCAAAATCCGCCAATTTAAAACCGGAAGAATAATCCTGGCATTTAGAATGACTGATTTCCCAAAAATTTGGGATATACTAATTGGAAAGAAAAAATGGGAAGCGGACGCGCGTCTCGAAGAAAACCAGGGCGTCCAGAGGCCACTTGAAAAAGTCATTTCATCGCGTTACCCTGTTCCGCAGTGCGCTGCCCGGAGTAATCGTGATGGAGCTGCAACATCTGTGCGTGGCGCTCGTGGGCGTTAAAAGAAATTTTTCAAAAGGAGCGCACATTTTCTCCCTGGCCTCTCTTTCATTCCTCTCTACCTACGTGGTGTCTCCGAATAGACGACTGCAACCTGACGTGTGACTAAGACCGGTTGGACGTGAGTAACGCACTGGGGATTGATTTGGCGAATGCCTAGCGTCAGTAGATTCGGACCGGTTTTAGTCAGACAAGTGTCGCTTTCGAATATTTTGTGTTAATAGAGTATTTAAATACATATATGTAGGAATATTTAATTGAACGGCACACCAAAATCGATAACAATAATTATTTCCAACGAAGTTCCTACCCAGCTCAGTTCCTTCTGTGAAAATAAAATCTTAAATTGTTCTGGCTTGTACGTACTGTCAGCCTGTCACAGGCTCTCCACCGGAAATACGAGCACGAAAAGGTAAAGAAGAAGAAGAAGTCTACGTGACGGGGAAACGGTCGGCAAAGTAAAATAGCGATATTTTTCCGAGGACACCATGTATGTTGCGGGCTATTGGCCGCCCCCGTGAGCGCGTTGGCTGAATTCAACCTGTGCCCACATGCGGCAGAGAACTGGATCCGCGCGCGACTGTGTGCGGCCGCCGAGGTGCCTAGACTATTCATGAGCCTATATTCGGAAGTTTCGCGCGGAAAGAATGCAATTGTACAAAAACAAAAGCAGCCTCCATCGGTCCGGGCAGTCGCCTGGCACAAAGGAATTTTTCAACTAACAATAAGCCTGGCTCGACTTTGTCGCGTCGAAGGCTCGTATAGGCTTTTTGCATTGTTTTTCAGCCGTCGAGCGTGGTGGCGCGACGTGGTGGAAGGTTCGAGCGGCCGACGCCGGGCTCGATTATTGAGCAGGCCTGACGTGTAAAATGATGGAATGCCATTATGAGGATGGAAAAACTCCGAGGTAACGTTGTTGTCGCCGCTCGCACCGATCAGCGGATTAACAGGCTCTGGTGTGTCTGTGTATGCGTTTGCGCGGCCTGCCAGGTGATCCAATAGTCTTATTAAATTATTTCACGGACAGAGACGTGGATTAAAGCGCCTTCAGTAGTGTAAACCGCGGATTAACCCGTTGCATAATGTACACGTCGGGGATTGACGGAACCACAAAGAACACATTCGGCCCCCAGCGGATTTGCGTGGATACGAGATTTTTTACGTAAACGACCACAGGGACAAGAAGAGATAGAGCTGGAGAGGAGTTTCAAGGAAGCCTGGGGTACTTCGGGTGTCTCGGTACTCAACTAAATTAATAAGAGGGTCGTCGCCGGTGTCGTTTAACAAGCGAGCCTGTGCCCTGGCACTGTTTCAATTTGCAGGGCTCGGTCCCGAGGACACACCAAGCGCACCAGCGGAAGACGCAGCTACGGGTTTGCATAAATCATGCATTCGCGCGGCCGCTCGGAAATTGCAACAATACGTGCTGTCTTTGCCGGACGGCTCGTTCATGAAAGTTTTAAAAAAAGCTCACCGAGCCGGCGCGGATCCCGGCACCCAAAAACAAGCTCGATCTGCTGTCTTGGTTACTCCCTTCCGGCGGAAAACGCCGATAAAGCTGCGAGTTGCGACTATTTCTTTGATACTGGTAAACACAATATATTTACCGCGCGGCCATCATCCTCCCCTAAGCGGATACCAAGCGCACCCGAAAGTACCGGTGCACCGGTGGTTGCCGCTGCCCGAAAATATGTTCCATGACGAGGATATCCCGCGCAATACCTCGGCGCGGAATGTTATCGGGAAATTGCTGGGCGGTTCCCAACACTATTAAGTGTTTCTCTCGAAGCGAGCGGAGAAAACAAGGTGGAGAGAGGAGCGGTCCATCGCGGCGGGCGGGAGTTCTTTTTCTTTGGCGCGCACTATTATCTTACCAGTTTGTACTGGGTGCACCGGCTTGGAAACATTGCTAGGCGAAGGGTTGAGCGGTCGGGGGTGGGCTTGCTGGGTGAAAGCAGGCCAGACGTATAGGGAAGGGATGCGGCGCGACGGAGAGAGAACGACGAACGGTCTGGCTACAAGGGGAATGAGGCAGCCCGAGACAGACAAGGCGCTTGGTACGACACACGGCCCGAGTCGAGTCCCACCTACGCCTGCTTTACATTTTATTGCTTGTCGTGAATTCGGCCGATTTCCATACGTACCAGGGCCGTGAGAAGGACGCCCGAGCAACCACGTAGCGGGTGCGACGGAGACGAGAATGTAATGCGGAGGTGCACGATGTATCTTCTTGAGGAATAAAATAGCGGTGGCCGCGAATTTCATCAACGGGACACGGAAATGCGATGGTCGACGCCGATCGACGGGAATAGAGAGCGAATGGCCCGACCTGGTATGCTAACGCGAACTTACCCCCATGACGAGCACGTACCCGGATTTGTCTCGTGATCCTGATTCCACCTCACGGCGACACACTCCATTGTTCCCGCGGGGGATTCCGCGGCTTCTCCCCTCGCCCTGTCCTCGCCACGAACCAACCGATTCCCGTAGGAGAGCGCAGTGATTTGAAAAATCGCCGGGAATATTCGAATAAAGCTCGGTACGTGCGGTGTAGCAAGTACCAATGTGTTTCAACTGAGTGTACTCGGAGGGAAGTCGCTTTTAAATTGAGAAGGGAGGCGTGTCAGCGTCATCGGAGTAAGTTTGGCGGATGCTCTGCGCAGATAAAGAGAGCCAGGAGAATGACGAGTCCGAACGGCATCGTTTCGCTCAAGAGAAAACTTTGGAATTATTACCGCGCGAGGTTTCGGAGAACGGGTTTATCTCAGCGATGTACGTAAAGCGTACCGAATGGCCCTCACCGTCACAGAGCTAGACTTTATTCTCCGGGCGGCGGGCGGAAAGTTCTCTATAGTAAGAGAGGGATTCGATATCGGAAGGACGGAGCCGCAGAGTTTCGGCGAGATAGTGCGCGCGGCCACAGCTAATTGCCTATTCCGATATCTCGAATAACACGTCGGACTTTACAGCCTGGTAGTTGGTTGATTCGAGACTCCGGCGAAGATCTCGGCCACAAATCCCGCGGGACGACGGATGCGACTTAACTACCACTTCGTTACCCTTACTGGTATCCCTTAACTGGCGGGCGAAGGAAGAAATTCCCACAGAAATTCCAGCTCGGCAAAAAGCTTGCGTAAAAAGCGCCCGTTCCGTCACAGGAAGTCCCGTGGAATGACTGGCAGGCAACAGCTGTGTCAGGATTTCCGGACAGGAATTTTCCGGCTTGAGAAATGTCCGATGGGCAAGTGCAATTCTCGCGGAGGTCTATGCCGGTGAAACTAAACTCATTTTCGAGAGGCTCTGTGCTCGGCGATACAAGCGACGCGATATTCCACCGAAACGGCAAGATTATGTTGTCCGGTAATATATCTTTTGGAGAGGTTCGTCGAGCTTTTATTACTGGCTGAGTCTGCCTGAGCATCGAGCGATGGGTAATACCAACTGCGGTGCGCACATCAGCATTGCGCTTATGTATATTTATGAAATCCTTCTCGGACTACGACTGGCGGCGATACGTTAAGGGGGAACGCACAGCACTGACACACTCGCGGGCGGCTCACACTGATACCCTACGCCATCCAAATTCCGTGTATATGATTGCGACAAGAGCCGACGGCGGGAACTCGATACATTTCCACATTTTATTCCCCAGCTTTTTCGAAATAACCAACGGGGCGGACTTCATTGAAAAGTTAAGACTTCTACGAAGTGATGCATACCGATTTGTGCCGAATCAATTAAGTTTTTCAAGAGGAAAACACTATTGAAAGAAAGGAGATGCTCGAGCAGCTCGCCGCCAAGCGTCTAGCAATATTCCACGTTGTATTTCTCAGCTCGTTGTAGCAAACTCCGAGAAATGATGTTAGATATTATTTATCATGAGCGAATGCATTGCAAATAAAAAATCAAAAGAAAAAGCGTGAACAAAATATTGCTACTGCTGGGAATTATTGAACTTTGACCCATAGAGCTGCAAATCAAACGTTTTCCCACTGGACCATTTATGACGGTTATCGAAAAATACTCTTCAAGCATCTTATAAACTTATCTTCCAGGGAGGGGGAGGGGTAGGTAGTGAGGCGTACACGGATTTATTCGCGAATCCCCAAGGAGCTGATAATGAGTTTAGTTTATTGCACAAGCGACATTTGTTTTTAGAGGAGAAAGCGAGATTAAAATAGAGTAACATCCCGAGCGGCGGCTGACCGTCGAACGCCGAACAGGTACTCGACAGGCAATCGACACCCGACACGCAGACAAGTGCGGATTCGAGATAGACGGGGGATGACATCGAGCAACACTTCCCGCCCTAGGAAATCGAACTGAAGCACAGCCGTGGCGCGAAATTTAGTTCCGAGACTAGCCACGTCGCCGAGAAAGCGGGACAGTCAGCTCCGATCTTTTCTGAAACGTGCGTTCCCCCGAATTCCGCCGGATGGTTTGCCGGCGGCCGAGGGGTAACTTTCCGGTTGCTGTGTGTGTCGGGTGGTCAGCCGGTCCGGCCTAGAATCCTCCTAATCCACTGGCACATCTGCACCCCTTTCACAGGCGGCCAAGCGTACACAGTGTACAGGTGCAGAGAGCGCGCGCGAACTTGACCTTAATTGGAGAGAGGCCTATTGACCCACCAAGGCGCGATACCCTAGGAACAACGAATCAAGTTCTCCACCACTTTGATACCCGCTCAGCGAGTTTCGCGTTGCAGGAATTTCGCAGCACGCAACTAAAGCATGAACCCACTTAATGCGGACACCGTGGACGCCCTACAAATTTAGCTAAACGAGACTGGGCCTCCACCCGCTCTTTCTCTTCGTACGGCATTAACGAATCTCGGACACTCCGCGCGCACTGCACTCTTTTCCGCGTTCTAAGAAATCAATTAGCATGCGGGAGCGCGGAAAGATTTCAATCGGTGGCTTTCCTTGTCGGCCGGTGATTCAGCCTGTGTTACGTAGAGACAGGCTCGCTTAGTGTGCCGGCTAACTATACTGAACAGACCCACGCACACACACTCTGCTAAGATGTGAGCAGAGTCCTTGACTGGCTCGGTACTGTTCACCGTGCAATAATCCTGCCAGACCCTCGTGTGATCTCTTAGACAATAGTTATGGACTACCCTGCTAAGCCCCCCCGGTGCTTGCGCGGAGGCCATGCAAATATGGGCGAAGAGACGTGTTCCTCCGCGAGATTACATCATGCGCGAAACAAACAGGGCTACTAAGCAGCGCCTCCCTGAGATCTATTGAACCTTTGCCCGGGGGCGAAAGAAAAAAGTAGAAGAAAGCAAGTCTGTCTTACCTGTCGAGCGCTCGAAGGTGCAGGAGTAACGGTTGATTGTCGAGTGCACCGGAGACATCACGGCGCATCCGGTTACGATGTTGTCTCAAGGCCGCCGCATCATAAGAGGCGGCTTCGTAATACCTGATGTACGAGCCGAGCGTGATACCTGCAACACACATAGCGACACACACACACACACGCTGTGATTGTAGCCCTTGATTAATGAGCGCCTTAAAGAAGTGGCATTGCGCAATGGTCGGGCCATGTGTCGTCCGGCGCGGCGGCTGGCTGGTCATTCGCAGGGGGTGGTAGGCACATTAATTCGGTTATTTCATAGAATAGTTTGTTACCGCCGGCGACATAACCGGCATTACGCGGCGGACAATGCGATTTATGTCACGGGTCTCCGCTGCCGCGCGCGTCTAGCACATACTATCGGATTGCGCGATGTATTCCGCCCTCCTCAATGACACCAGGGAGTGCATGAATCAAGCGGGCACCTCTATTCTAACGGTAACAGAGCCGAGAAGTCTCTCAGTGCTATTTTTATCTCCCTCTTTCAAAGAGAGGCGTCTCGATATAGGGAAATCTATGGGACGCGAAGGAGGCCGCGCCGGGAAATGGCTCTCTTATTCATTGACCGAGAAAGCTCAGGCCCGTCTACCCCCTCGAACAGCTAGCCCTTTTATTTTCGTATTACAGGGAATTCGGGCGAGGGGGAGATGTAAAAGTTGTAGTCTAATGGGTCGGCCAGCTGCTAGCACTGGCGTCGAACGATAAGGTAACGCCGGCTTTACTCGATATCCCGGGGAACTCGTTGCAAAATTCAAAGAGGTGCGTAGGTTGAGAGCGAGGAGAACTTTCACCATCCTCTCGCCGGCCTGGCGACGACATCTTCCCGGAGCCGGCAAGGGTTTAGAGAGAGGAATTTCGTAACTTCGTTTTGCGATGAAAAGGTAGCCCCCGCCTTCGGCTCCCGTCGCGAGAACGCGTCGCGTAGCTTTGTAACGAAAGTGACGGCTTTCCAGTTGGACGCTACGATTCAGTGAAATCTCTTTCTCAATCTCGGAGCTTGCTCTACAAATATCTGTCTAACGAAAGCCGAGGGGAATGCGTGCACGCAAAGCCAATTACTTGGCAAAAGTGATATTCCCCGGGAAACGCTCTCGAATGCATCATTTACCTATGGCGAAGCGGCTCTCATGATTCTCGCGAAATCTTCAGTACAGCTTCTTTCCCTTTGGCGGGCGCGCGAGCTTAGCATCGGAATTAAATATTTCAATCGGCCGAGTTCTGTAACTAGTAACGCCCGGCGTTTTTACAGGGCGCTACAAAGAGAGTTCTCGTCTCTTCGCTGGCAGGCACTCTGGGGTGGGGGCGGGGGGTGAGAAAGAGGATGTTTTCAAAAGACTGGAATATCCGTCAGGCTTTCACGGGAATCCTCTTAGGAATAGCTAGGTTCTCGGCTACTCGATGCAAGGAAACTCTCTCTCTCTCTCTCGCTCTCTCTCTGGGTCTCTCTTGCTCCGAAACTCTCTCTCGAGCTGAAGACGAGCATAGAAGTAAGAGAGAAGATGCGCACCCACCTCGAGCGGATACATTAAAGGAGTACGTGTGTGGGCGGGCGGACACGTGGATCTCCGCGCCGAGCGAGAGAGTATATGGTGCGGCATTCTCGAGTGGGTTTCGCGCTGGTGTGGTGCGCTCACAATTAGAGTGCCATTTCGGCCGGGCAGAGGCTCGTTCCCATTGTTCCGCATAAGTACTGATCAAGAACAAAGGGGGACACGAACCGGCCAACAAAGGACTGTGTTGACTGTTAAAGGCGCTCAACGGGGGTAGCTACCTTTGGCGGAGACAGGGGTTGGCGGCGCCGGGTCAGCGTTCGAGATGCATTTCGGTCCGACTGCAGTTTCACGGTACTTCGAGGCTGCACAGCCAGCTCACCCCTCCCTAACTAAGCCTCCTGAGGGCTTGCAGGGTTACGCAAGTATGTCCAATAATCTAATTACTGCCGCGCTATCGATGCCGCGGCCAGCTACGTCCACCGCACTTTCCCGCCACCGCTTTTCCGACCAGCTGCCGACCGCTCTCGACCCACCGACAAGCCACCGTCCCTTGGAATGCCCGATTAATCGCAGAATAATATGTTCCCTCGCAATAGCGGCCAGCTCCCTGACATCTGAAATGCAAGGCACAGTCGCCGCCCGATAGTATGTGGCCGCATCAGCCGAAAGTATCAGCCGGCACGAGAACGCGCACGCTGGCTTATATCGGAAATCCGTTAAATGAGACGGGGAGTGCTGCTCTGGACGCGATGATTATCATTCCGCATTGCTTTTAATACCAACTTGCATTTTCCGAACTTAATGTAGATTTCCTGCTTTCCATAATAACACGTCCGCTTTCGTCGCGAAATCAACAGGCCTCGCGGCTGCCTCTCTGTGCATCTAGAATGCATTGGTTTTTTCCCGGTGGTTTTACGAGCTTTGATATTAATGCCGGTAAACTGAATTACTCGGGGGTTAACGGGTGGGGGGATGGGAGCTTTAATGGTTGGATCGTTGACGTGTATGATCCCTGCGGGAGATAAACCGGGAAATTGGATGACACGCGAGTCCGACGACAAAGTATCGCGCGCAAGAGTTGTAGTTTAATGGTTTCTTTACTTCGCACCTAAGACGGGGCAAGACCGAATACTCTCAGGTGTAATGCCTTTAACTGTACTTATGTGCTTCGACCTTGACATTGGCTTATTGTCAAGTACAGTTTCGATCAAGGGGATCGCTCTTTGTACGGACGGGGATTTTTCCGGCGACGTGAAATCAGTCAACAAGCCTCCCGGCCCAACCGGTTCGTTATACATACGCACATATGTATACACATAATGCGCTGACGGCTCTACGAATACCCGGAATGCTTCTCCTTTTTTCCCCATCGCCGTCTGACCTGCCGCACAAGCCGGCATTATCCGCTGCTCTGTCCTCCGCGCCGGACAAGTTCGTGACTAAAGGGGAAAGAATGCGCGCAATTTCCCAGTCGCGCGAGTACACAACTCGGCTGCGTTTAGACTTTAAACTTGCAAAGGTGCGAGGAGGAACTGGTTGAACCTGTATTCCCCGTGGATTAAACACCATTGTCTTACACGCTAATGACTTTTCCACGTGTATAAATCAAGCCGCAGCTCGGGACAGAAAGGTCCCCCAAGAAACGCGCGATTCTTCTACTCCCAAGTTAGTGGGAAACAATCGTTGGCCGCGCTAATGAAGTTAGTAGAATGAGCTTAGTGTGCATTAGGAGAAGTGGAATGGTCCGATTGCAGTCGCATTACAATGCCAGGCGAACGATGGGGTTTGTATGGAGGCGAAAGGCGTATCATGGGGATTCGGTGTTGTTGGTTGAAAGTACGAGTGAGCTTGAGATGACTCACCTCGATGCGGCGGCAAAGGATGCACTGGCGTGGCATCGGCGATCATTAAAAAGCTGACGAGCACCAGCAGGATCGGATAGTTGAGCATGGAGTGTGGACTTGGCCCTATGGTCCTCGGAGGGTGCATCACAGGCCTCTGGGCCGCGCAGTGCCCTCCCACGCGAGAGTCCTCCTCTTCCTCGTCCTCCTCTTCGCCTCCTTCGTCGACGCTCAGGATCGTAGAGCGCATCGGCTCGACCTTCTCCGCCCGAGTGCCGACTAATGGCGCTATCTGCCTTTCCGCGAACAGCCGACCACCGCACTCTGCGATTCACCCGCCAAGCTCATCTCTCTCCTCTTCCTACTGGCTCCTTTTCCCGCTTTCCTGCCCACACTTTCCCCTTTCAAGCTTCTTCCTTCGACGGCGCCTCCTCCTCTTCTTCGCCGAGAGTTCCAGCAGGGCGCACGGCTTCCGCACCGCCTCGGCCTCCCGCGATTCTTACGCCCGCTCTCAACCTTTCAACCCCGAGGCCGCCGCTACTCCTCGACCTCCTCTTCCTCTTCCTCGTCACTGGCCCGCTTGATTTGCAGGGCGCGCTCTCGGGCTTTGGGAGCCTCGCGCCTTCCCCCGGAGCCGCTGCACCACGAAGCCGACTCTCCCCGAGTCTCCGGAGTCCCGCCACCTTTGATAGGGTTGATCTGCTCCTCCCGGCAGCCGAACACTTCGCCGATCGATCCTCCTTCTGGAGAGAGAGACAGATCAAAGGGTGGACTGGTTAATTCGAGATATCTAGGTGGCGATTGGACTTTCTTGGGATACTCCAAGACGTATTCGCTCGCCCCAGACGCCGGGCTTTAACAACTTGTACATATGCCTCGATATTAAGTAAGTTGGGAAGAGATTGGGTGACCGCTCGAGGGATCCACTCGAATTACTCTATTACAATCCGCCCGCCGGGATGTAATCTAGCTCTCGGGGATGCTTTTAAGCAACGCGATACTGCGATGCGCAAGCAAGGGGGTTGAAAAGGGCGTTGCTCGCGCGATATCCCTGCGTGCTCGAACGCATAATAACCGTGCGTTACACGCCCGGCTTGTTCAGGATACAGCGCCGGGAGAGATGCTGCGCGAGACTATGAAGGCCGACGTTCCCTCTGTATCCCCACATGTCTACCAGTTTGTAGCCGCACCGCTTCCGTTGCACATGGGAAAACGATATCTAGGTTGCGCAGTCACGGCTGATCTGTCCGCGTCGCAGCAATACAACGTGTTGATTTTCGCACTCTCCTTTCCTCCAGTCGTTTCGCCCCGTGGCGTATGTGCCCCATGGAGCCGGCGACCTGGTTATTGGGAGCTCCGGGCGAAGTTGGGCGAACACGCGCGAGCCTCGCCACTTGAGCACACGGTCGGCCGACTGAATGCCACCGGCAACCTCTCTAGCCAGCCATTCACCATCCTCGGCTTTTTGACGCCTGGCCCCAATAATTCCCCGAGCCGGGCTCAAACGCGTGCGGCTTCCCTGCGGACTTTTCGCACGCTTAAGTCCCCTGACACCCGATCGTTTTCTAGGAGAAGAGACGGGGAAAGGGAGGGAGAGACAGAGTGAGTGGAGGAGTTCGGAAGGAGACAAAGTGGGCTTGCTTTCCAGGTTGACGATTAAGCCACGGAAATTGAAGGGGCGAGGGGGAGATTCCGGTCCTCTTTGTGAGGTAGGAAGCGAGCATCTATCAACGGGGCGACGCCGCGTTCCCTTAGAGACGAGACAAGATGAGGAGGAGGAGCGGCTGCTGCTGCTGCTGCACTGGGTATTGCGGGAAGCTCGAAAAATGCGGCTCTGTGCTGGCAGCCCTTCGCGATGTCCCGGCAATATTCTCAGGCATCCGTCTTTCTCACCGTACCTGCACACCTCGCCCTTTCGCCACCCCCTTCCGCTCCCCCTTCGCCCTATAAACCGCGGATCTACTTTCTGAGCCGTTTATCAGGGCTGTGCACGCGAGCCCTGTTTATATTTGTCCGGAAAAACAAGCTCGGCCCGCGCGTTAGCGCAGTCCCCCCGCTCGCGGAATTTACGGCACTCGGCGGGTACTTTCGCACGGCGATTTCGAGCCAGGGCTGGGCCATTGAGGGTGGAGGAGAAGGTGCGGCAGCCACAAGACGTGGCTGTGATATCTGGCTTGGGAAGGAAGGGCGGAATAATCGTCGTACGTTGAGTCGCGATGCGATGATACCTCGGTGTCCCTCATTTACGCCGGTTGCCGAGTGCAGCGCACGCCTCCGTGAAAGAACAATACCGGCACGAGGTGGATCCGGTGAACACGCAATCCCGGTCCAACACACGTGAATAAAATTCCCCTCGCTTCGAGCTAAACTTTCCTCGAACGGCGCGTCTATTGAAGTCTGCCGTTCAATATGGTGCTCGCGGATATGCGTGGCCACGTTGAGTGAGCGAATATTTCAGACGTAACGGCTTAATACATTTGTTAAGTCAATTTTCGAGAGAGCAGCCGAATAGCTTGATGTAATGGAAAAGCTGGCTTATTTATTGTGCCCGCGGCTGAAAGCCGACTTCTGCCGCGCCAGTAATGCGGGCGCTTCGAAGGCCGAAGTACGCAGTCGAATCCTATCGGCGAGCTTTTGCAAAAAAGCTGTGTTACGCGAAGCGCACGGGAGAGCTTTCGTCTGCAGGGTGGGTCAAGCTCTAATCAAATGAAATCAGCGGGAGCGTACAGACCCCCATACATTGGCAAGGGACGCGTGTTCGTAAAAGGGCAGAATTTCATAGTTGAAATCCCAACTCCCGCTTGTCAGTGCCGCGCTCTCGCTGCGGCCTCCCCAAGCCCACGGGGCTGACGTTAAAAATCTATGAATAAATAACACATTACGTAAGAATCGTCGAAACCTTTTTACCGTTTTCCATCTTTCTCCTGCGGTGAAACCGACCGAATACACCGGATCGTTCGGAGCTTCTGTACACTCGGGTGGCCGCCGAGACCAAGAGTTTCTGCAGAATTTACGCCCTGTATTTTGTTCGGTAGGGCTCGGCGCTCGCTACCGAGATGTGGAAAAAAAGCCCGGTGAGCATCGGTCACATTCGCTGGCGATCAGACAATTTTCCGTCGAGCGCGCCGCGCTGAACCGTTACCCTGGAACGCGCGCTAGTGAAACACGCTTTGCGTAATGCCGTAGCACCGGCCGAGTGCCAGGCTAGGAACGAACCAACCTCCATCGAGCCCTCGTATGTGTCTATACAGAAAATAAACGCGAGGAGCCACGTAGCCCTGCCGCCGATCGGCGTATGCTCCGTCGAATACACAATTCCAGCCACGTAAAAACGACCTCTAGCGCTCGTCTCGCAGCAGACACGCTCTGCGACTGGACCGTTTCGAGATGATCAGTTTTGTACAATGAAATTTCGCAGGAGCTCCGAGCGAAGCGATGACTTGCACAAGACGACATAAAGAACAGCGACGATATTAGCGTACAACATCTTTTTGCAAAATGGGCAAACGATACTCCGACATGGAGATGGATCACAAATAACCGCCGACTTAATATGGCTATTATGCAATATCTTTTTTCGATAATCCGTCTTCACGGTTACTCTAGAAATATTACGTAATCCCTTGGCCAAATATAATGGATACCTTATAGATCCGTGGCAGCGTGCAAGGATATCGATTCTCGATAACGATATCGACTCGAAACGTCTGGAAAGTCCAAAATACTATACATAGAAACGGATGTTTCAATACTGCACATACCGCAGACTAGAAACAATTACGAATTTAGCTCTAGCGGAATGGAGCAGGCGGTCGATACACGCGGCTAAAATGAATCGAACCGGATGTCTGTCGATTTGTTCAGGATTACGTCTCCAGGATCAATCGTTTTGGAGTTTAAAAGCCTTAGTGGCCCGATCGTTCACGTAACTCGCCTCCGCTACGCCTCCTCAGCGCGGAGCAATTGCCGAGGAAAGTTGACGCACAGCCGAACGAGCCCGCTCCATCTGGATGACTTCGATTGCGGCTAGAGGCAGCCTCGCACGGCGGAAAGCACGACACTTACCCGAGCGGGCAATAACAAGCGAGATTATTTAACGTGACTTTCACGAGGATAACCGCCGCGGCCGGCCAGATAATTGCACGTCCTCTCCCGCTGTCTCCGCATGCCTGGCTCCCCTAGTTCGAGAGCACTCCTGTGTGCTTCGTAAGATAGAGCCAGCCAGCAGAAAGAGAAAGAGAGAGGGCGAGGACGAGTGCAACAATCTTCGGTGTTGCCTCGGCACATTAAGCGACCGTAATTCTTAAGAATGCCCCGTTAATCTCAGCCCTGGGTTCTGAAAGGCGAGCATCTCTCAAGGAGGCGGGCGCCAGCGAGTGCGATCATTTTCCACCGTGTACACCGCTTTTTTCCCCGGGGCAATGCCGAGCCTGTAACTCGCGGCTGCAGTGCACGCGGAAGAGATTCGCCATGGGACATTCGCGCGGAGAGATTAAAGGTGGGCAGGAAGGAGTATCATCCTCGTTTACACCGGGGGGGATAAGGATCAGAGGAATAGCGGGCATAAATATCGGGCTGCGCAGCTCTATCTCCCTGGCAGCAGGCATAATCGGATCGTTGCCCTCGAATCACCTGGCGATACACTGGCTAGTCCCTCGACGCGCGAGGACGCGCGCGAATCACTGGAAATCGGAGAGCGCGATTTCCAGGGGTTACAGGATCCCGCCGGTCCAAATGCCGCGATAATCTCGGCCCGCGTCATCAAAGGTGATGCGACATTTAAATCCCCCCGGGAAGTGCGCGCTTTGCCGCCGATGCAGACAGAGGCTCGCACTGTAAACACTTGCTACTACTGTGAATCAGAGGCGCAGTAGTATTGCGAAGGATATTCCGATCCTGTCGAGGGTCCCATGACTCCGCGCAATTCCTGCGCCCAACGCCGAGCGATCCGCCGGTTTCTCTCTTGTCAGATATACTCGCCTCGCCTTCCCTTCGTCCAAGGTAGGAGCAGACATATACGAGGAATGGTACTAGGTAGAGGAGGACGGAAAGAAAGGCCATCGGGGAGGGAGACAAACTGGTGTGCGAGACGAAAAACAGTCTCTGTCTATAGTCGACAGTTCGGCCATGCAATCGGGAGAGAAAGAGAGTCGGGCTATTCTCGGACCACCGGGTCCGAGGTATGAATGAAAAATAGACAGCACTCTCTCTTGTACAGTACAGACAGTTCCATCCAAGGATAGTACACAGTCCTGTAATCCTTGCGGGAATCCGCTACCTTTCGAGCCTCTCATTTCGAACGAAATAAACCTTACAAACTCTCTCTCTCTCTCTCTCTGCTTCAAAATACTTTGGGACGCTTTACTCCGGCTGGGAGTAAGGCCGGAGTCTTGACGAAGAGACGCTTAATTCGGAAAGTACAGGGATACCGTATGAGTGGTCTGGAAGTGGTCTTACAGGTAGAATATTGCGCGTGCTTGCTGACGGCTCTCACTCTGGAGTATCTGACACCTACCCAGCGACGAAACTGAGTCCTGGGGCACGGGCGTCCTTTCCGGCTGGCGATCCTTATCCCAGCGACCGGTTCCCGGGCTCGCCGGCGATCACTGATCCCCGGTCATCGTACCGTATCCCGCACTGGCTGCGCACCGATGATCCCAGCCCACCATATCACCGGGATGCGATTTGTTAAGCGGGAAGCACACGTGTGTCAGCGGCAACAACGAGCGAGCGGCGCTAACGTGTTCCCGAGCGTGAACAAAGAGGCGCGTCGCCACGGCTAGGAAGCCGAGGGAGAGAAGGAAACCGAGTGGAATAAGGGCGAGAGCGGTGAGAGCCGAGTGGACCAGCCAGGATGACGCAGACGGCCAGGTAGGTAGAGTGTGGAAGCGGAGAGTGCGAGAGTCGGCAAGGTACCGGGGCACTGGCGATACTGGAGGAGTAGAGGATATACGTGAAAAAAGAGCAACTAAGAAGATCTAGGGGAAGCCAGGTGGAGTAGAGTCCGACGTTACGAAGTACCGACACAAACGAGAACGCGTTCCGCGTCGCACTGAGGGACGGCTCGTGACTCCGGCGCGTACGAAGACTCCGAGGACAACGACTTCCCCCTCCAGCTCCAAGTTCGACCCAGCTGTGCGGCACCCTCTGCCTCGCTCGCCTCTCCAAAGGCCTTTCGCCCGCTCGTATAGTCAATGGGATTAATGCTCCGGCTACTTCCAACTCGTGCTTTCTACTCCGCATATCCCTACCTCCTCGCGGAGGAGCCGCGAGATCGAATATGCTCTCGCCGCCTCTCGTCAAATTCGCCCGCTCGGTATTGACCTGCTCTGCATCCAGTGGTAACAGGATAGTCGTTAGTGAGACATCAGTAATGCCTGCCAAGCGACATGAAGCATGCGTTCCCTCATACGCGAGATAGTGGTAAGCCCGGTGATAATAGTGCACAGGTGCTAAGGCTATCCCGCTGCTTTATCACTTATGGTCTGACCTATACCGACCATCTTCACTTACAGTGTCCGCCGCTCGCCCCGCAGCCCGTTATCCGCGTCGTCCATGCCGCCGGAGCACCCTCTCGCCCCTTCCAACCCCTATCCCCTCCTGGCCAACCTTTCGAATGATCGCGCACTCCGCAATCCCCACCGCTCGTCGCTCGCGGCACCCCCCTCTCCCTGTTACTTGACCTTAGTTGGTGTTCGAGCGAAAGGTACGTGATCCTGAACAAGCGAGCTCTCCTCTAACAGGACTCCTGATGACGCTCCTCCCAGATAAAGAATCCTTCCGACGGAATCACGCACCGATACGCCGGCTCGTGTGCCGCCCGGACATATCCTTGGCCAAAGTCGCCGAGCCAGGAGCAGTCAAGGGCCTCGGTTTTTCAGGCTAACCTTGAGCGAGAATTCCGCGAGATACTGCCGCGGCATCTACTCCTCGCTTTTACTATACCTCCCAGCAGTGAAATGAGAATTTCCCAGAGGTCGAGCGCGGATGTAGGCGCATCAAGTTCAATAACCGGAATACCCGGGATTCCCGATGCAATTGGATATCCAGCGGCCCCCTTTATTCTTTCATTCGATCTAGTAGAGCGCGGAGTGCTCGCTTTACGGGAGAATTTCTATTTCGACGGGGGAGAGGCCGGCGAGTTTCACTCACCCCCCTTAGACATATCTGCGGCGGGGGTGCGCGTGTGTGTTGAGTATATCGCTTGTTCGCCACTCGTGGCTGGTCGCCCTCCAACACTAGGCGGCGGCGAGCGCGCGCTTTGATAGTAGGGGTAGATCGGCGCCGTAGGGGTCTCTCCTGCCACGGTATCAACCTCTACACAAGCTCATTCAACCCTCCCGCCTTGCCTGTGTCCCCTCGGCCGTCCAGGGGCGCAGTTCGGCTCGCGAGCCACCCCATCGTGCCCCCCCCCCTCTCGCTCTCTCTCTCTCTTATTCCAGCTTTTCGCTCAGGTTCACGCACCCTCCACTTCCGCCCTCCGTCGCCGCGCTCCTCGGGACCATAGGGCAGACAGGACGAACCACCTTCTAAACCGACTCTGCTCCTCTCTCCACCCTCTTCTTTTTTCCCTGCGCCCCAGTCCAGCCGACTTTCATAACGATGTAATCTGTTTATAATGGCCGGCGAAGGGCGAGGTTTTCAGAAAGCAGCTGCAAGCAAATGTCCGCGGCGTAAGTCGTGCTTGAAGGATAACGAATACTATCATCGAGCTGGACTGCCGCGATTATTGTAAAGCAGGACAGAGATGTGACGAAACCGATTCGCGGTGTAAAAAGCTACTGCATGTAACTCGGATTCTAGGACAGACTCCTGTGGTTACGTTCTCTGGCTATGGCCTCTGACTTCCCCCTGCCTCCTCTTCCTCTCGGCCTGTCTTTCTGAAAAATCCGATTGCAGCCTGCGCGAGTAATTACCTTACGAAGCACTCTATTAGTGGCAGTTGCACCAGTTCGAGCTTTGATTACGTTTTCACGCACGAGAGCGATTCCTCTTTAACGAAATCGTGTGGCCTCCCGACGATACGTGTGCACAAGCATACACGTACACCTGCTCTGCTCTACAAAAGAGGGTAGGAACTCGGCGCCCGGTAAATAGTTTCGCGTGCAGATCAGTGAGCACGATCTGCAAGATTTCACGCACTCGCATGTGCATAATCGCGGACGTAGTTATATCGTGCAGGTAGGAGGAAGGCGGGAGAGGAAGCGAGATGAGTCATTGCAGTAAAAACAATCTCGGGATTAAATGCTGGCCGATATATGTGGAGCACTTGCATACTCTAATAACTTCGACCCTAGCAGCTAGAGGGGAAAGTAAGTACGCGATTACCGATTTTTCATCGCTAGAGGAAGCATCGCGATGCGACTCCAATTAGATGCGGCTCACAGCCTGATGCTCACTAGGAAAATTATCAACAATATTGCTCTCCGCGTATACCCGTCGTGTCGACCAACTCGCTTACTCTATTAATGAACTACCGGAAGCTTTAATGTAAATGGAAGCAGGCTCGAGCGTGTTTGAATAAACGATCAAACGCCGCCAGTGAGCCACACTCATTACAATAATTGGCGAACTGAGTCAATCAATACATGCTTTTTCGTATGTCCCATACAAAACCGAAACTGATTGCCTCGCGTGATCGGGACGCGGAGTATTGAATTACTGAATTCAGTCAGGGATTGGAGGTAGTGTTTAATTTCTACAAGTTAATTACTAAAATCTAAATTATATTTTTGATAAAATGTATTATAAAATCCCAATTATAAAATCAGAACGATTGCGCGCTCACTATTGGCTGTTCAAGCAGATTCGCGAGGGTAATTGATGCGACTTCTGGGGACTAGGGAGGTGCCCTAATCA
This sequence comes from Crossocerus cetratus, assembly GCA_963675795.1. Classification (NCBI taxonomy): domain Eukaryota; kingdom Metazoa; phylum Arthropoda; class Insecta; order Hymenoptera; family Crabronidae; genus Crossocerus; species Crossocerus cetratus. Next base: position 12,398,316 of record OY776666.1, on the reverse strand, counting down.
AATGAGTAATGGTGCCGAGTAACTGTATCCCGATGAACCGAGGTAATGATTAATGACGCGTTTATTCATTACTTGCCGGAGCTCTCGTCACTCGATTCTTTGATTTTAATCTAGCAAGAGGGAGCAGAATTAAACAGGGAAGTTCTACCCCACCGGCGCAGCCCCCTTTCCCCAAAGTTCTTTAAGACTGGACTTAGCTGGAAAATAGCTTTTATCCCAGGTGTGACGAGTTCTCTAATGAACTTTCACATTAGAAAGTTTTCGGGCACTTTTCGATAATGTATACCATAGGGACACTCCGTAGTCTGCTTCCTCTCTCACCTGTCCGAACACCGATGGTAGCACCTGTGTATTCCGAAGCTGAGCGCGTCGCCTCCGTGTAACGCCTGCGCGTCCTTAACCTCAGGTGAGACTGTGACACGTAAACACAGTGGAGAACTGTCAAAAACGTGAGGTACTGTTTCTTTAACACCCCTGGAACCATGGTAATTATATTCACTTCTTATACTTTTTCCCATATAGCAATTTAAAAAATATCATTTTACAACTAGCTTTAACTTTATCAAACTTCAAGTGAACTCTTATATTTTTTCATTGTGTATTTATATTCTGTTACTCCAATATCTCGCATTTCATTTTTTAGGCTCGCTATTTTCGCGAGGAAGATATTGATGGTATGTTCTACTCAGTTTCGTCAATTTTTTAATTCTTTTGTTTTAAAACTTCGAGTCCCAGATAAATGAAATCGATTTTCCTCCACAGAATTCAGAGAATGTTTCTACTTGTTTGCGAGAAACGGACACATTCGCACGCTGGATGAACTCACCATAATTATGAGGTCGCTCGGATTGAGCCCGACTATCGCCGAGCTCAACAAATACTTAAAAGAAAAGGGTACGTTTTCGGTGGGCTGAAATCATTTTTACAATATATGTTATATATTTGAATTCGATTTTAGGTGGTAAGATGTCCTTTGCGGATTTTTTGGAAGTCATGCATCTGCAAACGAGAGCGGAGGATCTTCCGAAAGAAGTGATAGAGGCCTTTCAGGCCGCTGATAAATCCCATAGTGGGACGATACCTGCCAGGCAGCTGGCACACATGTTACTCAACTGGGGCGAACAGCTGAGCAACAAAGAAGTCGAGCAGATATTCCGGGAAGCCAATGTTTCCATCAATGGTCACGTGAAGTACGAAGACTTCGTGAAGATCGCTTGTGCACCAGTACCTGATTACTATTAAGATTTTTATATCGTGCCACGTGACATTGTATTTATTATACAACTTGCCTTAATCGATTTTAAGCTAAAACGGCTCAAGAAAAATGTATTTTTTATTAGAACAAACATGGCTTCCCAAGAATTAAAGGGATAAAACCTACCTTACCGAGAGTACTTCATCTGTATTAGAGGATAGCTGGAAAAGTATGGCATCCTTTATTTTCAAATTTCCAACACTCCCCGCACTATCTTTATTAACACATCGAGGCTACATGAATGAGCGAATCGTGCAAAATCAAATCGATAAAAAATACCATACGCCACTGACGTGCCCGGCGCTCGCAGTCGGTCGACATCGAATGATCCAGCGAGACAAACTGATGGGAACTTGCAGCGAATCTGTCTTAACGAAAGAGAATTGGCAGGACTGCACGAATTGACGTCGATGTCTATAGGTACGGCGAGTCCTCGTCAATATTAATGAAGATGGTCGGGCTGGGTATTAGCCGTCCTTGGGCACGTCGCTCGTCGGTGGTGAACCGCACAGAATGACGGCGGTGCTGACGACGGTCGTCAGTAGGAAGACGCAGAAGAGAGCACGGTCGCTGACAAGGGCGACCTGCTTCCAGTCCAATTCGGTTCTCTCCCGTCGGTCTTGCTCGGCCAGCCGCCTCTCGTTCTTCTCGATGGTCGCGTGCACCCTGTTCAGCACCTTGGACCACTGGGCCTCCAGGACACCGCCCTCCTTCCCGAGTTCTGCACCACGTTTTTTCTGTCTTATCATCGAGCCGCTGCTCCAGGGCCTCTCCTTTGCGCCACCCGAGTCAAGTGTACCTTGTTCTTAAGTCGTGTGTATATCGTGTCGTTATGTCGATGTTAAAGCGCAACGAGCATTGTCGTGCAGGGGTTTAAGGGTGGGGGGGGGGGGGGGGGGAGGAGAAAGGGCAAACTTTCTCTCCCAAGGTCTCTGGTTAAGTAGACCCTCGAGAAAACTTGAGGGTGGAACACTTACCTACACTGGAACTCGTGGCGTTCCCTTCTTCCCGTCTGCTTACGTACTTCGGTGAAGATTGGGACTGTGAGAAGTCGGGCTTACAATGCAGGGGACAGTTGTTCTTCCGCCGAGGGGCTTCCACGGGATCCTGCTGTGAGGAACGAGTCTTTTAACACTGTCAAGATTGTCGTATTGAGACTGTCGTTACCGATTTCCGCTCCTCTTGAAAGCTCAGGAAGACTATCCTCGCCAACTTGTCCAGGACTAAAGACCTGACTATGCTGGGCACTCTCGTGCCCTGGACCCCACGGTAGTGGAGATTCAGTGTGACCACAGCGAGTCCTGAAGCGAAGGTCACCAGACATATGCTCACTCCGTAGTAGAGGCCTGCAATGAATGAGGAGACACTCAAAAATGTGTTATAGGCTCCGCGGTGATGGGCGACTAGATTAATCCCAGTTAATTTGCCAGTCGTACGAAATCTAGAGAGATCCTGATGCCCGGGCTAATTGTCAGCGGTCCGTGAAAGAGACCCAGGTGTCGGACACGGAATTCCAGGAGGGAGTTGGTCGCGGTTCCCATTGCTTTTTGCAGCAAATGCGGTTGGAATTTCGAATGGGACACCGGGGAATTTTCAATCAACGCGCGGCTACACTGTACTCCGCATCGGTCCTCTGCTGGAATTTCGCCGGGATCACATCTGGGAATTTTCAATAGCCCGTCGCGACGCCAACCACCCTCTCCCACCCAATCCCTGTCCCACCTATTATTATTTATGTATGACGAGCGGGCCAGTCCTACTCGCCGGAGGAACTAACGAGCGGAATAACTGTCGCGAATTTCCAAAGGGATGCGGTATCTATTTTTCTCTCCCTTTCGCGCGGCTGCAGTCAATTCCAGATATTATTAAGCTCGCGTGCATGCTCCGGCGAGCACGGATAATGATCGGCTGTCCAGATTTCCGTGGGACGTTGCCGCGTATATCCTGCAGATATTACAGGAGAATAAGGACGCCGGGATACATAACCGTGGGAGCTCCGAGCGAGCGAGATGAAATTTGCAACAGCCTGTCGGGGAAGTCGAATGAAACTGATTGGAAAACTACTTACTTATTAGGGGTGTCTTCTCGGTCGGCGGAAGTGTCTCCCGAATGGTCATGAGGAAGACGGTTATCGACAGGAGAGCCGAAATTCCCAGGGTGACTTTCTCGCCGGACTCCGATGGCACGTAGAATACCAGCAGCGCTGAACAAACCAGGGAAAATTCGCTGAAACTTTTTTCACGCGCACGCTTTCCTCGCGGAATATCGAATGATAGGAATCCAGGGAGGCCGGCTGGTGAGTTCGAGTGGCGGTGACTGGTGATAAAAGGAGCAAGAGATTGAGAAAGTCTCGCTGGGATATGGCTCGCTATCGGGCGGCTTTTAATTCAAATTTGCATTTAATTCGGCCTCAGGTTTCAGAAGGAGGGGAGATTTCTTTTTTAAAAAAATCTTAATTCCGTACATGCCTTTCGAGGAGCACCAGCCAGAGCTTCATGGTTCAGCTGGTTTAATGAAATTTTCTGTCGCAAAATCGATAACGCTAACTGACTCCACTTTCTTAAAGGGACGAAACTATGTCCCTATTAGATCGAGGGGCTGATAATAAAGGGACAAATTTACTCAATATAATCGAATGTTGGCTTAATACTATGTAAAAATAATTAAGGGCGTGGAGAATAATTAGTAAGAACTCACCGACTCCATTGATGAGGATGCATGGCAGGATCAAATTGAAGATGTAGAACATCGGTCGTCTGCGCAACCGAATCTCATAAGTAATGTCCGGATAAGGTTCCGGACAGCAGGAATAGTTTTTCACATTCCTCGTGGCCGTGAAATCAACCAGATGGAATTCCCCGTTCGTTTGATAATTGCTCATGTCCCCTTGTTCGCTTTGCCTCTCGAGCTCCAGCTATTGCGTGCGTAGATAAATCTTTCAGTTCAGTTACACGTCGGTCCATGTTACAATCACCGAGGAGGATCCGATTACACGTCGAAATTTGCCAGCAGAGACCGCGAGATTGGAGCTGACGCGTGAAGCGATAGCGAAAGAAACAGGCCTGTTTCTTTGTACAACTCGGGATGTTTAGAGTCTCGGATGGAAATTTCCCGAGATAGACCATTAGGCCCGTGGAAAAACATTACCGAGAATGGCAAGGGGAGGTGGCGAAGGCCCTTGATAGTCCGCGCGGATAAGAGGCAAGTTCTGTGAGTCGTTCGCATTTCCAGAGTTTCAGGCAGGACTCGCACGCCACCGAGGGAAAAAACGAGTGCGAGCGCGGAAAATGTATTCAACGCGACTGCGGGATAGGAAATGGGAAAACTTGTGAATGGGCTGGCCTCATCTGTCTCGACACTAGCGTGTCAAGTCGAGCACCCGACGAAATCGCAATCGCATTGAATTCTTCCCCGCATGCGGCGGATTAAGCTCTCCTATTTCGTGCGTCCCCTGTCATTTTTGGGAGCCGGTGAAGCGACATTTTCGATTTAGCCAGAAGCGCGCAACTGCGACTACCTCCAAAGTACTACTCTCCTCGTCGACGGCGGCGAGCTCGTTGCCGAATGGACACTGTTTCCATTGTATACATGCTTCAGATCCAGCTTTGATCTTCCGCTCATTCCACCCGCTGTTTCTACGTCTGTGTTATTCTAACGCGGACGCGCCTTTACTGGCGGAACGAAATTACTGTCCTCTCAGGAGCAAGCGGCCCTCATTTCCCTATTAGCATATGCATACTCTCATCGCTCCCGGCGACACCACCGCCTTATCATCCTGATCGCATGAATTTTTCGCCAGCGAGATATAATGAGAACGGAGTACCAAATCGTTGTACAAGCTCGCTGGGCCAAGGAGACTGCCAGGAAAGGATGTGAACTTAAAGCGCGCGAACAGTTTTCGTGTTTTGATGTAAAAGGATGAGAACATCGGTTTTATATCGGCAGCAAGTTCTGCATTTTTATTATAAAACACGGAGTATGTGAAACACGCGGAGCATCGATTTCCGTTGTCCCTGGCAAGTGGGCCAACGAATTCCTGAAGGTTTCCCTGTGTACGCCTACGCCCAGCCGGACTAATTTGCCAGGTCGTATTCATTTTTAATGCGAATAATTAAACATGAAATCGCGCGACAGTCTCCATTACAGTTTACCTGATTCCCATCGTAAGTCCAGGATGCCCACTTCATGGCGCATCGCTGCTCGTCAAAGGGGAAGAACTCGACGTCGATGTCGCAGCTACTGCGAAAAATGCCGTGACTCAACCAGACCACCTCGCCCGTGTAGCGGACAATGACATTTGTGTTTATCACCGCCGAACTGTACTGCGGGTCTGCGCTGTGAACAAAAGGGGGCCAATTGTCTTCTTTGCGCGCGTAATGAAATCATCCACACTCTGCTAAGAGTAAAAGTTCGAGGTCCAATCAACATTGATGGCGATGAGACTTACTTGTTGTACAAAATTGTGTCGGGTCGCCAAACACGATTGTAGGGCATTCGAATCACGCGAATCCCGGCGAATTCCGAGACATTCCATTTCAGATGATGGTCCGTCCACTCTTGCGTCACCCAACAGTTGGTCGTCAGTATTTGATTTTTCTCGTCCTGCAATGACATTTAAAATGACCTTTCCGCTCTTCCAATAAAATGCCCCATCTGCCCCACTTTCGCCCTTCCCGGAAAAGATGTACCACGCGAGATAGGAAAATGGGTGGGTGGATTACACGCGCCGTTTCCCGAAATTATCCCTGGATAATGGCAAGGCGACAGATCGGTGGCTCGACTGATGCACAGTCGACTGAGATTTAATCAAACATATCAGGTCGAAAGACGCTCCTAATAGGCCAAGCCAATATAAATGTTCCCGTCTTCGCGTGCGGCTTTATGGACAGCAACAGCGATTTATCTTTGTTATCTCCAACTACTTGCCACCCCCATTCTTCCCTGCGAGTCCCCGGCCACCGCGTCTCAGCCCCTCGAGTCATTTCTTGACGGGCGCGAGACGCCGCGAAACGAAAATGGGCGAAGCTTCACCCGTCCTGGGAGAGAGTGACGATCATACACATCGGGCGGGAGAATCTAGCAGGATATTTTCGATGATATATGACTTGCGATGACGCTCGGGGGCGAGGCACCGGGAGCGTGGCAAGTCCAATTTACGGATCGGCGCGCATCGAGGACTCGCTTGATCGCACCTAACACCCGGCGATGGTGCAAGGGTGGCGGCTCCTCGCCTTTTTTAAAAGTGCTCGCACTCCACTACTTACAACATCAATAATCTGATGGAGGGCGAGGCCGAAGACAACGGTCAGGGGTTGCGAGGAATTTTTAGCCGGTCGCACACCAGCATCGTAGTGGTCCAGCAGGTACTTGGTCAGTCTGTACTCGTGCTCGTCGCCGAAACCTGCAACGCGAAAAGCGATTGTTTACCGAGAACCATAAATAGAGTAATATTCATCTCGGGACCCTGCGAAAGGGCAGGTGAGTCTTAATATCGTTGAGCAGGTGGGCTAATTAAGCGTCACAAGTGAAACGCCCGGACTCTACTGTCTCCTCGCGTTTATTGCTGTCACCTACGTCAGCGAATGTGGAACTTCTCTGGCGGATTCCGGGGCGACCTTAAACTTTATAAATCCCAGGCCGCAGCCCCAAGGCCGACAAGGAGCACGGCGCCAATGGATCAAAGTGTAATAGATTAGTTGAATGATCAAATAGTGGGCGGTGCGCGTGCGGCGGATTCAGGGCTGCTTTCGGGGGGTAAAGGTATTCGACAAATTCTCTGGGCACCCTATTACTCTCGATTCCTCCTTGCCGAGCCTTCTCTAATCAAGAATCTAGTGTTCCCGATTATTCAATTAGAAGGACCGGCTGCATAACTTTCGAGCTGGCTGGACGGCTAAGCTGCTGTTAATTAATTAAAAGAAACTTTTCGTCATGGGAGATGTCAGGCAGGTAGTATTCCCGCTAATGAAACGGGAAATGTCGGCACGATTGCGACGCTTCCAATTGGACGTCGTAGCACTCTAATTCCTTTCATTAGTCGGGGATATCTATTATAGCGTTTCCGATCGGTACGTTGGAGCGTGAGCCCCATTGAATTAGCCATTGTACCCGCAGCGCGTGGCGAAGCCTCGGAAAAGCTCGGCTAATCTTCCTTCAATTCCATCTTTTCTCCGTCGGTCATGGGCGTCGCTTTCAAACCTCAATTAGATAAAGGATCTTGCGCGGGAAACAATGCCACTCACGATGAAAGGTTCATTCTCGCGAGGCGCGCTCTGATCGGGTGCGAGGGCCGGCAAGTTTTTTCTTGATCTTCTCGGCGCCCCGTCTTCCGGCTACGCGGAATAAAGGAACTATCTCGGCCAGGGTGCGCCGCTTTTTGATATACAAAGGGCACTCGCCTTGGTACCTTAAGGGTCAAAATAACGTGCAATTAACGGGAAGACTAGTCCGCCTCTCCAAGTAGAACGCGCTCTCAATGCTCGCCGGGGTTTTCATGCTCGCCGCTCTCTCTCTCTTTCTCACTCTTACCCTCGCACTTCTCCCTAGCCCTCTTCATTTCCCTCATCTCTAAAGCTCACCAGGAAACTGGCACGAAAAAGATTCCCCGAGTGGCCGTGTCAAGGAACTACCCGATGCCGTAACGAATTTCCTTCCGTCAGATTCGGACCCCGGCGTGTTTTGCTCTGAATAAGCAATAGATGCGAGATAAATTATTTTTGCACTTCTTCCTGTCCCGTAAATGATATATGACGAGGAATCGCGAAGGCTTCGAGATCCATCGGTGGTTGGACATGATACTCTCATCGTATTGAGGGAATCGATCCTAGGGGGCTATAATTTATAACGATATTTCACACTTCACTCGAGACCTATAAATTCTGTCCCATGTCTTCCTGGTACTCGCCTAGTTCTCTGCACCATGCGCTACCAAGCCTTTTATTATTTTTCTTTGAGCTTACTTTGACTGGAACGATTATTGATACAGAAAGGTGTTGGTCAAGTCATTAATAATATGAAGAATCGTGCTGAAAACGATTCGGGGGTGGATTGGTAATATTGTAAATCAATTGTTAATTAAACACGGGTGAAACACTAAGCGTCGCAACTGACCACGAGTGCCGGGCACACGCTTCGACGCCGAATTTAGCATTCACTTTTAATGAGTATCCAACACTTCAATTAAAATTGAAGTCAATATTGACGCATGCGTTCCGCATAATGGATGTTTATTGGATACATAGGATTACCGCACTGGTCATTGTATTGTCACAGGATTTTCCGCAATACTGAACCGCTCGACAAATCAACGTGAAAATGAGGTTCTATTATTTCGGAACGAAGCGATGTCTCCTTACCAAAGCTTGATCCCCGTGGGAGCAGTGGCTCGCGGGGTACTCTTAATTCAAAAACTTTGGTGAGTGAAAAAGGAAAACACTCGGGCGAGGTATTTCCTTTCCCCTTTAGCATCCCAAAGAGCCACTCGGACACGGCCGGACGAAAGGATCACGGCATTTTTTTTTTGGGTCGTGTCCTTCGCCGGAGCCCGCGTGTCGCGAATCTGCCAATAAGTCCGAAAACTAACCGAGAATTTAAACCGGAAAACGCCCAACAAAAGCGAATGGAGTAATTGTTTAATACCTTTTGCAGTAAAGCGGGATGTGTGTTAAAGGGAATCCAATGGTGGGATTTTTGGAAACGCGTATGCAAATCGAGTGATCAGGAATTATGGGATTAAAGGGATGAAACGAATCTGCGGTATAACAGATGTAAACGATCGCGAGAACTGATAGTAAGGGTGATAGCTCGATTAGAGTTGCTAATGTTGGCCCACACTTTGGCTAAGATTAACTGGGATCACGGGGCATTCGAGCTGCTAAGTATCCTGTCGTGTTTCTTTACGCGAAGAATAAGATGACAAATATTTAGAAACACAGAACTTGTGTACAACTCAATCGCGAGATTCTAGAAAAGTTTGAGAGAGCGCGGAATTGGATTGCCCAACTGCAGTGAGCACTTTAATCGCTGTTTTCTTCAGTCTTTAATGGCACTGTAAATTGAAAAAGTTGCGCTGCTCAAAAATCTGATTATTTCGCGGCTCACGGGTAGCGGGGATTCAACCGAAGGCCGAATGCTAATCGATTGGCCATTTCACTATAATTTCCGAAAGCCGTGAGAGTGCCCCTTCAATTTTGCTAGTTAATGCATTTAGCAAGATCGAACTTTGCGGTTATTGGATAAACGGAGAATTATCGGTACCCTCTAGCCGTGAAGGGGCGATTCGTTTAAACTGCCGATCAGCTGGACCCCATGCTGTTATTATTTAATAATGCAATCGATGATCGACGAGGAATTGCAGTTGACAGGCAAAAATAATTGGTACTGGATTTTATTACTTGGGTAAATCGAGCTCATGATGGATCGTATGCGATTATTCGAAAATGATATCACTTATAACAACCGATAAAGTAATTCCATAGGGATAAAATATTAACGAACATGTAACACGAAACCGAAAAATCAAGAGTGGTAAGACCACTGTCATATAATTCTGGCAGAATGCAAGTGTTTACATTAGAGTGATCGATTGTGAATGCGACTACTACAAGACGTTCTACAATTGCCATGCCAAAGAAATGTTATAATGCAGAACGATACAGTGTAAAACTAATTAATCAAATAATGCAGGGCTTACCATTTCCGAAGACAGTAGCTAGAACTCCGTAGTACAGGACGAGGAGCAAGAGCGACATGGAATTGAAGGCCTACTTGTCTCGCAGCTCGCCTGTCCTCGACTGGCGTCCGGTGGTTGCATCCACCGCACAATTTTGACCCTGAATCCCGCGCTACCCCTACCACGAAGGCGAATCTCGACCGAAAATCGCGCAGGCGTTACAAACACGGATACACGAAATTCTTCTTTACCAAGGCTGATTCGAGTAATTTCAACTGCGATTCTAAAATGAGCAGGCCGTTGAACTTTATTCGTGTAGCTATAGGAATTAGAAAACGTGCAACGGAAGTCTTAGGATAGAAATAAAAGGACCTCCAAAAACATTAAAATGAAAAAAAATGCTTAGTTTTAATAACAATGTGGAGTAAAGGGGGAAATTACTTATGACTAGCTGGTGTTTTGTAGTTCAGGGATTGCATGGAGCGAACAGTGAAGAATGATACTGCAGTTGCCCTGTGGTTGTCTTCCCATGTTTTATTCGAAACAAATAAAGATTATGGGTTAACAACTATATTGTTGTTGGTAAAAATGTTCACTTCGCCGCTGGCTTGGCTTTCGCTGCCTCTGGTTTCGTCGCTGCGGGCTTCGCTGGCTTCGCTGTCTTCACTTTCTTGATGCCTCCGGCTTTCTTGGCTGCCTTGGCAGCCATGATCTGCTTCTTACGCCTCTCCAGGAGACTCTTGGTCTTCATGAGTGGAGAGTTCTTGGGGAGCTCGATCTGTAACATGAACGTAGACATGAGAGATTTTCCAATGATGTGTTCCACAACTCTCAAGTGCTGTCGAATACTTACACCGCGCTTCTCAGCGAGTACAAGATCCTTCTCGAACTGTCGTTTCCTTGCGCTAAGGATAGCTGCGCGTTTAAGGACAGCAGCATACGGGTTGAGGCGTAACATAGCACGAGTGTTGGACAATGGGTTCAGTTTCTTCACGCTGCGCACGACCTTCCTCCTGCAAGTCAATAAACGCATTTGTTACACCATGTTTTCTCATCTGGTCATATTATTTAAATTATATTATATGCATCAGTATTGGTAAATTGTATTATCACTGTCAATCAGCAACACGGACCTGAGTATCATCATAAAGAACCGAAACTAGTTTGAATGTATAATATAACATATGTTATTGATACGTACTTCGGTGCTCTCAAGACTTTGCGGATTTCATCAGCCTTCAACAGCCTAGACAAATCTGTGTTGGCCATCTTAGGGAAAGGCAGGTTGTATCCTGCCTTAAGTTGGGCTTCCTTGCGCCATGTGCCGTAAAGAGCATCCAACTGATCAAAAGCAGATTTGGTCCAGATAACAAACCGACCAACATGACCACCAGGTGCCAATTTCAGGAGGTTCATCTTGTTGATGTTCATCAGGTCAATACCAGGAATGTTTCTGAACGCTTTACGGATACCCTAATGAGAAAGAATTGGAATTATTTTCCGAAATCAACGATGAAATGTTCTTTGTCGGAAAGACGTATGAAATACACACCTGATCTTGACCGTATACAATCAAAGGTCCACGGCGTTGAATGCGCCTGCGGTTACGCATCTTACCCTTACCGGCACGGAAGCGTTGCGACTTGTAGACCTATTGCAAATAAGGGGAAATGTTAGATGATAATTTAAAAACCGTTAGATTTTTAGAATTGCCGAAAAGGCAATGTTTGGTGAATCATACCCCCTCCTAGTAAATAAACTAGACGAGAACGCCTGACAACCAAGTTACTCTAGCACCTGATTGGAGCGTCACAGTTAATGGAATTAACATGGCCGCGGACATTCTACGGTGCATTACAATCTAAAGAGTACAAGCAATAAATTACCTTTTGGATGTCAGTCCATGCCTTGATGCGCCTCAGGAACATAACTGCCTGTTTGGTTTTGTTGTATTCCTGGATTTTGTCAGATACCACAAGGGGGAACTCAGGTACCTCTTGGATCATGTGTCCTACAATTAATCAAAGTAGAGTGTGAGTATCTGAATAATCATGGACTTAGCAATTTTGCTATATGATATTGAACTTCGTCAGATAAGACGCTTTGTTTTCTAAGCAGAGGCAAATCAGCAACACGGACCAAAGCAATTCATCATTCTCATATAGATTGTTTACCAGATGATTTCCCATGAGCTTGAGGGAAACTTACCCTTGGATTGTACAAGGGCAGGCACACCGGATGCAGCAATGGCAGAAACAATGGCATATCGTTTCTGGTTCACATTGATGCGACGATGCCAGCGTCGCCAGGGCTTGGTTGGAGCGAACATGCGACCACCTCTACACATGTTGCCGAACGCACCCTGACCAGAACGATGGGTACCACCACCACGAACACGGGGAATACGTGCTACGGCACGTCCAGTTCCCCATGATTCAGCAGAGGTTTGGTGACCTAAGAAAATCACACTGTTTTTAAACATTTCATCCCATAGATTTCATCTGCTTTTGGGTTAATAGAATACAAGGAATAACTGTTTCAACTATAACACTCACCAGCCTCCTTTGATACACAATATGGTTGTCTGCTGTTCTTGGAGACTTGTTGGTGAACGAAGTTCACGACATCGGGTCGGATGGGGGCTTTGAATACGGCTGGCAAGGAAATCGAGTCTCCCGTGGCGGCATTTTTGTCACTGTAGACCGTCACAAGCGGTCTCGCCGTTGATAACGACTGTAACAAAAATCGAGAAAAAGCTGCAAACGATTCCAGGCATTTGGGCTATTTCATAATAGACCTTTACCGTGAAAAACAATATAAATGAAATCTAAAGCAACAGTATACGTAGGAAAGATTAAGGGAAGTGTGTTAGAGTAGAAGTAAATAAGTATGACCCCCAACATAGTACACAAGTCCAACGAGAACTGACACAGCACATGGCGGACCGAGTAACGGATATGCTCCGAAGAAACTAATAATCGAATTTATGCTAGATTCAACATTATTTACTGAATCGTTTGGGGAAACTCGCACAAATATACGGAAAAGTGAGAAAGAACTGGTCCCAACTCGACGGGATGACAAAATACAAAGTGGATAGAGATCTATTACACGTGGTCACGAGTCCGGCACACTCAAGTCTGCATTCGATTACATATTTTCGCGATCCGGGGGTCACACTTTGCACACGAAATATTAATCAGGCTCTATACTACGTCGAAAACGAATAAGATGATGGGTTTCTTACCATCTCGCGTGCCTTTTACAAGTTTTCACGCATCAGACATAAACTAACCAGGCAGCCTACACGCCTTACCTGGTCATAAAGGAAGAAGGACGCAAGCGGAAATCGCTTAGCTGACGCCGCGCATGCTCGATGACACGGGTTCCTGACTCGATCGCTAGTGGCGCACTCACAACTCTGGAACTAAAATCGAGCGCTTGCAGACTCCAATTATTAGTACTTTTTAAATCTTTGCTATGTTTTATAAACAGTCGCCCTACATTATTGCAAAATTTTAATAAACATGACCTTTTCATGTATTGAGATGAATGCGCTCTTTTATGAGGGCGAATATTCCTGAATTAAATACTCGCCTAACCGGAACTGCGTCATATCGACGTAGAACTCGAATTCCGAGCACGAGATTTTGACGCGGCGTTTTGACACATAAACAAAGTCAGTGGTATAATAATAATTAGTGAACAATGGCTGGAGAAGTGATTGTTGACGCACTGCCTTACATTGACCAGGGTTACGATGAGCCTGGTGTTAGGGAAGCGGTAAGTAAGGAATTGCACTTATTACACTTATGATTACTATCTCGAGGTTATATGTTCGGTATGATTAGAGGAGCTAGATTCTGAAATTATTAATTATAATGGATATTCAAGGCATTGGCGATGGTCGAAGAGGAGACCCGCCGCTACAGACCAACCAAGAACTACCTGGAACACCTGCCAGTGCTGAATATTGGCGCCTTCGAAACGGACGTTATGAAGCATGAATTTGAGCGAATGCAAAACCGTTTGCCAATGGAAGTGCTAAGTATGAAACGCTATGAGTTGCCTCCACCACCTCCTGGCAAGATGAATGACCTGGCTGCCTGGAATGAAAGTGTAGAAAATAGCAGTGCACAATTGGAGCATCAGGCAACGCGGTACTACAAACAGAGTTTCCACAGACTTAATAATATAATAAAACTACAATGAACTTACTTGTACTACAACTTCTTTACAACTGATCGCAGGATTTGTAACTTGGAATTAATGATGGACTATGGTTGCGAAGCATGGAAATCTTACTTGGAAGTATTGGTTCAACTAGTAAGCCAAGCACAGAAACAAGTGCAAGTATTGAGGAAACAAATTCAGGAGGTCAACTGGCAGAGAAAGTCTATGCAGACTCAGGGAGGAGAGAAGCTCAGAGCTCTTGAGGCTCAGTGGGTAGGACTTGTGTCCAAGAATTATGAAATTGAACAAGCGTGTGTACACTTGGAGGAAGAAATGCAAAAGGCAATGGCAAACAAAGGGGAAGCAGTGGAAGTTAACGATGTACCTGGAGAAGAGGAACCTGATGTGCCAGGAAAAAGTGCCACAGAAGTGATGGCAGCAGAGATTACTGAACAGGAAGGCCAAGAGACTTAATAATAATTCTCCTGATATAATTTATGACAATTGACTGAATGCTGTCTCTCAGAGACTTAGATACATCGATAGGTTTAATAAAGCACAATTTATTTCATCATAGTTTACACTTATCACGCATGTTTTTTGTTTATACTTGCAATATACATATGTACACGATGAATATCACGATCTCTCTCTATATATATATATATATATATATATATATATATGACATACACTGTTAAGTAACAATTATTTATAACTCGCGGTATATTTGGGTGAATTTCATAAATAATTTTTGCTTGCATCGACAATATCGATAAGTATAATCTGCGATAGGTCTAGCTTGAAGTTAGATCTGTTAAGCTAGCGGGGGTACGTCGTATTCTTTATTTAATTACAAAGCGAGCAGATAAGCGTCACTCTCTCGACCATCATCTATCCATGTAGAAAAATACGTAACTTCGACGAGCGTCTAGGTGGTGCGACAATAGGAAAAGGTATTGAAAAATACTCGTTCGATTCAATTCGTCTCGTAAGAACTGCATTCGTCACTCAATTGTCATAATGATGTTTCACTGGCTCCGGAACTCTGCGACTGTAGTGGCAAACTGCTCTTATACCCAGTTGTGTCCTCTTCAAGCAGAGTTATCCGCTGTTTTAACGACTTGACCTGGAAGTGAAGTTTGGAGATTATTGTTTACATGTTGACGCCAATTAACTTCGCGGTCGAACTATCTTTGAAGTGAATTGAAGCAGTCGCCCTATATTGGAGAGCATGTTTTATTGAACTACTGCCGGTGCGTCTGCGCCAAGGAAAATCGTCGTTGGCGTTAAGTAACACACAAAATGGCGGAACGTATCTACGGAGCGTTACGTTCTCCGTGTGTGGCTTGAGCAGCATCGTCGCTCCGATGGACAAACTGCGCCGGTTGTCAAAGAAGATTGTGCGAAACTGGCCGGGATACAACATAATCGGTGAATACAGTTTACTACCGATATTCTTCGTTTCTGGTGCGGCACTCGAGTTTGTTATGATCCATTGGCACGCCGGCGAGGTTAACTTCTACAAGACCTACAAGAAGCACCGGGTCGAGGAGATAGTGGAGCAAAAGCTACGCGAACTTGCACAACAGGAGAATCGACAACAAGCCAGTCAGTGAGAAAGACCAACGGGCACATCGATTCAAAATGCCTGCTGGAATGTCAATGGCCCGATATGTGACTTTCGTCGTTGTTGCGATGATCACCACACTCACCGGTGCACAAACTGTACATAACATTTACAGACCCCTAGATGACTTAAATGAACTAGTAGAAAAAGCGCTCGAGGAAAGACTGCGACAAAGAAGCACTACTCCAGCGTGAAAGAAATGTGTACAGTAGAATAAACACAATAAACGTGAACATCAAAATACATGAGAGCATTTAGTGTTGCATCATTCATCTTTAATAGCTTTACATACAATTCTCTTTTACGCTTCAATCATACCTGTGCTGTATGCCTCTCTACCATGCCCAGCATTTGTTGCTCCAATTTTTTCAGCCTTGATTGGTACTTCTTTTTAGATTTTTCTAATGTCTGAACCAATGCCCTGGAGAAAGAATTGAATGAGAATCGTAACTAATTACTTCCTGTGATCATCCACAAACGTGTTTGATTACCCATTGGCCCTCTTGAGATCATTCACGAGCTCCGCAGATTGTTGATGTCTCAATTCCGAATTCTTGTTCACCTTGTCCAAGGTAGACACCAGTTCTTGTAATCGTTCCTTTAGCCTGGCCTCTCTACCCAAGGCTTCTATCAACTCGGACTCCATTCCTTCGCTCTCGTTGTCACTCATACCTCGATCCTACGAAAATGTCGAATTTCGAAGTATGCATCGATCGATACAACAGTTTCTTCTATTTGTTCACATACTTTGTTCGTGGCCATTGCCAGCAAGGCCTCTGTATCGCTGAGCTGACCCTGGAGATGTTCAATTGCTGCATGCTGTGCAGCGATCTGGGTATCCCGAGCGTTTAACTTCAATTCGATCGTAGCCCTCTCCTTTTCCAGGAGAAATACTCTTGCTCGTAGTTCTGCCTTATCCTCCCGCATAGCCATCAATTCCTAATACGTATTACCACTTAGTATGCCTGGTCTGTGAGAGTACTTAATCTAGGAAGTGATTCGCAAGAATAATGAATGAACCTGCATCAGAACTGCAGTTTCCAAGTCAAGCTTGCGAGCCTCTGCCAGGGATATGGTATTTTTCGAATTCAAAGGCTCGGCATGCAGGCTTTCCAATTCCACGGCGGTCGATCTGACCATTGCCCGCTCCCCCTTCAATCTGCTAATGTGCCTTCTGAGGCGTTGTTCATCTTCGACACACCACGTTGCTTCCGATCTACATAGAAAATACGCTTATCTCAAAGTTCATCCCGATAATTTGCGTGGGATAATTAAAAAATCGTGTAAACAAAATCTCACTCGTCGGACAGAATTAGACTGTCCTCCCACGGTGCGCTCATCGTATTGTGGCAATCGTTCCCGAGTTTATTCAAGACGTGATATGCTACATTCTCAGCCGCTCTTCTATTATCAATCGTGATGTTGTTTCGATCTGTTGAAAGGGCAATTTCGCTTTCGAGCAGAGCTACGAGTACGTCGTAAGCCTCTATTGCTCGATCAGTGAATGAGAGAGCTAATCGCAATGCCGTCGCGTTTGACTCATATTTTCCAACGAGAAGGCATAGTCTGAAACCATTCGATAGATTCAATGTCAAGTTTATCTGAATCTCATCGCACCATTCTATTCATAAGATGAAAATACCTATCACACTGGGCTTTGCTCTCATGCAACGTTAAAGCGAGTACAGCATTATTCGCTCGCGCGTGTTCAAGTCGACTGTTCAATCTTTCGGTCTCCACTTCGAACTGTTTCTCGGAACCGTTCAGTTCCTGAAGGTTCGACTGCTCCAAGAGATCCGAGACTAGATGTTCAGCGACCATCGTAGAGCACACCTGCAATATTTCATCCGTTATCGTGTGCACAAGGAATGACAGTGTTTAAGAACATTTCGCTCGTGTTATTCATTCGAGAGATATGAAGAGGTGGGATAGTGGAGAAGCGGGCGGGGAAAGCAATCTTTGAAAAATCGTTGCCTCGACACCTTTGAGGAAAGAGGCTTTTCCTAAAGTTCTGCTCGCGGCAAACGCCTGCGGCACGAGACAAAAGGGGTGCTGGTGGCTAGAAAAATGATACAGTACCCCGAGGTTGGTAATATCGGGTCCTGTGATGTGCCTCTCGTCCGTCCTTCTCAGTCTCACCCTCTCGGCCATTTTAAGAACCGGTGGTTCCTCCCTCGTTACGCTCTTTGTCGGCGGTGTCTGCAGGGGCGGCAAGAGTGGCGAGCAAGGTGCACTCAAAGGTTCCGGCGAGCTGGTGTTGCCTCTTGTCTGCGGAAATGAAAGGAGAAGCGGGAAACGCTGGATCAGGAGGGTTCATAAACATTATCGCGAAAGTGTTGGATGATCAAAAGACTCCCGGAAGGTGGGTAACGAAGCAAACAATCCCCTCTATCGTCTCGGTGCGTGCGAAAGCATACGTTAACGTTCGGTTAAATAAATACCTCCGAGTCCGATTGAATTCACCGCATTAAACCGACCATACTTTTTGCACATAAGCAAATACAGTTTCCTCACTCACTCGTAAGTCCCGGCGCGATGACTCACTGCCAGCAGCTTGCCTGTGATTGTTGGCCTGATTTTTATAATTGGAGAGCTGCGCTTGCAAGCTGACGACTTCGGCCCGGAGGGCCGTCACTTCGTCCTGGAGTGCAGCCACGGCGACGCTTTGGCAGGACTCCTCCCGTTGGGTTCTTTCCGGAGTGGGCGCTGCTGCTGGACTGTCCAATTGTTCCTGCTCGTTCTGTCGGACAGTGCAGTATTTACGTCACGTATAATCCTTCTATATCACCCTCATTGTAGTCTTAATAAGGGTTAAACGCTAGTTGTGTAAACCTTCGTTACAACATCGAGATAATTGGCTATTGAAGAGATATAACCGGCGCTCTTGTCATGTTTCGCTCCGTAATAGTGCTAATGAAACTCGATTATGTGCTAAGCGAATACGATAAAATATGAACTTAGAGTTCCACTACACTGTACTATACTTCAACGTCATAATTTTGCAAATTAACATTTCTATTTCTCGTAAAGCCTCTTACAAAAAACAGCGTAGCGCACTCGGAGACCAAAGTATTTTTCCTTCAGTAAAGGAGCTGCCAAGTAAAACTTTCACCCTTAATTGGCATGATTTCATTCCCAACGACTAATAGGCGTAAGCCTCCGACGGCGCAAACTTCCAACTTCCGCGGATCCTGGCGGCGAGTGAAGACAAGAACAATGCTGGCGAGAGTTAGAGGACAGCTTTTCTGTCCCAATATCCTCAAACTTTGATTGAATTCCGACCGCAGATAAAAGTCTTAATTTCCCGAAACTCGGAAGAAGAACTGGAATACGGCGGATATGGGCAACGCCCTTTTTTATAAATGTGAGCCACGAAAGACATCCTGTTTCGTTAGGATTAAGGTACTTCCTCCTGTCTCCGATCGTCAAAAGGTACTAGAATATACTCTACACATTGATAAACCTCGGCTGGTTCAAACGTTTCCTCCCTGTCAGCATAGCCTTTAGAATTTCAACACCTGCCAATATTTGATGCGTACCTCGGTAACACGATGTTCGCTCTCCTCGCCGCAGCTGGAATCGGCATCGCCCAAGGTTCGATCGCCATCCCCGTGAATGTCACCGCCGCCCTCGCTCTCCTCGACAGGATTCGTGATCGAGCCTTCGGCGTCTCGGCTGGTCTCAACCTCTGCGAACAGTGAATGCAAGGTAACTAATATTACTCAGCGATTTCAGCGAGTCCCATCATAACATTAATCAACAATTCCAAGATTGTGACTCCGATTGCCGATCGCGACACGGTCCCATTACGCTTCGAACAAATTCATCTGCGGTTCGAGAATGTTTTCTGTCCTCTCGCGGGATAACGAGATAGGGCATTTCCGGAAAGGTAGCGTCCGCTCACGTGGAAATTAATCCCGGGCGGAGATAAAGCGGGGCAAAGATTGGCCGTGTCGTAAATCAGGCTGGCGGGGTCTCTTTCGCTGGACCTAACGAGCGGGAGGGAATCGGCGATCCCTTACCGGACTCATCCTCCTCGGCAATTACGGTAGCGCGATGCCTTTCGAGCTGTCTACCGAGCTCCGCGATGACGGAATGCAACTCGGTCAGTCTCTCCTCGTGCCTTGCGGCTTGTTGCTCTGCTCTCTGCTCGGCTCGGGCAGCCTGCACCTCCGCTCGCACCAGTGCAGCCTCCGCAGCTTCCCTCGCACGGGCCGCTGCTACCAGCCTCGCATTCAGCTCGGCCACTTCCGAGCGCAGAGACGACAGGGCGGCCGCGTGCAACTGCAACAGAAACCGAACCCACTTCATTAGTAATATGTCCACATGATATTCACGCACACTGGCGATCCCAGCGGATCTGAATCCCCCTTGCATATAATTTGCAATACATAGCACGTGATCAGGCTAATAAGGCGGAAACGAACCGGCAGCACCGATACTTTACCAATTAGGAACTAACCGGAATTATCGCTCTTTATCACACGTACGTTTATCCAACGTATTTTCCTGATTTCAATACAGTAATAAATAATAAATCAGGGTAACCCGAATATAAGAGGTTGGATCGTAAAATTGATGTCCTTGCAACTGATTGACTCATCGCTCGACGTCGCACAGGGCCGCGGAAGTTGTAAAAACAATTCCACCAGTTTCCTGCTGAAATTGTATTCCTCTCGTAATTATTATTCCCACCGGTTTATATGCGAAAGGGGACTTTTTTCCCGATGCCTGCCAGTTCTGCGGGCTGCAGAGGCTTCTGCCCGACTTCTCGAATTACCGGGTGCGCAATGCGTTGCTTTATTTGTGTCTGTCTGAAGTATCGTATTTCTTTTTTTAAATCGGTCACTAATGATGTAACCGGTCTCGTCCAAGGACTTGAGAGATCCTGACAAAGATCGACAGTCCGACTTGTCCTAATTACACGTTCCCGTAAGAAAAAGCCCCCGTAAACTCTGTCGGAAGCCACGTGAACCGTGAATTCATCTTTTGCGAAGTGCGCACAACTCGAGGAGCTGAGTCTCGCATTTCACGACACGATGGACCCTCTCCCTCGAGAGAGATTGGAAGCCGCTTTCTCCCACATCTCGACGAATTTCCCACTGGATTTTTCCGGTTGCATATTGCGCTGCTTCTCATTAGCGCGTCTGTGCGCCGGGTGTCGAGGCAGCAGATGCGTTTTGCGGATCGGCAAGGAGTGTCCTTCTGAGCGTCCGTCACGCGTGACGGTCATTACGAAGTTGCTAATGATTCCAGTTGCTCACGTGACCAAGCCACCGGCCTCCAGATAAAGCGGCAAAACAGCGAGACACGAAACACGCTAGTTCACTCGACTCTTGCTCGCCGTCCCGACCTCACTTTACTTCAGCGAACCACTCGTCCAACTCCAGCAGGTAAAGTAAAATGCCTTTACTTTACTAAAAGCCCGGTGTTAGTTTACTAAAAGTCCAGTGCTGGTTTACTAAAAGTTCAGTGCTAGTAGAACTAGTGTAAGTGGACATAATTGCGATCACCATTTATTATATTGTGGTTTGCATTTAGAATGAAGCTGCTCATTCTCCTGACGATCGCCCTGGTCGTACTGTCGGTGGAGTGCCGACCAGAGGAGTCTGGTGATGATTACATTCATTTGCCGGGGAAGAGTTGTGCCGATGCTCCATCGTGCCCCGATGAACGACCCTGCGTGATGCAACCGCCCCGTTGTAACGCGGGCACTTGCGGCACGAAGCCGGTACCAACTTGTGGTCGCAAGAAGCCCTGAGGCACCAAACTCGTCCCGGATAAGTGCCAATTCATCACTGAATAGTGGCCTGCTTTCTCCGCCTTGTGACTCGACCCTCATTTCCATAGGATATCTCTTATTCCCGACGTATGGCTTAAGTGTTAAAGCATCGATGTGATACTATGTAGCAAGTGGTGGTACCTAAGGAAGATCCTTGGGCAACATCTACTAGAAAAATAAAGATGCACGCTTGTAATCGAATTTTCCGTTTGACCACATTGTGTCCTTGGTAGCGTAAGTTACGCCAGGTAGAGTCTGTGACAATGATTCACGAGACCATTAGCAAAGACAGGCCGGTCCGACGGTCACTCCCATCGAGCGGATTTTCTCCCCTCGATTTCATATGTGCGCCGCCGCACGGGTGTCTCCATGGGCCACGGAATGCGGCCGAATTTCTCCGTCTGTGTCTCTTGGCAAAGGAACACACCCAATCGGCAACTCGTAAAATGATAGCGGAAATTGCGGCGAAGTGACTGGTATACGAGGGCTTTCTCTGCGCCCGAAAACTCGATACCCCGTGGCGACAAAACACCAGAGCGGAGTCGGGACCACAATTCATTCTGTCCTTGGGAAAGTAATCAGATAAAGCCGCGTCGATAATGCTAGCCTCTGGCGAGGAGTTAGTGAAAGAGCGGATTTAATTGCAACGACCTCGCCGGCTCCGCATTTGTTACTAAGCCACCTGGCGAATAAACGCAATACCCAGGCAAATCGCACTGTCATGGACCGCGAGAGGAATCGTGATCGCGTTTGCGTGCAAGTCAGAGGAATGCAACGATTCCGCCTCTTTCAATTAGGCGCACTGTTTTCCTCCGGTGCGCTGTTGAAAAGAGAACTTCAAACCGGTGGATCGGTTACACGGTGCTTCACAAAGTCCGCTCGAAGCAATTTACTTCAAAGGCTTGCCAGTTGGAATTCCCAATAAAAACGAAGCCGTCCGCTAACTATACTAACAAAAAATATCGGCCGGCGCTTTTTCTTCTTTTTCGGCTTTTTTCCTCGGGCGGCCTGAACTTTTGTGTGTAGAAAGTTAGAGGATCCAGCGGGGCGTATACCGGATTTTTGTATGACTTTCAACTTTAGCCAGAATAAGCACAATGGGAGATCCGAATCAGCGAACGAAGTCACGTAAAGAGGTCCGATTATCGTCTACGTGAACGGACACCGGTTCGTTGATTTGTTAAATTCGCGACAGTCCCTCCATTCCGATACAATCGCCCTCTCCTCTCTCCCTCTTAGAGAGTTTCAAGATCAATGTCTGGGGTGGAGGGCTCCCTGCATACTAGACTCTGTTTCCCCATGGCTACGCTCCCATTTATCCTTCGAGTGCATGTTTGCCCTCGAATTTACTGTCTGTTTGCCGAGAGCGCGGCAGCCTACCCTTGGAAGAACACCAAAGCACCTGTTGTGCCAGAGCGCATCCTTCCAACTGACGTGCGTCTCATTTGATATTCCCGGGAAAAGCCGGCTGGAAGTGCTCCAGCGCCTCAAGACAAATATTCCTCGGACTCCAGAGCACACATTTCTATGCTCGTTCACGTCTCCAAAATTTCCTTGGGAACCTGGACACCTTGGGGCGCCAAGAAACTTGGCGTTCCTTATTTCCCCGCTGAATGGAATATAAAATCCTGGCTGCCCTCGAGCGAATGCTCGTTGAAAAGATCGCCGTGAACGAGCAGTCTCTCCGCATATTCCATTAATCGCTGCCTCTCCGCTAAATAGCTTCTCGTCGCACTCTCGCGTGAAAGAACGTCGCGACCAGAGCGGGTCTTGCGAAGTTTCAGGGAAGAAGACGCCGAAGAGATTAGAGCGAGTGACGGCCGAAGAATCTGGCGGAGATGCGGCGAGATTTCCGAGCGAGGAGTGCGAGATTAAAGGGTTGCGCAGTCACGAACGCCTCGTGTGCCAGCAGACTGAACGATAAATGGCTCAACTGCTCGGCCGAGAGAGAAAGAGAGAAGCCTAATAAATGTAGAACGACTGGAGTCCTGCATAGAAGGAGAGTCTGCATGGAATCCCAATGTGGGCCGAGTGTGTTCTCGAAGGCTTGCGTGCCAAGTACAATGTATGTATATCAAAGGGTGGCTCGACTAAACGGCCGTGATTGCGATTGCAGTCACGAATACGCCGTAGGACCCTGGCTGCTTCTGGAGCAGACGACAAAGACATACTGCACCGCTGACCCACATTGAACTCTATGATTTACTGTGGCAAAAGCATCGCGTGCTTGCGGAAACGAAATCCTGCTATTCCGCAAGGAGGAAGACTGAGGCGAGGAAGACAAGTGTTTTCTCAACATAGCGCGCTCTCTGCTTCTCGCAAGGGCATTCTTTGGTGGAACAATCTTTCAGGGGAAAAGCAGGTCAGGTCCGGGTAACTTATGCAGTAGTTGATGGAATTCCCTTTGAGTAGTCTTGCTCGCGTTACAGAAATGGTTCGTACCAGTCTGTAACGTCGCTGCATTACATCCCTGGTGAATGCGCTGCAGAGAATATGGCGAAGTTCATGTTTCTCGAGATCAAAGGGGATGACGAAGGTAGTGGTTGATTCATTGACTTCGTTTTCTTATGATTACATCCCCTGGATGATATAAAATGCAAGGTTACGTATTCGGTTCGACATTTAAACAGAATTTTTCACCACCGCATAACACTGGCGCTTCTTCAAAAATATGGCCTGAATGCGCAACCCTTTTGCAATTCCAGCGGCGCCGGCACATTCCCGCAAGCAGAGAATCGACCTTCTGGATCCAAGCCAACCATACACACAGCACATGTGTATCTGGAGACGTGCGCGCCCCATTTTCCCGAGATGTTTTCCTAATATCAACATTTGTCATCGTTTGGACAACAAGCCGCGGCGCATTTGGCAAGGGTTCGCAAGCCAGTTCGCTCGACTAATGGTAGCTCCTGCCACGAGCATTGCAGTTAGAAACCTATTCCAAAATATTTACGGTCGATCTTGGCGGCCGAGAGTCCGCGGCATTAGATAACCGTGAAATTTGCATCAATGGACTAATGCCACGCCCGGCAGGAACTTGCAGACACCGCGGTCAATAGATCCATTATCGTATAACAGCCGCAGGAGCAGCGTGATTCGCCTGTCTACTAAACCAACCCCTCCTGTCTGGCCGAACCCCAATCCTATTTGGCTCCTCAGTCAATCCAACACAATTTGTCTCGGCTTACACAGTGGCTCTTTGGGAAGCTGGCTTAATCAACTATTAGGATATTAGAACATTCACGGGGACTAGTGACTCCGGCAAGAAGAGTATAGCAGGAATGCTGCGTCAAGGTCAGTGAGAGGAGGGACAATGGGTAGATGGATGGAAGGCCGCATCGGGAAAGCGTATTATATGACGGAGGATCGCTGCAACGCGGGCACTGATGACACTGAACGGACAGAGAGACTATTAGATTTGCGGCTGTCAGCTAGCTGAAAGCATGCTTCGCGACGCAACGATGCGTTCATTACTCTTGTCGAGAGAAAGAAGACTTCAATTCCCAGTACAGATCGAGCGTTTCATAATTTATTTCTAAGTCAAATAAAAGAATTCACATGATACGTCCTTGATGTGGCCACGACAGTCGGGCAGGCAGACATACCGGTTGCATGCACACGCGTCCGCAAAAATGTAGCAAGTTGATGCGCCATTAAACATATAAAAGGCACAGCTGCGCCGCGGTTTTACGTGCATGCACAAACTACATAGCAGACTGGCAGCAGCGGCCCTCGGCGAAAAATTCCCATTCAAAGGCAGGACATACCGGCCAATTGCCGGGCTGTCCGCCCCAGACGAAACGCGAGGCAGTTGGCTTCCCTTTTATCTGCATAAACATGCGATGCCCGTCAACTCCAAGTCAGAAGCAATCGGACTCTGAGAGCGCGACCGTGAGGATTCTTACAATATGTATTTGTAATAAAAGTACAATTTTCGCTGCGGTCGAATTCAAAGTGCAATCGCGCCGCTTGCGAGTCTTTCCCCACAAGGATCCTGCATGCACAGCTCGTTTCGGTATCTAGAGATCATACGGGGAGGGAAGGAAGGCGCGGGGTTAAAGGGTTGATCCATCGTTTGAAACGGTCCTTTTGTGCCGTCGGGACAAAAGGGCCAGGGTCGTCCTATGGGCGATGTGCTTCCTGCAAAACGACGAACCCTCTTTCTTATTCTGTGTGCGCGAGCCGGGGACCCTCTCTTAAGCAATATCTCTCGTCGACGACGACCTAGCTAATCTGCGACGTGCACAATAAGCCCTCACGGGGCCACCTGCGAAAAGGCAGTCTCGCGATAATTAGTTCAGCCGCCGAGAGGACCGGCGAAGGTAGCTCGAGCAAAAACCCGAGGAGCCCGTCCTGTCCCACTGGAGCACGCGTGACGTGCACACAGAGAGAATCGAAAAAGAGACTCGCGAGACTCGCGCTCCCTGTATTCCTTGCTTTCGCCACCAGAATTTAGTGGCCCGCGGATCTCTATTCTCAACGTATCCTCGCAATCATCTTGATTGCCTCCCTCCCTGCCAACCGTTAAAGAGAATACATATCTGGCGGAATGCAAAGGGGAAAGGGTTTTCAGATCCAACGATCCACCTTGACAACAGTGCCGCAGGAAGAGCGAGCGTTTCACCGACGGCCAATTGGGGGATGACGGAGCTTCCTTTCATGAAGGACGAGCTTCGTCCCCCGAACGCTCTACAGACTAGACATCGGAGCTGCTTCTGTTGCCCGGCTTAATTAAGCGCCAGACACTTTTGACGTAGAATATCAAGAGACGCGGCGCACCCGGCGTACCAACTATGAGGGGTCCGGAGGGAGGGAGAGGACGTGGAGGATCAGAATCCGACTAATGTCAAGTGTAACACGCGACATTCCCCCGACAATGCACGTCGCGTGTTCGATCATGAAAAATGTACAGGAGCGAGGGGGGCGGGCGCACGTCTGCAGATTGATCTGGCGGAGCCGAGTCTGGCAAGATGGATAGAGGGCAAATGAGATCACGCTACGGAGGAGAACGGGGCAAAGTTTATTTGAGACTACCCCGCGAAATCGATCTACCCCCAACCGTTTCCCTCCTCCTTTGCGTGTTCTCCCGCGACGGCTCTATTTCTGCCGGATTTAAGTTTAAAGGGAGTGGTAGTCGATTTCCCAGGCGTGTGAGAGAGGCCGAAGGAACTGGCTCGGAGCTAGACAGACATCCCATAGGCTGAAGCGCCGAGCGGATCTCCTGGCGGAAGAAGGATAGGGGGATGAAAATTAAAGGTCGATGGAGGCAAGATGAGGGAGGAATGAGCGAATGGTAAACGCTGGATAGAGAAGATGAAGGCGAGCGAGAGAGGGAAGAGGAGATGCTCGATGAAAAATGAATGAGAGCTTCACGGACGATTGTGGAGAGGCGAAAAGGCCGATGAAGGAGTGTGCGTCGGAGGATCGGCAGTGAAGGGAGAAAAAGGGTGAGACGGAAAGAGGCCGGGAAAACGGAAACGCCGCGCTGCCCCTCGGAGACGGGGCCCCCACCCCCTCTTCTCACACATTCTCTCTCTCCCTCGGCGTAGTCTACATCAGTGGGTTTTGAATCGAACACGACAGCCGCAAAAATTACAGAACTCCGTTATCAGCTTCCGGAATATACTCTCCTTCCCTTTCTTTGTTCTCCTTTGGAGACACCCTCTTCACGCCCTGGAGGGCGAAACCTCTTTCTTTAGTTTCCTGGCGAGTCTGCGGCTGATGTGAAATAAATTTCTCGATGGCAATTGCTTCGTCGGGACCTTTCTCATCCAGAAGGAGCCAATTGCTCTGGCGACGACCGCCAGCACAATAAGCTAGAACCAGCGATCGCTGGGGAAACCGACGGACAAAATGTAGGAGCGGGAGTCACTTTAAGTATATTGAACGCTCATTAATTTTCATTGGAGATGCAACGAGCAATCGTCGTTAATCGAATAGTGGGTTAAGTGGTGGCTTTAATCGGGAGGTTAACGAGTCCCACTTGTTCGAGCCGGCTAACAGCGGAACGGAACGGCTTGCTAGGAAATGCAAAGCACTCGCGAGTGGATGCGGTATTGAAGAATGGGCTGGAAAGCGGTACGTCGCGTCGGGAGGAGTTGGGAGTGCAGATCTCACGATGATGTCGGACTTACGGAATGCTGTTTATCCCTGGTATTAGCGGGTACTTGTATCTGGACGGTGCGATCGGAGGTGCGGTCACCAGGGCAGCAGAGCCAGGATCGCGATCTGGTGAGGCCTCTCGGCTCCTCCTCCTCATCTTCGGCGTCCTCTTCCTCGGTGGTGGCGCAATGCACGTAAACCAGATCGTCCCTTCTGGCCGCCTCAAGTATCTCCTTCGCGGTGGTGAAGTGGCTGGATAATGGCTGCACCGAGATCGTATGCCTCGCTGCCTGTTGGCAGTGTTGCTGCTGCTGTTGCTGCCGGTGCAGCCGTTCCACGTAGTATCCCGGCTCCGTGGAGCCATTGTTCACGGCCACCGTGAAACCCGCCACGTTGCCTCGCGATTTCCTACCCTCAATTCGCGCTCATTCTCGCTCACTGCGTACAGATCGCACCCCCTGGATTTCAGAATGCCACCATTTCTTTGGGATATTTGAAAATCGTACGATTAGAAAACCAAGCGACTTGAGCCTTGCGAGATCAGAAATTCAGAAGTCCAAAAGAACGCGTTTCCTTGCGAAGGTTCCTTTTGGAGTTCTGACTCGGAAAAGTGAAGTTGGGGCGCAAGTCGTTTGAGTCGGGGGCTCCCATGTTCGACGAGTACGCACCTATACCACTTAGCGTGAGCGCGATTTAACTTAAGGTAGATCAAGCTTTCGTTCCGGATCACTGGGCGATCGATCGCAATGGCTTTTCACGCGCCGCCGATTTTCCGTACGCCTATCTCTGGCGTGCGGCTTCCTCGTTGCCGCAGAGTCCCTGCTGGCGGCAGCTCGCCGGATCAGTGGCGTTCGGCTGCTTCTTCCCTCGTCACGCTCGGTTACGCCGTCTAACGCGACGATGACGGGACTGGTGGAAGATCTCGAGTTATGTCTACGCGACAAATGTCGATGGCCAAGCGATTCGGAAGGCGGAGAGGATTCACTCTCCGCTTGTCAGTGTACTTGGATTGAACTCAGGCCAAGCGCTGCACGCCCATTACACTCACCGCGTTCTTTTTGCAGCTCTACATCAAACTGTCAAGAAATACTCACTTACGAATCAATGAAACTCAGTTAATTAGCCAGTGAAAATATTGAGAATTTCCCTTAGCCCAAATAGGGATTCAAAGTGTCCCATCAACCAACATTCCATAGAAAATTTTAATAGCAGCCAAGTATATTCGAAGCGCATCGGCATTCATCCGGGAATGCAGTCAAGAAAGGAAGGGTTTGAAGGGTTAAGGGGGTTGCATGGGGTGTCAAAAAGCATGGGCCGCGTGGTGGCCGATGAAAAAGCTCAAGTGGGCGCGCACGTTGCCTCGCTGGCGTCAGATTTCCCGGGCGGGACTTATTACATTTTTTCGAGCCGTTTAACGAGCGCACGCAGGTGGGGTGGCGGTGCGCGTGCTCGTTAACCCGTCATTAGTGGCCCGGTCAACACACAGTGGCCTTCGATGTTCCCCGCGCGGAGCCGTTCGTTAGCCTTTCAGCGGTAGTACTTCGACGGCTGAGTACACACCGCGAGGAATTCGTTTACCGTGCCGGGCTCGATTCCCTTTGCAGAAGCCCTATGCAATATTCAGGGCGTTACGTCGAGATTTTTCTCTGAGCGGGGCCCCTCGGGCAAACATCCCCCAGACTGCTAAACTCGGCGGCCGCCACTGATCCGGCGGCTCGCGCTCGGATACCGCTCGCCAAGAATGGGACGTATCCGATAACGCGCGGGGATGCCAACCGGACGCATAATTAATCCTGGCAACAAGTGCAACTTTCAGCCACCGCGACGCCGATCTATTCCTGACTTCGGCTCGCGGCAGGTCGCGATAGCGGGAAAACAGCTTGGTAGCCGTAAGTAACATAAACGCCCCCCCCCCCCCCCCCCCCCCAACCACCACCCTTATCTTTATTCCCCGACGACACGTATGCATAGTCCCTGCGATATTAGGCAGCAGCCGGCCATTATTCCTTTTATCTGACGCGAGCTCCGCATAATTATCGCCGCGCTCGAAAGCAGCCCCCGAGATAGCGCTCGCCGCCGCGCTTCCAATTGAATTCCGCGTGCTAAGTGGTCGTTCCATTAGGGGCCGAGCGAGCGCGACCCATACGTCAGCCGGTCGCCCCGACAGGGTTGAGAACCGCCGCCACTGTGTATCTTGTTCTATTCAGCGCGCGTACAAGTTTATTAGTGCAAAGCGGCCCGGAGAGTGCACTTCTCGGCCTTTTTCAGTGGCGAGCGCGCGAGGTTCCCACTCGAAGCTCCTCTGCCTTCTGCGTTCCGGGCGAGCGAACGAGTACCGAGAGGCTCGCGCCTGTGAAAACATCGCGGTCCAACCCATTTTCCGAGCGGCCTATTTAGCTCTCGCTGCACCCGTAAATCGCCGCCGCCTCTCTATGTATCCTCGCATTATACTCTGCTCGGCACAGACACTAGCGGCCCGCGATATAAATCCAGCCAGCTTCCACCTCCGATATCCGTAATAGGGCCGGGCGCTATATCGCCGAGCAGTGGAGTGCACGTGTGATTTAAGAACTTGCTATGTGCTTATCACGTGAATGAGTCATTAAAACAGCCGGGAGAACGGGATCGCGCGCATATGGTATATTATTCGGGCCGAGGAGAGCTAATATTAAACTTCAACTTGTCGGACATGGTGATCGAGCGCTACTGAAAAAGTGCAGGGGAAGAGCCGAGGTACAGTCCAATAACGCCAATGGAAGAACCGGGTCGTTTAACTCGCGAAGCCCTGCGCGGTCCGCTTTAACGAGTCGTTAAACGCTTAGGTTTAAGCAGGCCTAAACAAGCGTAAGTTTTAGTCCAGGGAAACCTTATGGGGATTGCGGCAGGTAGGTTCGTTGACTCGGAAGTATATCGACCGGTGCAAGGAGTTCATAGTGTGTTTCACGACTTAAGTTGTTCATCATGAAATCCTAATGAGTCCAGTCTGGAAACTATGAGCCCGCACACAGCTGCGGACGGTTTAATAGAAATTGAAGCCGCCGAGAAATGATTATCCGGGGCGCGGGACCGAGAGTTGTCCCATTAACACCGACGAGAGCGGATTGTCGCCGGTGTAATTGTGCCCGAGAGCCCCGCCAGTTGGCATAACCTGCTTGATCTAAAAAGCCGTCCTAATTGGGCAGGCACTGTCTATCGCCGGTGCCTGGTGGCGCTTGGAAAATAAATTAATTAAACCTCGCTGCCCTGTAATTATACGAGGAGTAGGGAGGCTGATGATTTTTGTCGATTGCTCGTGAGAACAGGCTGGCGGCCGCGCCTTTTTATCGCCGCTGGCAATTAGTTTTTACGAGCGCGCGTGCGATCGCCGCTATGATGATGCTTTCGCGGAGTCTAGCAGACTATGAGAATTATCGGCCTCGTGGTCTTGAGATCCGCCTGATTAAAGTCTTTGATGAGCCCACTCCTCGCGATTAGATCGCCCGCCCGATATATCTGACTAATTAAACGATCCTATTAATCGATGCGAATTACTATGGAACGCAGGGGCTGATGGGGCGCGGACCTCATGGCTTCAGCGATGAAATCCACTCACCCAACTTCCCCATGGAACAAAATTTCTGGCGGTATAAAACCCGACGAAATGCCGGAATTCCGCCTCTTGCGAAATTCCTATCGGACTGGCCCTGCGTGCTAATTAAACCGCTTAATTGCTCAGGCTGTCTGGAAACGCGAGGGCGCAACGGCGCGGCATTTAGGCCGACGGTGTTGCGCTCTCGTTTTTGTAATTCTCGCGTGGCCAGGTGAGGTAATGGCACGTGAAATTGACTCGGAAGTACTACGATTCCGCTCCAATTATATCCCGTCCGTTATTCTCGCGCGAAAATCTGCCGCTGGAACGAGTAATGCAATGCCGCCGACTAGGAATTCAGGATTCTTCCGCGATTCCATCGGATTTCCGGCATAAGGCCAGGCGTACTGCTCGCGCTTCATGCGGCGCGTGCGTGATTTCATCTCGTTGAATTAAATATTTGCGCAGGCCGACAAGGGAAAAGAGGACGCGGTGTATTCTCGCCTGCGCGTATGTTTGAAGTGCAAATCCATAACGGAGCCAAGTGTCTCCGGCACGGAACTGGCTGGGACACGAGGACGAATCGAAAGCACGCGGAAGAGCCGCGCGAGGATTCCGTGAAACGTGGAAGGACACGTCGAAGGAGGATAAATATTTCATAAGTCATAAATTAAATTACACATCCCGGCTGAGCGGCAAAAAATGGCAGGAACCGGAGGACAAGAGTAAGGACGAGCTATGCAAGGGTCCTGCTCCCAGGGTCAATAAAGTTCCAGCAGCTGCGTGCTGCCACTCTATGAATGGATTAAACTTATCGTCCATCGGCGCAACGTATCCCGGGACATTTGCATTATGCTGCCTCGCAGGACTCGCCAGGACTCGAACCCGCTCGACCCTCTTTCCACGAATTGTCCGGTCTCGCAGGTTACCGCGCACCTCTCCTACTTATGCTTCCCACCTATGACCCCCGTGGATTCGTCGCCCTGACTCATTCTCCCCAACACCACGTATACCCGCCGTGAGATCGCTATCACCATTATTAATTAGCGGTTAATCACTTAAAGGGTCGAGTTTACTAGCGGCCAAGGTATCGCTGTGCACTCACGGAAACAGGCTGACGCGTCGACGAAGCACGTACCAAAGTGCGACGAAACAGAAAGATAAGTAGAAAAGGACATTCGTGATCAGACCGCAACCCCATAAACTATGTATCAGGCGATCTCACCCAGGAATTCTGACTAATTCGACCGGGATTTCCCTGGCAATTTATTCAATGAGAATTGTGAAACTGGTACGCACTCTTGTGTGGACAGCAATGCTAATCAATGATTATCTTGGCCACCCCCGGCATGCACGTGGTATGCAATGCACGCAATTACCATATGATTCACGCAGAGGGAAGTCGGGGGTCGCAGAAGCGGAGCATGGCAGGATATTATATGAGTAATTAGTGCCCTCATATGTGCTCGGATTGGCTGCTAACCGCAACGACCCGACCGCCGATAGCTTAATTCATGGACGCCGTGTCTGCCGCACGATGACCAATATTTTCAGGTAATCGAATACCCCTCGGACATCTGGTGGGTGACCGCGTATTCATTACCGGCCGTGAAAGTGGAAATCCGCCGGCTGTCCTCAAGCGGTTTCAGCCAGTCTCGCTTTCAGGCCGGCCCTCTATAAATAGCTCGATTAAGTCACTAATTGAATTTCCAATGTACGCTTGGCGACGCCCGATTAAAAGTCCCCGCGGAGCAACTATAAAAGAATTCCGGCGACTCTAGGTGGGACGACATGAGTTTCGCGTGTCCAAGTGATCCTCTCAACTCGCTCGTTTTAACTGCCGGCTTTACGAGCCGGCACCTTTTTTCAACCCGTGAGGCGTGTAATCGCGGCGGCTATGGGCGCCCAGCGATCCCATTAAACAAGAGTGTTTGCAATCGCGATTAAAGCCGCGCTGAGAGCAGATCATTTTATGTATTGTTTTATGGGTCAATCGCAGTTCCGACCCGAATACCGCGGGTGTACCGACCCCCATCAGCGCCTGCTGTAAAATGTCACTAAACATTTCAATTTCCACTTTTATGGGGACTTTAACGGGCCGCTCCATGCCGCGGTGAGTTGACATCGCGGCCGAGGTAAACGGAGAGAGGCCGCCGCCGCTCTCCGCTCTCGCTCCTTCGTGGCGATGCACTTTAGATAGCTGCTTTAATTATCTTTCACTTATTAATTGCCACTTGGTCTAACGATCGGCCTCGATTATGCCCGCGCGCTGCTCGCTATGCGGCTAGGACGCGCTCCATCAAATTGAGTTCAACGCTAACGATATAATTAATAATGGATGCGCCCTCCTAGAAAAAATCTAATTGATTCCCGAGCACGCTGCCGTCCCTTACTCCCGGCTACTGGTGCCTTGAAATCTCGCGTGTGAAATAGCCGGAGGAAAATGAACTTTGTGCATGAGTGCACTCCGGTTGGCGAAAGGCCTGTTAATTAAAATGCTCGGCGAGTAGCATTTACAATGGTGTGTGCCGTCTGAAAAATCGCCGGCATCGTTCGTGGGGTGGATTTTCGTGGACGTTTAATTGCGCCGTGAAACGCTCTTAAGAAAGAGGCACTCCTCGACGGCGCGTGCCGGAATGAACCGACGAAACTCTTATTCATCAGCCATATAAACGCGCCCTCTCGCGTCAAACGTGAATGACGGAGAGGTCTTTGACTTTTCTTTTACTGTGCATTCATCCTCCCTCGTTCACCGCGGGCTAATATTTCCACGGGCTAAATGGGAATTATACTAAATACAAATACAGCTTGATTGACTCGAAGGCTCCAACTTCAAGGAAAGGGGACACGGAAATATCGCTAACGGTACTCGAAACGGGTCGCGCCGAATGTCGCGTTGTCCCCTCAAAAAAACAGTGCAATCGCTCAATTGCAGTGGCGGCGGCGAGACCAGCTTTTTCTCGGATTCGAAGCGACGGATCGACGTCGGCGCGAGAGGACGGGGAACGCGGAAGGGACGGTTGGCTCGCGAGGGGAATCTAGTTCGTTAAACTCGTCGGTGATCCCTGAAATGGACCGCCTGCTAGCGGCGCGCTCGCTCGCACAATATCAAGCAAACGGGAGGGAAACTGGATACAGCGAGGACTGGAATAATGCACGAGGAGTGCATTAATAAAGAACGACGCGGGATCGATCGTCCAGCTGTCGCGGGCGAAATAGTAATGTGGACATTCTGAGTGAGTGGTGGATTAGCGTGGCGGGGATAGAGAGCCGGGAGAGAAAACCACGTGGATAAATTGGCCGAGAAGCTCGCCAAGTTGCGAGTGACGCCGCAAATGGATGAGTGGCAGGTCTGTTTGGGAAATGAAGGTGAACCCGGCGGGAGCAGACAGTGGTAGTTGGTCGCAAGACTGAGGAGGAGCGTAAAGGATGGACGTAAGAGCAAATCTCTGTTCGCTCGAGTGGGCAAACGAGCGAGGCTTCGCGGCAGAACGGAAAGGCGGAACGAGAGAAAGAAGACCGGAATCCTAGAGCACCGGTGGAATTCCATTGAGCCGTAATGCTAGCCTAACCACTGTTAGCGCATCCCGATTTGCCGGCACGAGTGCATAATTCATCCGAGCTCCCCCCGAGGAAATAAGATACTCGTTAGATCAATCGATGGAGATCTCGAATCATCGACTAACGGCTCCGTTTATTTGGCCGAGCGTCCCTGGCGGCCGCGAGAATCGCTTGTTATCGAACGGCTCGACACGAGCCCAGCAGCGGAATAATGATTCATGACTATTTGTCAGCCGATCATGCTCATCGCCCGTCGTCGATCATGGCGCGATGCGCGCGCGTGAACATCGCACATATATCGCTCGATGCCCCCGATGGACACAGCAATTTATCAGGGAAGCCTGCTCTACAAGTCAAACAACATGGCTCACCCGTCATCGCAGGTGGATTAAACCTTTTACCATTTCGAGGCGCGACATTTCATTAGGACACAATACCCTCGCTAGTGACGTGCTGTCGCCACAATCCGTGGGATATCCGCGATAAACAGGAACTATATTCATGCAGGCTCGTTAAGCCACTCTGTAATCCGAGGTATGCAGGACGAACAAGATGCGCTTCGATGACAAAGTGGCTCGAATCACGAATAACCGGGTATTTAGGTTAACAGGGCTAGAGAAGCCCGCTTTCGAAGACCTCGTCCACTGTTCTCCTAGTATCACTGATACGTCAGTAGCGAGACATAGTATGCATCGCTCAAACGAGAGCGGCCTATGAAAACCGCGTGGCACCGCGTCGACACCGGTCGCTCCTCTAATGGAAATTAAATGAATCCCAGTGTCTTTTCGGAAGTACGGAACGTGACCAGGGAATAGCGGCAGTGGCTTTTTGGAGGGACGCCAGCGGACTTGGAGCGTGCAATGAGCGCGCCCACCAGGAGAAAGGAGTGGTCAACGAGGAGAAAAAGAGGAGCTCGAGCGCAGCCCGGCGCAGAACTTCTACGTGGGATGCACCGATTTTTACACGAAACCTGTAAACTACCGGCCGGTAGCCGCACTCTCGCGCTCCTGGAATGCGCTCTACTCCGCTAGTAAATCCTGCCCGATAATCTTTATACGCGGCCGCGGGCGGGCGCCGGGCGCGGCTGCGAAACTCCTAAGAAAGGAATTAGCGCATTCTTTCAGGCTGCCAGAATTTCCGGGGAATAATGGCGGATTGACCGCGCTACCCCGCGAGCAATATTAATATCCTATTTAATTAGGATGGCTTTAAGTTTAATTAGGATGCTCGATCGTTGTGGGCCTGCCAGTGGAATTCAATCGGGGTTTTGTGGTAAACTTCTCAATTATTGATTAGCTTTACTATCCTATGATCCTCGATCCTGTTCCGATTCGAAGCTCCGTTCGTTTGGCAGAGGTGGACGGTGGCTAAGGGCACACTACGAAATTCACAAAGTAGGGATATCACTCGGTATCCGAGTGGCGGCTACAGTATCGGACGGGTGTAAGTCGGGTCATTAGCTAATGTAAATTGTCATGCGTTAAGTTAACTCGACGATCGCTGAATACCGGCCCGGTTTCATTAGGCGGCAGACGGTGGCGCTTAATGGCGATGTCGCGTCGCCTAATTAAGCCGATGAACTTCGCACGTGACGGATCAGGCCGTTGTCCGCAGGATAAAATAAAGAGGTGATAGCGGCGCGGGCTCGCCTCTATCAGGAGCATCGTAAATCCTTCCGAGCTTCGTCGCTCGCGGATAATGAAAATCCTGGAAACGGCCAGTGTCCTCGTGTCCTGTCGGCCTATAAGATAAGTGAATTGCCGATGCTCCGTTTCTTCGAACAGCTCGACTGCATTCAATAAGAGTCGTGCATGCGAACGGAACTGAACACGCCATCAAATCACGGGGATTCTGTCTAATGGAAATCCGGCGGAGTTACGGGAATCAGGAAGAAAAGGGACTTCTCGTTCTGCGCCGAGCGGTATCGATTGAATCCTTACTTTTTTCTCCGGCGTGTATTCCGACTCGAAATTGGATTTATCTCGAGCGACTATCGGTAGAAAGCAATCACCGGAATTCCAGTAGCGCGCGCCATGTTATCGGAATAAGGAACACTTCCTTTCTTTCGACCCCCCAGGACAGGAGGAGAAAAAGGAGCTCGTTTCGAATCGAGAAAGGCGAGCAGAAGTTTATACGTGGGCAAGATAAGGGCGCCTCTGTTTTACTGCAGCGGAATTCGCGTGGCTAGGATAATTGGCCGGACGGCATCGATTGTCCTAGCTGGAATGACCGTCTTCCACGCGACTCCAGCTATACTTAGGACCCAGCTCTAATTCCGCCGATAGCTTGTTCTATCAGCTTAGCCTGACCCATCCAAGTACACTGTCATCTGCATCGCTCCTCTCTACCAGTTCGGAAGTCCTGTCAGTTGTATTTTACCCAGTGATGAAGCCTGCGGACTAACTTTCGAACTGGACAGTGACGATCACCGAACCGAACCCTTCCGAGTGTCACAATCGTTGCACTAGTATCCTGTATGTCCCCTGAGTTTAGATTGCGAAAGGCCAGGATGCGAGTATCACTGGTAGCAAGACCAGCGTGGACGACCAAGTGTCTGACAGGGAGAACTGTGCGGTATCAGGTGGTCGAGTGGGGTTTTCACTGTGGTATTTTCGAAAGTGTCCTTGCAGGTGAGCTGCGCGACTCGGGAGCACCTGTCACGAGAGTACGATCGGCGAAGCTCACGGTGATGGACTGAGCGCGAGCGATTGTCCCACACCCCAAGCATGCTCGGCAAGTTGTGGCCGAGGGCGCACGATCCCCACCGAGGCAAGTCGACACCGTACACACCATACCTCCTTGCAGGCAAAGCTCTCCGCGCGATCCTCCCTCCTCCGACCACCGCGCACACCTTCCCCCGATCCCACTTGCTCCAGATAGCGAAGCTTACTTTTTCACGATAAAAACTAATGCACTTCCGGCCAACTCGCGGCGATCGAACGACTCTCGCGGAAAACTGGCGCGACTGCCGCTGGCGCAACCCGATGAAGCTTGCCCGACTCTCTAGAGCTTGCGAGCTTCCTTTGAATCTGCGACAATGGATACAAGTGCCCTGGAAACCCGCGCGCTTTGCAGCGCGAGAGATGCACGCGACTGACAATGAGTACCCTTTTTAGGACTAATTGCATGACGCCCTGACGTGCCGCCTACGTCGGCGTCGGTCAATTGAATATTTTCGAGATCGGTCACTTTATATGCGGGTATTAACGCTCCAGCTGTGTTTGTATGTTGACGAGTTCATTCGTCACTGGCTAATACCGTTCGGGCACAAGACTACGAGTGAAGTCATCGCTGGTCTTTAAAGTGTTAATAACAGTTGATGTTTCGTTGTCCTCCCCACAGGCCGAATTCCATCGCGAGCGAAACAGCCAGAACCCTAATAGATTCGGCCAAGGAGCGCCTCCTGCCCTGCTATAAATATCCGCCTCTCCACGGGTAATCAATAGATTTTTTAGGTCGAGTGCCACTTTGCCTTATCCTCCCAGGTTCCGCAGGATAAGAGCGGAACGATAGCAATGAGTCCGGTGTATCGCCTTCTTTTTTAAGCACATCCGAGGAAAGGGATCCCTGGAGGACTGGAGTCCTCGAAAGCAGTGGGCACACGCTAACTATCAGCCTGGTTCCAGTCTGGACCGCTGGAATGCCGGTGGAATCGCCTGGTACACAGACCCACACATGCACACGATCGCACCGTTTCCAAATGTGTCAAGATACTCCAGATTGCTACACTTCGCTTGGCACGCGAGAGCTCGCTATTCCCACGTGGGTCGATCGCGCCGATCTTTATTCGCGCGCTCGGCCTAGAGCGAGTCTTAGAGCAAGTCCTATAGAGTGGACGCAGTCCGGTCCGAGTAATTATCGCGTGGCTCGCGCCGCAAAAGGCCATTGTATTTAAACTGGAATGCCGAAGCTGCCGCGCAAAGTACGAGACTCCCTTAATGACTCTGTTTGCCGATGGCAAGCGGGAGCGGCCGCGAGACAGAGAGCCAGGCAGACAGAAGAGAAGGTTGGATGGCGAGTGAGCGACTGTTTTATTCGACGGCCGCGAGCGATCGCCCTTTAAAGTCAAGCGCCGGGAACTCGTACCTGACATAATTAGAGGAAAACATCGCTGGCCGCTGGCCACTCCGCTCAGCCACTACCATCTACCGAGCTATGCACTCACGCACGCAGAATACCGGTGGCAAGAGCGGCGAGTTTCCCGAGAATTACGACACATCCAGTACAGGAATGTCGCGACATGGCCGCCGCCGATATTAAAATTAACAAGTTGAAGTGCGCGAGCGAGCGAGTTCCCCGCATAACGTTACTTCCCCGGCTTTTTCTGGAAAAGCGAGCAAATTGTGCCCGCGCGTCACCGCGGCACAGCGCAGAGAGGAAGTCCACTTCAGCACGCGCAGTTGTTTGTATTCAATGGAAACAGGAGAATTCTCGAGAACGGATTATCGCCGGAGAACTGCATCCTTTGATGGGGATGTAACTGCAAGCCTTCAACGCTGAACTACTTTACCACCCGTGTGGGTTGGCTTCTCTCTCTCTCCACCCACGTGTAATTTGTTTGCTTTGCGCTACCTTGGGCGTGGGTCAGAGTCTTTCCGCTCCAAGTGCGAAAGTAAACTCTGTCAAGGGAGGTGGATGGTTCGAGTAGAATGACTAACTGGACCGATGGAAAGTGGCGAATAAATTCCCTTGAAATCTCAGCGGTGGATTGGGACAGAAGTAAACTCGAGACGAAGCTAAGTGGGAAAAGCCCAGCACTCTCGGTATAGCGTCTGGCGCGTTTGTATCCATTGCAATCACAGGACGACAGGTCGGTTGGGTGCGGTTTCTTAATTAACTTCGCTAATATCTCAATTATCGCGGCGACGTCTCTCGCCGGGTAGAGAGGTCCAAACGGTTCCCTCACAAGGCGGCGGAGAAAGTGAGAAACCAAAGGACTCCCTCCGTGTAAACCGTAACTTTTCGGAGTCCCGTAAAAAGCTCAGGGAAATGGCACGATTAAAATACCACCATCACAGAAATGGCTCGGTGGGGTTTGCAATTAGAGTTTCTGGGTGGGGAGACAGCCTTTGGCGTTGATTCGAGGCGGGTATCGTGACTCTCTGAAAGCGGCGCTATTAAGAGGAATATCAGTTGGTCGAGCTGATATCGACTAGGAGCAATCAACTATCAGCTCATCGATCAAAGGAGAATTGGATCTATGTGGGTTCTCGCTTAAAGAAATTGGCTAGGCTGGCTAGGACGTACAAGGTCGTGTCCGACACAGGACACGAGTTGCATCAACGTCGACGACGCACGACGTCTCCCATGAGTCTCGTGGAAGCGTGACAAGGCTGTCGCACCCACGTCAAAGAGGAATCGAGGTCTACGGCGATGCGCGCATCGACAAGTGCCTGCCGCATCGATAATCATGCAATTACGATCGCGAGAGTGAGACGAGCGATTGCGGAGAAAGAGGGAGAGAGAGAAACCCGTAGGCATTTATGGATTTGCATGCGGCGTCAGGCGAACATATCTCGTGGACGATCGAAGTGACGAGAAACGGGTGAAGGAGAGGACACGTACATACATACGTGTGTAAGAGAGAGAGGAACCGAATGCTTCCTCCCTCGGCTTTATTGCTTTGCTGGCTGGCCCGAAGAATTCGTCTGGGCGAGGAGAGACCGACCGCTTGAAATTCCTCTCGAGAACACGGGACACAGTGCGGAAGTAAATATCCCGAAGGAAAAGGCGGCCGAAGCCGATAGAAAATAACGATCGAGCTTGCTTCTCTTGCAAAAACAAGGGAAGGTCTCCACTGCCGGACACCGATCCAGTTGCTGGCTTGCCAACCCCGACCCGATGGCCATATCCGGGCTATCCTGTCTCGCCGATATTGAGTGACCCTCCGATGAGATGTGATGGATTTTTAGTTGCGATTGTTATCTGAATTCTGGCTGCGAGTGGCGAGTGCAGCGACTCACTTCACTCGGCTTTCGCAAATCGATAATACTGGCGAACGAAGCCAAGCTATATGTATTGAGGTCACGAACCGAACGCTCGTCAAAATAATACCTGGCTGATGATCCCAGGGAGAGAGGGAGAAAGAAAAGGGACAATGCTCCGCCGGAGCTTTCTCCGGCTTGACCTCCAAGATGTTCCTACCAAAGTTATTAGCTTCCTGGAGCCAGCTCGCCTCTCGAGATTACGCCTTTGATAAGCCATTGTTTCAGACAGTCGACTCGGTATACTGTGCTCGCACATTAGCATCGGCGCATTCATCGTGCGAGCGTAATGACCGATGCATGAGTCGCTTTCGAACGTGCTTTTCCTCCCGCGGCTGCGTCCCAGGCTGTGGGACTATTCAAAGGGTCTTAAGAATGTCTAGAAAGATCCTTTCCGTAAGAACCCACCGCTCAAACGCGCTTCGAGTGGGAGCTTCTCGCTGAAAAGGCGGCCACTGAAGCATACTTCAATTTCACCGAAAGATCCGGGATGCTGCACCAAGCGTTCCTCACGAAGTAGGTCAGCCAATACGCTGCCTCTTCCTGTGCACGGCGAGGAAGTGCCCCTGTAGCTCTTCCGGTCGAGGGAGACTTTCTACCGGAAACACTTCAGCAATATTTGATTCCAGTTCGACTCCGACCTCCGTGGCGGTAAGACGTGTTTACATCCGTTGCGCTGAGCCGCATAGCTCCGGTCCTTTTGTGATACGAGTGTAGACAAGTACTAATCATCGTGGTTATAGTATAATAGTAAATGGGCAGGTACTGCTCAACGAGTCGAGTAACTGCAGTATTGCAGTCCCTACGAATAAATAATTGAAACTGAACCCAAAATCATGACATCTTCTGATTACAGAAGTTCTCACATCTCCTCACCGAACATTCCGGAAAGATCTGACAGACCCATGACACAAAGACAAAGTTACGCCAGTGCTTTTGTGTTCCCACAGAAGAACCAAGCGATTGTGTTAGACTCGATTGACGGCATCCCATTCAAGGAATATACATATGTATATGCGCCATAGGAAAAATAAACGACCCAACATAAAATTCTAACATAAGATTCGTCTCGGGAATTCCAAACGCTCGAGTATGCGTATACCTATAAAGCGTACAATTGGTCGAGACAGGAAGCGTACAATTGGTCGGAACCAGAAGAAGATACCAAGATAACTGGATAAAAAAATTTTGATTCGTAGAAATAGATTTCCAGCTATTTGGTACTCCCCAAACTTCCACGCTGCTCTTTCCAACTATACGCTGCGAATCTGGCCTTTTATTTCGCTGGAAGTCCAGTTTTATAGAGGGTCACGGATCGAGTGGTCCACCAACGTGCGTGTACAGACAAATACTGCTAGGAGGGAATAATGCGGCGCTGGTCCGCTTTTAATTAGAAAGCACTTTGGAAGTTGGCACCCGCGAAAGCGGCGCGCGCGCA
The DNA here is from genome assembly GCA_963675795.1 of Crossocerus cetratus. NCBI lineage: Eukaryota > Metazoa > Arthropoda > Insecta > Hymenoptera > Crabronidae > Crossocerus > Crossocerus cetratus. The sequence goes on along the minus strand of OY776666.1, from coordinate 12,356,152 downwards.
TTGTCGTCGGAAATGAAATAACTCGGTGCTTCGTGGAAAATCGCTCTCGCGTTTCGAGGGCGTTATTCATTAGAGGACTGTTTAACGAATGGGCGAACGGCGAACAGACTGGCGCATTTTCCCTTCTCTTATTAAACCCGGATGGTGGGTAGTGTCAGCTCGTAATTCCTGGCGCCACTTACGTTTACGGAAGAAGCTGGTTACATCAATGAAAGTGGCAGCGCTCATCCACTCTTATTAATCATAGAATTCGAATTAGAGATTTTCTCATCATAGTCAAGTCTCGGCGAATGACTAGCTCTGCGTTTTGCTCAGTCGACCTCTTCTTCCCGCTAATGAAAGCTGGAGACCCCGCTTTCACACAATGTTCCACTGTGCGTGAACTTGGCACCCGTTTTTTGATAATTTGAGTTTTTTCCAACCTAACCTTCTACAAAAATCGAATTCTCAAAAAATGGGGGACTAAGTCCACGCACATGGGTCTCCAGCAACGGAGTTTCATGTGAACAATCCTCGTGTATTGCTAGAACGGAGAGCCTGACAACGATGGTGCGCAACGACGATTGCGCGGATCTAGAGTAGAGTGCATCGCATAATTCGCTCGGGGGCGGCAGCCGCCCGAGTAACGAAGGGAATTAACAGTAGCGTTATGTTTACTCGCTGTTCACTACCGCCCATTGCCGCCGGTGCGGCGGTCCTTGCCTTTGCTATTCCATTTCCATGGAAATTCCACCTCTCCTCGAGCGTAATCGGACTGCGCCTGAGAGTTCGTTCCCGGTGCCGACGCCACGGAATCCAGTGGAAAGAGTCGCCCCTGGCAAAGGTCTAAAATGCGAGAGAGACGCAAAGTTATTCTCGGGCGAGAGCTGCGTCTAATCATGCAAATACGCAGGTCTGATAGCCCGAGTGAAATGCGGCCAGCTGAACTCCCGCTTGGGAATCTCGTGTGCACTCGTCACTCTTTTCCGCGCGCATCCAACGAGTCTCATCCGAGGAAGGCAGTCCGAAAATCTCGAGTTTAAGAGGAGCCGATACGCCTAGGGCTCGATGGACGACTACACGTGAAGTACCCTCGAAACTTCATTGGAAGGGTGCATCAAGCCTTACATAGGGTCTGGGAGCAATTAAAATGTCGATGCCGTCAGTAGTCGTTCAGTCCTGAGGGGCTTCCAATTTGATAGTGCCGGTTTAAAGGCAGTTCGTCGAGGGGTGCTGAGTAGAAATGGCGGCGTATTCCCTGATATTTGCTTGCACTAGGCGAACGTTCGTTATTGGTGCACGGGCGAGACTGCATCCATATGTCGGCTGCAGGCGGCCGTAATGTACTTTTATTTCTCCCCGGTTGAGCTGAGTCAAGATCCCTTTCTTGCTCTTCGAGAAGTACGCACTTCAGCGGGCTTTGGCTGGCAGCCTCGCATCCAGTCACCTAAGGCCAGCTGGCTAAACGTTTGCTCTAGCTTGCCGCGTTTTTTTCTTCTCCTTTTGCAAGCACGGCAATGCGGTATGTGCAATAACGGTTAGTTGTAACGAGCAAATAGCGGTGGCCGCTCTTTCAACCCACATCCTTCCAGAGTACCTTGGTCCCCCGAGCGAATGAGGAGCCCGTGATAATTCTTTTAGGGGGCCCTCGGAATTCGGCCGACTTTTATTTCGATTTCGCCCGCAGCCAAGCGACCTCACCTGAACTCTCCAATGGCGAGCACGGTTTCGCTTCTACAAGCGAGTACACATTAAGTTACGTAGCTCGCAAACCCTTTAGAACCAAGTTCAGTGACCCTCGAGAGTCTGCTGTGTCAGGACCATGCGCCCCCGTGTTGACAGAAGAACTCGAGTGTTATGAAACCAGCGTAGCTCTCGGCAACGTAAGCATCATAGGTCACCGAGTTCACTGGCGCGTCGAGATCCAAATGTGCTCTCTGCCACCTGTTTAACCTACGCTTATTTACAATTAGACTTAGAGAGCACTTCTCTTCTCACTTCACGTTGATATTCCGCCAACGTGGCGGTAATACATTTCATAGTCGCTTTGCAAACTCGCGCGATTCTAATCTTCCAGTTACGATGCAACCGAGCGAGATTACTTGGCGAGATTGACTCGACCTATGAGTACTGAGGAGACTTATGCTCCCGCGGAAGTGAGAAAGCCGAAAGTAATCCAGCTCCGGCAGGAAATCTGTGAAGGAGGAAGAGATGAAGTAGGAATTCCGGGCGATGCTCCGATAGCAAGAACGATCGAGTGAATCCGTGATCGATCGGCTGGAAAAGTGGAGCAATTTAATAGCGAGGATAACAAGACTGCGGTCTTCTGTCTCTGGCAAATGAGGAGAAGACGGAATACCGCGGTAGGAATCTGGAGATCCGTTCTTATATAACAGTGGGAGAAGAGCCGTCCAAGCCGCCATGTTAATTGCAGTCGCCGATGAAATTCCACGGAAGCATGGAATCAAGCTGGAGAGAGCAGTGGGTATTGACTGACTCTCGGCGTCGAAAACCTCGGGAAGCCCGAGCGTCGAGCATTTTCACGCTGAAAGAAGCTAGTTGCCGGCGTTCGAGGGTAATTTGCTCTTGGCAGTTTCACGCTGCGGCAGAGTTCTATAGTACCAAGCCCTTTCAAATCCTATCTCTTCCTTCCTTTTTTGCCCTGCTTTTCCTACCTCCTCGAGCACCGGCGAACTGAGGGCGCGTTATGCCCATGGATCAGCAATGGGTTCGACTGCTAGCTTGTCACACACGGAACAAAAAAGATATCCCAATACTAACTATAGTTACTAGTCGAAATTTGTTAGTGAATTACTCGCAATAAATATCTCTTAATGTGTGTCGAACTTGGAGTAATTTGGAATATTACTTTAGTTGTTCGTTTGTAAATATTGTCAATTTGATTGATTAACAGTGTTGAATGAAGGGAACAGTTTAATTAGCTTGGATTCTACGAGGGGAGCTGTCGCCCCAGACGCACTACGCAGATCACTTCGGAACTTGTGGATTAATTAGGGTTCTTGCAGCATCTATTCACGTATGCAAGAGTCATACACCATTTCACGGGGGTCCTGGATTCTAATTACACGAGGATACGCTCGAGCCCTCTGCAATTCAAAGCACAGCCAGATTGTGTGCAAGCATCAGAGTACTATGTATGAGCTATATATATGAACACTTATAAACTTCCAACTAAAGTTTACTTTACGACGTCATCCACTAAAAGTCGAAAAAGCTCGAGTTGACTTTTATCCGAACTATCAACATTCTTCGATACTTCATCGTTTTACGCTTTATATTTCTAAGAATAAGGGTCCAAAGTTTGTGGCGCGTGTTCATGAAAATTCGGGGATTTCAATCATTCCGGACTTACCTTGTTCGCGAGGTCCAGCATGTTTCCGGTGCCACCGGCTGCCGCTTCGACTAGCTTCTGTAGGGTGTGCGGTTCCGGCGAGAGGTCACGGGCTCCGCTGTCGAACTCCCAGCTCTCATGTCTTCCGGATATTGTGCCTGTAAAACCAGAAGATCGCAATCACTTACATAAAGTTCGGGGGGGAGCTTGTGCCTTGGCGAAAAGATGGATTTACCGAGGCTGTTGTCGCTGCTGGTCGGCAGATACTCAGGCGTGTGTGTGTGATGGGGACTGGTCCTGTGCTTTCCGGACCTGAGAGCCTCGATTTCCGGTCGCAGCGCCAGCCGACGTCTGAGGAACTCTTGATAGGAAATGCGACCGTGCTCGTCCGCCCCTAATTCCCTCATCAACTCCTCCACCGAGTTCTCGAGATTCAGCTCCCGGCATACCGTCAGTAAATCTTGGCTGAAATTCCACATTCACAGCTTGTAATACATGGGAGTAATAACAATGCCTCGAAGAAATACAATGCAGAATATGTGGGAACGCCCGGTGCCCCAAATGCGAAAGCAGGATCGCAGCCAGTAACCACTGCTGTCCCAGACACACTCGAAACCGGTAATGCACGTTTTACGCTTTACGGTCACAATTGCGTTTTCGACAATGCTCTCGAGGGAATACTCCTGTCTTGTCGCGCAGTACTATGGAGAAACCAGATCGACTGGAACGCGAAGCGGCACCTGCGAATCGAACTCGGGGGGGAAGAACAGTAAGTTCGACGGGGAAAAAAAACTTTCCTCTCGCCGGGAAACTTCTCGCCAGCCACTTTCACGAATGTCTGCAAAAGAGGTGTGCACAAGTGCGGCAAGAAAAGGCAGAAGAAATCTTTCCCAACGCTGTGCGCGCTCGCAGTTTTCCTATTAAATAAACCCGAAGGAAATAGAAACTTACAATCAAATAGGAATATGGAATTTCCTTTACTATTTTCATAGAGTTCAAGAAACTCCTGCACAGGTGCGGTTAATTGTCTAATACCGGCCGCAAATTATAGCGGAACAGGGACATTGCAGAAGCACGGAAGGTAAGACAGGAAACAAGAGGAAATGGAGACAAAAGTATCGGCGCTCGATAGAATCTCCGTTGCGGCCGGCGATCATGGCGTCCGGCGATCAATGCATTAGCATTCCTTCTAATATCGATAAGTCTCAATCTCCATCCTCTTCCAAGCGCGTCCAGACATATTAGTAGAACAAACAGGCGAGCTCCCATCGCATTTTGTGCGATCTCGGTCCATTTATACATAATTCATCCCCTAATGAGACGCGGAGATAAACGCGCGCACATTTTATTCCGCCCGATAGCAGGGACGCGGAAGTACTCGGCGAATCTACGGGATAAATGAAAGAAAAGTGTATCCTCTTTGGAGGGCCCTCGTTATTATATCCGTCGCGGGACATTAAGTCCAGGCATAGCATCCATGCCGGGCGTTCAGGCATCAGAGAAAATGCGCATCATCCCACGATCGAACACATAGTCGTTCGAAGAAGCGGCTTCTCAAGCATGCCCAGTGTACCGAGCGCCTTTTAATGCCGAGCGATCCGCGCACTGTTCTCACATAAAATCAGCCGACTCGTGCACGTGTAATCCGACTTAATCCGACTGGAGAATTGACCGGTGGGTAGGTCGAGCAATTTCCGGGTGGAAGAGGCTGGGACGCCGCGCTAATGTGTATTTCTAATAAGTCACTCCCGAGTGCTGCTCATAAAACTCTGCTCGCAGCATCGCCGAGATTAGAGGTCTCCGCGAGACAGGCGACGATTAATTAAGGCTGCGGGGCACCGCTCGCACTCGGACTAGACGACGCCTTCTTCTCCCTCGAGATATTAATGGATTATGCAAAGCGGGGCCGCCGCCTTCGCCGGGTTCCTGTCGCGCGCGAAAAGTCGCCGCCCGATCGAAAACACTCTGATCCCTGGGCGCTGATCGGCCAATGCACTCTCGCTCCCAATCCCACGCACTTTCGCATCTCGGATACACCGAGCAATCGGCCTAAAGACATTCAAAGTTGCATTGTCCCGAGTATGCGCCTCGCATATGAGTGTATTATTGTAGGACGAGTGTGGTGAGTTTGAATGTAGTGAAATTGAGGGAGGAAAAGGGTATCTTGGATGGTCGTACCATGACAGGTATTCCTGGGGTAGGGATTTGATGAAGTCTTGAGAGAGCTATCGAGAGGTGGCTGTGTACGGAATGGAGGAGAGGTCGTCGCATTCCTGCGTGAGGAACGTAGTGTGACCTCCACCCTCGTATCGCCGGGGCTCGGCTTTATCGCGGAAGGGGAGCACTGTCCTCTCGACACGTGCTGCTATACACACATCCACAGATATCCACAACTGAATACACAGCTCGCGAAAGGTGTATTCCAAGGCTGGCGCCTCTCCGAGTTCCCTAATAAATCTAGCGTCCCTATGAGTCCCATTTCTCGGGGAGGGCTGCCTCCACCAGCCGGTTATTGTTTTTTAATGGCTCGAGAGTGTTTGTCTCGAGTCTCTTTGAATCTCACGAATCCGAGAATAGGTTCTCTAAATATAGGCGGCGCGGGAGCGAGGCGAGGGGCCGAGAGGAGATAATACCCACCATCGCAAGAGTCGCCGCTTGAGTCCGCGAAGTGCGAGCCTCTTCAGAGTCCGAGTCTCCCACGGCTTGACAGGCTCCATGAGCACATCGCTCGCACTCTATCACCGCAGGGAAAGAGAGAACTCGGCAGTTCGGCACTGCGGCGCGCACTCCTCGCGTCGGAAGTTCCTGCTCGGAACAATATGCATCCGGAGGTCCGGCCGAAGCGGTGCGGCGAGTGCCACTGCATCGAGTGCACGCGCCGCACCGTGGACCCCGGGCACTCGGGCAGCGGGAGAAAAAAGTCGAGAGCAAGGGCCAGAGAGAGAGAGGGAGAAAAAGCTAAGAAAGGAGAGGAGAGTTCGCGAGCGTGAAGCGGGCGCGACTTAATCCGTCGCGATGCGTGTCACACCCGCGGTGTCCCGCGGTTTTCCAGTCTCTCGCCCTGCGAGAGAGTCCCGCACTCCCCCCGCGTGCGGTTGCGGACTGGCACTCGGCGAATAGGAGTATCGGATAAGCGATCATTATGATATCGCTGCGAAATCAGAGCCCACTTCCTTGTGGGGAGCACCGGCGATTTCGCGCCAATTTTTACATCCTACCTTCCACCCGGTGGCTTGCACACCTTTGGCACAACGATATCTGTCACAACCAGTCCAATCTCGCGCCAAGATATGCAACAGGACAGCCGGTTATTTCCATTGTGCTGGGACTTCAGTATCAACGGGAATAGTTTTCTTGCTGCTTTACCAAGATGGAAGTAGAGAAGTTGCAGTCTTCCCGTTCTCCACGAAGGAGAAGAGCAGGAAGTTCTAAGGGGTAAAGAACTTGGGCGAGATATGCCGCTAAAAAGGGGCATCGTAGACAGAGAGAAAACGAGGGACGGCAGGGTGGGGGGAAGTGAAACTTGAGAGGCAAAGAATCCCAAGCAAGGGGCGGGTAAATTGGGGAAGATCTCGCAATGGATGGGGAAATGTTTTGCCCTTTCACTGCTTTCCCGCTTGAAGTAATCCCAACAATGCCAGCCGCGTACCAGCGATCAGCAAGCCGCGCACCCCTTTCGCACCGGCTTCTGCCAGTCCGAAAGTGGACGTCTCAGACTGACATTGCCGACTCTCGGCCTGGCTGCGAGTATCGCACTGCGCTTTATTGTTGAATCGGAAAACCCTCGAGGTTCCGCGCAACGCCGACCACCGACAAAAGCCCTGGCAAGCACAATACGCACTGGCGGCGACCCAATAAGTACTCGTGGCATTGTCGAAACGCGCGAAACCAATGCCACCACAACAGCCGCCCCCCTCTCAGCCCCCCTCTCAGCCCCCCCGCTCCCGGTGATATGTTTAGCCAAGCACACCTACATTCTCCCTCTCCCTCTCTCTTTTCTATGATCCTGCGGTTACGCACACGCTCGAGCACCTTGCAGTAATGGCATCTCCGATGCAGCAGCGCTCGACGGACCAAAGGCTGGAAGAGCGACGATACTATTCGGAATTCAGGGGGACAATTCCCCACAGTCACATTTGAATGCGCGCACGGTGATGTGCCGGCTAATGGCACAGGCTGTAACATTCCTCTAAAAGGGTTTCCGGCCGAAATTCGATTCATGTCTGCGGGAATTCGGGGATGCAGAACTGGAGGCTGCTGCCGGGTGAAAGGCGCACGGGAGTTTTGGGTGGTGGGTTTCTCGGCGGCTGGGTGGAATGCGAGCCGCACGCCGGCCACTCACCTTGACCTCTCAGCCAAGAGAAATAGAGAGCCAAGAGGGGCATAGCGGAAGCTTTGAGGTCGAGGTTACGTGCACCGTGTTCAGACCAGGGTTGGCATACGGAGCGGAATTTCGATCCCTCGCCTCGGAACATACCTGCGTTCCGGAGGCCGAGCGGCAGAGCCCTCGGAGCGGTTCCCTTGCTCCGGAGGCCGGCAGGTAGAGCCCTCGGAGCGGATCCCTTGCTCCGTCGGCCGAGCGGCCGAGCCTTCGGAGCTGAACTCTTGCTCCGGAGGCCGAGCGGCCGAGCCTTCGGAGCTGAACCCTTGCTCCGGAGGCCGAGCGGCAGAGCCCCCGGAGCTGATCCCTTGCTCCGGGGGCTCTGCCGCTCGGCCTCCGGAGCTAAAGATTGGCTCCGAGCCCCCGGAGCGCTCGGCCTCCGGAGCTAAACTTTGGATCCGAGCTCGGAGCGAGAGTTTAGCTCCGGGCTGGAGCGATCCAGCTCCGCGGGCCGAGGGGTCTCGCTCCGAGTAGTGAGTCAACCGTCCGCTTGGCTCGGGCGGGGGCGCTGGTAGGCTTATTCGACAGCTCGGCAGGGCCGTGTCATACCAGTCGACGAGCATTTGTCTGGCCCCTAGTCCTTAGCTCAATATAGTAGGAAAACTTATCTTTTCCACCACCTCGTTACTTCAATACCGGCACCTGCTGCCCACAAAGCCAATCGACATTTCTCGAACCCCCGTTGCAAAAATGATATCCAAAGGATCGGAATTCACGATGAGCTGTGCAAAACTCAAATTGACAATTCTCCAATTGATATATATCCAAATCGGTTAACTGTGCACTCTGGTATCAAAATTTCATGCCACGCCGGCTCGACATCTAGCGCGGCGGCGTGTAAGCGCCGACGCCCAATAAATCCCTATAGACCTCATTATATTCTTACCACCTTATCCTCCGGGAAACACTTCATCAGATACTCAAGGAGCACATTCCTGTAAGGAGCGTAGTGGTCTAGCGGCAAAGCGTTTGACCCGCAGTCTTGTGAACCGGGGTTCCATTCTCAGCAGAGAGGTGTTTTCTTTTTTTTGTACTTTTCTTTCGATTTTTCATTTGCGTTGCAATCGCTTACCATTAATAATATGAGTTGAAAATTTTTAATTTCCTGAACAAATGCAAATTAAACCCAAATTGATCATGAGGTGGACGCGCTCTGTCTTCTCATCCGTTTCAATTGCAAAGTGTAAAACTTGCTAAAGTTATATTATATAAGTTATATATATATCCCCATATATATACAGTCTAACTCTGATGTGTCGTGACTGTCGGGTGAGATCGGAGAAAAAGCTGTCAGAGCGAGATCGTCGGTCAGAGCCGGGGCCCTTGGATCGCTCCAGCCCGGAGCTGAACTCCCGCTCCAGCTCCGGAGCTGAACTCCCGCTCCAGCTCCGGAGCTGAACTCTCGCTCCAGCTCCGGAGCTGAACTCCCGCTCCAGCTCCGGAGCTAAACTCTCGCTCCAGCTCCGGAGCTAAACTTCAGCTCCGGAGCTGGAGCGAGAGTTTAGCTCCGGGGCGGAGCGCTCCGAGGGCCTGGGTCTGTGGGTCTCGCTCCGGGCTGGGGCGATCCAGGGGCCCCGGCTCTGACCGAGGGTTGCGCTTCGGCTCTCTCTCCCTCTCTCTCGCTCCAAGCCCCGAGTAGTGAGTGGGCAGTGGTGTCCTTTTTCTTCTACGTCTTTTCTTTCGAGTTTTCATTTGCGTTGCAATCGCTTACCATTAATAATATGAGTTAAAATTTTTAATTTCCTGAACAAATGCAAATTAAACCCTAATTGATCATGAGGTGGACGCGCTCTGTCTTCTCATCCGTTTCAATTGCAAAGTGTAAAACTTGCTAAAGTTATATTATATAAGTTATATATATATCCCCATATATATACAGTCTAACTCTGATGTGTCGTGACTGTCGGGTGAGATCGGAGAAAAAGCTGTCAGAGCGAGATCGTCGGTCAGAGCCGGGGCCCTTGGATCGCTCCAGCCCGGAGCTGAACTCCCGCTCCAGCTCCGGAGCTGAACTCTCGCTCCAGCTCCGGAGCTGAACTCCCGCTCCAGCTCCGGAGCTAAACTCTCGCTCCAGCTCCGGAGCTAAACTTCAGCTCCGGAGCTGGAGCGAGAGTTTAGCTCCGGGGCGGAGCGCTCCGAGGGCCTGGGTCTGTGGGTCTCGCTCCGGGCTGGGGCGATCCAGGGGCCCCGGCTCTGACCGAGGGTTGCGCTTCGGCTCTCTCTCCCTCTCTCTCGCTCCAAGCCCCGAGTAGTGAGTGGGCAGTGGTGTCCTTTTTCTTCTACGTCTTTTCTTTCGAGTTTTCATTTGCGTTGCAATCGCTTACCATTAATAATATGAGTTAAAATTTTTAATTTCCTGAACAAATGCAAATTAAACCCTAATTGATCATGAGGTGGACGCGCTCTGTCTTCTCATCCGTTTCAATTGCAAAGTGTAAAACTTGCTAAAGTTATATTATATAAGTTATATATATATCCCCATATATATACAGTCTAACTCTGATGTGTCGTGACTGTCGGGTGAGATCGGAGAAAAAGCTGTCAGAGCGAGATCGTCGGTCAGAGCCGGGGCCCTTGGATCGCTCCAGCCCGGAGCTGAACTCCCGCTCCAGCTCCGGAGCTGAACTCTCGCTCCAGCTCCGGAGCTGAACTCCCGCTCCAGCTCCGGAGCTAAACTCTCGCTCCAGCTCCGGAGCTAAACTTTAGCTCCGGAGCCGGAGCGAGAGTTTAGCTCCGAGGCGGAGCGCTCCGAAGGCTGGGTCCGTGGGTCTCGCTCCTGGCTGGGGCGATTCGAGGCTTCGGACCGAGAGTGTCGCTCCCGCTCGGAGCGAGGGTACGCTTCGCCCCGAGTACAGGTAGTCATAAAAGGATTACATAGTAGGTAGTGCGTTCGCTATATATATCGGTCACTGGCAATTTTTCGGGGGCTACGCTACTTGCGCAGGTAAAAGTGTATGTTGTGGGGTGACCGGGTGGTCTCGCTTCGCCGAATTCGGGGCAAGCGCGCTACCTACTAATAATTCTTTTATGACTACCTGCATTCGGGGCGAAACGTACCCTCGCTCCGAGCGGGAGTGACACCCTCGGTCCCAGGCCTCGGATCGCCCCAGCCCGGAGCGAGACCCACGGACCCAGCCCTCGGAGCGCTCCGCCCCGGAGCTAAACTCTCGCTCCAGCTCCGGAGCTGAAGTTTAGCTCCGGAGCTGGAGCGAGAGTTTAGCTCCGGAGCTGGAGCGGGAGTTCAGCTCCGGGCTGGAGCGATCCAAGGGACCCGGCTCTGACCGACGATCTCGCTCCGAGAGCTTTTTCTCCGAGCTCACCCGACAGTCACGACACATCAAAGTTAGACTGTATATATATGGGGATATATATATAACTTATATAATATAACTTTAGCAAGTTTTACACTTTGCAATTGAAACGGATGAGAAGACAGAGCGCGTCCACCTCATGATCAATTTGGGTTTAATTTGCATTTGTTCAGGAAATTAAAAATTTTCAACTCATATTATTAATGGTAAGCGATTGCAACGCAAATGAAAAATCGAAAGAAAAGTACAAAAAAAAGAAAACACCTCTCTGCTGAGAATGGAACCCCGGTTCACAAGACTGCGGGTCAAACGCTTTGCCGCTAGACCACTACGCTCCTTACAGGAATGTGCTCCTTGAGTATCTGATGAAGTGTTTCCCGGAGGATAAGGTGGTAAGAATATAATGAGGTCTATAGGGATTTATTGGGCGTCGGCGCTTACACGCCGCCGCGCTAGATGTCGAGCCGGCGTGGCATGAAATTTTGATACCAGAGTGCACAGTTAACCGATTTGGATATATATCAATTGGAGAATTGTCAATTTGAGTTTTGCACAGCTCATCGTGAATTCCGATCCTTTGGATATCATTTTTGCAACGGGGGTTCGAGAAATGTCGATTGGCTTTGTGGGCAGCAGGTGCCGGTATTGAAGTAACGAGGTGGTGGAAAAGATAAGTTTTCCTACTATATTGAGCTAAGGACTAGGGGCCAGACAAATGCTCGTCGACTGGTATGACACGGCCCTGCCGAGCTGTCGAATAAGCCTACCAGCGCCCCCGCCCGAGCCAAGCGGACGGTTGACTCACTACTCGGAGCGAGACCCCTCGGCCCGCGGAGCTGGATCGCTCCAGCCCGGAGCTAAACTCTCGCTCCGAGCTCGGATCCAAAGTTTAGCTCCGGAGGCCGAGCGCTCCGGGGGCTCGGAGCCAATCTTTAGCTCCGGAGGCCGAGCGGCAGAGCCCCCGGAGCAAGGGATCAGCTCCGGGGGCTCTGCCGCTCGGCCTCCGGAGCAAGGGTTCAGCTCCGAAGGCTCGGCCGCTCGGCCTCCGGAGCAAGAGTTCAGCTCCGAAGGCTCGGCCGCTCGGCCGACGGAGCAAGGGATCCGCTCCGAGGGCTCTACCTGCCGGCCTCCGGAGCAAGGGAACCGCTCCGAGGGCTCTGCCGCTCGGCCTCCGGAGTTAGCTCCGGAGCGGTCTCCAGGTACCAACCCTGGTTCAGACAGCGGAATGGTAAGGGCGTGCGGCGCGAGCCCTCGAAGAAAGCACGGGCCAAGGATGCAGATACAGCCAGGCACTGCGAGAGAGTGAGAGAAAGAGAGAGAGAAGAGGATAGCCAAGAGGAAGCGGTAAACAGGAGCCAGGAAACTGTACAAATACAGTTGTGAAAGGGATGCCCTGGCCTTTTCAAAGAGCAACACGGGTATCCCATTTTAAGCGCGTTCCGTTCTATTTCGCCCGACACACGCCCTTCAGCCGAGAGCGACACAAAAGGACCGCGCCTCCTTCGGGCAATTTTCCGCTCTCCTTTCACTCTTTCCGGCGGATGCGTCATTAAAAAGCCGAGGGATAGGACCGCGATTCCCCAGTCGAAGGTGTGGAGTTTCGCGAAACTGGAGTGAGAGATCGTCCAAGGATTCCAAGGCCCGGGGCAGAGCTGGTAAACTTCACATCGAGCGTAGAATTGGCGATTCCTCGATGCTCAGCCCTCTGGTTATGGAAGCTCGATATAATACTGGGCGCGGCAGAACTCGCTGTAGGCGCAGTTCACGCTCATTTGCGCCAAGGGTTGCTTTCTATGCTGCTGGAGCAGTTGTCGCTCATTTGCGCGAGACACGTACACGTGTGCTCTTCATTCGACGGCAATCTTTTCATGCTTGATTCTAACTGGTGTAATCTTGGAAATGCACTCGCTAAACATCGCTTCAGGGACACTTCGACCTCGAGTGCGACCACCTCTCACCTAGAGGGAAAGAGAGAAAAAGAGCACAATTTCTGCATCTGATGAGAGCTCAGCCTGTTTCCCCGTTTTCGATACACCGGGGAAATATACGAATGGTAACTGATGCCATCGAACTAAGGGGAATTCGATGAGAGTTGAGGAATTCACGCAGCTGTGGGTGAACTCGTCGTTTAACCGGGGCTCGCTCGATTCACCCCTTTCGGGGGATGATCCCTTTCCAATCTACATATATCGGCCTTGTCACCGCGGTCCATCGATCTTTTTCTTCGGCGGCGGAGCTTGCCGCGATTTCGTCGGGAGTCCTTTCACCCCTAAACTCCGACACCCCGGAAGGCGAGGGGAATGTTTTCGTCATAGTGAACTTCCCCGCGCACCCGTCGGCGTCGTTAGGATTACGCACTTCAACAACTGGGTAGCGCTGCGAGTGAGAGATTCGGCGGCTGGGATCGAGCAGTTAATGAAGAAAAAACGAAAACAAAGTGCCGGGCGGCGGAATCGGATTCCGACTGAATGGAATTGCTTTTTAACGATCGAACGGCCAGGCACAAGGAAGGCTTTCGAACGCGATGTGTTGTCCACTCTAAACGCGTGGCGAGGAGCCCTTGGTGTCCGCGTGTTCGCTGCCAATCGATACGTGCAATTCCAGGCGTCTGAACGATTGGATTAGTCCGCGTGGGTGTTCCCAGGCCGGATGTGGAGGTTCCTCCTGGCAGGATGTAGAACTACACGCAACTCGACGCGATTAGCACCCAATGGACGACTATCGACAACTGCCCTCCCAGTTTCATTAACATTTCTTCCTCCGAACGCATCGATTAATGCGGATCTCGAAACTTTCCGTTCGAGCGCCGCTTAATGAAAAATGTCGCTCGGAATTCATGAGCAGACGCGCCCTCGACTCAGTGCTGGGCGGAGAGATTCGCGGAGCCGTTGCGAAGGATACCTGCACAATGCCGTATTTCACATCGGCGACGCAAAATCGATAGTTGCAGCACGGAAGGTGAGATATACCGCTGCATTAATTATGCGCCCTATAATAAGCTATTCAGTTCGGCGCCCGCGTACTTCCCCCCTGGCAACGTTGCAACGTGCTCCAAAAATTTGCGCTTTTCAGCCGCTGAATAGCCCGAGGGCTGGAAGGGTTCAATCCTCGCGGCCCGGGTGAAGCAGAAAAAATGCGTGGTTCTGTTCTGATCCCCGGATTCCCGGCGCACACCCATCAGCGCGGCTATTCAAACTAAAACTCCCTTTTCCTTCCCAGGCCCTGTAACTTTCCATTCGCAAGGAGAGCGAGCGCGCGCGCGACAGCATACTGCGATCAATTTTACGAGGCTGTTACTGTTACTTAGTAGCTGTAATTCAGGAATTAAGTGGTACAGGTTCGGAAGGAATGGGGTTCACCGTAGACGAAATTAGGACGATGTGTGTGCCCGCATGCCAGCGTAATCTCTTGCGATTAAGCGAGTAAGAGATTATATATCGATATTCATCAAGGCGCGATCTAACCGCCCCCATTGTCAGTGATAAACTGGACAAACGGTTCCCTAAAAGTCTCTTGAGTGCTCGGATGTTTGGGGCAGAAAGTCAAAGGTGTAATTTCAGTGGAATTCCTACGGGTCGTGGATATACGCGTGTGTTCCATCACGTGCAGCGGTTTGGGCAGGTCAAGAATACCCATCTTCCTTGCCGGTCGAACACGCCAGGTGAGCCTGGTACGTGCACAGTTAGTCGCGTGTCAGAGGTCACGCAGACCCTTAAATTATACTGTAATGAAGGCTGCATGACTCTCACCGCAGTCTATCCCGGATATTTACGGCTCGCCACGAGCGCACCTGCTAAAAGCGGCGAAAAGCGTGGGGGGTTCGGAGATTGCTGCAATTAATTGGGAACATATGTTTACTCCGGTCGTTTACTCTCCGGCTAACCAACTAAATTCAAAGCAGCCGGCGCGAGTAGCAACGTATCGGATTGCGAAACTTTGGCTTACTTATGCCTGTCTCGAATTCGAGGAGCGAGACCCGCTGGAAACTCACTTTACGCGCGAGTGGATATGCTTCGCACGCGCTGGAAAAGCGAGGAAAGCCACTGAGAGAAGTAAAACCGGCAAGAAGGCCGATAAACTTACGGGGCAGCCGGGATGCCGGGAGAATCGTAGGGAATAAAAGCGAAATGCGAGGAGGGTGCCGCGTGTGACTCACTTCCCATAAAACACGAAGCCACCCTTCGCGCGCCCTTTGAAACCCCTGGGTATCGTAGACACCGTCAGCTCTCCTCCTAGACTCCTCTCTTCCACCACTGTGCAGATCTCCCAGCGAGATTTCCCCGAAATAGTCGGCGGGGATCTGCGCAAAACTACAACTTTGGCTTCCTGACCGTTCCTCGAAGTGTGTTTTAAGGCTTCAGCATCTCATGAAAAATTCGCCGAAGACCTTTTCAACTAGATCAGCAGCGTCTTCTTTCATACGACACCGTACGCTAAATGTGACACTGTAACGAAATCCTGCCAGGCCTCGAGTACTAATTCACATAGTCACAAAGAAAAAGAACACGCCAGCAGACTCTTAGCGTAAGGACGCTTTTGGACTCTAGGACTTTCCCTATAAATGCCAGGTCTTTTTTCCTCTTTTCATGACAAACCCTTTGATCCATGGAAGACGCGCATACGAGATTGGCAAGCCGGCGTACTTACTTACGAAACTATCATCCCAGCATCCACATGTACACACGAGTATACATATGCATGGCGCGACAAGCGGGAGAGACGGAGATGCAGGAAAATCGTTGGGAAGAATGAAAGACAGAGGGGAAGGTCCGTGTAGAAAAGCGAGGATCTACCAGCGCGGAGAAAGGGCTGGAACGTGCAGCACCAGCAGCACGGTGGAGGAAAAAGGAAGACCAAGTAAACGCCGGTGCGTCTGGCGTAAGCTCAGTTACGGACCGACCGGGACGGAAAAGTATCCGAGAGGACGAGAAAAAAGAAGGGGCCAAAAATCGGTGGAAAAAGGGAAAAGAGGTGGAGGGTGGACGAAGGAGGCCGGGCGTAAGTGTGCACTCGAGACCGTTCGGTTTCGAACGGGAGCTTGCAGCCGTTCGGATGCAGGCGAGCCGATGGGTGTATCCGTAATATAAGGCTTGGAAAGGGGTCGCCTGGATGCGGGAGCTTATCAAGAACCAGTGCAAGAGATGTGCCTCCCAGCGGGCGCCACAGCCAGTATCTTGCACGCGGCTAGAATTAATGAGGTTACGAAAGCGCCCGATATAATGAATGCCAACGCGAGCTAGAAGCCCCGGCAGCTCTCTCTATCTTACGCAAGTATCCCGCCTCGGCAGAGTTTTACTCTACGCGCCGCTATTTCCACTTATACTCGCTCGTATTCATTCTGCGCCCGAGCCTCTTATGAGTGCGCGCGACTTCTCCGCTTTATTGCTTAATACCAGGGCGAGTGTCGCCCTGTTTTGGTTTACGAGCGGCCGACCGGTACTTCATTAGAGAGTATTAAATGTATTGACTCTTCCGCCCCTCGCACCTTATGTACACTTGACAAATAGGCCTCACTAACTTTCCTTTCTTCCCGATTCACCTTTACGGAGCTCCCCTCGCGCTGGTATCGCCGCGCCCGCTTGGATTTCTGGGGAGGAAACTACGAAAATTGGTGGCCGCCTGCTAACTGGGGTGGAAGAGAACACTTCGCCGATAGATAAACTATACCACGCTCGGCTTAATTTCGACGCCATTCTATCCTGAAATTAAAGAGCGCGCCTCTAGCAAGTCTATCTAATAGTATCCTCCCACTAAAAAGAGCGGAGCTGAAATCAAGAGCAACTTCGACGGCAAGGGCTCTCGAGCGTGTTGATCTCGCATTAACGAGCCCTATCCGCACCTATCCGCACCTATCCGCACTGGCGTGTAAAGTCACACAGTTTCCGCGCGGAAATAATTAGCGCGTGAAATGCACACGAGTGCGAGAACCGGCTTTGGTGTGTGCGCGGCGACGGCTGGGGCTAGACATCGATGGCCGATACGCGGTGCCCGTTTCTCCGATTGATCCGACCTCTAATTATATCGCTGCTTGGTTTCTCAGGGCGGCCGAGTGCAGCCGTTCGCGAGACCAAGCGACTTATTGATCACTCGCGAAAGGGATTGCCGCGACTGCGGGAGGTGGGCGGAAAGTCAGCGGAAGAAAATGGGATGCAAGGGGGTTGGATAGAGAAGCGAGTGTGCCGAATTTGTATTCCTATTGCCTATTTCTACGATATATCAAAGGGTCGAGTTTGGGGAGCAGTAATCGCGACGTAAGACAAGGGCCAGGGGCGAAGGTGGCGGGCGAAAGAGAGAAAACGTTTTAGGGGAGCATTTAGGAGTAGAACAAGCGGCGAAGGGTGAGAGAACCTCTTCGAGGGAGAACGATCTCTTTCGGCGAGGGGGGCCTTTCCCCTCCTCGCTCGAAACGCCAAAACCTTCTCTGATCTTGCTCTCCGGCAACCTCCTGCCGCCGAGAGCTCCTGCCTTTCTTTCTCCCTGAGCCTGACGCTGTTCTCGAGCGGCTATTCTGCAAAGTCGCCGAGCACAGAGCTGCCGAATTAACGTTCCCGCGAGGGAGATATGCTGCCGTTAGTCTCGTGAGCTTAAAGCCCCGTTCGTTGTCCGCGAAGAAAGCTCGGACGCTTAAGAAAAGCTTGCCATCTACTTAGTTGCCGGGTAGTCCTTCAGTGGACTTTAATTGGCCTGACAGTCTCTTCTCCGTCCCCGAGCAAGGAGGTCTGCTGTCTGTCTGTTCGCCGGGGACAGAGGCTCCGTTTGAATAACTATTACTTACGCGTACGGTTTCCTAAGGCGATAAGTGCCCGGCGCGCTACAGCGCTACGTCCTTTTGAAGCCGCTGCTCTCGCGCGCACATTGTGCATCCTCCGGCTGAATTTAAATTGGGGCTTGTTTCTCGCGCCGGGCTTAAAGCACGAAACCCCCGCCCCTTAAAATATGCCCCTCAAGTACCGTGTGCCTGCGCGTCTTTCGCTCCGCACCTCCCATTTCGGTGCAACGTGCTACGAGATATTATTGGACTATCGCACCAATGCGTAAAACAACTTCTAGTTAAACCTGAGGGGAGGGCGAGTTTACGGAACAATGCTGCGTGAAAAGGATCGTGTTTCGGGACCGCCCGATAAATCGTCGCTTATTGCTACTGGATATTCTCGAGTATACTTGCCAATAGAATCCCAAGAATCGAGACTGCGAATTAACGGGACATTGTTTGCGCGCCCCAGTCTGCCGGGACGCGCAATCAAGCTCGATAATAATTTATATACATATTATACTCGAGAAAGCTGTTAGCAGAGTGTGGCGAATTGTCGCGAGCGAAGTCGATTATTCTTCACGTATCGACGAGATTGAATTCCCGATGGCAGGGTGTGGATGGCACTCGGGATGAAAGCTCTATCTTATTACCCCTCCGTGACAAAGGTAAATCCCGAGGACGTTGCGACAAATAAACTGGGCTTTAATTATCGGCATGGATTACACGATGGGGTTTTCAAAGGTTTCTCTTGCCGTTCTATCTCCCCTGTTCCCGGCTTGTGATTTCGTGGAGCAGTTTAAGCGAGCGATGATGCCGTGGTTACAAAGTGCGCCCAAAGAGACGGACTCCAGTTCGCCAGAGAGGAGAGAGGACGTTTCTCTCGTGCTCTCCGGCGTCCCCTTCGTTCCTTCCTTCTCCCTTTCTTTCTCTCTGTGCCACGAGCAGGCTTTAAAATGTCAATATTCGTCGCGTGCGCGTACCGCCGAGCGCGTGGAGGCGTGCGAGCTGCTCTGCTCGTATTCTCCTTCACTCTCTCTCTCTCCTTCTCTCTTTCTCTCTTTGCCTCTCTTTCTCTTTGGCATTGTCGGCGAAAAAACGATGCATTTAATTCCGCCCTCTTCCCGCCCTCTTCCCGCCGGGCGCGCGCTGGCAAACTCTACTCGCCATCGACTACAAAGCTTGAATTTATGACGCACTCGTTACTATTATTTACGAATGAATTTGCGGCTCGTCGACGCTAATGAAATCTCGGACGAACCACGCTTCTGCCGGACTAATGGGAGTACGTGTATGATTCGAGGGAAAAGTCATTCACTCTTAGCGCTGCTCACTGATTGACTATTGAAATCGGCAAATATTGACGCTGCGGCTTGAATCCGACTCTAACCGACGAATGTTGCTCGTGTAAATAGTTTGTTTTCTTGTGGCGTGGGTGTGCGAAAAACAAGTGGGAAGGATGGGCAGACGCCCACTCACTAAAATGATCGCAGGCTTCCGCCGATGTAAATCGTACGAGTATGGGCTTGTATTGTAAAGGCATATGTGACCTCCCGCTGATGTAATTCTCGCGTTAACAATGCGTCTGCCGATATTGGCAGGGTCAGAGGTCGGAAGTCGAGCCGCCGGGAGGCAGCCGGCGGTGTTGAAAAAAAAACTAGGGGTGAATGGAAAAAGGTCGAAAAAGCGCAGCAGGGGCAGAAATGGCGGAAAGGGGGAGGGGTATTTCTACCTGGCGGTTAAAATGTCAATAGTCGCGGTGGGTGCAGGCCGCTAGTCGAGATGGCCCCCACACATGCGTGCACCCGCGCAAACACACCTACGTATATTCCCCGCGTGGCATACCTCCAGACGACAAACCCTGCACGCACGGCGCGCGGGCCAGCTCCAACTTTCATCTCTGCCGAGATTTATTCGGCGGCCGCAGCCATATGAATCGCCTCGAGAAAGAGTCCCAACGCGCTGGGGTATCGATTGGGAATGCGACGGCTCTAGGTGATAACTGGTAGTTTGCCGGCGCTATCTCAATTTTCCCGGATATTCCGGAGCGAATGGATAATCTGCAAGTAATAGCTCGTCGCTCTATTACCGCGCGCGGCTAGTGACTCGGCGAGCACACGCGTTCGCTTCCCGATCTATTGACGGCGCAACGGGTATTACGAAAGGATATGCTGAATTCTTAAACGTTCGCTTATACTCTGACTTTTCCCGGCGGAGCTTTCTTACGAGGGTTGTGACTTCCACCGAGAGCAAACACGCCAAGACGAGAATGGCAAGGGACGGAGTCGCATTGTTGAAAGCCGGCGTCATTTGCCGGTGTCCCCGTTTCCAGATTAATCGAGTCTTTTAAGTCTCGCTGCACCAGCGGCAATGACTCCGCCCGACAATGCATCCTTCTCCACCGGTGCTGGAATGTTCATTGCGTCAGGGATTATCAAAAGTCGCGCGAGCATTAATTAATACGGAACTATGATGTTAGCTTGGAAACGCGCGAGCTCCCACCTCGAAATTTCCTAGCCAGCTCGTACTTGCGTACCTCGCTTTGCCAGGAGGTCTGGGAAGCCGAGGTACGCTCCACCCGGCGAAAAATCATTGAGGCAGTAGGCGGCGTTGACGGCAGCGAGGGGCACGCGTGCATCTGAAAAATTGATGGCTAATTTCGAGGAAGGAGTCGGCGGAGCGAAGCCGGAGAGAAAAGGCAGAGAAGAGCAGTGGAAAAAGTGTTCTCTATGCGCGCCTCGAACGGAAAGCGTGGCAGGGCTTGCGCGTCTAATGAAAAACGTGCGCATCCCCGCATCGCATTATCTTCTCGGCGCTCTGTGGTTTATTCAGCACGGGCGCGCGGCTAGAAAGAGCAAGAGTAGTAGCAGTAGCACCAGGAGCTCTCTACCTATCCCTCACCGCTACCTCCCCTTTCCTTGTTAATGCCGCGGCGCATCACGATGCATTCAGCCCTGCTAATTAATCGCGGGAGGATTAAAGCGCGCGTACACGCGGATTTCTCCAACCCTTGCTATCTTTCTATCTTTTAACGGGCACATCACTCGGAGTAGCAGGTGCGCCCATCATTTCGCGCCCGCTAGCCTGCCACCTTCGTTCTTCTAGTCACGGATTAACCCGAATACCGGCTGACGCGCGCCAAACTCCCCGATACTCTAGTAGTGCTGATTCACTAGCTATCGACAAAGCGCATTTACTGAAAGATCCGCTGAAGCAACTCCACGTGGGAGAAACTTTCATCGAACATCCTTTGAGGGTAGTCTGCTGGATTGCTACAACAAGATTCCCTGTCTGTAAAGTCAATATTGATGGCCCCGGGGAAGTTGACGAAGGGCCACCAGCATCCCTTGGGTTCGGGTTCGGCAGCGAATAAGTTTCAAGGAATAATCGCAGGTGTGCTTTGGGCCGGAGAGTGTTGGTCCAAGCAAGATCTAAAGGAATGAAAGAGGGTGGACGTATGTACCTGTCGATGAAGCCGTCTCCGTCGCCGTCGCATGCTTGGAACAGCTTCCTGACGCGGTCCTCGTCGTAGACGGAGCCCGCTTCACTCTCAGCATCTGCGGTCTGTGACATCTTCACTTGACCTCTCGTTCATCCATCCCGAGCAACCACCGGTGTACCGCCCAGCGGCATTGCTCTTCCTACACGTTCCATGTCTCTCTAGGAATCTCGCTGAATCTCACGACTTTGCCTTTCCACTTGTTCCGTCTCACCGTTCGACCATTGCGCATTACAGGCTCAGTCCATCCTCTTGTCGGTTTACGGTACACGCGGGCGGCAGAGCTTAGAGTTTAAAGTCCAAGAGGCTTACGAAGGAGCGTGGCAGGACGTGGCAATGTTTGTATGTCGTATACCGTGCAGGGACGTCGACCGATCGCGCTTATGTCACGTGTTGCATCGCGATCGGCGAATTTCCGCCAGTTGAGGATTGGTCGGCTCTACGCACTTGTCACGGTGTCCTCCTGCTGGAAAGCCGCCGGGGGTCTTCGAACCTTGCAGCGGCAAGCTCTATTTTTAGAGCTGCTCCGGGAGGACGCAGCGGCGAGAGTGAGCCCCTTGCGCTCCGAGGCTGTGCCGAGCGCCGGATAGAGAGTCGTAAACAGAATCCCTTGTCACTACGGTGCACGCGTACCCTACCCTCCCCGGCAGATGCGAGACTCGCACGATTTATTAAAACGAGCAACGTATTTCTCGGATCCTCTCGGCTCCCTAGAAGTCACTCGTGGGCGTTCTGTCATCGGGCGACTGTGCGAGGGGTGAGGCGGTTGCTTTCGTGTTCGGCTTGCCGGCGTAGGCGCGCACGCACGCCGGAGATACGACGTATCCGCTGTCACCGAGTCACTAACCCTAACCTGTACACGCGGCCAGCAATCCCGTCGGTTCACCCACCCTCGAGAACCGCGCGCGACGGCAATAAAAACTATCGATTGAGCGCAGCATCCGCCGCGCGCGCCCGCCAGCTGAACCCACTCAAAAAACTTTGCCAACTCGCGCCATCTTGGACTCCTCTCGGCGCCAGGCGAACGGCGCCTCTACCGGCGATGAGACGCACTCTATACCCAACTGCCCGGTACAATCGAACCATGACGACTTGATGGACGCCAAGACGCGGGCGGTTTGAACGGCCGAATAGTAAGTCAAACTAGACTGCTCAGTTTTTATTTGGAATTATATTGTTACAAGTATAAGCGTATGTTATCTGTAAATGTAAAAGTAAGAATTGTATGTACAGGTAGCTTTGATCGTTGACACAAGGATTCAAGGGTTCAGCTTGTCAGATAGATCTGGCAAGAGCTTCCGAAGTTTTGTGAGGTCATGACTGAAAGCCCACATAATGCATCGCGTGTGTTCTTCACTGGGGAGTTCGCGTAGTTTTCCATCACTTTCGTACCACGCAGTGCCTTTCTCTTTTACCTCATTCACTATTGTTCGGAGCTTCCGGTTCCTCTCTATATCCCATGTAGTGTCTGTGTTCGGGACTTGAAGCGATCTCAGTCTTTTGTAGTCTCCATCCACTTCTTCGTACGCCCTGAAGAGATTTGAAAAGACAATGATGAATTTTTGTGTTAATATTTAAAATGGGTCTTTTTTTTATGAATGTTCCAGTGTCTTACGTTAGAAAGTCATGGTATTGAATGTTGTACACGTCTGCGAGGGGCTTAAAGGCCCGCACAACATCAATGGGCAAGTAGTTGAAGTTCTCCTTGGCCCGGCTATTAACATTATAATCTGTAATCCATTTCTCGAGGACCTCCACTGCTTCTTTGATATTCTGGATCTTCTGCTTATCCTTGGTACACGATATCACTCTCTCAGCCCGTTTCACGAGCCCGGAGATCGCATGATACTGATATGTAACGTCCCTCTCTTCCAACAGTTTTATACTATGCAGAGCTTTTTCCCGATCCTTGAAACCAAGTCCATTGTCCTCCTTTACAGTCTTCTCACATTTCTCTTCCTCAGTCTTCGAAATTTTCTTCGAAGGCTCGTCCTCTTCGCTCTCAGACTTCTCGTGATCTCTCTTGATACCTTTCTTGGTTTCCTCTACCTCTATCTCGTTGTCTTCATCCATCTCCGAACCGAACTTCTCTTCCACCTGCCCTGAAAGTTTCTTCAACTTCGTCGGATCCGGACTGTAAGCCAGAAGGATACAGCGTACGTGCTCCTTCGTTGGGAGACCGCGAAAGTCGCCGATATCGGTCTCGTACCATTGCACGTACTCGGCTTTGATTTTCTCTATGATTTCTCGGAGTCTGCGGTTCCTCTCGATATCCCAGGTGGTTTTACTATTTGGGTCCTTCGCGGAGCGTAAGGTCTTGTAGTCACCCTTTACATCGGTATATGCCCTGAGTTTAACAACAAGGATTCTTTATTAATAATTATCAATTTGTAAAACTAAAGTGATGGAAGAACTGAATTAATATGGCTAATAAAAGAGAAATAACTGCATAAGAAATTGTGGATAGAACTACTGATTGTGAAAGCTTACTTGTAAAAGTCGTCCTCGTAAACGCCAAACTTCTTGGCTAGAACAAGGTAGGCTCTGACAGTCTCTATGGGTAGATAAGCAAGGTTCTCCTTGCCCCTATTGTTTTCTCTGTAGTCCGCCAGCCAATCCTCGAAAAGCTTCAGAGCGTCCCGTAGGTTTGCAAGTTTCTCCTCATCCCTTGTAATCTGCAGGGTTCTCTTTGCCCGACTGACGAAGCTCGTAATTACGTGATATTGATAAGCAATGTCGCGACCGTCGAGGGCTTTTAACGTGTCCAGTGCTTTCTGCTTATTCTTGAAGCCCATCCCAGTGTCTTCCGACTCGGCAGCCTTTGTCTTTGTCATGATCGTCGCTGCAATAGAATCCATAGACTCATCCGTTTATCGCTATTATAACTATTTTCAACGATTTCTCATGCTAAAACTGATTCCACGGTATTTTTGCATGTGATGGCGGATGTGAGCAAGGGGGTTTGAAAATGCAATGAGTATCTAACCGGAGGACGTGTGTTTGGGGATTACGGAGGTGTGGGGGATCGATAGAGGCCAGACAATGGATTAGCCAGTGCATTTAGTATCCACTGTCGGCGATCCTTGTCTTCTTTTGTAAATTGATGGTTTTGGTGCCTTTACATATTATATTGACAATTTACTTTAATTATCAGAGTGCCGTAGGTATATAATGATTTCCACCCACTCGCAAAATTGTAATAAACGGAAGCTTTTGGATCTGTTCGACTTACCAGCCTGTCTGACTATAAACGCACTTTTCCACTTTGTAGATTGCAGCAAACTGTGAGGACCAGGGAAAAGGTGGATAGCTGTGTGTTTCTGCACTCGAATCAACGAGTGCACTGAGAGCTTCCTGGCATTTCGATCCTCGGCGAGTGGCACTAGCCGATTCGTCAGGGATCGACTTAAGTCATCTCGGCATCCACCGGCCTGTCTACTACTTGGGTGCGAAAGAGACACGGCGAGTCCTGACGAGCTGGTAGGAAGCGAGAGCCCGATATAAACACGTCGGTAGGATGTGTGTCAGAGCCCGAAATACACGTCGACCTCCGGTGGTCGTGGACTTACGTCATTAGCCGCTGCGAGCACAGAGATTATCATTCAGACACGAGCGTGTCTAGGTCGCGCACTGATAATAAATTCTTCCCCGCCCGGGTTCACTGATCCTATTGCATTTCTCGTTTTACAGTGTAATACCTGGGGCGGAAAGGCCGCCAGGATTTATGGCCTTGATACGAAACACGGAGATTGCATGGGCCGATTGCACTCAATGACAGATTGCGCGTACGCTCCTCACGCGGGATGAGATAATGCCGCAAATTCGGCAGTGATGGCATTCCACTAGTAGTCTCTTAAAAAAGACCATGAGTGATTACTGGCATACGCTTACCACAGCGTGTTTCGCTTCGCTAGACTTTGATATCTCCTGCCAGCTCGAAGTGTAAATCGGAGAACGTGATGTCACTTGACAATCATTCCCGGTACTGTGCTAATACAATTGAGAAAGACGAAGTGGGAGGACAGGATCTGAAGGGAACTCGTGGCGACGAGCGAGGAGTTCTCGAAACAGATTTATTTAGTATTTACAGAAATCGGAATATCGTGGGAAGCCGGTTCCGTTCGCGCGTGCAACAATCGACACAAGTAGCCGGCTCTAATGAAATATTTATAGCTTTCATTAGACTCGAGTTCCAATAGTCTATCGAGCTCTTGTGACACGCGCGCACCATTCCTCCCTTGTTTCAAGCTTCCACCTGTACCGCGTGGGTCTATTTACAAGATATATAGATTGTGACTCTGGCGATATGCCGCACCAATTAAACCACAAATCAAGTGAAATGCCTATGTACATTTTACAAGAGACCAGCGGGATGTTGAATTTGAGTAGATGGAACGTCGCATTCACCTTGACATACCGTTGCACCGTTCTGAGAATTCAACATCTCCAGCGTTCTCGAGTAGCGCACTCAACATGCTCGAATAAATAATAATCTACACCGAGAGAGTCCTTGAAGAAATAACACGAGTGCATTGCGGGCCCGACAGCGATCCTGTTCAACAAACGCAGCTGCCCACTCCTAGACACGCATAGGAGGTCTGTTCGATCTTCGAGGTGGTAGTGCCATCGAGAAGGGATGGTTGGTTTAGGGGTGGTGCAGTCGGCAACTGGGTTCTCTGCACCCCATCATAGAAGATCGATGAACCCTCTCGCTCTCTGCTGGTACCCTCTGCTTCCTGGGTATATGCCACCCTTGTGGTCTCCTGACTTCTCGACTCTGTCGAGTGATCGTACGAGGCCAGGCGACCGTAGTTCAGAAAGGTCTCTGTATAACTGGTACCAGTGTGATGATGGGTACCGTTGTATTGGTGAGCATAGTGGGAGTGGTATCTGCTCGGCGGTGTCTTGAAACCTTCGTTGCCTCCCAGATATTGGTGCAGATGGTGCAGACTCGATGATCCATACACTAAATACGAAATACGAATATAGCAAACAATGGAAATACATTTTCTTCAATTTTTTTCCTCGGAAACAGGATTGGTTTCGCTGATTCTTACCTGCAGCAGTGTTGGAATACATTGCCAGAACGGCATCGCCGTAGCCCCCCGTAGCGTGCTTTCCCAAATCTGCTGGTTCAGTAGTTACGGGATTTTTTCCAGATATAGCCTGACCTCGAATACCAGTTTGAATATCACCAGAAATATTAGAAGCGCTTCCTGAACCGTATGCCATGTTGAACAAGGCCTCCGGATCGCAGACAAACTTGTAGACGTATCTTTCTCCAGCCACTTTTTGCATTATGCCTTTTTCGTAGTAGTACCTGAGGGAACGACTGAGTTTATCGTAGTTCATTGCAGGACGGTTCTTCTGCACACCCCATCTACGTGCAACCTGTTAGAAAAAGTATATTTCCATTATAGTTTGTGCGCAGATTTCCGCGAAAATAAGCTTGATATCTCATCTTGCTAAATACCTCCTCAGGTTCGATCAGCTTGAACTCCATTCCCCGTCCAGTCCACGCGATGCATGGCGCATTAGCTGGATCATCGAGGAGCGTCACCAGGAATTGCCAGAGTTGCAACGACCCACGTCTTTGCTGCTGGTATCCGACTGCTATTTCATTCCAAGGGGACGCTCCAGTGGTCGACGATGGCCTTTTACCACTATACTCTGCATTCCAAGAGTTAGGTGAACCCTTCTTTTGGTAGCAGGTCCCTTGTCTTTCCCAGGGTGGCCTGCCATCGAGCTGAGCACCTAACTCGGTCCAGGTCGGAGTTCCACTTCTCTTCGTGTACACTTCTGAACTCCAAGCTTCTTGGCGTGGAAAGATAGCCTCCGAGGACACGGAGATGGTCGACTGCCACTGGGAAGTCGCCGAGGAAGCGCTGCCAGGTCGACTCGGGGATGGCGAACTCCGGCTGTTCCTCGCTGCGCTTCCGTACTGCTGCTGCTGCTGGTAGATCAAATTGCCGCCTGCAAAGATGCGCATTCTATTTCCCATTCAACTTCAGATATCAATTTTATAGCACCATGGTACAAGTCGAGTTAGATTTCGAATTTCGGATATGCGTAGGAAGTTTGCTCTGCAACCGGATAAGTCGAAGGTGGTAGGGCGTGTCGGGGTAGACGAGAACGAAGGAATTCTCAGAGGACAAAAGGGTGGGAGGCGCGTATTAGCGATTGCACTCACGCGCGGTTGGCGGTGAAGTGCTCGTCACACAAATATCGGCAGGAAATTGGTTGATATTCAAAGCCCACGGGGTTGCCGGAGCTCTCGCGGATCGTAGCGGCACCGCCTGAAATAGCGCGCGCGAAGCTCGCGCGATATGTATATTAATCGGGAGCTCTCTCCTCTCGGGGCTGCTCCGGAGTCGGCAGTCGAACGCCACCGCCACCCCCCGTGTTCACCACCCCGCCGCCTCCCCAACCTCCGAAAAAAGCCATTCTCGAGCTGTAATCCGGTTACGCTCGAAGTCGTGTACGGGGAATATTGAAAAATTGAGAACCTTGTTCCGATACCGCGCTCCAGCCGCGAGGTGCTCTGACCGGCCTGTATACCTACCCGGCTACCCGCCCTCTCTTCTTACTTGCTCTCTGCATACCAATATGTAACAAGTCATCGAAAATTTCACATTTTCTCGGGAGGCAGTAAGCTTTAACTTTATGCTTTCTAAGAAAAATGGTTGAAGCTTCTCTTTAAGTGACACTTTCGGACTGAGAGCGAAGGAAGGTTCATATGCTGTAATACATATAAGGCAGAGCTCCGCTTTATTCTACTGAATTCAAGAATTCACGACATACATACACTCGAAGGGGTGATCAAATGTTTCGATCAAGGTATGTTGTATACACTAAATTCAATTAAAATATATTCGATTCCAGACAATTATTTTCGTGGAAGCACCATCGACTCAAAAACAACGGAGAGAACAGCCACGTTCTGCCAATACTGTAACAGGCAGCGAAAGGACGATCGGTCCGGTATTCAATGCTGTCGAGACAGGGGTTGAAGGGGGATTGAAAGCTGCGAGCCAATCTGGCACTCTGGCGAAAGCCGGGGTCGAGTAGAGGGATGCAAGGGGTTGACCTCAGCGTACAAGCGGGGCCAGAGGCTTTGCGGGTGGTTTTAGATTAAAATTAATCGCGAGCTGATGAAACCGGCGGCAATGTACCACCGCCGCCTCCGCCACAGGAGGAAAAGGGTTGAAGCCCGGTCAGAGGCGGTGCGCACGTGCGAGGGTTGCAAGGAAAAGAGGACGGCCTCCTCTCTTCGCCCACTCTCAGACGGGAGTATCTACTCTTTTCCCTCCCCGTCACTTTTCCTCTAGTACATTTTCACTCTTATTCTACTCGCTTTTCCTTTACTCCCGCTGGAATTCTTATTCACCCTATCGTTAACTCTCTCCCCTGTTCTCATTTCTCCCTGTCTCGTGCCGTCTGATCCCTGAATTCCGGTGTCGAGTCATGTTAATAATGCAACGCCCATTTTCCACTCACCTGCCTCGCCAAAACACTCGCCGTCCCACTCTCCGAGTCTCGGCAAGGTAGTTTCACTTTCTCGTCTTTTTCTGTCCAGAATGGACTTGAAAATACGGTAATGAGAACTGGACGATTCCAGGATTTCGAATGCTGATGGACCATTGTGCAATGAGCTGGGACTTGCGGCGAGTGAGTTATATTTTGTGCGATTTGGCGTACTGGTTGGGGCAGATTGGTCAGAATGGGGCGGCACTCGGCTCTCCCTAATCTGTGCAATCCGGGTCTCGTATTAATTAGTGGGCCACCGACCAATCGGTATCCCTTAACAACCGATTACTATTCCAGCCGATATGTCCGCTACCACATCGTCCGTGTTTCGGGCACTCAGGGAGGGAGGCTCAGACATCGCACCGGAGTATTCATTTCAGGAGTCATTAATGTAGAAACATTTTAATGGAATTTAATCCCATAAACTAGTAACGAAAACTGCTCAAATCTGTTCGTACATTACAAGGAGGCACCGATAGCGATCCGACCTATTATTAACCCGAACTGCGTATAAATAATTGAAGGGGCTTAATGGTGAGGGAGAATTACCGTCGGCAGAAGTAGAAGCATAATCCCCACGTGACTTGGAAGTAAATGGGTGGAGGACTACGCAGACATTGTCGACCAGAGAATACACAACTTACTAAAGGATTCGTGTGAGTGTGTGCGTGAATAAAGGAAGGCTAATCGGTATGATTACACAGCATGAGCTTGCAACCCTTAACCCGAGTCAACCTTTTGTCGGCGAGTTCTGCACTGCCAGTATTCACTCCCGACTCTATTAGTTAATGAACATTATCTCCAGAAAACGCTACTTTCTATTATAAATTGACAGCATTCGTTAATGTTCTTCCCGGGCAAATCTGTATCGCATCGCTGTACGAACCGAGGAGAGAGCCCTTCGCCTTGTAATCCCCCGTGGGATGGAATTCCAGTCTCTTTCCTTCGTTTGCGTGCTTTCACGGGATTCCCCGAGCTTTCTCCTTCCACAACCACCTCACCCTTCTCTCTCTCTCTCTCTCTCTCTCTCTCTCTCTCTGCCGAGCTTTCCAGTTGAAAGCACTCTTCAATTATTCACTTACGCGTAAGTATCACGCGTGAGCTGGTCGAGTAAAACATCCAAGGGATTATGACGGGGTTCTCTCTTACAACGCTCGTGAAAAATGAATGGCGCCCGACAAAAGTGGAGTAACTGGAGCAATGGGTGATTTCGAAATCCTGCCGAACGACAACCGGAAGAAGAGGCCCTGCTCGATTAATGGATGCAGTAGCGTCGAGTACCCCTGTACTCCAATTATTTATGGGACTCATGGGGTGGTGCAGAGCCACGTGGATCCATTGTCAAGAGATTTGTCACGGCGCGCGTTTAAGGACTGAGACTGGAGCGATACAGTTCGTTCGACTAGTGATCTAGTCGGGCATTCAACTTCATGGGGATGTATGATGCTTACCGTTTCGGGTGTCCTGGCTGGTGGAAGTTGGTATGGTCGTCACTGGAATCGGCTCGACGTAGCCCCGGTCTGTAGGCTCTTCCTTCACCGAGACGTTCTTCGTCCTCTCGTTCGAGTGCGGACTCAGTTTACTGTTTCCGAAAAGTGATATGATTGTTTCTGTCTTTTATAATTAGTCTCGATTTGCCTTCTTGCTGGACTTTATTTCTTACCCGAAGCAGCTTCCAGGATTGTCCGAGCTTAGCTCAAGGAAGGTGCCGTTCTGGGTGTGAGACTGACTGACCGAAGAAGCTGGAAATTGCGGCTGGAAAGGTGGATCCTGGATCCTCCTGCAGTTCGCAGCTTCTTGTTTCACGCCGGCGTCTATGGTGGCACATTAAATTTTTCGAGTTGATCTTATGTTAATGAGTCTTCCGCCATAATACTCGGGAGAAAAGCGGGATTTTTTCCTCACGCGTTTCGTGTTGACGCGCGTAAGTTTATCGAGGCAGTGTCTACCCTTGCGGAAGAGAAGTTCGTTGTAAGGGACATAAGGGCGCGTGTCGGGCCGGAAGTAAAGACGCATCGCTGCAACGACCCCGAAGGGCAGGGGGGTGGTGGTTGGCTTTCTAATAGGGGCACTAGCGATTTTGTGCGCGCTTGGGGTGCGCCACCCTCTCGATAAATCAAACAGACTCCCGGCCGTGGGAAGCATAAGTCAGAGGCCTCCGGCAATCATTGTATTTGCAAACATCGGAAGTTTACCACGATATCTGGCCGAACGATAAATTGCGCGAGGCTTCCATCGCTCAATGAACCCGTAAGCATCACTCATTACACTTCGATCCACGCTCCAAACTAACGTAATTTGTCATTGGCTCTTTTTCACGCAATCGTCGATTAATGATATCTGTCGTATTGGAAATTGGCAAATGAAAAGATGAAGCTTTAAAATCGCGATTTTCGCAGAAACAAATTGAATGGAGTACCCTGAGAGATAGTGTGTACGCTCGTGAAAGAAGTGTATCTCAACAAAAACCGATCAGTTTGCAATGAAAAACTGTTTGGTTAATTTTGAATTCATACAAGTTTTTTCAGATTATAAGCAGAAGACCGCACGATCTAACATACATTTATTTGGTGCTCAGCAGTTATTAAGAGGCGTGATTACCATCGTAACAGGAATACTGGAGGATCATTCAATAAAACTGGAAAGTAGAAAAGGACGGATCCATGATTCCAAAGGGAAATTGGCGAAGGTAAACAGTGTGCGGACGTACCACCTCACTTTTGTGTACACTGCGATGTAAATATAACGTTACGAGCGGCATGCGTTCCCGACCCAGACTCTTGTTCATGTGTGCGTTGCGAATGTGCATATAGACATTATCTGGTCCTCCCGAACCTCCCGCGGGCGTTTGCTCGCCCATTTCCAGCGGGGAAATATCTGCAGGATCCTCCAGATCAACCGTACAAAAACCTTTCCCTCACTCTTTCTCTCTCTCTCTCTCTCTCTCTCTCTCTCTCTCTCTCACTCTCACCAGCTCTGGATTTCTCCCTCGCATTAGACAGGGAACAGGATACCAGCCTCCATCTTTTGTGGGCGCGCTAATGCGAGTGAGAAGAAAAAACAGCGGGGGTGAAGATTGACTCGCGATGCTAATAAGCCGGCGATAGAAAAAGGGCAAAAAGGTAGGAGAGGAGCGCCGCTGGCTTAATATAAAGTGCCCCTGGTAATGCGATCCCGATATAATCGGCCAGCTCGCCTGTTGATTCTTTCGTCTTAGCGGGCTTCGAAAAAATCAGCCAAACCCCCGGGGGCTACACTCTCGGCCGCTCCTTCTTTTCAATAAAGTACACGCGTTCGATATTAAAAGCAACCGGGTCTCGAGTTAGCTCCTAAGATCAGCGAGTCTTGGATTACTTCGTAAGTCGCGAAGGAGCCAAAGAAATCCGAGGCTGAGAGGGTGGATGAAAGTGATTTAGAGAACTTCCTTGAGGGAATATGTAAATCTTTCTGCACTAGACGACACTGCAAGCCGGAACTGCCAAACTAACTGAGTCTAAGGAAATTGGGACCACGCTCTCCATGCAGATTGTATCAGACCACCCCGGAATCGGGGACCTAATGTGCGAAACATTTCCGTGGAGGTGCCTGACGTTGCCTTCGAGATTGGATCGCCCCCACTCCACACGTGCAATTAGACAAACGTCAATCTCCTGCGACTTACGTTCAACCGAACTTATCGGAACCGGGACTACCAATTTCGATTGGATGCCACTAGAGCCGTCAACGCTTAGTACCTTCGAGGATTCTCTCGGTTTTGTCCGATATACTCACTCGACAGACGATGGAACTCAGGAACGTACTGCTCGCTGTCCTCAGTCTCGCAACTGCTACCTGCAATTTTACAATATAATTCGTTCAGAAATTATGCAATGCTTCGTGTTTTAGAGTAGCAAGGTTCTATACGAAATCTGACTTATTAACGGGGGCTGCATCTAAGGCAGAATTGCAAGTACTTTTGATCCCTACTTTTGAGCCATTATTCCCCCATAGAGCTGACCCGTAGGCCATGGGGCTGTCCACACCCCACGAGAGAAGGCGAGCCCCTTTACTGCGCACGATATAATATCGCCCTTGCATCGTATTACAGATCGTAAGTAAGTAATTAAAATTAATGTCCCGGACAGTAAGGCCTGCCCGCGCGCGGATAATCGCTTGCGGCGCGGATTGGCACGGTCGCGGTATAAACTCTCTGTAATTAATGGACTCGGTGATGAACTCATGGTAAGAATCAACAGAATCTTCGGTTAACTTCGGACACATTATTACTCCAATCCCTATTACTTTAGCAAGGTAGGATAAATTTAGGTGAGACGTTTGCCGAAGGTTATAAAGTCGATCACTGTTTTCAGAAAGCAATCGCTCTAATGGCTCGACCTTCCTCGATAAATCTCTATCGCAAAAT
This sequence comes from Crossocerus cetratus, assembly GCA_963675795.1. Lineage (NCBI taxonomy): Eukaryota > Metazoa > Arthropoda > Insecta > Hymenoptera > Crabronidae > Crossocerus > Crossocerus cetratus. The sequence continues at coordinate 12,322,950 of OY776666.1, read as the reverse complement.
GAACTCAGCTATTCATTGCATACGAACGTTTCGTTTAGTCATTCCCTTGAAAATGGAAAGTGCAACTAATAGCAATCCAATCTAGTTGTTAAAGAAACAGCCAATCATACCTCATAATTTATTGAGTACCGTCACTTTTTGGACTTGGTTTCGATGAGTAGTGCCGGTGAACGATGAGATACGATAATTTTAGTGAAAAAGACAAAAGAAAACGCCCGAACAGGGACTCGAACCCTGGACCCTCAGATTAAAAGTCTGATGCTCTACCGACTGAGCTATCCGGGCGCCGTTGGAATACGGGCAACGCCGGCCACTGATGTACATTAATTACGTCGATAAATACCTCACTAGTTTATAAATTAAAGAAATATATTCAATATCAATAATACACACCATCTTGAAGCCACGGCTCTTGTCTGTATTCCTGCGGAGGGTAGATTTCGCTTCCTGAAACATACAGATTCCTTATAATACCGTAAAATCATTCTTAAATAATATTAAATTATTATTAATACAGTTATAACGTTTATCTAAATCTTGCAGGTCGAGTGTTATCACATATAACAGCATGCGTGAGTTACGTCATCCATCAGTAGAGGAAAAGGAAACTAGTACTCCAAGCAGAGTGTTACGTAACTTGGTATCTTATCGCATACTCTCAAATAGTTGATACTTCCGAACTACTATCTTCTGTATTTATGAGAAGCCTACAAGTAAGTATATTAGAATTCGTGGTGGGTTTCGAGATTACTCAGTGAAGAGGTTTAATTGTTCTGGAATAATACTGGGTATCGATCCACAATAACAATCATGAAGCACAATGAATAATAATGAATATCACTCCTCAGAATCACTGCACGTGACTAATTTGACGGAGAGATGAACAAAGACCATCGTGAGGGCGAGAAACACGTGCATGTAGAATTAGCAATCGGTTGCTTATACTTTCGTCCCCCACGAATAAATAAGCTCCTGTTGGTGGTGAAGTCAATCAGAGGAACGCGTTTCCAGACGACCAGCTTGCCGCTCTTGTTCCTCTAGTGCTGGGGACAAGGGATTACAGGACTAGGGTAATTGTGTCAGGATGAGACACTGTATCTGCGATTCCTCTCTGTTTCTGCGAAGGGCCGTCGAGAATAGGAATAAAGGGGGGCCGCGGGATGAATCAATGGCAAAAACAAACCCTTCAGTGGCCGGCGAGAGCACACATGTACATAAGAATGCCCTGAAACGAGCAGCGGCGTTATATGGGGTCCTGTTTAATGGGTCTCCAGGATTCGCCACGGGTAGCCACTTGTCGGTAACCTCGTTTTGTTCTCGCGGGCGAATCTCTCGATGGGATGAGCCGAATCCACTTATTCTCCGTCTCATTGCTCCAGAATAATGATGCTCTCTCGGTTAATCATCCTCTGGACAATCTCATATTCGGCCATTACGAATCCGGACAAATTACCCACACGATTCAGTATAATTCAAAGTCTTCGTGGCATAGACCGTTCCACTCCGTCAGTACTCATCCTTGGCTCCAAAACGCTGGGATAGATCTTCGATAACGGGGGTTGAAACCATCTTAGTATCTGCCGATAGTCTCGGGAACAAGTGTTTCGGTGGCGGAAACATGAGTTTTCAGGCTTTCTCGGTCGTCGACAAGACGTTTCAATATTTCTTCTCGTGGATTCGGCGCAGGCTTCGTGGAAAACTGGATCGAGGAGGAAGGAGAGGGCGTCAGGTGGTGGTAGGGGGCTAACGCGATTACGATAGAGAAATTGCGGCATTATAGGCAGTGATTGAGTTAGACGGGGGTGGTCCATCCCGGCTGCTGGCGGTTCACACCGTGGTATGCCAATGCTAGATATAAAGTGTCAATCACTGCGCAGCCAGACGCGAATGGGGTGGTTACGAATCCTACGAGTGCTACGGGGAGAACCTTCCATCGACTCCCTCTCTCTATCTATCCACCCCATGGGGCTCTTTTGCGGTAATAATACGTTGCTTATTGAATTCCTTCTCAGCCGATTTCTGGGTCAAGGCTAAGTAAAAATATCGATAGCCCACAGATAAGCTTGATCCACACAGTGGAATTAGGTAGTAGCAACGAGGGAACCGGGCGGCGATTTGAAACTAATCATAGCAGAGCACATTCTGCTAACCGTCAGCCTGATATGGGAATCGATGAAATAATATCCTCGAAGCATATTAGACTTTCTTTTTTAAATCATGTGGGATAGTCTTGATGTCCATGAGATGATGTCCACCAAAGTCCTGTGTCCACCGGGACCATTTCAGAAGGTCTTGGAGCGTAATTGCGGTGGAGGAACGTAGAAAATAATATCGCCGTTGATGCGACTCTATAAAGATATCGACTCGGCCGCCTGCGAGTGACAGCCTCTCTTCGGGGGGGCGATGCTGTTCCGTACTCGCTCGCACACTAGTTCCTCCACATCCTGCACGTGCTCTGCGAGTGCGCCTCGCTTTCCTGATGTATTTTCCTCGAGCACCGATCTGCAGTCTGTGTATGTGTGTCCGGGTTTACATTGAAGACGGATACAGGAGGAAGAAAGAGAAAGAGAGAGAGAGAGTTTCGTGTCGGAGTGGAGCGTCGATCTCGTCGGGTAAGGTCGTATCAAAGAGCTTCAAAATCGCAGACAAGAGACGAAGAATCGAGCGAGGACGAACCGACCCTCGTCGTCCCTCGGCTTCTTCAACCCCCGTCGACTTTATTCCCGAAAACTCGTTAAGAAGCAAATAATTTGCCGTGCGCGACCGCCCCCGCCTCAAGTGCAATTAGTCGTCACGCAAGATTTTTGCTCGAAAGCTGCGGTACCTCAAGTAAAACAGACTTTCGGCCACCGCTCTAATTTACCTGGATGAAGTTTGCTCTCGTGTAAGCCTGGAGCCACGGGGTAGTTCGGGCCGCAATATTCCGCTGGCACCGATGGAAGCTGCTCGTTCAGTCTGCCAAACTCTTCGCCAGGCTGAAACAATATTAAGTCGGATTCTAATTAAATGAGAAATCCCTTCAATGTTTCCCTTGCAAATACAAAGAAAATTAGGAGAATTTACTTTAGTAGATGCGCCTTTGAACTGGGTTAGAGGATGGATCGCGGGCGAAAAGAGTTTCGGAGACGAACTCCAAACGAAGGAAAGAAGCAAAGGGCGTAGAACGAGGAGGCGAGGAGACCGGGGAGCGAGACGTGCGAGAGAAGGCGAGGAGGGCATCCGGTGAACGATTGGATGGTTTCCTCCTTGCGGAGCAATCTAGTGGTAAAGCCGGTTACCGGTTTTGGAAATTCCAATAAGCCGGCTGTGTCGCAACATCCACGCGGCGGGCGTTGCGAAGTTTCGCCAAGCACGGTAGAGATCGCTTGCAGTTTCAAACTTATCGAATCACCGAGCTACCTGCTTTTCGTCGGCAAATGATACATATTGTTTCGGAAGAGTAGACACGTCCTGCGCTCGACGCTGCGAACGATTAATATCAATTTTTCGCCAGCACCGTGGAGCATTAGTCCGCCGCGGTAGAAGACGTCCTTTAATCGCAATTAATAGTCATTCATAATTAGTCGCGGTGGATGGCTTAGCACTTATAATCCGCAGGCTGTGCAAGCCGGCATAAATTTTAATTACATTCGCCGGCGAGGACGCGGTTGACATTTAATCCGCGCGAACCGATCTCCGAGCCAATATTTAAATTAAAAGAAAAACCAAAAGGAAAGTGTATCAACTTCTTGCTCTACTGTCGCGGGAACGCGAACTGTATAGATCATACAACTTATTCCAATAGTATTGGAATGAGAGTTTTAGTATTCCAGGGCTGAATGCAGCCTCCACCCTCCACCCTCCCAAAAAGGGACGCCAAGACCTTTTTGTATTCGCACCAAGATTAATCGAGCGAATTAACGGGTTAATGGCTCGTAAGGAACATAGGCAAACACAGCCACGTGTCGCTTAGCATTTCAGCATTTCGCTCTTTCTTCCTGACCTTTCCTAGCGCGCGACCATTTCCTGCAGAAAGATGCCCACGTAAGTGGATCAGTCGGCGTATGTGTGTCACGTCAGAAGGAAACAAACGGGCGAAATCGTCGTACCTAGTGAAAACGAGATACCCAGGCCCCATCCTGGGGGGAACGCCCCATCGTTCCCGGGGACGCTGCCGAGCGACCGAGGGGCCGACACCCCAATTCCGCGGCTCCTACTCCACCCTCGTAATTGCGCACTTTGGTTCGGTTTATAATAAAGTCATCGAGCAGACAACACGTTCCAAACACGACAGAGGCCCCCTTGTCGACGGCCAGATCGACCGGGTTCACCCGTCGGGACACTGATCGCTCTTCAATCTCTTTCTTCCGCAGACAACCCTTCCATCGGATTTTCGAGCCACGAATTATCTGTTGGCATAGTTAACAAGCTCTTTGCATAATTCAACGCGGCTTTTTCTGCCCTGGTAAAGAGAGTTGGGGTAACAGAGTGTCCATGGAAAGGTAATGCTAGGCTATTGGTGGGCGAGAACAAATTAGACATTGCACTCGGCATTACTCGAGTACCAGGAATCGAGAGGCCTTTCCTGTCGTCGTGAGCTATCGTTCAAGGACACAAAGACGCGCCATCCAATTTTATCAATTAGGAGCTGGAGGCGTTGCCACTTAGACGAGAGACCTTTCCCTTCTTTCCCTTCGCCGCTCCTCCCATTCAGAAGGGTGCGAAGACAATGATGCTGCGCGCGAAGACGCCAGAAAACGAACAATGCGTGACAGTAGCCACGATTTCGGATTGTCACTGGCCGAGTCTATCGACTAATTGCCCCTCCGTTCTCACCGATACATCAAAGACATCGGGACGAACAAATGAGCCTCTGCTCGCAGACTGCTTTCCTTTGATAGTGAAAAGTGGACTGCGCTCCGATGTCCCAGAGTCGCATCGAGGCACAGGGGATCCAACAGTTCCCAGGGTGAATTCCTTTTTCCTAACAGTGGAAAATTAGTTGTGACTGTTATGGGGTGGAAAAAGATGAGTAGTCAGAATTCGTAGTAGATCCGAGTGGATTTACGAGGTGCTACACGCCCCGGCGGATGAAGAGGCGATCCCTAATCATGGGAAAGTCGAGTGGCGACATATGCTCGCTTACACGCCAGTCAATTAAGAGCTGGTACAGAGCGATGGGGCGGGTGCTGTGGGAATCCCGTGATTTTTACTATCAACAAACATAAATCAAGTGTTTCGAGAGGGGGGTAGATGCGAGGGGGTTGGGAGCTTCTCACCTCGTCTGGCCAGCGACCATTGACCACCCACCGCTTTTTCGGGGGTGTCCCAGACACGCGACGGTGAATGCCCGCGTACGCTAGACTGCCCTGGACACCCCTGACTTGTGACAGTCACGGGAAGGGGCGACAGGAGGGTTGCATGGTGGTGACAATTACGTGTTTAGAGGACACAAAGGGGTGGCACCCGTGGGACGAACCATCGGAGCGTTGTGGCGCGTGCCGCGGCAATTCGACACTCAAAGATCATTGACAGTGCATTATACCTTTACTGACTTCGCTCACTCGACGCGCTTACGACTCTATTGTCCCTCTGAGTGGCCTTTGGGGCAGTTGCACTACCAGGCACTTAATGGATCGAGATCCATGCGATTCTCGGGATTGTCCGTAACGATCTTGTCACTTATTACTTTAAAATTCCTTCGTTTGTGATCAGTGTAAAAGAACTTGGATTGTACATTTAGCTACGAGGACTGTCAGCCCTAGAATCAACTACGATCAGCAAGGATTTAATTATTCAGACTAATAATAAAATCGCGATCAATTAATTCTTATCTTCGGGAGAGATATAGAGATAAGGATTGGCAAGAGGAAGTAAAATAAATAATTAATAAAGTACTAACCAGTCTGGGTAAGTCCGGGGCCGTCGCCGGTACCTCCTGGTCTTGGTTCATGTTGGAGGCTGGATGCCGCGCTTCCTTATCTTCCCCGCAAAGAGTTCCTTCCGATTCCGCCCTGTTCTTCCTTCAGCACTGTGTGTATACTTGATTGCTTTAGTTCTCACTGGTACTTGTACGATCAAGCGATGAAGAGCACGTCACGATCCAACTTTCGACGACCACTCGCACAGGGCACGTAGTTCGGGAAGATCGAAGATAGGACTGAGACGAGTGATTTGATCTGGTAGCAGCGCGAAAGACAGGGGTGTTGCTCTCTCGGGGGGTTGTGTCTCTGATACGTCTACGCCCACGATGCAACCCCCGGCGTGAGGGTTGCTCGCGCAACCCCTAACGTCGAGCTGCTTCCAACCCCATGTCGTAGGCGGAGCATAGCATTCATTGGCGAGTCTCTCGTTGCGTCAGTCCGTCTCTTCTCCTCCGATTTCGCTTCTCTCCCTCGCTCTCACGCTATCCGGACACCCCGCAGAGAACAACCCCCCGGCTCGTGCTCGGGCGAACGTAGTACCTTCCGCGGGAGTTTGCTCTCGCCGGTAATCCCGCGATTCGCTGTTGACTTTTCGCCCTCGTCTCCGTCGGCGAGCTGACGGCAATGCGAAATCTCTCGCTCGTAAAAAATGCAGCTGCCAATGCCGGCCCTGATGGATTCGATTCGCATGGCTTTGGATTTGCACCGGCGGCTCCTCTCCATTTCAGTCGCTGGTCGTTTCAGAGATATGAATTCAACTGAAATCATATATATAGGTTGAAGTAAACATTTAATACATTTATGGGAGACTTCCTTCTTCATTTCATTATTTTCATCCTTAATTCGAGGGAGCGGGGGAGATCAACTGTGTCGTATCTTTCTCACAATCTGGCGTGCAGTCCCATTCGATTATTCCTTGTGTAACTCAACCATAGAAGTTTTTTAGAAATATGACACACAAGAAATATGATCTAGGAGTCCAGGATAACTTGAAGACCCTTTTTGGAGCCACCTGGAAGCACTTACATCTGCAACGTCTACTACTTGGTTCCTGCCATCTTCTCCTCCGTAGGGAAGTTCTCGTCCGATGGTAAAATAGCTGTGGCAGTAAAGTCAGGGACTATAATTGGCGATTACCCTCGAATCAAATATGTGAGACTGCAGTTCACTGTTGAAGAGATTGATACCGCTGTAGTCGATTCAATTTCTGGAAAGCACATGCGCGAGTGATAGTAGCATGCAGTGAGGCTCATAACTTTCCATAGCTGCAGCCGCCTGTGAATTCGATACGCTCCAGTCAGAAATCGTCCGAAAATCGGTCTTTCTGAATGGTCTCTATTCTCATAAGAAAGGGGACTGCAATCAACGCTTACTTCAAATCGTTGCAACAATGATTTAACTCCGTGGCAGAGGTGTTCCAGTGACATTGTCATGCAAAGTGCAGAGACAGATCGCGATCGCTAGAAAAACACATAATTCTAGCAGGACATTACATCATCGTAAGTTTGAGCATAGTTTTTTGTTCGGGTTCGTCGTGATCGTCGGTGAATTATCGTTTGGCATAACCCATTTCTAGCGGCAGTGACCTTGCTCCGATGCACGTCGCGTGTTGGTCGTCTAACGACAGGAATATTCAAGGTGCATTTCTCCGACTGCTCCTGTGTCATGTGCTGTCGTGCTGGCGGATGATAAACCTTGGAAATGGACTTCTCTCGATCGCACCATACATTTTCTGTAGAGTCATTCGCGAGATAAGTGAATTAATAATTCGGGCTTCGCGACCGTGTCGCGCACTCGATATTGGAGTCGTGTTCTATTATTGTAGCGGGCGCAGCATTGGGCCGAATCTACTATATGGAATATAGGACAAGTGTCACGGAATGCAGTTAAATGATAAGGAGCGCGCATAATTGTGGACACTCGTTTATTTACGCAGGATCCTCCTCATCGGTGTATATATTGTTGAATAGTCCTGGCTGTCGGGAAGTGTTGGCCGTTCGTTTTCGAACGTACACGGTTTTGCGGAGAAAAGCGCGACACAGCCGCTCCGAGATTTCAGCGTGACGTATACGCTTCTGTTTACGAATAAGTTATTGATGTTATCTGTGACATCATTGTATGTCGCTTACCGCCCGGATATTTATTTGATCGTAGAAGACTGATGACACCACGCACATCAGGAAAAATGTAACTTGAGATGTGCTTGTGATCGCTTTCTGCTTGAATCAGTGATTAATTGCTACGGAGTACCTGGAGTTTTTCCTGTGATAGACTTCATTGATTAGCTAGCTCTACTTGAAACCAGTTGTATCCGATGTAAGGTCACATGCCGCATGGTTTCTAGATAGATAGTTTAGTGTTGAGTATAGGTGAGTTGGAATGGTTACATGTATTTTCCAGACATCTAAGAGATCTGGGCATTGTTGCTCATAACGCAAATGAGATATGCAGCTTCTACTGGGTCACAGGCTTCCACAAAACATATTAAATGACCACCACAACGAAATCAGACATCTCTGTGGCGAAAGCCCTGAGCAGGATGTCTACCATCGAGAGGACACCGTTCATCCGTACTATAGAATGGGACATGATGGACAAAACCAAGTTCTTTCCACTGAGTATGCTGTCATCTTTCTCAGTCAGATGCTTCCTGTATCCCTTGACAGTCATCAAAACCAGATTGCAGATTCAAAGGCACAATCATGTATACAATGGTAGGCAGTGAGCTTACAGATGTAGTCTCATTTAGTTCACTGCATATAAGTTCATAATCTTTCTTCTAGGAATGATAGATGCCTGGAGGAAAATCTACAAAGCTGAGGGAGTACCTGGTCTATACAGAGGATTTTGGCTTAGTTCGGTTCAAATTGTATCCGGGGTCTTCTATGTCTCCACATATGAGGGTGTTCGTCATCTACTTGGGCAGAGTGTTGCAATAGGTCACATAGACTCAAGAATAAAAGCATTGATTGCTGGTGGTACCGCAAGTTTAGTGGCACAAACTATTGTAGTTCCCTTTGATGTGTTAAGTCAGCACTTGATGGTTCTTGGGATCAATAGTACAAAGCAAGGACAACTCTATATGGACAAGGTATATACTTACATGTTTTCCTTCCTGTGAAACCAAAGTGGTTTAAGATTAGAATACTTTTACATCCATGTGATTGATTCTAGATGGGAGTGAATCCCCTGGGCTTAACTCTTGAACCCGGAAAAACACGTGCCCACTTATCCTATGATATTATCAGTCGAATATACACGAAAGATGGATATCGCGGCTTTTATCGAGGATATCTAGCATCTCTATGTGCATATGTCCCGAATCATGCTCTCTGGTGGGGCCTGTATACCACGTACCAAGGTAAACATAAATTTATTAGTGTGAGATCCTCTTAACCTTTCTCTTAACATTATGACATGCTGTGATTACAGATGAGCTTATTCAAATACTTCCTGACTGGTTCTCCCATTTGTTCATCCAAGCAGTGTCTGGAACACTAGGTGGATTTACTACTACTATTATCACTAATCCTTTAGACATCGTGCGAGCGCGATTGCAAGTACAAAGGCTGGACAGTATGTACAGTACTTTTAAAATTCTCTGGACCGAAGAGAAACTGCAAATGTTCACGAAAGGATTGTCCGCCCGACTTGTACAGTCCGCCTGCTTTAGCTTCTCGATCATTTTAGGGTATGAGACCATCAAAAGATTCAGTATAACTGACGAATACAGGAACCATATCAAGTGGTGATCCTAAATCTCCATATTGTAAAATGGTAAACTACTTCGTTTTCATATTGATGGAATGACATGCATTCCATGTTCTCAGATTTTTTCATGAAATTCTGTATATAAACACGTACACACCAAAGATAAGTGACTTGCTACATGCCCCTTTGTAATAACACCATAGAGACACTGGGTGCTTTCCATTTACGACACAGAGAGACACAGTGTCTCTCTGTGTCGGCTGTGCTCAGTGGTGCTCAGACAAATGCAACACTGGTGAGTTTTACCTAGACTTCGACGGGTAGTACATTGTCGTGTATTTCGTATCGGAATGTACTACCCGTCGAAGCCTAGGTAAAACTCCTCAGTGTTGCATTTGTCTGAGCACCGCTGAGCACAGCCGACACAGAGAGACCCGGCTGTGCACACCAGTGCACACCAGTGTGCACACTGGGTACACGGTGTTCCATTTCATCTAGCACAGCGCGACACAGTTCCTCTCTGTGTTTCCTAATGGAAAACCCCCCATATGGCTGCACGGTACATGTACATACCTCTATGTATCATTTACTGTTATTGAATTCGATATATAGAAGCTTCGATAAACAATAAGTAGTTACACACTTTTGAACGCTGTAAAGGTTACTGGGATTTTCGTGAGACATGCAAAGTAGGCTACGCTAGCGTTTTGTATCATTTTCATGTACCATACAAGTACAAACAACTTCTCACACTAGTAGGGTATTTTCCTATAATCTGTACCAGGACGAAACGTATATGTCTTTTCTAGGTGAATGAATTTCTATACTTATATAGTTAAGTTAATATGGGAGGAGTCGACCGACAATAGTAAAAACGAACTGTATATATATATAGAGCAAAGACAAAAGGAATCGTAAATAAATTCTTTAATTATATCGAACTACATTATTATAATCGTGTTCTAGCTCTCGTACAAAATGCCGGGGAATTATAATAGTCTGTGTATAGTGCCATTGATCAGCCACAATTACGCCGAGTTGAACACTTTGTGACGCACATTTTATATACTGTTTCTTGTATATCAAGTACATATATATATATATATATATATATATATATATATATATATATATGTTTCAGTAGTGAGACTTTTATTGCTACAGAATATGCTGCTGTATAATTGGTGTAAACAAACCTAATCTATATAAATTTCTCTGAAGAGAATTTTAAATCGAATATAGAAATTAGAAATGTCAAACAATAATGAAAAACACCTGGTGTACTTTATTTTAACTTATTCATTTCATTTATAGAAAGAGCAAGGAGGAAGCCGTACGGTAGGGATAATGAAGAATACTTAAACACTATTTTCTTTATTATTAGTTTTATTACAAAAGAGACAGCATACTGACAGATATATCTTTTCGAAGGTACTTGAGTGGTCTTGATAACGGGGGTCTCGTACACGAGTTAGAATACATTCTGACGCCCGATTATTAATTGTGCCTTAGAAATTAGCAGTATACCCTCTCTACTTCCCACATTATGCGTATACCATATGTACAGGCCAAAGAAGCTCGCAGAACCCCTCGAGTAAGGAATACTATCGATTTTGCACTCCCTTCTGTGCGGAATCTTTTTATATAATCCTCAGTTATAATTACAAGTTCTCTGTTACATAGCAATACAGCAATATGCTACAGGTAACAAAGAAAGTATGTACAAGTGGGAGGATAGATTCTACCAGGGTCATTCATGTTGTCAGCCTCTCTTTGGTAACTTTGTAAAAACACGACATTCACGATTGCGGTGTGTTTCGGTAATGTTTATCCTGTTGCAGTTTCACCTTGAGGGTGTTGTGAGAATGCTTCAAATGTTACGTGATTACGCAGTTTCTGTTCAAGGACATTAATCATGGTAATCTCGCTGCATTGCGGCCTTACTTTATGCACAATTATTTAATCGTTATTCCGGTACTACTTCCTTCGCTTATTCGTAATTCCGCGCGCGTCTCAGAGCAAGTGCTGATTGGTCACTGCCAATCACAGTCTTGGAGCCAATCAACTTGCGCGCCGCCATTGGTTCATAAGTTTTCGAACGACGCCTTTATGCAGCGGTATGCACGCCAGCCGTTCGTAAGTCAGTGTTTGCCTCATATCATCATCATTTTTCCCTACAAACTATCTAGCAGTAAGTATTACTTGATTAAACTTGCTCTACACGTATTTTCATCGCAATTATGTCGTGCCTCTTCGTTTTACGATGTTTGGAGGCACGCCAGTCTGAACAGTCTTCTTGGTTACACCTCTCTTTAACGCCGAATTGCTACACTTGGACATTGCGTTTGCGCCGGCAGCAATGGGAGTGATAAATGTATGTACAATGAGTATATCTTTATCGCATGGCTGCATGTATGTTGGCATGTGTATTGTATGCATGATTACATCTTTGAATATTGAATATAGCATTTAGTCAATCTCCAAGCATGTCCCACCCGCATGGGGAATGCTATCTACATATTATGTACACGTATATCAGGAGACTCGGTAGAGTCTCGCGCCAAATAGTAGTCCTCCCCACCCATAGATATTAAATTTGTGAACTATTACGTTTACCCTAAGCCGATAATGACACGACAAGTGCTGACTTCTACTTAGCAGGTCTGGTAGTCTAAAAACAGCCGAGAGTTTTATCTGACAGTACAGTAGTTAGAGGAAACAATAATATTTTGAACTTATCAGGGGACCAATACTTCGAGTAGCTTCTTTTACCAAAATCAACAGTAGGTCGGGCTTCTCTATTGATTAGGGGAGCTCATAGACGATTCTTCAATCAGGTTGCATTTTCCAGCCAAGAGAATGGAATGATATTGAGTGAAGAGATAGCATTCCCCCCGGTGGCGACGATGGGTAAACACATTTCGCGGAAAATTGGAGTTCGAGACATACTATAGATTCTCAGAAAGTGAGAGATGACAGAGAAAACGATAGGCGCGAAGGAGAGAGGGAGTGGGCTCCTTTTCGTTTTCTGGAAAAATATTTGCCAAGGAGACCTGTTGTCTGTCTTCTCGGTATGTACATTATTCCCGCCATAAATAACAATCTTTCTCTCCGCACGTTTGCATTGCCAGAAGACTTGAGCATCTCGATTTGTTCAATGCGCACTTCGCAGCACTCACCTTGTACGTACTTGCTCCGAAGCTCTTACTGGAGTTCGCCGGGTTTTTCTTGGGAATGAGATTTCCATACCTTGGAGTCTGAGACTCTTAAAGTGTCAAGTTGAGTGAGAGCAAGTATTCGGAGAATGGATCGCATAGTATACTCCCTCGGGGAACTAGACCTTTTTATTAGTTGAATTACTTAGCCTCGGGGGTGGTAGCGAGTGTAATAATCAGTGGCGCGTGAAGGGGTATTGTGCTGTCAGCGAATGCATTCGTGTATCTTACAAAAATTTTGGACATAGAGCACGCAGTCGGGATCACGTATGCCACTCAGTACTTGTGGTGCTATTTACAAATTCCTCAACAACGTGTTCACGTACGTGGGTATGTATGTACACACATGTACATCGACGGGTGTTTAAAACTAGGTAGGTGGTATATGTATAGCATGTCCCTCTTGGAAAAAAGGCTGAGCAGTTTCTACAAGCGACTCGCCGTTCTTCTCGAATGCTTACTTAGAGATTGTCCAGTGAGGTTGGCCTCGCACTCACCTCAAGTCAACAAGATGTAAGGATCTCGAGGGAGGTACCAATAGAAACGTGTATATATCGGACATAGGATATTCTCAGCATAATTCGGGAGGAACATTAGTTTGAAAAGTCAGTCCTCGCGTCTTCGGTGCAGTCACAGTGAAACAAGTAAACAACGACTTTCCGGGGGCGGGATCATTAGATCGCCGAATATTTCGGGGTCGAGTCATGAAAAAACACAGCCAATCTAACGCTCATCGACGCTGATTGATCGAGCACTCGAAGGCTCCGGATTTTTTCGACTAGAAAAACTCAAGTGATCGAACATTCGGAAGGGCATCGATCATTCCGGATTAACTCTCTCGGTTCGCACTACTCTTCCCGATATCCACTTGAGCCGCTCTTAGAAAACTAACGTGCTATCTACGTGTCTATGTATGTACAGCGGAGACTTCGCGTCGAGTCTCCCGATCTATGTATAGTTTACAGACTTCTGGAACAGTGTCTCTTCGTGGTCCACTTCATATCGCGTAAACACGAGAAAGCTTTTCCCGGAAGTATGAGCGCGATCGTCGAGAGTACTGGCGAGCTCTCTTCGGCTGCCCGTTTGCGGGGCTGGTACTGCGGGCTCGATCGATTTCCGGTATTAAACACTGGAAGTTCGGACTGTTCGGAGGTCCTGGTGGCGCGTCTCCCTTAGATCACGGAGCGGCTCCTCTGCGGAGGATCAGGAACGGTCCTGCTCGAAGACCGTTTCCTCGATGTCCTATAATCACGTGTCCCGAAAGCGTATCGCTCGCTCGCGGCGCGGCCCGCTCCGGGGCCCCGTGTACCGTCACATCCCAACCGTCGGTAGACTGCTTCCGGCGCCGCACATCCCGGAGTCGCTGCTCTGGCTGACGCTGCTGTAGCTCACATTGCTCGCCTGTCCTCCCGTGCTCATTCCGGATACGCACTGAAATCAGAGGACACATCCTTTCAACAATAGTCCACCAATGACCTTTCCCACCTTTCGACTTGCAGGCGTTCCCCAAATCTATAATACATACAGCACCCAGTAAGCCAAACTTCGCCGTGGGCGGAAAACACAATACGGAGAGAGTAGAGTTACGAAAGTATTGGAAGTACGATGCACGAAGTCCAAAAGGATACGGCGGTACATTATATTTTTAAATGAGAGACACACTTGGCATTGGTAAAGTGAGTGAGGACTTGACGGATAAGAGTGGTAAAGCGTATCATCATATGTTCGTCTTCTATTCCTGGTGCAGATATAGTACATATTTACATGATAATTTTGCGCGAGATCGACTTCACATGGAGACCCGTTAAATAATTAAACATACAGCTGACCCATTTTCCCTATTTAGTCGAAATTCATGCTGGGTACAGATCCCGCCGTGAGGGAAGTAGTATAAGAGTGAATATCGAGTTAGTTTGCCGGAGCGCTTCGAAACAGAGTGATTGGGAGAGGGAGGGAGATAGAGAGAAAGAGAGAGAGAGAGAGAGAGAGAGGCCGACAAGCCACACTACCCACAACTTGTTTGTTTATGCTGTTAATATAACTTTGATGTGGTACTAAAGAACCTTTACATACGCTGCGGCCGCGTTCAAACGAATGTGAGCGGTGAGCAATTTAATTAGCGTGCCTCTTCACCTCGTTCGGCTTCCTATATTCTTATTGATCGGTACCGAGGGCCAGCGGTAATTAGTATGCGAGGCGCACGGGCAACAGCAAAGAGTTGCAATGGGAAATCAAGCAAAAGTGGCTATCTTTTCCTTCACCGACGCAACGTTAGAAGTAGCTCGCTATCGGCGCAACTTCTTTTAGCCTGATTAAAGTGAACTGGTTGACCGTGAGGCTCGCTTAAGTACTGGAAACTAACAAAGCTACTTTGCCGCCCGTTTCGTCAGCACGAGCGAGGCAGATTTTCCCAGAGAATACCCTGTGAAATCGGGTTCCTTCCCAGGTCTATTTCAGAATCTACTGTAGCCTCTCTTTCGCTGAGAACGTACAAGCAGCCACTCCAGGATTACGCGGCCTCCGTGACAAACGGGACAAAGCAGTGAAAAATGAAATGCCAGGACTGTTAACGCGAGATCGGCCACCCGGTGATGCTTTTTGTGTATTACCGCGAATTATCTGGCATGAGATTTACAAGCGGGAGCGTCGGTAGATGGTTGTATGTAGGGGAAATTAGTACCGACTGCTTCGCGTAATCTCCTCTGCAATCCGGGATGAGCCTCTTTACGAGTATTCTAGTTGTCCTTGTACTCTTTTAAAATCCTTTTCGCTCTAACAAGAGTTGAACCATTTCCAGCGAAGTTACTTGATAAAGTATGGAGTCAGGTGGATGTCGGGTCTCGTTTGGATCTCTTTAACGGGAGATGTGTGTAGTTGGAGTCCTGTGACAAAGTGTAAAGAAGCTCATTGGCCTGGAAATGTTGCTTAGCTATTTCTGCGACGTCTCAGCTCCCAGATATCCCTGACATTGCTTGATGAAGCTAATACTCGCTCCTTCCCCTCTCCTCGTTATCTCGTACTGAAAGATATCGCCCTCTCTCGCAACCAGATCTCATACAACTCGCGATACTTCGCTTTGTTGGCGCACACGAACTTTCGCCTTTTCGAGAGCCGATACAACGGCTTGGAATAGGACCAGCATTCAGCCGAACGTCCTTTTGCCCTTGCTCTTGGAGAGGATCCCGGTCTCGCGGTTCTAGTTTCAATGAAAATGCCAATTCACCTACATAAGATGTTAATCTCCTTGTTCGAACTTTACTCGCTTCGGTGGTCCATGTATTCCAAGCAACTAACACCACGGCTAATCCACCCCTTTCCATTCCATGCCTTTAAGCCTTAAGCAAAGGTCTCAATTAACCAGGGTAATGATCATAAATCTGATGTAATCATATTTGATGGTCGGCTCGGGACAACAGTTACCCACTAGACCTCGGGATTACTACAGAGTAATCAAAGTAACAAAAGTACATTCCGGCAGCTGTATTGCTCGGAATGGTTCAGGTGTCTTTTTCGTGCAGTCATTCAACCGGGCTCTCTGGTAGGAATAGGTACACGGTACATTAAGGGTAATCCTTTGAAGAGAAAACTTGCGATTTTGCGGAGCGAGGGAAAAAGCGAGTGTTAGTTGCTCGGGGGTTCGGTCGATTCAATCGACCCGTTTCGAGCGTTGTTAGAGTCGTGTTCGCCGCGTTTCTCTTTAAAAGGCCCTCGCTGGATTCACGCTTCTCGTGTGGATCCGTGTGAGCCGATAGCGTGTGTCGCACCTTGCCAACAGCCAGGGCTGCCTCTGCTGGGGACAGGCTAACCACGAGAAGAATTCCCTGAGCCAGTGGCTCTCGCCTAGACAGCGCAACCACCTCTCTAACAGGGTTCGTGCCCGTAAAACGGATTTCCCTGGCCCAGCGTAAACCGTATAATTCAATAGCATCGCTCTTCACCGCAGCCAGGTAGGTTCAATCGGAACACGCCGGGCGAACTTGTCTCCGGCTTGCTCGCGAGAATGCAATATCGACGAGGGACTGCAATTTGATCGCGGTTCAAACGGCGAAAGTTGCCCTAAATATTTGGGGAATATCGTGCGAAGTGTAGACGGGCGGTGCAGGGGAGGAAGGGTGTAGTCTCGGGGTATTAAAGTTTCAAGCAAGTTTCCCGGAAATTGGCTCGCCGCTCTCTTGGCTGGCCTTTAAGTGGATTGGGGAGGTTTGCCTCTCCGTTACTTTCGCCGGCAGTCGAATTGTTCTAGCCTCGGCTACTTGTTCGCGCGCGCACCAGCGCGCTTGCCAGCATATCGGGGAACGTTTTTAATCCGAACTCTAGCCTCTGAATAGGAGGGCCCGTCACTTGTCTCGGTGTTGCCAAGTGGTTGACGGGCCAGATAAATGAGAGCCGAGCTTAGGAGTACTCGAGCAGATTCGCAAAGTGGACGCTGACACGGAAGACAGAGGGTTTCAAGTCTTTAGAGAGCTGTTAGTGCGGTTTGATCCTCCGGGATATCGCAACTCCGTCAACAGGAAAAGTTTCCTCGTTCCGCGCGCGTATCCCGCTGACGAATTCCCCAAGGCCGCCTGCGGATCCATCTTCAACTTTTCGTTCACACCGCGCTCTCCTTTTTTCGCTCAGGACGAATTCTCCTCGTTCGCCAGGCAGAAGGAAAGCTCATTTTCCGAAGGGGTTCGCGAAGCTACAAGTATCTGGGTCAACCCCGGCAGATCTGACCACGTTTTATCTACGCTCCCTCTTCTTCCTCGACCGCACCAAAAACTGTCCTTCGTTCCTCTTGGCTGTCACCCATCCAACGAATTGCTAGTGGCCCTTCCCTCCTCTTTACCGCTCCCCCGAATAAAAGTGGATTTCGGGTTTAGCAATTTTCACGAATGAATCAGTTCCCGTAACCCGGCCCGACATAAATATTAGCATCGATACTTTCGCTTGCCGCTGGCTACTCAATATTCCGCGGGCGTGTACAATATGTAAAAAACTTGGGATAAAATGACGGAAAAAATCCTCGGCGACTGTTCCCAGGGGTGGAATGACCATCGGGAATCTGGGCAGCACCGTGTTACATCGCACAGATCGGCGATCAGCAACGTCAGGAAATTGGCATTGCGTTCGGCAACACATACACATACACGCCATTTTCGGAATTACTATACGGGACCGAATTGCCGCAAACAAATCGCTCTTGACAGTAGAATCGACGTCACAGTGGGCCTATACGATTAAAAGAATACCTATTGTGTATAGCGATTCTACGTGTCTGCCGTTTGTTATATGTATCTCCGTTGCTAAAACCTCGAAATCCAGCTTCCGACAAACAGCGGTATTTCCAATGCTTGTCAGTTATCCGGGGCTCGGGTTCAATCCGAAATAATGGCCAGGAAATACCTAGATCGTAGATACGTAGAGCTTGTGTTACTTTTTCATAAGGGACGCGCAATTATCGCAATCTTAAGCACGGAATGAACTCGGTTTAATTGCGACGTGATTAACTCGGTCGCCTGTAGGCAAGTTCCTCAAACAGTTTGACATAATTTCTTGAGGCCACGCAATCCAAGTAGAAAATATATTTCCCCGACTTTCGCTACCTGTGAGTTTAGGTGGGATATTTTAGGAATTCACTGTGTTTCCTGCAATTTTACCCATCTGAGCGGCACCCTTTCTTCTCGGCATAGTTTGGCATGCCGAGGCATTCTCCTTTTGGTAATAAGAAAGTTCAAAGCAGTTTTAATTCCTGGCTCCCTAAATCCAGCACTTTTTCTAAGTCTCGAAGTTCCGTACACACACTTTACTGCTGGTATAGCAGGATTAATGAGGTACGCAAGAAAATTCCGAAACTGTGCGCGCATGCAAAATAACCGTTCTGAGACTATTTTATACCGGTTCCGGGTTTTACTGGCGCGGCATTAGCATTCCAGATTTACATTGCTCGCTTTCTTAGCCTTATTTGCGACTAGTTTACCGTCGCGCGGGCCAGTTCTCGCATTATTACTCTTTAATAGCCGTCTCGTTTACCGAGTTCTTTCTTCGAGACTACTTTCCTGGGGGGAGGAAGTTGTTTTCCGCTAGAGATTTATTTGCGAGCGGTCGCTCCTCCGCGTATGATGAGTAATCGAGTTGTCTCATTGTAAATGCTCTTCCCCTGAACTTGAAAAAGAGTTGCGAGCACCAGGAGCCCAGGATACGGCGGAGTGGATGCTCGCCGCTCGCATTTTCGACATTTATACCTCTCTTCCGGCCGACGGCCGCGCTCGTAACTCATGGTCCTTGTTTTTCGGCGAGTTTCATGGCGAAATTTGCAGCTCGTTGCCGCGATGTTGGATCCGCGTCACGGAAGCCTGACAGGTTGTAAAGTTTGCCGGAAAAAGGCTACAACAATCCATTCACCGCGCGGTGCACACGCGCGCACTCCCTTGGGGGCCGATTCACCCCTCCCTCTCCAGGATTCATGGGCTCCAGTTGTATGCGTAATGGAATAGATGAAGTTTCAGGTGCACGGGAAATCGTTGGGAGGAATAATGGCTTAGGAAAACACAGTTAGCCGGGTGAGAAAGGGTGGATTAGTTGAGCCAGTTATCATTATGATGGAACTCGCGTAGCCGAGGAGTGTCAGGCGTTTTAATGGGAGCTTCCCTCTCATCCCGACACTCACAGAAAGTTTTTGTTGGACTTGGAAGTTCGGGGCTTTCGTTACGCAGATTAGGTGTCCTGCCGTAACACTCGGACGCATACCCCAGCGTCTATCGCGCGGAACCTTAATATGCAACAGAGCAGCTACCGGGCCGTAATCGTTGCATTAGGCCCACTTTACGTGCCCAAAGTTTTTCCCACTCACGGGACTGGCCGAAGTCTCATTCCACTAAGAGACATTCGCCAACTTTCTACTCCCATTGTATTTTCATCCCTCTCCCTCCAGTTGCTTCAAATTTTCCCTAGCTTTCTCGTCAGTGCTCTGTGCGATTGCATGCCTGAGGAGGTGGCTGCATATGCTGGGACTTTGTGGCAAAAAGTCAATTGGCAGACTTTTTGAAAGTGTTTAATACCAAGCGGTCTCTGCATCGTGAGAATTTTTCCATTATTTTGGGGAACAGTATCTTGGCAGTCCGACTAGCGTCTACTCCGTTTACTTACATACTTTATGGGGCTATTAAATCTTTAGGGATAGTCCTGCGCGTTCCCTCTTCGCTAAAGGGGCCAGGATTCATTAAGATTGCAAAAGGAGAGTAGAATCCGGTGAAATAAGAAACACAGTGTCTCGTAAAGTCGAGCGCGCCCGCGGGAGAATAACGCGGAAGGTGCGTTCGTACGGTGAACAAGTATATACTATAAAATAACAGGAGAAATTCATGTCTCCTGAACGACTGAACCGACTCGCTTGATTCTTGGCTTATTGGGTTCAAAAAGATAATCCATAAAATACAAAATTCTTCAATAAATTCTTGCAGTTATAACTTTTTTAGAAATTAAGGTGAAAGTTTTGTATCGTTTGAAAACCGCTATACTTTGGGACAAGTATCCTTGACTGTCGCACGCTGTACTATATATACCACTACTAATTTTGACGCGAGGCTCTAGTCCTAGGGAGTCCCCTGATTCCCACATTTCTGTTAACTTCAATCAGTTTGTAGAATACATCGCGCGATCAGAGTAAGTGGAATTGTTCCAGTGATACATGAATAATGGCAACATCGATGTTTGTCCGTTTTCCACGCTTGTGTTTGACCGATGTCGTTTTTCCCCCTGATTTGAGCGGTGCCTCGTAAAAAGGCTCAAAACGGAGCAAACAGCGAGTAACAGTCGGAAGCATCGAGCCGTAGAGGCAGGCGAGTGAAATCCCAGGTTAAACTACTGTAAACAATTGCGATCTAGCAAAACAATATCCCTATCGAAAACGCGGAGGACGGCGTGTGTCACACGCGTTTGCTTTTTAGTGGAAAAGCACGATCGTGAACGTACGTGCGCGCACGTACACAGCTGGCGTTTGGCTTGTAGAGTACCGTCGGAAGGCTGAATGGTTTCGCGAAAATACGTGCATTCGACTAAACTAATTCGATTTGTTAACTCGTTGATCAAAACGAGATCGGGTGCTCAGTTCCACGTTACATGGAGCCATGTGTGTTCAACCAGCATACTTTGTGTCGCCAGGCAATTTCATCATCGCGGGAGTGTTGGTTGGCAATTTAATTGAGCGCGTGCCTTTATTAAACATCCATTTTGCAATTTCACTCCCAAAAAAGCGGCGGTGCCGCAATGGAGCAGTCCATCGTACTTTCGGTGTCGGCTACTTTATATGAGAGCGGAGCGGAAGCCCCCCAGCTCTGTCAGTCGGTAACGAGTTCCGAGGGCACTTTGATCCCCGGTGCTGAACTAATTAGAAGCGCGCGCGCGTATCGTCGTCGAACTAAAATAAGTTTAATCCAATTCCATTCCCGGCCGCCGCGCATTGTATCGGCTACAAAGTGTTGATTGTGTTTCGTGGGGGACGCAAGCGGCGGGGAGTAATTAATTTAACGAGATTTTGATCTCCCGCCCGTCGCCGGATCGCGTGCAAACAGTCGATAAACTTTCCGCGGCTTCCAAGTTTTCTTGTTAGTGGCTGCCCTCTCGATCCATTGATTTGCGAGCGGCGGCATCATCGTTTATCAACGCGAATGTTACTCCCCCATGGATACTTTACTGCTGCACTGCCGCATTTTTTTCTTCCCAACAGTAGTAACATCGATTCTTCCCTCGGCTTCTACTTCCAGGTAGCCGGTGAGGCTTCCTTTGAGCGTGACCTTATTCCTTCGACTATTTCGAGTAGCAATACGCTAGTCGAGATACACCTGTTCGAAAACATGTCCCCTGTCATGTTTGACATGTCGTTTGTATCTCCTAAGAAGAAGAATACACATGTTGCCCGAAATACTCGTAATTCCTAGTAAGTTTATTTATTAACATTGAAATGTACGATTCATAGTTACGACAATTGAATGATAATATGATCAATCTCAATGGGGCTTCTCAAATAACAGAAGCCCGCCACTACTCGGAGTAAGCTCCGACCCTCAAGCACGATATTCATAACAGCAGGCATTCCTCGAGTTGTAGCATGCATCTAGTAGGATATTCATCTCTTCACTAAGTACTCTAATTAATTAGGCAACTCTTTACTCGTCAACTACACTTCCTGTTATTCGAGATACGGAGGGGGGGACACATGTACGACACGATAAGCGTTCCGGGATCAAAACAGAGAGCCACACGCATACGTGCAAATTCGTTGGAAAAGCTACTTCGATAAGGTTTCGCTCAACAACACATCGCCTACCGAAAATCTCTAACCAAGTATATTATCGATCTCACCCAAACAGTCACGCTCGATTTGGCCGGATAAAAGGGGCCTAAATCGACGGCCAATGAAAGTTAATTAAAATAGCACCCGCCCCCCCCCCCCCCCCCCCCTACTCCCAGCTGGGGCAGATCGCTTCCGACGTAAATGCACGGACTTCAAATTGGAGTGGACAGTAAAAACATTCGGGCGACATGTTATCGAGCGAACGAGCACAGGGTGGATCGTGTGTCCAATAACTACACAGAGCGGCATTGTCGCCAGAGTGGTGTAGAGTTTGAAGAAAAACTCGTGGGTTCACACATGGCAAGTAAAAATGGTGCGCCTTCGAGTTTTGTGGGAAGGTTTGTGCGTGCTGAGTACATGGTTGTGCTGCTGGTGTGTCCAGTGATCGATTATCGATTGACTAATCAACATACCGAGGCTATCGTTTAACGGGCACGTAGACAGAGACTCCTTGGACCGCCGTTAATCTCTATGAAGTACCTTCGGATGATTACTGGGAAAGGGCAAATCTCAAGAAGGCGGACGCAGCTTCGGCAGTAGCGGTTTTACTGGGGGGATGGGAGGGGAACTGTATGAGAAGGGCTTTGGCGGTGGCGTCTCGAGGATGCCTCCGAGAATTGGCGAGCAGGTTCTGTGGCGTGAGGAGCGTGTCCCTTCGTTAAATGTAGGTTTGCTCGCACGAGCTCTCTCGGCTGCTGCGCACGTGGTGGAGCGAGTACGCGGAGTAGTATCTTCCCGATGTGAACCTCTGAAAAAAACGTCACATCACTCTGATTGATCCTGGCCCCGCTGGCCAGGGCCGCGCGATTTCTCGTGGCACAGCTTGCACTCCCGGGTTCGTTAGAGCCCTCGCTCTATGACATTTTTCATTTTACCACCGATGCTCCCGGCCTCCTCGGGTATTCACGAGGATCGTAAAACCGGTGGCGGGAGGCAGGAATGGGTACATTTCGGGGCCACGTATCAATGAAATCGAAATAACAGGCGAAACGGTAGTCGACGTATGGGGAGGCTTTCATGATCGTACGTTATGGACCAATAGAGGGTGAGATGTGTGCCGATAAAAGCGCCCGTTCCCTATCGGCGGGCTTGGCTAATTTTTTACCGACTTCGAAAAAGGAGGAGGTTCTCAATTCGTCTTGTATATTTTTTGTCCTCTCCGAACGCTGTCTCTCGGAGTGAGTCTGGCTAGGTGGGTCTCCTCTGCGAGTAACTTTCGGCCTCTCCAAGTCATCCTACTCTCTAGCGGAGATTCTACTCAGGTAGTTAGCCCTTCTGGTGCGTGGGGGTGGTAGGTGACTACGTACTCAGCGGGGCCCGGATCGGCCCGTTTGAATTTCAGGTTCGCTAGTTCGAGCACACAGCTAACGCATGCACACAACAAGTTTATTTATCTCTAGATAGCAAGAGCCTGCGAACGAAACTACCGTGCGCGCGCGCGCTCCCGCGGAATTCGGAGTCCGCTCGCTGCCGGGTAGAAAACAGGTACGCGCATTTGCTTCGGAACGCGTGTCTCGCCGAGCTGACAAATCGCAGAGAAACAAAGTGGAAAATAACAAATCGTCGTTTCCAGCCTCCTGCGCGCGACACGCTCGCAAAATTTAATCCTCCTGCAACAGTGGCGCACAGAGAAAACACAGAGGAGTGTAGAAGCGGCATTCTTTCTTTGACAGTGCTGCAACGCTTTAGGAAACCCCGAGAGAGGTGCCCTCGGATTTCAAGTGGCACTCTCTTCAAAGTTGACTTTCTCTATTGGCGCGACAGGGCGAAAAAATGTCGCCGAGAGAGAAGCAAAATCTATTTCCCGAGTAGATTCAACGACTCGCCCCATTTCTCCGCTTGTTTCATAGCCGCCCGCTTTTTGCCCGATTTTTCCGCCGCCGTAGCACCCGCCGAGCCACAAATCTCCGTTACAGACAGCTTCTGCTGTCTCGGAATGCCCGTCGCGCGGAATTTCGTGATACCAGTCGAAAGTAGCTTGTTTATTTCGGGAGGCTATCGACCTTCAGATTTGGTCTGATCGATCGCGATGGGGTCGATGCGAGTATATCGTGGCTCGAAATCTGCGGGTTTCGCCATGTCGCAGCGTGATGTAATCTGGAGATAGTGCTATCGGCGCCATAAAGACAATTTTAACGCAGCCTGTAATGTACTTTTATGGGGCTTTCTCCCCTCCCCTATATATCAGAGGCCGAGCCTCCCCCCAGCCACCAGCGAATTTCTCCCACGGGAATTCGAAGCTCGAAACTCCACTTTCCACTTTGCCCCTTTAATAAAAGACTCGGTCAGCCGGGATGCGACAGGAATTGCATCCGGAGATATTCGGTGAAGTAAAGAACACCTACTCTCTATCACGTCCTACACCTCGAAGAAATCCTGCTTTTTCGTAAAAGTTCCCCGGCGAGAAGTACTAATCTCTCTCGTAGAAGGCGTTGATGAGCAGAAGAAAATCGGTCGTCTTGATGGAAAGAGTGTTTTAGTGGGTGGTAGTCTTCGCCGGGGCTTTGAAAGCTGGGCAAGATGTTGCACGCGGACGCGGCGCAGAAGGGAAAGGGTTCGAGGGACGACAAGATAAATGATCGGTAGCTGCGAGGCAGAACCCAGATATGCTCGAAGCTCTGCTAGATTGACGGGATAACACCGAACTTCTCGCAAGGAAAGAGTACGAGGGAAAAAGAGAGTGGGCGAAGAAGAGAGGAAGCGAGAGAGTTGCGTGGGTAGCTGGGAAAGGTTCAGGTACCGTTACAATAAATTCGTTTTCTTGGCGGCTTTTCAACCGCGCTCTTCACTGACGCTCTTCCCTTGACCGATTTTCATTTGGCTCGCGCTCATCTTTCCCTTTCTCAACCAATGAGGCACTTATACCTTCCCTTAGTTTTTGAACCGTCATTGCACTACAGCATCCACGAGCTCGATAAATAACTGTCTCCGCCTGTTGCACCTTGCCGCCGAAAATCTTCCGCAAAGTCACAAATTATGAGAGAGATTTGAAAGTCTATAGATAGTTTAGGAAGTTCTTAATTCGCCGGGTAGTAAATTTGATATCAATTTAGACTTCTCCAATGAAACCTAGATTTCATCCTCCTGCGTTAACTATTGCGTACACGAAACCGAGGGAATTCGTGGGATAAAATTACTATGCGGCAGCCTTTGCGAATACGTGACACTGCAACAGGAGCATTCGTTTTCACGGGCGGAAATATTTATCACCAATACCTAAGGGGGAAGGGTTTAAATCCCTTGGAATAACTTCCGATGTTGTGCATCAACACGTGGACAGTCTATCGGGGTCATCCAACAGAAGGTCGTTCTAGGGTCTAGGGATGAATTTTTCACGTATATTTCATACGTACTTGGCTCGGTTTACACCTGAAGGCCGGCTGGTACCGTCGGCGCATCTTCCGCGGGCAGCAGCAGCATATAATCCTCGCGAAGGCTCTGAAAAATTAATTAAACATGACACTGTTAAACATCACTTTTGCATTTCGTCCTATAGTAAGTCTAGAGGAGTGCTGGATTCTACTGGCAAGTCTCCAAATGGCAAACGGGCTCGAGAATAGTTTACGACGATGGCCAGCCTATGGCTCGCCGAATACATCAATGGCCGGGTAAGCCCGTTCGTCAGGATTTGCGATTTCATGGCTTGACCGGCCGACAATACGACCTTTCCGCAGGATATCGAGTCGGTATGGTCATGGCATAGTGCTCACGCGCAACCCAACTCCACGCTCGCATGACTAAAACACTTTTTCGAATATCGTGATCGCGCTAGTGCAAGTATTTGCATAGGAACCATTCTTGCACGAGCACGACACGCGAACGATAGTACGCTTTTCACGAAAAACGTCGTATCTCCTTCTTTTCAACACGCTGTTCAACAATTCCTCCCGATGTATTGAGGGACTGGTCGGTCTGATTTATTTCGGCATCTTAAGAAATCTTAGGACTGTTCAAGAAGAAAAGGTAGATTAATGAGACTGACGAAATGAAAATGCGATAATCAGTGGTATCCAGTTGGCGTGTACGATTGCCATGATGATACATGTTCCGATGATGCCTATCTGCTCCGGGTACATGGCTGCTCATCATATTGGAGTGCTATTGTTGCCTAAATAATGGCGGAGTATCCAGCTCGGTATTGTAACCGTGACCAGCACTCGCATCGCGTTCAAATTACCAGTACACCGGTAGCCAAGAGGAAAAGTAGCAAACAGTCGGAATCGCAACGTTAATGAAACACTAGCTATCGTCCTTATGGGGAATCCGGCGAACCTCTGTTGGCACTCAAGGCATGTGATGGCCGTGCTCGTATTCACCGTGAGGTACGCGGCATTAAGTATCATGGTACCGGAAACCTTCCTCGAAATGTACGCCGCGGAACGGGGATCTGGGGAGCGTCGTTTTATTGTGGAGGAGCTGGTGGAGGCGCAAGATAAGAACCGGGTGCTCCTGAATGCCATGACGTGCATTGCGAGCTTCTTGGAGAAATACACTGTGCGGCCGGACCGAGCTTCGATCTGGATCTCCGAGGATGTGGCAGGAGACGGTGAACTCTCGGAAGCGTTCTTGGGAAATCTCCGCAGGCAAATCCCACTCTACCTGGTGGACAATGTGACTTTATTGGGAGTGCACCGAACAGCGTCAAGTGGCATTATTCTCGCGAGGGATAGTTATAGCTTGGAGAACACGACAGCGATGTTGGTTAATCTCTGCGGTCGCGACTGCGATTACCTAGTGATACTGATAGGATCCTTCGAGAATGAAGAGAGCTTTTTGGATGAGACAAACCTGCTACTGCAGTTAGCTTGGAAGAAGCATTCCGTGGGGAAGGCAGTCGTCATGGGAACAGTTGGAGGCTCGATCTTACTATCAGGCAGTACTACCTTCGTAGCGGGCGAATTCTGCAGCCCATCGCCGCCAGTGGTGCTAGACCATTGCGAGAACAATCTTTGGCCTCGATTCAAGGGTTTCGAGTTGCCTGCGGGGAACGAGTGCATTTTTAGTGTCGGTTACCACATCTTGCCACCGTACGCACTGGTCAAGAACATCACTGGAAGCATCTTTGGGATAGAAGGTGTCATGATCGAGGAGATGGCGAACCACTCGGACATCCGGTTGAACAGAGTAGAAATTCCTTGGGACGATGATACAGAGTTCCTCAAGAACCTAACCCAGTATCAGGAAGACGGGGTGAGGATCGACTTAGTTATCGGCGGCCTACTCTGGGATCCGGATGAGGACATCGACTACACCACCATGTACGAGGAGACGCAGCTGGTCTGGCTTGTCCCTCTCTCATCGGGCGTCACCCTGCGCGGCTTAATCACACCATTCACCCCATATGTCTGGTCCGCCGTGGCGGGTGTCCTGATCCTCGGCGTCATTATAAGGATCTTCCTAATCCGCGACATCACCTGCCTGGACATGCTCGGCCTGGTCCTAGGCATCGCTCTACAACATCCCCGCAAAACTTCCAGCCGAATTCTGTTTATCTCGTGGGCCTTCTACGGCTTCTATCTCACGCAGTTCTACTTGGCCGCCCTCGCTGAGCAGCTCATAGAATCCATAAGTCCGCAGATAAATACCCTGAGCGAATTAGCTGATTCTGGTTACCTGCCAGCAGGCACCATGGACTTCGCCGCTATTGTCAAGGATCACGTGGATGCGGGGGATGAAGTTATGAAGAAAATTCATAACAAGTTCGTGACATTCGAGAGCAATGACTACCGCGCGAGACTTGCTGATCTCCTCACGGGGAGGAACTATACTTACGCTTTGATGATGAAACTGAATGTCTCGCAAGCAAGAATAGTTCTACCGTCGCGCGTTCACATTATGGAGGAAATTATGGGCACTTATCCGATCGCCTTTGCCACCTGGCGCGGCCAGCCTTATCTCGAATTTATAAACTCGCGAATAGAAACTTTCATTCAGATGGGCTTGGTGCAGTTTTACAGCGGGATGTTCGCCTCGAAGAATGCCATGCCGGACACGGACGAGGAAAGTCCCGAGAGCAGCAGTGAATTACACATCCACCAGTTCATCCCGGCTTTCCTCCTTATGAGTATAGGATTCGGGGCAGGTTTCTTCTTTTTCATCTTGGAGATCATCTTCTACCCTTCCAAATGGCTGGAGTGATACTCCCCGGAAATCTAGTCGGGCTCGACAGAGTCTGTTCTATGACTTATACCAACATATCGGGAAGCAGCTTCAACAGGATTCTGAGTTACGCCGTTACCTTATCGCGAGTTCGTTATCGGCACATTGGGTTTTATGTAGCAGACGTAGACTACGACGATTCTCCTCCATTTCCTTTCCTCCTTCCCGGATGCCTGCTTTTCCTCGCCCTTTTCCATAAAGTTCCCAAGTCTGGGTATCGACGCGCTCTCGAGAGTTTTCCAGTATTTGCCGCCGAGTTCTCCCTTTCTTCTACGATCTTTCTTCGAGGTGCATAAAAGTATTGGTAGATCAAATAGTTATGTTTAATAATTTGATATATGAAGGAGAATCGGCAGACCAATTAGAGATCAAGTCTTTGCTGGTGAGGTCAAATAAGAGGGTGCGGATCTCCCGGCTATCCTTTATAAGGGCGTTAGTCCGGCGGTTAATGATACCTTGATAGAAGAGCTAAGTCGCTCTTTTACTCAGAGTAGACCGATACTTAATTCCAACCCTCCCTGCCTGAGAGCAAGCTCGCAGCGCGGTCGCCCGTCCGCCGGTCTTATTCACGGCCAGGATGTCCCTCCTCCTGGCAAGGACTTATTATATCGTAGAGGGACCGTCCTTTCCACGACAACGAACTAATGACTGGATTATTCGCCAACGGTATAATTGTTCCCTTCCAACAAGCCGATCGTGCGACCCTCGTAAAAATGCGGTGCGCAAACCCGCCGAATCAACAGACAAATTGTCCGTTCAACCGCAGTAACTGGAGTAATGGCTTTATTCGCGGTTGGTTGTTCCGGCCTTCCTGATACGTCTAGCTCCAGCAGAGGGTGTTTGGCCTTCCGGGAATTTAATTTTGATTTGCTGCCCCTCGCCCTCCCGGAAAATTTGATGTTCTCCACTGATACGGCGAGCTCCTCCCCGACCAATCACCCCTTTTCCCGCTGCGCACCGTAATACAGCTGAGAGATTAGAACCGGCAATCTCGTGGAGCCACTCTCACCCCTTGAAAACAGTCTCCCTCGACGCGCCATACGTGAAAGCTCGCGTATAATGCGCCGATCTGTTTGACGAATTCAAGGGGCTGCATTACGGATTAGAGGAATTACTTCCCGAGACTTCCGAGCTCGGATAAAAATGTTCGAGCGAACGGCGCGCAATTTCCACGGTCGACGTCTGCATTTCTTTACTTTTGATTAAAGCACTAGGGGATAGAACGTAGACGCTTGCTGTATGTAAAATTATTGAGAGTTTTTCCTTTAAGGTTCTTTATATCAGGTGTTAAATAGTGGGCGGCTCACGATCTCACGGTTGTGTTTTGCTAAAAATGTTTATGCATCGTAGCTGTAAAAAGAATGGCGTGTCCACGAATTTATTCGGGAGGTCCCGCCGGAGTCACGGATTCCTCGAGGACCTTCCTCGAGTCATTTATTTCCCTGCACTGCCCCATTTAACTCCTACCTGAGTGACTTACGCCGCGACATTAAGCCGGGCATCGCATTACCATGGTGTAAAGTGAGCTTGGCTCCGAGCATAATTGCTCACCGTATATTACACCACTATGTCTATTTTTTTGTTAAGTCGCATGATGCACATGCACTGACGTGCAGAAATTGGAACACGAATATATAAGACGAAAGTGAAGTCCTTAATTCTTAAATAATCTCATGAATATTGATCGATAGTCGTCTGGAAGCACGAATGAAATTTCGAGATGGGAAGAGGCTGACTGGCCCTACTGGGACAGATTTAGGTCCCATAAATTTCTCGGACACGAACTGTAACTTTCAGTCAGTGCCAGGTGTTCCAACTCCTCGCGTACTTGAACGTGCAGGCGTGTGCGGTTTAGATTTAATTAACTTGTTAACCGCTCGCGCGCTAGTGCTAGCAGTGTGAAGTGTTTTTGATCATAGATTAGTTTAATTTAGGTGACGCATTTGTAAAGTGCCCTGTGACGGAACTCTTATGCGTCCGACCATGATAAATTATCTGCGCCATATATGCAATTTAAGTGTATATTACTTTCTCTGACGTACTCCGAGTGAAGGCAGAACGGAGTGCAATCTCGAAACCTCTCGTTATCAATCTGTACGTTAATCGTAGCATCCCTTTGTTCCCGGGATTCGCCGAAATGCGCTATTCTATTTCTGAAAACAAATCCAGGCGCCCGTCTTCCGCTGTGCATCAGCCAGAGTATATGTACATAAAGCACGGGGCGGTAAATTTCCTCTTGTTTGTGAAATGTACAAGCGTGGAACAGCCTGGAACTCATCTATCGAGAGGAAATCCGCTTATGTTCCAGGGTCCGGTTGTGCAGGCTGGATGGAAAAGCGTCATAACACAATATCGCATTTCTTTCCCTCCTTTCCCGTAAAACTTCTCGATTAGCGCGTGCAATCGCGAGAGTTTCCTATGCTGATTGTCCATCCACGATTGTCCGGGACTACAGCATTATAGTGATGAAAGTCAGGTCAGCAATCTCAATGGGACGAAAGATATCAGTCTCGCGCCTCGTTAATCCGAAAGTGGGGCGGTCGTATTTGCGGCCGGCAAAGTCGTCATGAATAAAAGATGCACGTCGTTAAATAGTGAATAGCTGCTGCCATCGCGTGGTGCAATGTCGATTACGGTAAAAATTTTATTAAGCCAGATTTGCTTGCACCCGTCGGTTAATAAAGGCCGCAACAAGTGCTGCGGCCGCCACCGTGGTAGACCTCGGCTGGGAGCGAACGAGGCCTGCTTGATACTACTGCGAATTAAGCATTCCCATCACGTTCACCAGCCGGCTTAAGGCGAGTGGCTGCTTTTTGTTGTGGATTTAAGGGCTCAAGTTCACCGAGTGAATATGAATAGTTCGCCTTTCGCATTAGCTAATAGAATTAGTGGTCCTGTATCCGGCGGACCGAGCCGGGCGGTGGCCCCGTTGGAAAGTCGACGCGCTTCGCTCTCGTAATTTCGTTAAGCTCGCGACAACCACGCTCGCCGCGGCTACATCGACCTCCTTCCACCTCCCGCATCTCACTTTATCAGTTGAAGCACGTAATTCTTCAATTAACGCCACCTTTAATGATTTTACTCCTTTCAAACTTAGAAACAACTTTTCTCCTTCGTTTCTTCAGGCTGCCGTTACAGGCGACAAATTCACTATTTTCTCGGCCTCTCTCATATTACATTTAAGGGGCTGTCGGATATTTAGAAGCTGATATAGAAGTGAGTGTATTGATAACTCCTTTGGGGCTGGATATTCTGGAGGCCAGTTTATGTGTATGTATATGGGCGAGAGGATATAAGGAAGCTGCAGAAATGGCAGCTATATTCGGCGAGTGGGAGAGGTAGGGAGAGAAAGGGAGAGCGCGCCCCTTTAAAATAAATGAAATTACCTGTGAAACCTCCTCGAGTATTTCTCCGCGGATCGATCCTGATCTCGGCGGAGAAATAGGATTGAAAAATTCGAGCTTCCCGTTTCTACCTCCCCCCATAGATCGGAGTGCTTGGCGAGCTCTCTTTTTCCCGGAATGTGTGGGATGAGTCGGGCGAGTTATGAGCATCGGGGAATCTTATCATTTCAAGTAGAATCTTATCAGGGTCTGCGTGGCAGTCCAGTAAGAAGGAGATCTGACGCGCGATTCGTTATCTCCATTTGATTAGACAGCGGAGATATGATCGTTCGATGGTGGATGGTTGACGCGTTACTTTCCCTGCTTTTTGCGTGTCATCTTCACTTTTTCTCTTCGGCCAAGAAAAACAGAGCAGCAGCGCCAGGATGGCTCGCCACGAGACTGATCGATTATGCGCGCAGGTGGCAATTAAAGCTGATGTATACGTCGAGGGGGAGAGAACTCGGCGCTGGGAGTATAGCTCTTGTAGTAACCAGGACGGAGGGAAAACAATTGCGATAAGATTGAGGCGACCTTGGAAGGGAGGAGAGCATTTACATCAGAGAGCGAAGATTTAAGGGCGATCTAGTGAGCCAAGGGGAGCCATACATATTTCACGCGCACCGCGAGAGACCTTAAGCGTTTCATTTTCCGCGGAGTCGCACAACAACCGGCGACCTCCACCCTTCGCCCCAATTATTATCCGCTAGTCTTTTAATTAAGTCCTCGAGATTAACCGCATAAGCAGCGGCCGGAGCCTCCTCATCCTCGGGAAGAGGCGTGTTAGAAAGAACAACGCTCAGGATTGGGCTTTAACAGGCTTTCTGCTCGACATCCGAGACTACCTTGCTCACCACAAGAATCTCTCCGTTAGCGCGGCAAATGGCTGAGAAGGGTAGCGAGCCTCGGTGTCCCACTCGAATTCTCCCCCGTGGCTCGTTTAATAATCAGAATTTCTCTTGGCCGACTTTTGACCCACTTCTCCCTCGCCTCTCTCTCCCTCGCTCGTAAAAGCGCGCATTCAATTTGCCGTCACCAATACTTAATCCCACTCGAAATCTCGCCGTGGGATCTCCGATATGTTTGGCCGCCCGATATACGCGCCGCGGTACCAAATCCCACCGACTGCCGCAGCGCTCCCTATTCCCGGGATGAAAAAAGTACGGCAGGTAGGCTTGCGTGCACCATTCGAATACGCCCGTGACGTGCAGTTGCCAGATAAAGGCCGGTCGAGAGTCGAATCGCGATCGGGGTTGGAGAGCCCCGGCTAATCATGTTTCCCTCTTGTACCAGGGTAAAGGAGCGCCAGCGGCAGCATTCCAGGGAAAATGGCAAAAGGAGAGAAAAGTTGGTGGTTGGCGAGTTAGGAGCAGGTAGGTTCAATGGGACTCGCATGGAAATTCGCAGACAGGTTCCTCCGCGATGTGCATAACCGATATATCGCCGGCGATCGTCGATTCTATTGGAAAGGGCAGCTGCCGCGGTCCATTGGATCCGGCACGCTCGCTCTCCATTATCTCGGTGCGCAGCATCTTCTTACCTCGCCCTCGTATAGAGCCATTCAGCCCGATTTACCCGGCCCCGCCTGTCTCCCAGGCCCCCCGGGACGTATTTCCCGGCAGCCAGTCTCACCCTGGCAGTAAACATCTTGGGGCAACGATGTCGAATTCTCCCGGATCTGTTCCGCCAAATTACGAGCGACGACCGGGTGATCTCCTGCAGCATACATACATACACAGACAGTAGGTATCCACTGAGTGCACGGGCCCTCTGGGGTTATTTAGTTTTTCCTGGAAATACCACCAGTGTTGTCTCGCTCTTGACATTACGCCCTTCCTGGTTGTATTCCTTACACGATTGGGGCATTTTGGCGGAAGTAAGCCTTCGTAACATATCCGCCACACGAGGGCGAGAGACGGGGTGGGATGGAGAGAGGAAAGCAGCAGGGAGTTCCCGTCTAATCTTCTGTCACCAAGTGCCGTCCACGAGAGTAGCTTGAGTTACGGCCAAGTTATTTCATATCGGCCCATAAGAAGCTCAGTGTTCAACCCGCCTCTCTCAGCTTCCAGCGTCTTTCCACAAAACTTTAGAGCATAGGATATTACTCCTGGCGGTATAGGACAGTACGCGTGTCAGGGTGGCTTGACTTTGGTGGCG
The DNA here is from genome assembly GCA_963675795.1 of Crossocerus cetratus. Taxonomy (NCBI): domain Eukaryota; kingdom Metazoa; phylum Arthropoda; class Insecta; order Hymenoptera; family Crabronidae; genus Crossocerus; species Crossocerus cetratus. The sequence continues at coordinate 12,289,088 of OY776666.1, read as the reverse complement.
TATAGCGTATTAGATGGTTTATGCAATTAACTGCTGTCAGAGCGAAGTCTCCTCCTGGAGAATGCTTCCGCCAGTAGCAGCAGCAGCAGCAGCGATCGTTCCTCGTACTAATTAGCATTTTCTATGCCCGGCCCTCAACGGACCTCTCGAAAATCCTGGGCTTGACTACACCGGCCACGATCGCTAATGAAAGCAGCATTCCTGATCCCGAAAAGGAAGTAGGAAGTAGTGTGGTCTACGAATTAGTCCGGCCGCGCGATAAATTAGGCCATGACTTGAGTAGCGGGTGCCTCGGTCCATCATTGTCCCTGTGGCGGATCCGTTTGGCAGATGAAATTGGCCGAGATTTCAGTGTCGATGTAAAAATTGTCGAGTGAACTCACCCGGATAGCGAGAAAGGCCGGGGTTTCGATGGGAATTTCTCTAGATATTGCGCGAGTGCACCGCCCTATTTTTCCATGCTGTCGCGGCATTTGAAAGCGGAACGCACACACACACACACACACACACACACACACAGGCAATCACAAAGATGTCGGGAGAAGGAAAGAGCAGGGGATCCGAAGGCGAATCTAGGAGAACAGGAGCGGGCGCAGGTGTCGTGACTATCAATGCCAAACATCGAGTGTGATCTGCCGGATTTGAATGCCGCAGCTGCGATTTCATTCGGCCCGCGATTTTCCAGAGGAAGAATGCCAAGATTTTCCGGTTCATTGGAAAATGGTGTTGTGAGATTGTCACTATCGAGCGGCGTAGAACTAGAAAAAGCAGTGTCGCTTGTGGAGGGCCAATTAGCACTAATTGGTGTGGGCTTCGGCGAGAATGTGCGCACGATTTACGCGAGCCATACACGAGGGATTTGTGGAGCTCTTCGGATAATGAAAAGTTTCAGGCAATTTGCCCGCAGTCTCCTACGCTCAATTAGAACGTCCAGCGAGTTTCAAACTATCCCTGATAGTATTTGGTGCACCCAGCATGTAAGGCTTATTGACCACTGCATCTTTTATGAAACAAGTTTTATACTATCGATAAAATCCTGCGAAATACTATTGACTTTTTCGAGCGACGGTCTTCATTCTGTCAAGTGATTTCGCTTCCCTTATTATATCAGATCGCTCACATTTGAAAGTCAACGTTCTCGAGTGAGCGCCCCTCCCCCCCCCCTTCCCCTTACCCCTATACCGGCGCGCGAAAGTAGGCGGGTTTAATGGAATTTGCCTAGAAGTTTTCTAATTAACTCTTCGAGGTCCGCCGCGGCTGGCTCGGTTCGTTCATTCGGGGGGATGATAGCCGGTCCATTTAAAAATCCATCGCGATCTCCAGTGGCGGTATTGTAAGTCTCCGGGCTAATGGCCCGCACCGGATATAGCCTGCCATATTCCATAAATACCTTTGTGAGACATTAAAGTGGCGGAGGTTCAATGGAATTATTCATTCCACTTCTAATTAGTGCGCTATTGCATTCGATATCGGTCGAAGTATTCTCTTTTTCAATTCTTCAATTGGGACCTCTGCTTTCGACTGGGCCTTGAATTATTCATAGTTTCTGGTTATTAAGCCGACGGGTCGCGGGTAGAAAAAAAATCGGGGCTCTCCAGTGATTGTTTAATAATTTATTCGTCACTTGACGAGAACTAATGGGGCAAGTTTGATATTGCGGGAAGTACACATGGTCGGCTGGATCCCTCTGTATATTCGGAGGCGTGTTAGGGGAAAGGGTTAATACGAGGGAGCTAGGATCGTTCCTCCTTAATGTGCCCGCAGGGACTCGGCTCACGTCGATCACTCACTCGTGCAATCTATCTAATTCCACGTGCACGTGGCACCTTCCGCGTGCCAGAGAGAAAGGGACAGAGCGGAGGAGCTAATTTGACTAGCAGCCACCTCGCAGAGATCCACCGAGCAACAATAATGGGGTTGTAACTTCCCCCCGAATATTGCTGCTCCCGGCATTATCGCCCCGAAGCTACTAATTAGAGTCAGTCAGCTTGTAGTTAAAATCGTCACACGACACTTGCAAGGGAACTCGCCGTCCTTACTTGGAATTGGACGGCGTCGAGTGTCAAGGTTTATTTCGAGATGTTGATTTTTGCGATTAAGGATTCGTTAAGTCGACTTCCAGTTTAATTGTATGCTACGTCGCTCCAGCTGTCAGTCTCGTAGGCAGCACGGTACACAGAGTTGCATGTATTAGAACACTCGCTATTTTTGGCAGATCATTCTCTACTTTCAATGTCACGTAATGCTGCATGATATATCGCGCGCAGCACTGAGCCATTCCTTTGACCAATATCAATCCCCGAGGACATTAGACCTAATGCGTAGAGGACGAAGCTGGTTTAATTGCGATATATTCGTCTTCATTCGGAGCCGGTGCTATCTTCTACCGGCATGGATTCCGGTGGAGAAAAAAGCTCGACACTTTCCCTGATAACGGAGATTCCGAGAGGAAGAAGTCTGGGACCGTATTTTCTTGCCCCCCCCCCCCCCCCCCCCCAGAAGATCGTAGCCAATTTCGTCATTTAATTGCCCCGGATCTTACTCTCAGCGAATAAAATCTGAAGCCGAGGCTCTAGTGGATTATCGGCAATCCTGAAAACTTTATTCATTTATTTCTTACCGGAATTTTGCTTCCCCCGCCGTGAGTTTTCGATATTATTCTCGTCAATTGACTTATTAGTTCCTGTACTTCGTTCTGCGTCAATCTATGTTCTATTCAAGTGGTTGTGAAGCGCATGTCGAGGCTACGAAGAAAAAGCGACTCAAATGCCAATGCATAGCAGTGGCTCGGCATTTAACATATGTAGATCCGATACAACGCGATTAACTTCGCCCGTTCCTCGTGATTTCGGATGCGCGCATTTAATCCCTTCGGCAGGATGGGCGGGGAGCTGGCGCATCGATTTCCGGTTTCGTGGTGACTCCTCCCCACGAGCGGACCCAATCTCGGATTCATAAATATCCCGGTAACGATTGCGGAACCCGCCACTCGTACGGGCGCACGTATATGCACGCACGGAACTGAGCTTGCGGCTTAATCGGGACAAGACTTAGCAAATTGGGATAGTCGGCCACACGCCACCCCCCTCAAGCTCCGCCAGACTGTTTCGCCGCCGGGAATACAGCGAACGAAGGAATTGTCGAGCTGTGCGAATTAAGTTGATTCCACGAGACTTGGCGGTAGAACGGTAGTAATGGGAATCGGCGAACTCTTATCGACGCCACTTTCGAGCATGTTCCTAAGCGGAAAGTTTAGATTTGCGAAGCCGCCAGGTCCGCGGCAGCGGCGGCACGCGTGCCAAAGTTTCCCTGGCGTGTCCTTTTTCTCCCGAGAGAAGTTTCCGAGATTTTTTGACTAGTCTCCCCTAGTAGGTGAGCGGCGGCGCGTGATGTATTAGAATGAAATATAGGGCGAAGGGTGCCCGCCCTCCTCGTGGGGAAATAGACTACTTCAGCGCTTCGCCGACCGGCAGGTACGAGATTGAATTTCCTCGATAAATCTGCCGTTTTCGCAGACGCGGCATATGAATTTCTTACTAATGGCAGACTGCTTCCTTCACCGCTTGGTTCGAATAGTCTTGCCTCATCGCTTTCCGTGAACTGGATCTCGAGAATAATTCTAGCCCTCATTAATTCTAGAGCCGGGGTTTTATTTCGCCTGTGTATACACCCAATTGGCTTCCAGCGAGGGGCGGGGGGTAAGAGCAGGATATAAGGAGAACCTGCTATCCAAACGAGTCGCGGGAGCTAAGCCCGAGCGTATTGGATTCGGCTGCGGGGTAAATGAGAGCGATGCTTCCCCCACTAAAGGCGTAAGGAGTCGCGCTCAAGTTCCATCAGCTTGAACGCCACTTTATCCGAAATACTTTGCGTGGCTCACTCGTAAAAAGATTACCCCATTCCGACAGTTAAGTCTGACATTAATCACCGCTCGGCTCTGAGCCATCGGGGATGCGATCCTACTTATTTATTAAGGTAGTTGGTACAGGGGGTGTAATAATATAGCATGAATTATTTCATCCTATTATTCCTTTTCGTCAAACTGGATTATTGAGTTTTGGTCTGTCACATTGCAGTTATCAAATAGAATTCATTGGGGTTAATGGGTCAGTCATCTGTTTAATAGGACCTTGCTATTCTCATGCAATATTGTTAATGGTAAATTTGTTAAGAATTGTAATTGTTCCAATTTTATAACTGCGTTCCCAGTCACTTGACACTCTGCTTTAATTGGACGTTCCTCTCGAACGCCCCGGGAATTTATCTTATCTGGGGGCGCCTGCGACAACGGATTTATGACTCGCCGATGCTTGGGAGTCATCAGAGTCACTTCCACCACGGATAGGTGAATTGTCGGAACTTTATTTAACTCGCAAGCCATTAAGACTGCCGGATAAGGGCACGGACAGTTGGCGTGTCCGTCCCGTGGTATTTTTATCCCCGGTTCTCCTCGGCGAGGCGTGGCTGCATTATATTCTCGCGAATCAGACCACATCATTCTGCCCAGCTGAAAAGAAAGTTTGCGGCCAGATCCTTCGCGCTCGCTGCCTCTTGGCAGCCGAGCTGCGACCTGGGAGATTCGCATGTGCAAGCAGCGAGAAAGGTCATCCCGGAATGCGACATTAATTTAATCCGAGCAAGTGCCCGCGCTTCAACTTCTGCTACGAGTGATGCCTCTTGTTATTGCTCTTCCCACTCTCCCTCGCCACCTGCAGGCCTCCCGACCAAGTTACGAATTCCTCGTGAGGAAAATATGAGAGAGTGCGAAACTACCGGCACTGCTGTGTTTATGGTCAATAAGGGCCGGCGAGAACTTTCAGGCCAACTTGACAAAAGTTCCAGCACGATACGAGGCCGGAGTGCTTCATAACTGAATTTATATCAGCAATCGGGGAACTTGTCAAGCACTCGCACTACTCCGCCACTTCATTCTAAGTTCTACTTCACGCCACGTGTGAGCCTGGATCTAGATAGTCCCGAATCTCGACGCGTGCCAGAGTGCAGAGATTGCGCCGGAGCTCGCTGAAGTAGTGGAATCCCGACGACCTTCGTGACTTCATAACGGATGCTCGGCCTTTATCCGGTGATCTGCGCGAGCTCTCACAGCGAGAGTCGTGATCTCCGTTTCAGTTTGGCATGAAGCAAAGAGTCCGAATTAACGGTACAAAGCGTTTGCCAGATTAAGATAGCAGGGGGGGGATTTATCAGTGGCTGTTTTGGGAATGGAGATCCTGTGAAAATGGTGACAGAGAAAGGGGGTGGTGGGTTACGGGAATGACGGGGGATGAGGCCTGTATTTCCCTGACGTCTTTCGGCGGAGCCTGATTAATGTTATTCCCTGCAAGTGACTTGCCCCCTGACTGCGTTCTCGCTCTCTCCCTTCCTCTTCTTCGGCCTGCGCTCCTTCGACCCTTTCTGGCTTTCCTTCCTTCTGACCTGGTTTCATCGTCCCGCTGACCTTAACCCGACTAATCATCCAAGGACACGCGCTCCTCTAGCCATCGGAGCGCATTGCCAACGCAGAACAGAGGGGGGTAGCTACGTGCGGCAAATTTATTCGACGACGTGCGCGCTGCGGATCCACATACCTTGGCACACTGCTTTAACTCTGTCAGGATGCACTTCCAAATTTCCAGAACGCTGCTCGTATCACCCTGCTCTTAATGTTTCGCTTGGGATAGCACGGCTCGAATTTTTCCTGATAAATTCGGCACGTTTCGGGATTGGTACATGTCATAAATATTGCATATATGGGGCGGGGACTATTACTTCACGCGAAACTCTACCGGGTCTCCTGATCATCGCAACCGCCTTTCGGTGGCCAAGATTCGCTTTGATAATTTCCTACTATGTACCTACTTTTCCCGCGGGTGAACGGCGCGGTTTCATTAAAATCGCATTATCCTCGCTGCATACTCGCATGACTAATCGTTGCGCACTATACATGCTCGGTTTTTTAAACGGACGCGTAGGCTTTTCTCACCAGGCATTCATAATGGATTGTTCAGACGAGGAGGTTCCATAGCATCCGGCAACAAACCTGATTTCTGCCGCGATATCCGCTCGATCACAATGTGGCCGAACGAAACGAACGGAAGATTCCGTCTGATTAGCGCGATGCTCACAAATGAGCGATCACAGTTTCGGCCTCTAATGAGGCCAAGCGGGAGCGACGTGCCGACCGATGCACCGAATGCATTTCTGGCGGCAACCGGACGGGCCAACACGCCGAACCGGAAATCGATCGCAGTCACATCGCACTGAAATTCTGGCGCGTTCGGCTTCCCACGCAAACCACCCTAAAAACCGTATCCCGCCCTGTTTGACATTCCTACCTATGTCCATATGCCATATGTCCTACCACGCGTTGATGAGGCCGAGCAGGCGAATGTTACGCCAAAATTCCGTAGAAGGGAGGCGTTGATCGGGAAAAATTGAGGGCAATTCGGATTGAATAATGGAAAGACTGTCGGGCTCGAAAAATATCCTTACGCTTCCTTCGGAACGATTAATCCGTTCACATCGGTGCGTGCCTCAGCTGTATTGCCGGGCCATAATTATCGGGGGCATTGTTGCTTTAGATAGGGACCGGCGACGCTGTGGTGGCGGAAAGACCGCGATCGATTATGCGATACACGCCTTTCTTCGTGGAAATTGCTCCCCCGCCGCCACAATCTCTCTCTCTCTCGCTCTCTCTCTCTTGCTCTCACTTCCTCTCGTAACCCCGATGTTATTACCTCCTCCGCCTCCATCCTGACTCAAAGTCTTATCAGAAAGAAGAGGTAGGAAAAAATGCGTGTATCTTCCAGGGCATGTTACTCCTCCGGTCATATCGAGCTCGTATTATTTCACTTCGGTAGCCGAATCGACGTCAGCTAGTGGATGCGTGTGATCGATCTCACCGATGACTGGTGGATAGTTCTTTATTAATATCGCATTGACGGCGGCCTTGTTGGCATTCGCTCGGGATTGTTTGGTATCTAAATAATTCATGGCACGGGTAATCGTTTATCACGACGGCAATGCGTAACACAGTGTTCCTATTAATTATCGTTGCCGGTATAAATCACCGCAACCCCTTTCTCTTTCTCCCTCGACCGGCGAGCGTCACTGCCTTCGTCATCTATTACATCCTCGGTGTACCAAACGCCTACGATGCTATGACGTAAAAGAAAATACGCACGCCATTGAATTTTTACCGCGCTGGCTTCCGCTAACAACGTCACAAAGGAGCTCGCCAAGAACTTTGGAAAGACGGATCGATCGTCCTTAATAATATCCCCCTGGCATCCAAGCGTGTACAGTGCGTGTTTAATTTCCCTGCAACAATCGCGGCCCAAGTTCCAGCGGCAATCGATGCGATCTCCAGCTCGGCGAAACTTGCTGCGACATTCCTGAGTGATTTATAAATGATTAAACTGCCGAACTGCCGCGCGGATCTATTCCACTCTTCACAGGATTGCCTAGTGCGCCGTCGCCTGAATAATAGACGTCGTAAATAATTACTTGGCGCGCACTGAGACCTTCTTTCGGAATTAGTTTTAATTAGTTGAATCCGCCGCCTCCTCTGCCAAGGGGGGTGGTCGGGCAGTTGTTCCGAAAGGAGCCGGGGATCATCTCCCGATGGTATTATGGTATCGGAATGATCGGCGAGAGAGAGAATTTGATCCACGGGATGCTTAATCGAGCAAGAAGCCCGGTGCTTTTAATAAGAGGGGGTTCACTTCCACGGGGGTGAAACGTCGGGGAGAAAAGGCTGCGAGGGTGGAAAGGAGAGAGTGTGTGGGGGTGGAGAATCCGTGGGTTAACGTAGAACATTGGGAATTTATGGGTCAGAGGAAGGAGGGAGGTCGCCACGAAAGCTCCTTTCGTACGGGCCAGTTTGGGTAACACCGCGGAATCTGCAGACGTCGCGGCGCCCGACGTCCCGACGACGTGGAATCGAGACCTTGGCGTCTGCGGGACACGTCGGCTTCGCTTCTCTTTCACCCTCTCACTCGCTCTCCCCCTCTCCCTTTCTCTCTTGTAGCCCCTCCTCGTCATTCTTGCTCTTCATAGGACATTCATGGAAGTTCTCTGTTGGCCCTCGAACCAACAGACCGTCACCGCAGGGGTTGAATGACTTGGGAACAAAGACAGGGCGAGGTACACCAGCTTCGTCGCTCGTTCCTCGAGGGTAGCCGTTCTCTGACGCAAGTCAGGAAACGATGCTGCTCCGCGTACGTACATGCAGCCGGGAGCGAAGCCCATTCACTGGGGGCAGCGCGGTTCCTTTTCCCGCTCGAGTGATTTATCGTCCTGGAAAGAGTTGGCCCCGAGACTGGATTGTCGGGCCGCCGTTGCCCTCCGCCGCTATTAGAATCCAGTAACACGGAATGCGAGTAACACGCGCTCATACAACCAACCGAGTAAATTACCGAGTTACGACATCTCCCCGCTAACCTTTAGGGACCGACAGGGCCCCTTTGCCCCGATGCTTCTCCTTCCTACAACTTTCCTTCGGGAATGATACGGGAGATGCTTGCTTACCGCCGCACCACTACCTGCCCGCTACTCCATCGCGGCTATTCTGCAAGCCTGTTTGCTCCGACGGGCGATTGTAATAGGAGCTCTCTGGAATTTGCACGGCGAAATGTCAAGTGGTACATTGAGACCCTCTTTCCGCTTGCGATTATGGGCGACAAACTCACGTTACCATCTGCAAGCGCGTGTAGTGAATTGTTGATAAGTTTAATCATGGAGAAGGGACGTGGGTGGTAGTCCCTGGGTGTTTCATGTTGGCCGATCGTTTCGCTGCTTGCAGCAGCAGCCTGATCGACGAATTCTTTGACCCAGCGAAATAGCCTCGGGCTCATTCGAAGGTCGTGTGTGGGAATCGATGTCGAGGATGGATCACGCGTCGTCCCATGCAAATTTGGCTTTTTCTACGCCATGACAAAGGGGTTGTTAGCGCCGCCCGGCCGTTTTATACTTTCCGCACGGCCGCTTCCCGAGAGTGGCTGTCGCCACAATTTCAAGTAATACAGGGTCTCCCACTAATAGTGTATAATTCACGCAAGCCACGAGAGTATGCACTATGTTCATGGAGCGGCGAGGTTTGGAGGGTGAATACGTCGGCAAAGAACGGAGCCAGGTGAAAAGTTGCACGCTTTGATTTGCGGTCGATCAGCGAGTGAACGGAGTGGGCCTGATTTATTTGCGAAACACGAATTAGAGCTGCTAGCGCGTTTTTCCGTCCAATTACCTCGAATCTCGCGGTCTCGAGAGTCTTCAATTAATACCACCCCTCGTATTTGCGTCTTGAGTTCTGCAGGCAGACTGCGGTGTCGCGACGAAAATTCCGGATGATTAATGCGCGCCAGCACCGGTAACGATCGGGCTCTGCATGTTTCCGCCCAGCCGGAAATAAATGCCGGACTCTGGGTGGTGATAAAAAATTGGGAAGTCGAGGTGGCTGACGAGACGGCATCCGACGAACCAAAACCACTGGCGAGATAGTTCGGCTTGGCCGTCGCACCCAAGGATTGGTGACCCGGATTTGTTCGCTCGGCCGGCTAATAGAATTTTATTGGATTCCCTCGCGTCCGTAAAATTTCTTCTTGCACCCCCCGGCATTTGCCGGCCTGCACCCTTTTCCTACCAGGCATCCCTGCACCGCGAAATGCGCAGGGAAATAATTCATTTCACTCGCATGCAGCTCTTTTTTTCAATTTACCCCAGTGAATTAATTGTTTAAATGTTCCAATGATAATATAATACCACAAATATTACAGTTTGCTCCCGCTATATTTTCTGAGCTGTACCATTCATCGAAGTAGTGCTCGAAATTTCCAAGACTTATGATGGCTCGGAGCACGAGGCGGTTTTGTGGCCGCATAAAAAGTCACTCGGTCCGTCGTTCAATCGCTCGTCCACGATTGAGTTCTCCCCCGGAAGCGTATATCAGAATCTAAAGCATCAATTGCTCTGCCTCCACCACTTTCTCTTCCCCACGTGCCTTTTTACGGCGAGCATAAAATTTTTTTCTGCCGATAACTCCTTGGAATTGCATAGACCGACAATTCGGCGGCGGACTTTGGGCAAGCTTCGAAGTAATTGTACGCGCTGTGAAAGAGGCGCATTAAAAAGTCGTCTTGAGGGCTTAACCAGTGGCAGGATTCCTAGGTTCCGCACTAACTCTCGCAGGATTAATCTCCTGAACCTCTTTGTGCGGTCCGGGTCTCAACCCTTGCGGTCGACGCTTCTTGCCTCAGCTGTACAGAGCACTCCATACGTTCAAGGACTTTATGTAACTCGTGTTTGCGGCGGGATAAGCGGCACGTTCGTGCGATAAATTCTCCAGGACGAAAAGTCGACCATACCGCATTAGTATTTCGTGCCGGGCTATTGAAAGTTTCGCTATGCTTCCGTGGCCGCCACGAAACTTTATAATAAATCGTATCACCCAATTTTAGCGGGCGACATACCCGCCGAGTTTCATCGCGCGCCGGTGTAATGTTGATGGAGAATGTAAGTGCGAGTGTACTTGAGGAAAGTAACAGACTTTATTACAAGTTCGGCGAAGTCTCTTGCCACGGTCTTCGATTTGGTTCCCTCGACCCACGGGATTCGCGGCAGTAGGTGCCACCTAGGATATCTCAGGTTTAATCAACGTCCCAGTACGTTCCCGCTACAAACATTGGCTGCGGCTGCTGGTTCGGTCGAGATACGAAAGCATCATCGGACACCGGCAGAGAGAAGGTCGGATAGAAGGAGACAGGGCAAAGTCTTCCGGTGAAAAGTTGAGAACACTCTGCCGATGGTCGGGCAGTAGTATAAGCCTTGGCTGACTCGGGAGGCTCGTTCCCTCCTGGAACAGCATCCACAACCCAAATCCCCAACTGGATTGGAAGAAGCCATGCACTTGCACTTTTGTCCCCGAGAATATAGCCTGTTCGAGTAAACTTTTAATTGCACCGGTCGACGCGTCGGGCTTTCGCCAGCACACGTGGAGAGAGCAATTGCCAGTGGGGATTAATCTACTTCAATTGAATGTGATAATCACGTAAAGCGCGAGCGTCCAAATATCGCTAACCACTACGGGTAATTCCTCTCCCTTGGTATGTTTCTGCGGTAAATAATCGTATTTCTGTCTTAAGGGCCTGGCGGAGGGGGTGTGTCTATAAATCTCGGTGGGTGTAGGGACGAGTTAGTGGTCGAGGTCGGCATCGACGAAACCACGCAGCCTTTTACAATAGCCAGAGTCTTTCGGCGTTCGCGGATGCTTTTAAGCGCGATCAATCCGTTATTAATATCCGCTCGGTGGGTGCCGAGGCTTGCCAGTTTTCGAAGCTCGAAGACAGCTCTTCGCCGGCAGGTGATATCATGTATCGCGGTCTGATAGAAAACCGACGGGAGAAGAGAGAGAGAGATAGAGAGAGTGTGAGAGCCGTGGTACTCTCTTGCCCCTATCGATTTTGCATTTAGCCCCTGACAAACATCCATGAAGCGTGATAGTCACACGTGCGACAGCCGAGAGCTCGCTGGCTGTGTGCAAGCGTGTTCTCTCCTCCGCTCGTTCCGCAGCACGCGATTTGCGATTTAACATGCCAGCACCGTGTCCAGATCCTAATAGAGATCCGCTCGACAATGACTCAGCTCGGCTTGCAACCCTTCTACACGACTTAATGCGCCCGCGACTTGGCCAAATCGCCCCGTGCACCGCTCAGCCAGTTCTATCTTCGTATCGAGCGTTCTGGCAATTTGCGAGGCCTTATTATGTCGGGCGGAGGAGTGCGGCTCCCGCGAGAAAAAGTCCTAGATGTAAATCGGATTGTATAAAGAAGTCCCTACGGAGGTTGGATGTACTTTGATGTGTCAGGCGCCTCTAACAGCCGGACCCAGTGTCGGCTCTCCTTGCATTATGGATGAGGGCGGTCAGCGCGTCAATAGTAAGGGGTTTGCAGTTCACTAGCCCTGCGGAGACACGACACGTACGAATTCCCCGGGCAACTGACACTTGCCCGGGAGGGGGGTGCTGCTTTACATACATCGCACGTATCCCTGAATCGTCGACAGATTGCCCGATCTCGCGGAAATAGATCTCTCGTGCGGGAGATCGGACGATGACCGGATATCATGTTGACGGGGCCCTCTGCCTCGCTCCTTCTCTAAGAACTCTTGGATGTGGGGGCGGAAAGAGAGACGATTCAAGGAGCGCGCAAAGTAGTTTTCTCTGCTCCATTCTCTCCGCGCACTATTGTAAGAGACCCTGGGAATTCTCGCATGTACCGTACCTTCGTAAAATATTGAAATCTATGTTAATGCAGCGCCCGCGTGCCGTTGCATTATGTATGAAAACTTGTAACAACGGTGACTAGCTTCTGTGCTACACGTGGTTTGCACGATGTACGTCCGTCCCCAAGACGCTGTTCGCTTGATTTAAACCCCATCGGGGGAGCAATTGCCCGCCGGGGAAAATCGAATCAGGCGCACGCAGTCAGTCGGCGATGCGTCCAAGGGGATCAGTATGAAACGTGCCTAATTATCGGGCGCCGATTACTGTCGCGTAAACTCAGGAAAGATGTCAAGTGGTAGGCAGGAGCTGTGTCGATTTGCAGTGTCGGTGGATGGCGCGGGGCCCCCGGCGATTAATGTTTCAGCGCCCTGTACAGCGGCGATTCGACGACAAAGTCTTTGTATCCGGCGGTGAATGACATTAATATTTCATTGGCGCGGCTCTAGCCAGTAAAGGCAGATTCCCGATTGGCCGGGCGCGTTATTATTTCTGCGCCACATAATTACAGTAAATCACCTGGCGCCAGGGCTTTTCTCCGCGTAGGACGAAAGGGAATGAAGGGGGAGGATGGAGAACGTGGGCGCGAGCGAGTAATTCCGGGGTCTCAGTCCCCGTTATTAACTCAAGCCACGTATTTAAGACGGTGAATTTTTCTTGGCCCGGCACGACTCTGTCACCGGAGGCCGCGCCGCCACTTGCTCCCTCTTTTCCCGCCGGGAAACGAGAAAAGAAGCCTGGGGAAGAGCTTTCCCGGGCCTCATTTCGTGCGAATGAATAAAAGTAATTTGCTAAAGAGCCAGCCCCGCAATCCCGCCGACCGAATCCAGCGCGAAAAACAGCCTTTGTGCTGCGAGGAGAGACTCCTTCGGCGCACACGTAGCCGGTCAAAAGTTCCGGATGCTCTCCAATTCCGACGGAATAAAGGAGGATCCGGCTTCTTGCCTTGCGAGAGACGCGTCGGGGGATTCTGGAGATGGGTCTTGGAAAGGGTTAATCGGGAGAATTCAGGGCAGAATAGTTCTCTCGGAAAAAAGCACTGTACCTTATTCTTTAAAGCGCGGATCGAAAAAAGCCAGCCCTCGCATTACAATTCAAATTCGTTTTTATCACCGCAGAGTGTATTACGCGCTGCAGAGGAGCGATCAAATTACAAATGAGGTAAGCAGGAGCGAGTGTCGTAGGTATGTATGTACACGCGAGCAGAGAGAATGGAAAATTAAATTCAGATTCTTCTCGAGTAGATTTACCAGAGATTGTTAAGAGATATCTGGCGGGTAGCCAGTTTCAGGAGTTTGAGTAACGCTCCTACCTATCCAAGATATATATATATATATATATATATATGTATCTTCCTCGCCCGCTCTCTCGCTCAACTTATCTCTCCAGTCTGCCTTGTCTTTTCCTCCCAGGCTGGTAAGAAGCCTGGGGTGGCTCCTTGTGGGATCCCGTTTAAAATCGCTCGAGGATCCTGCGGATATTCCTCATGTCCTTCGCCTAAAATTACACCTAAAGTGGGCGCCCACCCAAATCCCGGGAGTAGTAAGAGTGCAACCTTCACTCGGCTCGCACCCCTCGCTGACGCACCAGCGACGATCACGATCTTCGGCGAATTGAAATTCCTCGAGTGCTCATTGGACTGGGAAATGAGAGGAACGCGAGCCTCGCACACCAGTCATTTGTCTGGCAGTGAAATATCACTGAAATCGCCGAGATAAACCCTTCGATACGTTACGTGCCAATGGACCGAACGCCCGACGGCCCAACTGATCAGAGTAGAGTTTATTTTATGATCTTCCGCCCCATTCACAGTCGATTCCAACCATTAGAAAATAATGAGGACTCACGAGGAGCAGCGAGAGAGGCTCTCACTCGGGCTTGGACCATCGCAGTAATCGCTAGTCCGAATTGTCCGGAGATCAGAGAGGACTCAGCCACGGCTGGCGGCAGAGCGCGGCACACAAATCGGCCAAATTAATCCGATTGTTCGATCGATTGAGTCGGCGATTTGACGGAAACGAGCTATTACGGGGTCGCTAACTAATTCTACACCATCCAGCCGATGTAATATAGTGTCTTCGGCGCCCGAGTAAACGGATATTGCGATCGTTAAGGTGACCCTAATTCGAGAAGCTTCATGCCTCGAAAACAATGCGGAGATCAATGGAAACTCAATGAATTCGGTCATATTTCTTGGCAATTAGCGTCGTTGCTTCATAGCTAATTACCTTGTTTGGCAGCAGCCGAAACATACTTGGTTAACCGCAAGATTTTTATCTTGCTGTAGGTGGGTGTCGCATACCAGTTCGGAACAAAGCTGCCCTAAATCGTCTGCGGTATTGACTAATTAAAGCGGATCGCCTACACCCGCCGGGCCGGCACTCCGTCTCTGCCACGGCATTTTGCAGCGTACAACCAGTTCATTAGCGCACTGACCACCATAAACACGACAGCCTCCTGGAATTAGCCAGCTCGTACACTTACCCGGGGCAGATTCACTCCGGCGGAGCCCAAGGGTCACACCGGCACTCGACAATTCTCCACCGAGCCGACCTGTCGCGCCAGCTCTCTCTCTTCCTCTCTCCCACGCGTGCGCGCGCGCGCTTCGGCCGCGGGAACACGCATTAGCTAGGAAGCACGCGTCAACGAAATTCGGGGAAGGCCTTTTCCGCGCGAATCAGTGAGCTTCGCAGCTCGCCAACAGTTTGTTTGAATGGACGAGCGAGTCGCGGCGGGTTCGTCAGTGTGTTATCGCCAGTTTTCCATTGCGCGTCAATCGAGCCTGAGTGATCGATGAAATCAGCGCTCGAATTCACTGGGCGGACAGGGCCTGGGACAGGCTGGTACACAAACAATTCTTCGCAAATAAGTATTGATGATTGACAGGCTATGCTCGTCAAGCTGAATGCGTGTCCCGCGGGAGCTGACAAATGTGGGACATGAGCGCGTCATATTTGGCGAGTGATATGAATCTCAGGTACCGAGGCTGCTGCTCCCATTGGCGAAGACGGCAGCACTGCCAGGACCGATCTCACGCCAGATAGACTGATAAGGATGGATAGATGGATGAAAAGTGGAAAAGAGAGAGGCAGAGTAAAGTACGTCATCGCGTCCTCGAGCGCCGATGCAAATTGGTAGCTACGTCCTGAAAACCCTCGCATTTCCCCAGCATCTCAATCCCAGGGAGCCTCGGTCTCCGCGCTTCTCCGGGATTTTCATATTTATAAGCAGCTTATAAATATGAAATGCGCCAGGCGGCTCAGGAATCTTACGGATTCGATTATCTATCCGTTCGGGATGTCGCGCTACTGCGCTCAGTTTACTATGTACGCCGCGCGCTGTTTCACCGAGGCTCATAACTCACTTGGGTGACAAGTGGCCTCTTAGGAAAGCATTAGCCTTGCAAACGAGACAGTGTTTATTGTTGGATTCGGCGAGATGAGAAGTCTATCTATTCAGCAATTGGTACATCGATCGAGGCTGGTACGGGAAACAAGTGCGGCGGAGTTTCCGGATTTACGCGTAGGAGGCCTTCGATCTCAGGCAGAAGCGAAAGGTGACATTCAATTTTGAACTATCGCTCTAGGTGTCCGGCTCCCTTTGCGTATCTCTCTCTGATGGATTGTAAAGCCTGGCGTAGAATGAGACTAGCGGAACGGCTCGGGTGAGCCTTGGAGTACTCGGACAGTCGACCTTGCCCCCGCAGACTCTATTTCGGCGAAGCTCGAGGTCACCGGCAATCCCTTCAACACGGAATCCCACGAACGAAACCTCTTTCCTTCCCACATGCGCAGCCAGAGCTTTTACATCGGCAATTAGAGAATCCTGCCGGAGGTAAAGGGAATGGGAGGCCTGGGAGGCAAGCCCTTGAGTATTTCGTTGCGAGTGTCACGATAAGATCATTCCAGGCTGAGGGAAGAATTATCGATCATGTACCTTGAAAGCACGTCGACCGCACCAATCTTCTCTTAATCCCTTAATGCCGGCACCCAGCCTTGCGTTGGTTAATCGCCGTCATGAATCCCCAGGGGAATCGTCGTCCCCCATTTCGAAAAAGCTCAGCGCCACGTGGACCTGTAGTCGTGGGGGGTTGCCGAATTTTTCCATGCTGAATTCCGGCAGACGAGAAAACGGTAGACGGATAGAACCATCGGAATAGAAGTTTATTGGGAACGTTCCGCCAGAAAGTGGCAGTCCCCCCTCGAGCAGTGGCGTGTGCTCTTTCCCTCGGGCTCGATTAAAAAAGAGTGGCAGGCAGAATGGGCGGCGAGCGGGCGAACTGTGTACGAGTTCGAAGAGAGCGCCGCGCCGATGAGTGGGACCTTTAATTGTCCGCGAGGGTTGTTGGTCAGCTTCACCCCTTATTTGTTTCAAGTATTCATTCCACGGGGCATCTATTATTCCTCGCGGGTTAACGAGAAATGAAGCTGCATTCACAGCCGGCTTTCGAAATGTCGCCGAAACCAGTGTATAGTACCGTCGCCGCTCGGGACTCAGAGTAAAAACCTATTCAGCTTTATGAAAGAGTCCACTTCGTCGCGCGACACTGGTTGTGGACTCGACACTATCGCGCACCATCCCGGCTTTTGCATTCATCAAATATCAGGCATTAGCGTAATTATACTTGTAATGGGACGGCTGGAGAGTGTCCCATTTATCTTAGACAAACCGGTTGCGAGCCTCGGTGCGATAGTAATTCGTCATGCGCACCAAACAGTCGTTAATTATCACGTCGTTGCTCCCACATTAATCATCATCGTTCGGTTACTGAAATCCTCGCTCTAGTCGGGTTCACGTGGGACGTGTAATGCCTTATTAAACCTGTTGCGGTTTCAACGCAGTAGTCGGAAAATGGGAGGAAGTTTCTGTTCTGTAATCGCGGATTTTCTCCCTTCGAGAAAATTGTCCTCAATTCCGTTGAAGGCCGGCTATTAAATTAAACTCCGGCCGCAATAGCCTGATCTGCAAACTTAATTTCCACCAGATCCTGCGTAAACTCCAACACAGAGCTTATCTAAAATGGCCCCTCTGCTCTCTTTTTTTATCGCCGGTGACTTAATCGTTCTCCTCCTTAGGCAGTGCCACTTGATCGAGGGTGGCTCATCTTTTTTCCACCCCTGGCCCGTCGTCCCCCTTCGATGTAAATGGACGGTTGTGGCCTGTCAATCCTTCCCACCTTATTCCAGAATGCGCAATCAGCCCGATCGACATTGGCCTTCGGCCAGAGTGTCAACCAATTTCGTTGGCCATTTTTATGTCCTCAAAAAAGTCGCCAGCTTCTGTCAAGCCAGTGTGACTGAATGGAATGGGGATGAAGACCGAACAGAATTCTCCAAGTTAATGTGTATAGTGATTCTCGCGTTTCCGGGATTTTCCCTCATTCCTTTAACAGCCATTCCTACTAGACTATCTCTTTCCGAATAACGTTACAGGCTTCTTTGTGATCCCCCGAAAATTCCCGTCGCTTTTTCACCGTGCCATGTTACAGGCATCGTAAAAGCAAGTATATGTATATGCGCGTGGTTGGTGTGGACCACCACTCTATAAAAGGGTGGTCGGATGTTTACGCGCGGGTAGAATGACTTTTCGAAAAATCAGCCGCTCAGGCGGCGCGAAATTAATGACGTCCGTGAGCTCGGGGGTTTTTGTCGCTTCAAATATTGCGGCGGGATCGTCACGATGGCTGGATAGTCACGAGGATCGGCCACATCTTCTTCTGTTAATTTAAAGAGGCTCGCGTTAAAAATTCTCTCTATATCTCTCGGTTGATGCGGATAGGGACGACGTGCGAGAGACCCGGGGGAAGAAGAGAGAGGACCCGCCTTTGATTTATTTAACCAGCCGAGATTTTCGCGTCCCACTTTCCGCGTCCATTCGGGAATGCGTGTGGCGACACGTAATTAAATCGCGTTATTTGCATGCCTTTCTCTCCCTCTTTCTATCTGCCGACAAGAGAAAAAGAGTTGGAGAGGGAGCGGGTGAAAGCGCCGCCGTCAATTATTTACCGCATCCACTCGTGAAGCGGGCGCTCTGTGAAATTGCGCTTAGTCCTCTAACTCGCTACCCTCATTATGTCGCTGCTCGGTGTCCCTCCTCGACCGCCAATATTTCGGTACTGTTATTGCAAGTGATAATAATACGCTCGTCAGTATTATGAAGCACTGCTGCCCCCGCTCCCGACTAAAATTCACTACACAAGCTCCGATACAAATTGCAAGTTGAAAAGTTTTGACGCGGTAATTTATGTCGACGACTATAATAGAGCAAATATATGGCGAATATATCGAAGTGCTGGCGAAGTTGGTGAACGGATTGATTTATTAAAGGGTGGCCTGCAAGCTTTTCTGAAACTGCGCGTCTCTTATCCCAAGAACTGGCAAGTGATTCACTGCGCCCCTTAGAGTAATACTGTACTTATAGCTATTTCGGCGAAGGAGTTCCCCGAGGAGAACAGTTCGTCAGAAGAATATCGAGGGGAGGTGGCACTCGGACTAGTTTGAATTAGTCCGTCTTCCAATTCTCGTGTAACGAGGTAGCAGGAGGTAGTAATCCAAAGTTGTAACTACTATTTAACAGGTCCCCGTGTGTGAAAGCCTGTTCCAGACTCGGCGATCCGTAAAGATCGCGGGACTTTCGTGCTGTAATTAAACTGGCATTAAACGTAGCCGGGCGAGGTGACTTCCTTCCATGTAACGAGACACGTTCCCATTGTTAACGCAGCGGCACCCTACCCACCCACTGTTATCTCCGACACTCTCCCGTACACTTGACGATTATTACATCTCGTCTCATTCTCCAACGACGGGTGTCACGCGTTGCAATGCAGAGGTACATACCACCAGATATCATAAATAAAATAACGAGGGGGAGGAGATGAGGGTTTACGGAGGAATTATCGGGGCGGCAGTGCTCGTCGAAAAATCGAACCCAATTACCTGGCAATTCAGCCGGCCGGCTATTGAACATACAAGGACTTTACGATCGGCGAGCAGTGATAGTCGAGCGGCGGGCTCGCTCTGCTACAATGGTTTTAAATTTGCCCTGCGAATGTGCTGCCGGCCGGTTTTTCCGATGAAAATCCCATTCGAATTTGGTACCGGGCCACTGGCTACTCGCCGGATCGGCCTCTTTATGAAGCGCCGCCGGATGTAGCCAATTGTGAATACATTACTCGATTGCTCTCTCGCGTTGCATAAGCATTATTATTGACCCCCGGCTGGCCAGTTGATGCCGCATTTTCGGTCGGCTTTTCAGCGACGCAGCCACCACCGCCTGTGTGATGTGTTGGCTTGGCAATTAGGATTGAAATACCGAGCGCTAAATGCAAATTACAGTGAATCGCATTACCAGGCAAACAGATTTAATTGTATGTTAATAATTGGCGACCGCATACCGTCGCTTTCGATTCTACGCCGGCATTATTCTGTGGCCACGAACGATACTTCCACTGCGGTCTGCCGGGGAGAAAAAGCCGACTGGCCCTGCAACGAAAGCGCGAGCCTTCTACGTTTGCCAAGGTAGCAAATTCGCGACTGGTGCTTCAAGAACGAATTCATGTATGCTACTTATGCAAAGACTACGGCTATGCAGTGGCCTTTCGTCCCGGATTCGAGGCCCATGAGTGATCTCTGCCAAAACGAAATTACCGTAGGCGCCACACGTACTCGATCAGCACTTGAACAAAGCCCCTCAATTGGCAAGCTAATTCTGGTCCGTCGAGCGGGCTTATTCTCCGATGCATTTTGTCGCAGGTGGATGGGGCTTTGATTCTAGAGTCTACCTTGAAAGGCAAATAGAGTACTTACCTCCGAAAGTCCCTGCTCCAGCAGGCGTATATCACTGGATTCATGCCACTATTGATCCAGCCGAGCCACGCGACGACCGCGGAGACGATGTCCTCTTGCCAGATGCACTGCGAGCAGAAGCCCGACCATAGATTCACCACGAAGAAAGGTAGCCAGCAAACGATGAAGACACCCATGACAATGCCGAGGGTCTTCGCAGCTTTCTTCTCCTTGGCGAACTTGGTGATCTTGCGGGACAGTGAGAAGTTCTTGCCGTTGTGCTGCTTGCTGCCGATCCGGGTGGAGGGCACCCGGGTCAGTCCGTTATTGTGCAGGGCATTGAGCGGCTCCTCGAGGTCCTGGAGATCCTCGGGCGTGCTGGACGCCGTGCGAAATATGTGTCGGGCATCCGGGTTGGTAGTACCACCGCGGTGCATCCTGAGCGTGAGTTCCTGCTCGCCCGAGGCCATCATCACCTGCTTGGTGCCTAGCTTAAGGCTCCTCGTTTGGATGACAGCCGCCCGGTAGATCCGGTAGTACGTGAAGAGCATTACGAACAGCGGCACATAGAAGCTGATCGTCGACGAGAAGATTAAGTACCCAAGGTGCTCGGTGAACGGACACTTGTCCTCGGGCACTTCCTCGGTGCGAACCGCTCTCCACCACGCTATCGCCGGGAAGGAGATCGCGCTCGAGCAGATCCAGACAATGGCGATTAGAATGCACGCCCGCTTTCGGCTCATCCGCGTTGGATAGGTGAACGGATCGGTGATCGCCCAGTAGCGGTCCAAGCTGATGACGCACAGATTGAGAATCGACGCCGTCGAGAATAGGACGTCGAGGGATCGCCAGAAGTCGCACCAGCCCATGGCGAAGAGCCATCGGTTCTCCAGGACTTCGTAGATCGCACTGAATGGCATCACCACCAGCCCGACCAGGCAGTCGGCGAATGCCAGCGATGTGACGAAGTAATTGGTCGCCGTGTGCAGATATCGCTCGCGCACTACGGCCAGGATGACCAGGGTGTTACCGAACACGGTGGCCACGGAAAATAGTAATAGGACGACGGCTAGACCGGCTCGGTCCGTCGCAAGGTTCCAGAGGTCTTCGTAGCTGCGATTCCGAGGCGGGAAGCTCGTGTTGTAGAAACTCCGGTTGAGCACGTCACTCGGTACGTTTGCCTCTTCTTCCCAGCCAAGCAGGTACACCTCGCTTTCGTTCATTTTTCGCCCGACCACCGCCCGCTATCGGGAGAACGCCGTTCGCTCGTCGTCGTCGTTCGATCGGGAGCTGAGATAGCTCGCTACATCAGGTGTCCGCGCCACCGGTGCCGCGTTTCTTCGCTCGCACCCTCGTCGCCCTTCTCATCTTCCCGAGCTATTCACTGCCCGTCCACCTTCCCAGTTAACCCTCCTATTCTGTCGGCCCGAGTTCCGGCAGAGTTCAACCCCGTCGATTCTCGTGCAGTTGACTCTGCCAGCTGATCGGCTCCGAGAGAGGTTTATGTCGAACGGGTGGGATGAGGCGATGAGCAAGCGAAGGTCGCACACTCTTCAAAGTTGACTTGAATTGTTGGTTCACTTGGAAGCGTCGAGTCCGCCCCCAGTTACACGACGGAAACGCCGGATGTCAGCCGGTTTCATTCAAAAACTGGCCTACTAGAACCTCGGTCTTTGTCAGGAGCAGTAGAGTCTATTGTTGAAATATCCCCTTCTTAACAATCCCTTTCACGAAAGTTTTGTCGTCGATCCGCTAATTGCGGTTAGATTGCAAGACGTGGGCGGCGAGCTCAGTTGTGCAATGGTAGCCGGTGAATTTTATAGTGGCCCCTCGTTGCTCCTCTTTTCCCAACGAGATCTCGACGGGATCGGACTCCTTTCAATAGACCTGAAACAGAGAGGCAGCGAAAAATAAGCTCGCGATCCTCGGGTCGAGTGGAAATGTAAAGTTCCTTTCCTCTCGACTTGCTCCCTTCATTTCCACGAGGAGCGGTAAATCATTATTATGCGCTCACGGCGCGCCGTATATTGCTTACATCGTTCTTTCTATTTTATCGTGGCATAACTGCGTGATTTCTCCAGTGAGTTTCAAAACTCCCTACCGTTAAATGGTGCAACTGATATCAGTCGTACGCTTTTTTTTAAAAACAGTTCTCCAAAGGGAAGCCATCTATCGCGCATGGTACGAACGAAAAGTAAAGTATCGTTATTTTTTCCTTTGATGTAAAACCAGTTGGATATTATAATGATCGAAATGCTCGCTCACTTCGTTAAAGTTTCATACCTCATTCCTCACGATCCACTTTGAAGATACTTGAAACGAAAGACTTGAAAATCGACTTAATGCAGTCAAATTTTGGCAGACGAAGCATTGCCCGGGCCAACTTAGTTAAATCCGATTTGGGGAAAGTTTCGGCTGCCGAATGAATAGACATGTTCGGGGAATGAAATTTCTATTCCAGGCGGTATTTGGCGATTCTTACCCAACATTTTAAAATAGTACGTGGATAGGGGAAGGGTCATGGTAGAGAGTTCGAAGCTCCATACTCCATGGGGTGTGCACGGGACATGGGTACGAGCTCTCATCCGTGACTCGGGGTCGAATGTTTACCGGTGCCTGATCAAAGCGGCCCCAGTTACCGGGCGTTTCCCGATTTCACTCGATCCAGAGGTGTAACCAGCCCTGTTGCCACTGTTATTGCTGCTTCGTTGAGACACCTACGTCCTCGTAGCGACGCGTGGTGTCAGCCTCGGTAAACGTTGTAGCCTAGCATCTCCGACAATAGCTCTTGCCGTTCACCCACATTGGCTGCTGGGGAAACCAGCCTATTTCCAGCCAACAATATGACTACATCCTTCAGCAAAGTTTCGTCCCAAAATTCAGCCAATTAAAAGTCGCGCTACTTAAATTCGGAATGTCTTTCTGCTGTAGAATACTTGAGCCTTGAGGGACTTGTCGGAGTTTGTGATTTGTAATGGAACATTCTTGTATGTGACTTGCGCGGAAAATTGTCCCCAGAACTTGCTCTGCTTTGAGAGCTACCGCTCTAAGGGCACTTGCCGGCAAGTTGTGGGCGGTACACTATTCACGACTACTTGATTAGGATATTAGTTGGGCTCAATGTTATGCACCCCCTAGGAGCACACCCTAGGTCCGCAGGATCAAGTTTCGGCGCAAGTTTCGCAAGTCCATGCATTTAGTCTTGTGTGCTGTCTTAATAGCAAGTTCCCTGGCGATCATTATCGAGGAACATCTGATCGCATTAATTAAAACCATTATCGAGTGTGTACTATGTCCAACAAATTAATGCTGCTCCCGCCTTTGAATTAAACTTATAAGAATATTGTCGGTGAAAAAGTAGATCAGCGATATGCACCCCAAGTGTTACAGTCCTAAGTATTCGGACCATTTAAAACGAGCCAGTTCTGTATCCGCCTGAGTTCCCCGGGTGTAATTGATTAATCGAACTTAACGAAGAAATATCGAGAGACTAGCTGTGGGCAGGAGCTCGCCCCTTTAGGGAGGCACATTAATTTCTTCCGACAAAAGGATCTTACAAACCGGCGTTTTCACCGGCAGCGTCCCACAGTACCCCGAATTAATAGGACAAGGAAGTGACAACGTATCAATTCGTCCTCCCGGATTAATGCTCCCCCTTCATTCCTCTCCACTCCGAATATCCGTCGGGCTTCTATCTAGCAACCAACAACTACCCATTTCACATATAGTACACTCCATCGTTCTCGGGAACGGGCGAGCACGCGAGCAGTTTAAAAAAATTTCCCAAAAATGTCCTCCGACCAAACACAGGGTGAATGGAATTTTCATGTTGGGGCGAGAGAGTTGGGTTGGGTCGGGGAACCCGATTCGTTTCCTTGGTCGATGTAATTCGCCGCTGGAACATGCAGTATCACATGGAACTCAGTGCACGTACCGGTTAACTGCTCCGCTCGCTATCAGGGAATTCCAGTGGAGGAGCATTTTGCGTAGGGAATTTCTCTTTGAGGGCGCGAGAACGCGCGGGAGGTAATCGGTCGCGATAATCTCGCTCGGATGTCAGAGGTATCCCATTAGCTTCGACACGTGTATGTAGTGGGAAATGGTGAAGGATGACATCAGCGGTGTATTCCGATAGTTATTGGTCGAAATCAATTAATGCTCGATCGTCTTGCCCTCCTCCAGTCTGAGGAAATTGTTTAAGTGACTCGATACAATCACCTCGACGCGAACAAGCGCTGATGAGTTCCTTCCGACAAATTAACTCCAGTGGATTTGTGAGAATTTTCATTTTACTCTCATCGAATCGTTCAATGGTATTAGACGGGAAAAGGGGGTGGACGACCAATGTTGGATGAGCGGAGAGTCAAGGAGTTGGTTGGCCATTTTGCAGAGATGAACCGTGAGCATTTCAGGTTCTCGGGGAGAAATAGGTCCTTTCTTTGGGTGCTTAATGGATAACAGTGATCGAAAGCCTCCACATGGACAATACAGAGGCCTTTCGTTCCCTATTAGCGATGGAAGCTAGCGTCTGCTCCAATCTTCTCTAGTGTTCTCTCAATCTCGCCGGTGATCGTCGCGGCTCGGAAGAAGAGTTTCTCTCCCTCTCGCCGTAATCACTCTGGCAAGTTTGCCTCTTACGGGGATATCCGTTAATTACTTCTGCAATTGTGCGAACGTCCGTGGCGCGCGCGCCCTGGTGCTAATGAAAGCGCAGCGGAAGCGGCTGAGTATTTACTAATTCGCCAAGGAACATTGTATTCCGAACGCTTCCATCGCTCAGCATTGAAACGCACAGTTTATTACCCACTCGAAACCCCCTCGATAGAAAGGGGTATTATTCAACAAGGAAATCCACACTTTAATGCAATGGTAGCGCATGTAATTTGTGGCCATTCGATCTAATTTCCCGGCGATGAAAGTAATTACGTGCTGAGAGAAAAGCGTGATATACGCTGAACCCACGTGAATGTCCTTTTCAATTAACGTCACTGAAGCCCCATGTATCAAAGGAAGGGCCAAGAGCCCAGGCACACGAGGACGCCTCCTCTCCACGTGCAAAAAAGGCGAGCGGGTGCAAAAAACTACTCGTGCAGGTCCTTCCGAATCCCATCCAATTTCTGGTTTATTCAATAAAGCACCTTCACAGAAACGCGGAAATCTAGCGGTCCGCAAAGTGTGCCGCCGGTGTCTATGCGCCTATCAAGACCATAAAATATTTATAACGAAAGGCATAAAAGGCCGAGTGGCCATGCACCTTTACATAGTTGAGCGCGCGGCTGACGAATGCGCGCATACAAGTGGGAAACTCGGAATTTAATTTCCCGGGATCAGCGGGAGCTCGTGTTCTCTCGATATCGGAAGAGCAAGAAAAAGGGTACCAAGAAAGGGTATCACCGACTCAAGTAAGTGAAACGCGATAGCACAAGGAACAGACGTACCCCCCGTTCGATATGAGGTCGGCTTCTCGATCGTACATAGCTCAGCCGCCCGAAAAGCGGTGCCTCACACTTGGAATCAAACCTGTAACTACCAGGATAAGGGCGGGTGGCGCCCGTCTGCTGGGAATCAAATAGTCCATTCTTTCGCTGGAATGAACTCGACTAGCTTGCACAATGAATCGTCGAAAGCCACTGGAATGGAGGCTGACACATTGACTGACACATTACACCGAGTGATCCGGCACTTCGTCTGGAGAGCGCCTAGACATTGTTATTCCGCATATACCATGCGATGTCCCTACTGCGGCCATGATTTGTAATCAAATTCATTCCCGAATGGAAATACCTTCGCATGGCGTCCAACGAGTTCCTGTTTTTTTATCAAAGATATTATATGTATTACAGTACATGTTACTCCTGTTAGAGACTCATCACCGGATCGAATCAGTAGTCACCCGTTCCGGTCAATCCTACCGGGCTAAACCAGTGATAATGAAGCCCAATTAGTGAGCGGCTTTTACTCGTTGATTACCAGCAATGAATACTGATACACTAAATCGCCTGGAGCACGCAAGCTTCGCAATGTTGTGAGCGAGGGGGCTGCAGAAGGGGAAAGCGCGTTGCGTGGCGCTGGTAAAATCAGCCTTTCGTTTTGGTATGTGCAGTGTGCACGCGGTGGTCCTGCGAATCCAATAACTTGGCTGGCTGAGGCTGCACCAGTTGTAATTACGCCCTCGCTCTCCCACGATAATTAATTTTTACGTGCTCGCCTCTCGCACTATGTGCGACGGGGGCGGATGGGTGAGGGGAAAGAGTGGGAGGAAGAGGACGCGGAGGTGGATAGAGAGAGGTATCGTTTGTTAAGGCGGAGATATAGCCTGGCAGGCATAAATGTGAATGATGTTAACGCCTGGTTTAGGAAGGACGCGCGCGACAGTTATCACCTTAGCTGTCAAGCACGTGGCATGCCATTGTCAGCGGGCTTACGAATCTAATTAGAGAGCGCACGTTCGCGGGCTCGTGGATTGCTGTAAACAAAGGGGGCTGGATTCCCTGTTAAATAGTTTTGGTCTCCTCCAGTCAGTCGCGGTCTGGTAACCTGAACTATTTACTCGTTTGATCCCCCATTAACCATTAGTTGCCGAGTACTGTCAGTGCGAGAGCAGCACTTTCGAATAATTTCCACTGGTGCTGGTTTCCCAGTGTACATTCGCCCTCAAAAGGGTCGAGGCCTCGCGTTGTAAACAGTTCATCGAGATCAGCGATAGACTATCGCAAACTTGCAGGGTTTTGATTTATTTTTTCGCCGGACAGACAGGATCGAAATACTCACCGGCTGGAAGGACACGTTTAATTTTGTCTGGCAGCTGGTTCGCCGGGGCCAAGTGCACGCGTGCTAGCCCGCTTTTTCTTGCGAGGACGATTTATCAAACTTATAGAGCACGTATTGGCTCTGCCTGCGCCGCCGAGTCCCCTGCTAGCAGCGTGTCCATGGGAATTCATTGTTGGCCTGTCATAGATTATTGCCAGTACTCTCTCTTGGTTGGCCCGCTCGTAGATTTTTCACGGCGGTGAAGTCGGCCGATTGGCTGGTCGTGCGATTGACAGTGCAGCATCCGAGATTCGCTGCACTTGAACGGTGGCTTTGTTACTCTCTACTTTCCCGTTTTTGCGAATGCTCGCGCACGGCTCTAGGAGAAATGGTTCCGATTAAATTATGGGAGGCGGCGGCCAGCGGGCCAAATACGCGCGGGGCCGCCAGTGTCGCGGTGATATCGGCAGAACGCATTTATATCCCCGGCCCAGTCATTACGAGGAACGATGAGAAATGGCAGCGGCGGCCAAGACAATTGTCCAGCGCAAACGAGTCCGGCTAATTCTGCTCTCGGACCACTGCATATTCGTCCATTAATCCTCAATGTGCTCTTCACGGCTGCTTCCTCTCCTGTTATTGCAACTCGTTACTCCGTGTAAAAGCAGCGTAAAATACCAAAAGCCGACCTCTCGCCCCCTATAATCGCCAGCTTTCTTCGGCACTTTCGGGCAGATTGACGCTCGAACTCGGAAGTGACCTTCTTACGCCAACTTGCGCCCACCCAGCGTTTGCTCGCGGAGGTGGGGAAGAGCGTAATCCGATTAAGGGCGCGTTTGAAATATTAGAAAGCCGCTCCACTTTGCTCCGACCGTCCTACTTTACGGCGAGTTAGTGCGGCTTGCAGTGTACGAAACCCGTAGAAGGAAACAACAACTCCTACGGGAGCGGGACTCACCCCGGCTTTATCGAGGATTATTTGACACGCCTCGCATTTATCTTGGACGTAAGGTGCCTCGATTAACAAGGCTCGACGAGGGTTCTATAGACGGAGACGCTCATTATTCGATCGCATTACACCTGGGATTACGTCAGCCTCGAGGAAGCCTTCCATCCTCCGCAGTTCACGTTACGGCCGACGGGCGCCTTCAGCAACAATCCATCCTGGCGCGGACTTGCCGCGGCGAGAGCTCTGCGCCGGATAGATCGCTTTCCAGGGTTCCTCGAGTGCAAATTAATGGATACAATGATCACTCGTGTCGATGCGAACTTACGTCGGTTGCAGATAAAGTACGGACAGCGAAAGTCAGGCGAGTTCTTTGCTCGGTGGCGGTGCTTAAACGAATTTGGGGCCGGCTTCAACGGCTGAGCTCCCTTAGCGGTAGATCGTAAGAGTATGGAGCTAATAATAAAATCATAAAAGGAACTCCCGACCAGACGAGGGCCTGAACCTAACGATTGCAGCAGGCTTACGCGAGTCCATTAAAAACGCTTTGGGGGCTTGTTTGGCTCAGTTTAGGGTAGCAATCTGTCTCCTTTTCCTTCTCTCTCGACTTCTCTCTCTCTCTCTCTTTACCCGGCAAGGGCAACGAAGCAATCGATAGAAAAGTCTGGACGACCGAGGCTCAGGAATAAGTCGCAAAGCATCCTCGCAGTCGAGGCATGAAGCGCGGATAATCCGGGCACTTTTTTAGCGGATGCAGCATATTGCGCGTTGCCCCTGGCCCCCCGGGAGGAACACTGGCGCGCAAGCACAAGCGCTGCGGGAACGGGGCCGTCCAGCGAAAAGACAAGAGAGAGCCGCGAGTAATTTGTAACAATTACTGCGGCAGCTATGAATGCGAATGCCACGTTTCAGCTTGGCGATGCCCGGCACACTCCTGCGGCCCTCGTCTCTCAGCCGTTCTCCTCTCGTCTCGCTGGAAACACGCCAACCTTTTCAGCCGCTCGCTCGCAAAAGGTTTTGCGCGAGCGTGCTGCGGAAAGAATGCGCCGTCCACCCTTTCGCACTTTTTTCTTCCTCCCCTCTTTTTGCGCTCGCCGACAAAGCTTCCGCGATAATCGTAGGTAAACCGGAGAAAAGATGCGTCTTTGCGAGCTTTTCTGCGCACGGACGGGGGAAAACCAAGTGGAAAATAGCGAGCGTATGCAGAGGATCGTTAGTCTTTCTGCTGAGGGAACGCGTGTCAGAGAGTTGATACGGCTGCGAGCTGGCATCAGCGCAATTGAAAGCTCCTCCCCGACCCCAGCACCCCGCATTAGGCTGTTGCGAAAATGGGTATTGCGGTGCATTAGTATCATTGAATAGCTGAGAAGGTAGACTTCGCTCCCTATCCTTCTCTATCTGCATCCTTTCGTCACTCTGTCTCTCTGACTGTGCGGCTTGGAAAGACGTGTAACGGTCTCAGGGTATATCCATTGAGTATTTCGTCGCATTCTCCAGCGCACAAAGGCAAAGCGAGCAAGCCTCCCTGGTAAATTGAAAGCCCTTTTGGTACGCCGCAATCCGTTTCGCAAATGATATTGTGTCGGCCCTCGTATGTTGCGAGCTCGGCAGAAAGCCTGCTCCGTGACCGAGAAGAATCGGTCCGGCAGGAAGTAGATATAGGGTCGCGGGGGTGGGGGAGAGCCGGAGACGCGGCAATTACGGCTGTGTCATTAACGAGCGCAGACTAAAAGTGCACTAAAGCTTCACCTGTTGCTCTCTTCGGCGGTGGCTCGCTCGAAGCGCGCCCCGCGAGAAGGAGGAATATTCGCCGCGCGGGGAAAGAAGGCAAGTGACAGTGTGAAACATGGTGGAAGTGGCGAGCGAGAAAATGGGGATAAGACGGCGCGGACGAGAGTGGCAGGTTGGCAATCGAGCGAAACCAGTTAATGGAAAGGAGGCCTCTCCACTTTTTCCAAGCCAATTTTAATTCGAATTGATGGTGCATCGTGTTACCGACAATTTATCCGGCGTTGCGCGGCGCTCCGACTCGCGTCTGCCAATCAAGCGTATCCGATGACGAATTGAAAATGGCATTCCTTCTAATGGCGAATATACGATGCGCCCTCGTAAAAACGCACTTGATAGATGACACAATAACGCATTGGTCGGCGCCGCGAGCGTCGGCAATTCTGTTAGTGTTCCCCAGGATAAATCGTAAGCGAACACTGGTAGCATTGAACCGGATAGTGACTAGTGATACCCGTGGGGCTGCTCACCGCAAGAGCGGCATAGTTAAAGCGCAAATCGGTCAGTATCTCGAAGACAGTAGTACTCCCAGTGTCCGACTCTCCACTACTAATTATCATACCTAACCGAATGCATAATACGCCTGCTACCCCGCCAGGATCCGCAGTAATTTTAATTAAAGCCGGTAATTACCTGTGCCTGCCCCTCAGAGCAAATGAGACCGGTCGCCAGTCTCTCGCACAAGCTCGCTCGCAACTATTTCCATTTGCGGAAATACCCCGCTTCCTCGGGGTGTCGTGCGAGCCAAGCAGCTTACCCGACATACTCCCCACCAGCTAACCTTTTTCAAGAATGAAAGTATACAGCCTGATTTTATCGCAGCTGCATTCACAGTCCGACGGTGTCACGGCTTAATTTACGGCGGTTAAGGGGCATTAATTCAGAGGCTGTTTTTAACCGTAGACGTAGCACGGCACTGTGCTTTGAGCGGAAAAACAAGGGTGGTGTGTATGTGTCGCGATTGAGGATCGGTATAATTATCGAGAGCAAGGTCGCGTCCTTGCGCATTAGCTGTACTCTGCCCTGTTCACGGGCAGCCTCGGCTGCGCCACGCTCGTGCCAAGCCGGAGCGAGCGGAGCCGAGCCTCCTTCTCCTCCGTGGGCTTCCTTTATCGGGGTAAATTTAACCCCCTTTAACATAATCCCACTGCGCGCGAATAATGTCAAGTTTGATCGCCAACTCGCCGGCCGCTCGACTGGACACTGATCGTGAGAGTACTCCGCACGCGCGTCGTGTAAGAATTATGTAAAATGGATGTCGCTGGGAAGCTAACAGAAAAGCAGATAAGACAGCATTTTCATTGCCCTCGCAGTACACACTTTCTCACTCCCAAAACCTGCCAAATTGCAGGCTGCATTTTATAAAAACTAGAAGCGCTCAGAATGGAGGCTCTCGCCTAGCGAGAACCAGGTCGCTGATAGCGGCAGAAATTATCGCGGAAACTTTCTGATCCCTTTGCCAGGATATCCGATAAAAATGGGGTCGTCCTCCCGATAAGGCGAAACAAGCGGAGGACGTGGCGGTCTTAGGGAGTGCGTCCCTTAAAGACACACCATTTTTACAAGCTCATCGCTGGGAGTAAGGGGCGCGCGACCTCCGCCAGGCGGACTCGTGGGGAACAGATAAATAGAAGTGGGTTAATAACCAAGGGTCCAGTGTCGGATGGTGGGTGCGTGCTGTTTAGGGTGGGACGCCGGAAAGTTACGTGGCGCGCGAGTGGCCTTATTTACGAGGCTCTTCGGGCCGCGCAATACAGTAAGCGGCTATTTAGAGAGCACGCTCGGTTAGTGTTTAGCCGGTGGCTTCGACGCCACGGCGAGCCTGCACCCTTTGACTCTTCCACGTCGCAGGGGGGGATGGGGGTGTGTGCCCCTAACAGAGAGGAGGCCGATACTCGATAGTACACACGTACCTACACACGCGGGGACACGACATAAGGGAGAGGACAAACGCCGGCGTTGAACTTGATCGTTACGGATGAGCGCGATCCATTCTGATCGATAGCCTCGCAGGTAGGCAGGCGGAGCAACCTCGCCGCCACAAAAATTCAATAGGGCTGACTCCGACACCTTCCAGTTATTTACCGCCCGGATAAAATGCCTCCTACGCCGCCGACGCTGTTTAGGGAAATCCATCCCCTCGGAGAAAGCATTCTCCCTCGCGCGGCGTGCGCAGCCAAGTGGGAGATCAGCTTGATTAATGCGGGAGAATTGTCAGCGGAGAATTGTTGATTTCGTGCAGCGGCGTGGAAAGTCCGCGTAGTAGAGAAGAGATAGAGGTGGAGGTATGAAGCCGTAGAGCCCGCTCTTGTGGGGTAGTTAGAAGGGCCGATTTTAGGATCGCATAAAATCATCACCCTGATACTGGACCTTGGTGTTTCTATGATGCGCTCGTTTCAACCCCTGACACTGCTCCATCAACTTGCTATCAAACGAAGAGAGACTCTTTGTGGAGATCTTTCGAGGTATCTTTTATCACGTCTTATCGAGACCGAAGCAATATCGCGTACAGTGTGCACTCGTGTTTGAGATTTGAGACACCCGCGCGTGGCATTGCTCTTACTCGTACTCTCAGGGTGTACACACACGCCTTCTTCGGTAAGGTGATATATTGTGCGTCCGCTATAACGATGATTAATAATATTGACGGATCGGTTTACACACGAGCGATCCAGTCAGCTGTAGGTGCACGCGTGCGCGTCAATGTGGGGAGTGGACGTCGGATAAATGATAGCTGCGACGATTTCACGATGAAATTCGAGGTGCCCCGTTAGAGCAGTTTAGACTTTGGTGAACTTTTTGTCGAGTTTGACGAACAATACGCAATAATGGGCAGCTTGAAAGGCACATTACTCTTCTTTCTCGATGAACATAGCCAGTGAAGAGAGCGTAATAGTTATAGTTGGCGGAGAATGGTCCGAGCTTTGCAATGGGTATTCGGCCGTCGAAGGAATTCACTTTACGGGCGAAAGGAGAAAAAGAGCTCGCCGAGTCGATGTTTCCCCCAGTTTCCCGACGCCGAGACTAGAGTCGCGCGGGATCTCCTCTGTTTTTACCCGATTTCTTCCTCTCTATTCTCGAAGCGGCTAGCCTGGCGGAACGAACGCGCCGGAGTCTACGCGACCGATTTCTCAAGGATTTCAACTGTCGCGATTTCGAAGAGTAAATCTGAACAATCGGTGATACGAAAGTGGCTGTCGCCTTGAGCCAGCTTCCAAGTCCCACGACTGCCGTGCTCGCGCGTTTTGATCGCCTTTGGTTCTCTGATATCTGGCCTGCCCTCGGATATTCGAAAGTATAGTCGCCTTCGTGGATTCCTATATTTGCCTGCGCCTTGTCACCCCATCCGAAATCCAAATTCCCTCGTAAATCTTGCCGATCTGGTCGACACAAGAAGTTTGCGATACATGGTTTCACTCGCGTGCCCGGAAAAATCCAACGGGAATCTTTCCGGTTATTACTAATAATTAGCTTGCAGTCAGTAAAATCAGAGGACGGACAGAGAATCCTAACTGACAATTATATAAGAAGATATCTGATTTCCCACATAGACGAATAAATGACGCGCTCGCGCCAAGGGAGTACTCGGATGTTATCGGTGTTACCAAAGGTCTCTACAAGTGGGTAACAGAGTTTGCGTAACAAGCAAGTCCGTAATTGAGATTCAACATGCGATCCCTGCTGTATAAATTCCAACAAGTGTAATAAGTCTCTCTGCCACTGACACCCCAAATACGGGTGTAACGCCAGGGGGTGGGCTGTCGTGCCGTGGGATTCGTCAGGCCGGAGAAAGATGTGGGGTGAAATATCAGCGCGACGTTAGAATACGCTAGCAAGATGATTTATCGACGTCGCAGCAGATGCAAGGTAGGAGGGATTGCTTGGGCGTCAGGAGGGGCTGGCAAGGGTCAAAGGGTAGGAGAAACATTCTTATAAAAATCGAAGAGACCCATGAGATTGGTAACCCGCTTATCGGAGTCCTCGATGAGGGTCGCTCCCAGCCCTTTCTCAGACCTGTGTCTTACGCCAGCCTCGGAAGAGGGTCCGCGACACTTGGATTAAGCACGCAGATCAGATGATCCCGATAACAAAAATGCCGTCCGCAAAATGGATAGAATGAAATAAAGAAAGCTCCGCAGGGCCGTTGGGATATTATGCAATCAATTTCGATGGCAATCCCGATTGGCGGCAGCCGGCCCAACTAATGAGCTGAGAGTCTACTCCCAGACTCTCTAACGAGCGACAACCTTTAGCGCGTGAAATCGAGAAATGTATCAAAGGCGAGGATCGAGTTCACCACTATCTCCAAGTATCAGTTTCCACGCGGGGCACTCTCGCACGGAGAAATCCGCAGCCGGGAGAGGTCGGGTACACCGAAAATAGAAAGAAGACGAGCGATTTATCAAGGAGATTACCCCGGTAATTTATCAAGAGGAAGATTGCCACATGCTCGCCGTTCTGTACATAGCGGGAAAAATGAGCGCTTTCTTGAAAATTTGCCCATGCCTGTACGCGCGTTCCCACATATAGCTGTAACACGCGCGTATGCCGGACGTTCTCATGAGCCTGACATTCACTCCCTTTGAAGGAGGACACCCTTGAAAAGAGTTGCATCGATTTTCCCCGAGGCATTCCCTTCCAGGCAGCCTGCTCTCAAGCACAATAGGTAAAGGAGCGCGCGTTTAGGTAGTTATTTACCGAGGTATCTATGTGGCGAGAGTTGAAGCGAATCCTGTGGGAAAGGTACGAAAACGAGAGCTAAATCGGGCTTAACAATCGGCAAGATACGTGGAGGGTAGTACACAGAGAGTGTAACCACGTACCCACTCGCGAAAGGCGGCCAACAACGGAGTCCGGCAAAAGCACCCGAGGGCTGACCACTGCAGGCTGATACTACTGGCGACCGCGTACACTACCGGAACGGCAAGTTATTGGCACATTACTCGGCCGGGAATGAAAAATCGAGTTAGACGGCGCGTCGAGCAGCTGCCTCTCCCCGAGCGGGGGCGTCGAATTTGCCGGGCAGCGTTCGAAAACGTCGAGATAATTGAATCACACGGCCAAATAAAGCGCTCGGCCCGAGAGTTCCTCCGGGCGATCGGGCGCCGGAGACCGCCGGGTGAGTTCGCACGTTTTCTTTCAATCTTATTACCCAATTGCCGAGATGCCGAGTGGGTACGGAGTGCGATGCGAGCGGGGATGGTCGCTACAAACCGATCTGACAATTGAATCAACGAGAGATCAAGCGAAACCTTTTAACCCATCGACTCTGACTCCACTCTCGCAGCTAATGATAAAGCTCTGCTCAGCGAGAGCGTCGCCCGGCGAGAAACCTGTCTTTATCTCATCCGGCGCACGCCTTCCATGTCATTAGTTTCGTTCAGGATATCCAAGTCGCTTCTGGAAATTCACTCGAACAGCTAAATGAGGTTTCCATTACAGATTGGCAGTAGATAGCCAGCTGCGCCGGCCGGTGACTCTGCATCGCGCACAATCGCAGACAAAGCGTGTACGTAATCACTTGCACATTAACGGCTTTTTATAAACGACCTTCCACCCCGCGGAGGTCGCGGCGAGCGTAACGCGATTTTCTCTGCGGTAAAAAAGAAAGTCGGGCCAACGTGTTTTCCCCGCTGATGAACCGGCCCGCGCCGTCCACGCCACTCGCATGCCAGCCCCCGCACTTTGACCTACGCATAGTTGACGCGATTCATGGATTCGCAGTGCGAAACAATTTAGTATTCATTATTCACCACCACGCCCGTCTTCTCCCGTTCCTACGAGTGCGTGAGTTTAGTCGGGAGCGCGGCTTGGTGGGGCAGCCGGCGTACAGAATCGACGTAGTAAAACGAAAAGTGCGAGACTCTCCCGGCGATGCTAATTTAAAGAGAGCTACGCTACGTGGCGCGTAAAGGAGAGCTATAAAAAAGGCTTAGGCTGCGAGAGCGAGCGTAGCTCGCGTTAATGCACAAGCCATCGAACGCACGTACTCGGCATTCGGGATTCTCCATCCTGCTCCGATCTCGACCCCCGTGGAATTCGCATTCCAACTGGGAGGGGGAAGATCCCAATCGTCCCTAAGTTGTGCCACGAAAAAATTGAGTTCTCCCAGCAGGAAAAGTTCCGTCAGCCGCTAGGAGGCTTCCCTCCCTCGCAAGGGGAGATGAGAAATTACTTTATGGGGCTGAGCCGTCAAAGAGCAGCGTTCCTGAGAGTGCGCGGCCGATGGAGGAAGAGGTCGTCCAATGAATCTCGATGCAACCGATCTACGCATCAAAGTCAGTGTCCTCGCGTCGTTGGTATGCCAATATCGCGTGGGTGTAGCTGACATTTCACCCTTATTGCGGACACGTTGCGACTCCCGGCAACCTGCTGCCACCACCGCCGGCACCGCCGGCATCGCCGACCTTACCGTCGGATTTCGGGCGTCAGACATCGCGCAGTACTAATCCCGTCTAGCAGCCGACCTCCGTGTGTACACACGCTTGAACCCCGCCGGTAAACAGTGGCGCGGCAGATAGAGGAGATAACTTAATTTTATGAAGACACTGTCTAGAGAACCTTCAGCCTGTATTCGGGAAAATTGCTAAAGTCGCTCCGCGGAGCATGGGAAGGAACACTTATTACCCTCGAGGCTGTATCGTAAGTCAGTGTAGTCTGACAACACTGATCGTGCGGGCTCCCCTTCTGATATTCAGCCTGTCTCCGAATTTGGTAGAGTTTAGTCAATCGGCTTTCTGAAATTCCCGCGTATCCTTGTATCGATGAATTTTACATCGACTGAGCATGGAATTCCAGCAGGAAATGTGACAAGATCGAACGCCCCTCGGCGATTGTAGGATCGCTTTCGATTACGATGTTAGTCGGCGTGTATCAGCCATTATTCCAAGACGCCTTCGCGATAAATCGAGCTCCCAATGAGGCCAGGAATTATCCCCTTTCTAGCTAAAAGTTAATAGAAGAAAACGGCGGTTGAAATCGAAGTTCTCCAAGTTCGACTGCGAAATTAGCTGATCGTGGTTTGTAAACGTTATTTAGCTTTAGCTTCAATCGATTATTTCGCCATTCCGCGGGGTCGCGAAGGTAAAGCTATAGTGATTCGAAATTCGGAAACTATAAATATTCCGGACGGAAGTGGGGGTTGTTAAAGGCTCCGCGGCCAGGATGTCGAGTGCACGGGACACCGTCGAGATAATGCTGGTTCGCAGAGTCAACACTCAGCGTGTTTGAAGAGAATTGTTTTTTCTTCGCAAACTCGGTTCTTCAATCTCGCAGGTATTATCGTACTCGCACTTTTTGCCGATTCTTATCAGGTTAACTATCGGCAAACAACCAACGACTCGGCGAATAATAGGCAAACCGACAGTTTTAGGTAGCTGCAGAAATTATTGACGTGTTTCATTGCCGCGCGATGAGAGCGAGCATTCGCGAGGGACGGGGAAAAAATCGTGGGCAATAAAATAGTTGAGATTTTCGTGCGATATATTTCATAGGGATCATATTCGAGGCAGCTGCTGCACCGAGATACTTGCGGCGGAGTCCCGCTGCTCCGTTTTTCGTGGGGTATTAAACGTCATGAGCCACGAGTGCTGTAAATCGAAACTCCCTCCTTGGTGAAAATCTTATTATTTCCCATATCGTTTCCCCGTTATTTCAGAACCGCCCTAATATACGACACGGGAACTCGTAAACACTATCGATAGAAAAGAGCGAGAGCGAGAGTGAGAGAGAGGGAACAAGAATCTCGGTGGAAACAGGTTCAATTAATCCACGATAGAGCCGGTGATTACCGACATGGAAAAACGCCGAGGTTCCATCTGTCCAAGGAAACCTTTTTCTGCCATTCGCTCTCAATTTATCTCGGTCGTTCCTCGCACAGGCCTCTGACTACTCTCATTACTCTCGGACATGATTCGGAAAGGCCCCTAGCAACCCAAAATTCACCATGTTTCCGTCAGTAACCGAACTATTCATACTCATTTCTTCCTCCCATCGGGGCCGTTGGGAGGATAAGTCCGTGATGAGAACATAGAGCAGTTTTGTCGGGCATAACATTAGCCGACGACCGGCTCCACCAAATATCGTCCGAAGCGAAAGTAGTGGTGGGTTGTTGATAAGGGCGCGTATCAGACGGAAGCGGAACGAAGCATCGGATTACGGGGCAACAAAAAGTTATACTACAAATAGAGTAAAGTAATGAGACGGAAGATAGAGCGTCCAAGTGGTACACATGTGGGGGGCGGTGAGTGGTGGGTGGTGGGCCTTTTTGAGAAAGCCAGTCAAACTTTTATCGGCCTTAACCATTGACGAGGGAGAAGCCGGGGAAATTCGTCGTGGAAACGCGCTATAAATCGGGCGGATCGGACGGACGTTTCACGGTAAAATAAATCGACGCTCACGGTAACAGGCGGCGGCGAAGGAGCGAGTGATTACTGGCTGTTAAGGGAACACTTGCGGACGACGAGGGGGGTTCGAGCGTCTCCTCGATTACGGCGCGAGCGTCCAATTGAAAGATTGCGCCTGATTGAGCCGGGAATTCCGTGCAAAACGGAAGTCGCCCAGTGTCAATGGCCCAATGGCGATCTGATCGCCCTGAGCAGCCTTTTTCACTCCTCGCTAACTTCCGGCCCCGCTCGCCCCGTCTCTCCCACTCGCCGTGGTGTCCCTCTGATGCCGCGTCCGATCATTCGTTGCATCCCGTGCAATTCCACGAACGCATTGTCCGCTCAAGCGAAATGCTCGACTGGACTCGACTCTGTGCCAGGCCGTGCTCCCATTTGTCCGGTGTCATCAGTGTGGCCCGATTATCACGACAACCAAAGATCGATTCCCTCTCGCCCACTCCTCTCTCTCTCTCTTGTCACCGATTCTCCGCTGTTTGCCGATGCTAATGGCTTTCCGAACTCTTCTCCAATTCGGCGATCTCTGCCTTCTCAATTTTCACGCGCCAATTTCTAATCCCGACGACGAAAGCGCGTGATCATCCGACAGTAACCCCAATCGAAGGGAATCAATCGTCGCGAAGATCGGGATGAGGAAGTGTAGTCCGGGGATCAGTGCGAAATTGCGAACGAGCTCGCCGAGTGGCCTTGCCAAGAGTTGCTAAATAGTGTTTGATCTAGGAGAATCCTTCATTTCAGCTGGAACTGTGAGTGCCAGAAGTGTTTGCCGAGTATAACGAGCATCATCCCGCTGCGATTGATCGAACTTGCACCACTAGATCGTAATAAATCCAGTAGGAAATGCTTCGTATGAGAATTAATGCGAATAGAACGAGAGCGCATCAATTAATCCCGTCCAAGTAAGATCTTCTCGGGAGTAGTAGATGCACGTCGCTACTAAAAAGGTCACGGGATGGTTGCAGACAGAAAATTCTACTTGTCGCTTCCGTTGGATGGGGCGTTACCTTAATGAGTGCCGGTAGTAGCTGGCAGGATTAATGATGTGCGTACATGGGAGTACAGCCAACTTGAGGGCCAAAACCAGTTACCACTCTCGTGAGCTGCAAATTAACCGTGTGAACCGCTTGAATAATCGATCTGCCACGTATTTACCGAACTCCCTCAGCACCGGACGTTCGTTGAAAGCCAGTTTAAAACTAAGGAGGACACCGGAAAGGATAGTCGAATTCTGTCGCATTAATACCCGCTCGCTTTTACTGAATAATTGAGGAAGCGATTAGTTAAAGGAGTTGCAGATTCTCCGAAAAGTAGGATAATGACTGGCTGAAAAATTAACTCGAGTCATTGAGTATTAATCTCGGCAAGCATCGCAGGCATCTCGCCCGATCTCTGAGAGTGCAGTTTGGCATACTAGGGAGTTTTTATTGTAATCTTTTTAGCCCGAGCGATATGCTTTCACCCGAGGCGCTGTGCTCACGCTCGATTTCGCTTTAATGGAAAACGCGTCGGGTCGACGCAGTTGCGGTCACTTTTATTAGTTAAACAATCACCCGCGGGGCTTTAACTTTTGCGCGCGTGACGGCCCGGGGAAAAGGGAGAGTGTAGGTATGTACTTCGGGCGAAGCTGCCGGCTGCGGGCTAACAAATGGTGCCTCCTCCTTTATAACTAGCCGACCTCGAGCGTGCAATATTCATTACTTCCAATTATTTTCAATATTCATTATTTCCGAGGCCGACCGAACTTTGTCAAAGGCGAGGTGGAGTAACAAGAAGCTCAGGCGGAGTGCATTATTCACAGCATTAATCGATGACTCGAGCCTTGGGCTATTTTTATGTCGTTGAGATTAAGAAAATGAGGACTTAATTAACGGAGTGAATATAGTTAGTGGAAGGGAGATGTGGGAGTCCCGATATGAGGCGAAACGGGCTAGCATCTTGGCCGTGTAAGACTCTTTTAACCCGATTGGCAGTTTTCCGAGACATTATTCTGATCCTCCTTAACGGCAGCTCCGGAATGTGTTCCCCGTTTTCGAAATAGCCCAGCGCTCCGGGACACTCGGGCGAAACAGCTCGCCGGAGGATGAAGCGCGGGAAAGGAATCTCGGGCGGTGTTCTGGAGGTTGGCGCGGCTTTAATTGTGCATCCAGGAAAGCGAGCGGCCAGTCCTGATGAAATGACAATCTTCCCTCGTGCGCGGAAAGTGCCGGCTGGCAGTGGGCGGAGATTATGCAAAAACTTTTTCATCTCCAGCATTCTCCCGCTTATTCTTGGCGTCACTCGCCGCCAGATATAGAGCTGATAAAAAGGCAGCGAAGCGCGCGGCTGGCACGCATGGCGAAAGTTGGGGCCGCGCGCCCGGTAATTCGTGGACATTTCATTTTCGGCGCGGGACTTTCGGCCACTCGGAATCAACGATTCCACGCTGGGAAATGCCGGACCGGTGTATTCGGAATGCAAATACGCGCCGCTGTGGGGATGAGAATTGCGGACGACAGGAGCAAAAGAAAGATTGGTGGAACTGAAATTTACCTGGTGTGCCGAGGACAGTAGCGCCGGAATCCCAGCCCTGCCGAGGCATTTAACACCGGTCTTCCGTCCCTTGCGCAAGGATGTATCGTCCCTCCGGGATCAACGATGCACAATTAAGGGCATAATTTGCACCGAATTCCAGTCCGAGTCCTCACTCGCTCCCGGACTCTCACTTCTTACTTAATGCGGTCACAAGAACAGTAGCTAGCACAGCGAGGCGCACCTTCGTTACCGGATCGCCTTAATTAACACGTAAGCCTAGATCTGTGTGAGCGTAGATTCCCCATGAATAACGCAGGAACGAAGGGCAATAGCGGGAAAAGGAAAAAGTTGGCGGGTACAGAATCGGGACTGGCACACGGTTGTTTCGGGACGGCCGTCCGTCCGGTGTGTGTCCTGGAGCGCCTTCACCTCGGAGGAGTCGCAAGTGGCAAGGGTCCTCTGGAACAAGGGACGTCCCGCGGGAATCGATCAGCCCTCTTCCTTGCACACCGATGCCGCTCTTCCGCTGATAAAACTTTCCGACGTGACTCCTCGTCGCCACGATCTGTACTCTGTGCTCCCGGGATCTCTCTCCCCTTCCGCCTTACCAGATGCTGTTGTCTCCCGTGCGAGATCCTTTAAGAATTGCCAACCTTAGCACGGAAGTGCTGGTACGCGTTTGCTCGAAGCACTGCGAAACAGCGTGAAAAAGAGCGTGATTGAAGGATGCCAAAGAGCGAAGGATTAGTCTCGAGAGTCTTCGTGGATAAGATTCGCAGAGAAGACCGAGTGAATGCCAACGCGGAGAGATTTGACGCGGAAAATTAACAGGCTCTGATTTTCGACTGCCTTTTGAGCAAAGTTCCCCGGGAAATTAGTTGGCTGGGGATTCCTCGAGACTCTAAACAGGCAGGAGCGTCGAAATTCATACGCTCTTGCTTGCTTCGCGGTAGTTGAAGGAACAAATTGTAAGCAAGGCGAGGATGTTTCCTATTAAGCTGGAGAGTTTTGAGATTAATCGGCACGCCGTCAAGTGGCCCCGCCAGAAGAAATTAGAGAATGCTCCGCTTTCAGCGGGACTTTGATTTCGACATTACCACTGCTAGAAGGAATCCAGGGGCTGAGTATACTTATCGATAAGCCTCTCGAGATCTGAAACCCGTGGAGAATGGAAAGCGATATTACGAGGAAGAGAGGGGAAAACGCTCGTGGATGAGTGGATAAATTTGGCCTGCTCTCCAACTGACATTCGACCCCACGACCGGGACCAGAAGGAATGCCTAGTGGCACCTTCACAAGTCTGAGCAATATTCAGATAATTGCCGGAGCAGTTAAAGGCTAATTCCCAGGTCGGAATCTTTGAGCCCTAGACCGAAAATCAACAGGACACTGGAGCGAGTAAACAAGTTTCTCTTACGAAGCAGGGAAAAACTTTTAATTGCCCAGAATAACACTCGAGCAAGTTAGCTGAGCTACTCGGCGCAAGAACTTCCCCGAGCGATTAATCTGTTTGCACCTATTAATTGCTTAATTCGCCGCTCGCCAGCACTTGGTACGTCGGCGATTCAGTTTGGCCCGAGTACACGAGTGGGAAAGTTTCTATGATCGGAAATCTAGCCGCGGAACTTCCGACTGACTGGCAAGGAAAGCCGGGGGATCGAGCTTGGCATCGCTCAAGCGGAGCGCGTCTGTTAAGGAAATAGTGGAGACTTGTGTAGGACACACCGGGACACTTTCGAGACGGCACACTCCAGTCTATCGAGCATCTCCCTTGATAGAACTCACTATTCACCCGTGGAGCAACGTATTACAAGCGTAGCACGCCGCCTGGGAGGAACGGGCGATTAATTAAAGCCGCTTCCCTTCAGGGCATCCTATTAAGAGGAGTGCGAGTGAGCCCGACTCCACGAGAACCAATAAATCCCCAGCGGTCCACTGCAAGCGGAGCACACTCTTGCCACCAACTTCTCGCGACACACGTTGCAGTGCGGATCAGTCCGCCTTCGGGACAATTAACGCGTGCTCGTTGATCACACCGCCTTAATTGCCATTGAACCCGCCTCGGTCACGGTACTTCCGGCATTCCCTCGAAGGCCAGAGATTCCCCGTGCACGAGAGTAGCATCACTTACGCGCTCATCCTGCCAAAGCCCGCCGCGAAGACTATCGAGATCATCGTGGATACCAGGACGAAGGATAAAGGCTGCAGGATCATTGGTGAGTGAGTGAGTTGAGGTGAGTTGGCGTACTTCCTCGGGGATGCCGTGGATTCCGGCGGCGCGTATCGCGTTGGGAGAGCGAGCGGCTGGTGCCGCTCTCTTTTTCTCGAGCTCTGGGTCTCTCGGGGGTCGGCGGGATGTGTTTCGCGGTTTGAGAAGAGCGACTGGTGCCGGCGCGTGGCCCGAAAGCTCCGAGTCCGCGCGCCGCGTCGCCCAGCGTCGCGTCCTGGCGCGTGCGCCCCATCTACGTCCACCCTCGCCACGTTCTCCAGCACCAGCAGCACCAGCAGCACCGCGTCCACACACTCGGCTCTCCCGCTGGAGACGGCGTCCGATCGCCGGATGACCTGCCAGAACGAGCACACGCCGCTCCTCACACTCTGAAATCTCTGAGTACTCATTCCACTCGCTCCTCACGGCCGCTTGGACCACCGGCACTTCCATCCCCTATTCAATACCGTCGGTATTCAGCCATCGATACGTTCTATCGGGCGGGAAAGAGCATTTGCCGCTTACGAGCCTGCTCCTGATTAATCTAACCATTGAAATGGGACTTCAAACATGTTGATAGGAATTACCGGGCCCGACTGAAAGATAGCTTGGCGTTATAGGGTTGGCAGGGACGTAATGCTTCGGGGGGATACGTGTCGCAGCATACGTAATCGGTGATCCGCTTCGCATATCGCATCGTATACTTACCTGTCAGTCTAAGAAAACAAACCTTGTTTACCGGTACTCATCGCTCTAGCGCTCCAGAAAGCTTCTTCCACGTACGCCATTCGAGAAACGTAAACTTGGTATGTACTTTGGCAATACTTGATACTTGATTAGCAGGTCGACAATGTGGGATACAATGTGGGGTACTTGCCTTAGCCGAACTAGTTACATGAGACCTCAAGCTCACTCGAGCAATCATTCATGGTTCAAATTCGGTTTCCCCGAGGGACTATATACGTTTAAATTATTCAATCGAGAACACTCTAATTGTAAGGCGTCTCTGGTATTGTAACAGTGCAATTAAAATTGTCGCAGCTGGCACCGAACCCTCCGACAAAAGTGCCTTCGAGCCCCAGTAATGGCGTCTGAATTAACGATTAACTTAGTCAATGGGTATCGAGTTAAGAGCAACCTGCCGTTACAGCATCCGAATCGGCACTCGAGACATTCATTCCAAGTTCGTAAATACATAACTCTCCCGGGCGAACACCGGGCCGCTGTAATCACAGCAGATAAGGGTATTGCTGTCCCCCGCTAATGGAAATCCAATCGTCGGATTTCAACGAACCTGGAGCTCAATGATAAGACAATAATACCGAGGGATACACTGGTTTTTGCTTGCCAAGAAAATAGCACAACAGCCAGATAGCAGTGCCGGGCAATTGCTCGCCCAAGCACCCGAACCTTTCTTCGGCGATCTCATGA
Organism: Crossocerus cetratus; assembly: GCA_963675795.1. Taxonomy (NCBI): domain Eukaryota; kingdom Metazoa; phylum Arthropoda; class Insecta; order Hymenoptera; family Crabronidae; genus Crossocerus; species Crossocerus cetratus. The sequence continues at coordinate 12,244,993 of OY776666.1, read as the reverse complement.
ACAATTAACGTCCAGCAAGTGCTTTACAATTGTTATCGCCGTGGGTTTATACTGCCAGTCTGTCGCTAGCCATTATCGCCCGAATTTACTTCCCCTCAACGCGGCCATCTGAGAACAGTGACAAGGTTTAGTTGGCATGCAATGAAAAGCTCCTTTCAAGTTTGGCACCAATTTTATTGTTAAATAAATATTGAAAAGAAAATATTCCAGTCATAGAATTCGCCTCGACATGCGTGCCAAAGTGTGAGAAAGTCTTTCCGTCGGTGAAAACAATAAGTAATACAAATTGTTCCGTATACGTGGCGGAAGTATTCCAGAGCGCGGTAAGTGGTACAGGTCAGCCATAAATCAGACGCGCTGAAAGAATAAATAGGGAATCGAGCTTTCGCGTGCCCGCGTGTGGAATTCGATATTCCCAGCAAACAACTCGGTAACCACGGATACTCTAGCGTTACGTAATTGTCCTAAGATCGTGTTAGAAGCACTGGGAAGCCCGGCAAGTACAAATTGGCACAATCACGAAGAAACTTTGAGTACGCCCACGTGTCGGCCAGTGCTCCTTCCGGGTTTCCCGGTAAATTAATCATAAACGGTATCCAACGAGTCGCTCGCGGATGGATTTAATTAACGGAGATGGAACAGATGGCATGCGTGATTGGGGAATGCGCCTTACCCGGTCCCCTCGGATTATCACCGCGCAATCCCTGCCTCCAATGATACGATAGTTCCCTTCCGCCTTTCATTAGCGGGACACGATTAAGAAAGACGTGATACCAGAGTATGCGAAGTCAGCTGGAATTGCAAATTAAGTTCTTCCGTCTCCAAACTCGCTTAGCTGCAGTTCCTACGAGCTTTCATTCCCCGAAGTTTAACAGTCTCGAGAAAGTAAGGTTGAAGTTGACTAAAGGCAGGAATCAAGACACTCGGAAAGAAAAAGTGCTACTTTAAGGATATACATTTTCAAAGTGGGCTTTATTCCTTTTTTTCCTTCTTTACTTGTTACATCGGTAGCGCGATCCTTAGCCCGGCGTAGAATCTCGGGGACGTGGAGAAATGGGGGCTGCTGGAGGGAAAGAAGCAAGGTATAATCGCGCGGGACGAGGACTACCGTAATTCCACCATGTCAAAGGTGTCGTGTCAAAGGAGCATCGGGATAAAAAGTCGCTGACGTGCCGGCTCCTCCTTTCCTTCCTAGACTACTAAAGCTCTCCAACCTAACATCCCGTGACTAACAGTTCTCGGGCTTTGCCCGCTTGGTTCCCCTGCCACCCTGTGTTTTTTGCGTGTCTGTAACAGCGTGCGATTCAGGCTACAGCGGTGTGGCTAGCGTGATATCAACTGAGAGAGATGGCGATGGTTTACGCGACGTTCCTGAGGAGATTACGCTCGACGGAGAGCGTGGATCGCGCATTTCCCGGGCAAGTGCATGCTCGTTACCCTCTGAGTGACTGTGTCTCGCATGTGTTTCGGTAGCACGTGCCACCGCCACAGATCATATTTGTATATGGTGGATTTGATGGTGGGGCTGCTCCCGTGAGGTCAGCTTCAGCATTGCAGCCCTTATCTTTAGCGATAGAGCATCCGCTTCCCCATTTCAAATAATACAACCTTACGGGCCGCCGCAGGCAATGTACAAAGCTCCAATGCGAGCGGACCCAAGCGCACACCCGCACGTCTTAAAGTTTACGACGAGTAAATGTTGACCAACCTTAGGTAAACAACGCTCTCTCCAGGTGGAAGGAACGCTGGTCAACCCAGGCCGATAAACGAAGAATGTACGATAATTGATAGGAAATGTAATAGGCCGCCTGTTTGATTTTAATTAGCCTCACCCCCGGCGAAGTGTTACAGTGGAAGGCGCAAGGAAAAGACGCGGGTTTTTATCGCGTCACCGTCAACAGTTTCTGGTTGGGGTATAAATTGCCGAACCGAGACTGGTCGCCCGCCAGTTAGTTATCGGCTAATCGATAAGTAATTCATTTTTCGCCGGCGACCGTAAACTGTCGCGTTCCCTCGTAAAGCTGCGGAGTTACGGTGGGTTCGCTGGCTCGCGAGAGAGCAGTGCTGCTCAGTGCAGAGATGGCAAAATCGGTATTTTATGAAATGGTAGAGAGTCAAGAGATCGCGGACAATGTCTTAGGAGCAGCCGTTGCTGTGATTAGTGGCTCTGGCGGAGATACAATCTCGTTAAAGGGGTCAATCAAGTTTAATAGGACAGCGGAAATTAAGACTAGGTTCCGTGAGCTGAATGCCAGCCAGTTCTATTTTTGTTCCCGAGCAATCCCTGCCCGTCTACGGGTGGTCACTAGCGCATACGAATTTGTTGCAAGCTCACTACGATAGCGATACACACTGCTTACTCTGATCTAGGGTGGAGGGTTGTACTAGTCCGCTCGAGGCCATCACCATTCTCATTTCGTACCGCCATATCAATTGGCCTTACCGTCCGCCGCCCCGGCAGACTTTTGACCGGACAATTTCCGCATACAATCGCCCGGTGTGCAATTGTCGCTGGCCGTTCCGCAGCATCCGCCGCCGCAGCAACTCGCCCTCCAGGAACAGCAGGAGTCCGTCGGAGTGCCCCTAAAAAGATGCTCGTGTCAACGGACATCCTTCTACAAAAGCATCCACTGCATAGTGCGAAACTATTTTATCGGTAACACTCGATCGGCCTGGACTCGTTCCAGCAAGCGGTAAACTGACCGATTCCCGAAACTGCTGCGATGACAAATGTGGTGAGCTGGTGGCGCGCGAGCTCGCGGAAGCTTGCCACATATTTGGAGTCGGATTTCGAGCCACTGAAATACTACGTGTTGCGAGTTGCGAGAGACTGGCCGGCCTGACGCCATCGGCGCGAAGCCACTTGATTTGCGAAAACGCCGACTCTACGTTTTCTACTCTTTCATTCTCAAGCTTTCGCCGAATGAATAAAAGAGCCTGGCAAATATTTTTGATGATCACCTCGAAATTGAATGGGAACGGAATACTTACGGGTCACAGCAACCGCCGGTGGACGAGCCCCCACTTTGCTTTTGCTGTACTTTCTGCATGCCCTGGGGCTGATTTTGCTTTGCGCGCCTGCAAATAGAAATCACTATAGTTTTTCTCTCTCTATTCCCGATAGGGTTGAATCAATTTACTCAGTGTATTTACTTGCAATGGTCGCACATTTTCCCAAAAAATGTTCAGCTCGAAAACCGAGTTAGCGTGTCCAAACGACGCGGCTTGACAAATGGAAGCTGTATACGATGGTGGATCGAGGCCAGTTTCACGTTCAAAAAACAGAAAAGGGTCGCTCAATCGATATTCCACCTGTCATTTATTTAGCCCTCGTGTCAGTTGCCTTGCAATTTTTATTAGACATCACGTGTATTTACTGATACAATAAAAAAGTGAGGCAAATTCTCATCGTAATATATATATTTTTATTTTTTAATCCGAAAGCTTCTTTACACGAATCACATATATGAAATATTCAGGTTTTGAGATGTAGCTCTAGCCGCGTTGAGGCAGCCGTCAATTTCCCGCGCAGCATCCGCCGGATTTCGCGTCCTTTCCGCTGTCCTTGCAGCAGCCGGACTTGCAGCATCCGCCAGCGGACTCCTTCGCCCTGCAATCATATTACTCACCATCAACACATCTCTTCAACGCGAGTTTTCCCTATGTTTTACAGAACTATGGACCATCAAGCAGGAACTACTAGCTATTACATTTCGCCCCTTGTGTTTCGAAGTCGGGCGCCACTAAAAACTTCCCTCTTAGTGTCCCTATACGGCGGGCGCGGCGCCCTTTCTCGGAAAATAAAATCAATACACCGGAAAATGGCTAAAGTTCAGGATGATTTTTCGACTGTCAATGTAAGTGCGGAGAGTTAGGAGACGCATGGAATAATCTGGACGTCAATTTGTCAGATTGGGGCGAGGTGTCAGGATAATTCGGGAAAGACGTCGGGTCTCCCTTGATATTAGCACCCCATATGGCCGCCGCGCACCCGACGGCACTCGTATTTACCCTCAACTCGTTTCTCCCAGGACTTTCCTCGGCTTCCTTGTCAAGCGGACGCGACAGGGACGACGGCTATTCCTCCTAGGTGCAGCATCCGCCCGCACCGTCGCTCTTTTTCCCCGAACAACAATTCGAGCCGCAACAACCGCCGCCATCCGACCGCTTCTCTCTGCACAGGCGTGATCGCGTGAACCGATTAACCGGCTTAATGCGCGTCGAGTACTCAGCCAGGACGCGCGGTACAGTCGTAATTAATTCAAATCTCGGCGAGGAATCATTAGTTATCGCGCGGCCACGCGTCGTGGCAGAGTGATTCATGAGGCGGCCATATAGTAGGTGCAAGATGCCAATCGACTCCATCGATATTCCGATGGGTTCGTTCACAAGTCACTAGGAGAGTTTGAGAGGTTCTACGCTTTGACATACTTCTTTCCGCAGCATCCACCGCCGCCGCCATCCTTATCCTTCTCGCCATTCTTCTTCTCGCCCTTTGCCCTGTGCACAATGGAGAAATCCCTTTGTAATGGTTATCGCGTGGAAAATGCAAAATCGCAGTGGAAAATGCATCGCTCGGGCAACACTAATTGATTGAATTGAATAGTTGGTTTGCAAAGGGTAAGCTCTCCGTTGAAAAGATTTGTGGCTGGTATAGGGTGGAAATGAAAGGCAAACTTCTACGAAAGCGGAATGGCTGATATACTCACGGCTCGCATTTGCAAGTTACTTGGCCGCCGTATCCTTTCTGGCCGGTTACTTTTCTGAAACATTGATTCGGGGTATAAAGACAGCGTAATGGGTCGTAAACGAGACGTTTTCCTTTAAGGCGGATGTATCGAGTATGCGGTTGCACTCACGAGCAGTGGTCGCACATGATGGCTGTTCGGTAGATCGAGCTGCTGGAATCCGCGGGGTGCGGAGAACTTTTCAAATGGAGATCGGTCGCGAGAAATTTATCGTTTGCTCCCACGAGAAATTTAGACTGCCGTTTCCCTCGTCCGAAACTTTCAGCGTCGTCAGCGGTCGTTAGCTGTCGTTAGCCGCAGTCACGTTTTTTCGACGATGGGCAATTTTTCCAGCTGAGCACGCACCGCGCAGCCTGCAGCACAGGAGCTACTCTCGGCGCGAATACGCAAGTAGCCGGTAGACAAGCCTCGATCGGTCACAATTGTCACTTATCGGCCGACAGATTTACACACGTGGTAATATCCCTGAGGATTGGGGCGAGGAGAGTTGGTCGCATTTCAATGGGGGGAAGCATGTCAATAGGCGAGTCGTGGTAGTGGGCGGGCTGGAAGGGGAGAGCAGACACTTGAGAGAAAGGGAGATCCCTGGAATTTATAGGCCGCGTTTACAGCCGAAAATCCTCCAAGCTAATCAAAGCCAGTTGCCCGGAAGCTAATCAAAGCCAGCTCGATGCCGTAAAGCTTCCCGAAACCATACACAATCGGACCTCTGCAACAGACCGGCTGCCCCATAAACCGGCTGTGAACATTTTCGACCGGCTGACTGGTGTAACTCCAACACACTAAACCGGGTCACGAGGTTGACCCTGTGTTTTGCTGCAAGTCGCCCGACTTCCTACCGATAGGAATACGCCATTCTTCAAGTGTATCCGGCGCGAACAGCGGGAAAAGCTATCGGTTCAAGATAACGACATAGCGATCTTATTTAGAAATGAGCGATCACCCGATTATAGATCGCACCCACGAGAAAATGATGCCCCGTGGTTCAGGGGAATGATTGGAAGTCAATAGCGGCCCGAGACGCAGGGCGTCTAGTGCAATAAAGAGTATCACGGAAGCGGAAAGGGTTGTAAATCACTCCTGACACCACTGGTTGTATTTTTCTCATCTTTCCTTCCCCTACTCTGGCAAAACTTATGGTAGAACTAGAAAATGTTTCTACGTTGCTTATTAGACCGCTTCTGAGTCTGGGGACTCGACACTCTCGAGGGAAGTCTTTTGGAAGTGAGTTGGTGTCAAATATGTATTTAAATCTAGCAGGACTTATTGGGCCAGAGTAAATAGAAACAATCACGGAATCAGTTGCAGTATGTCTGATTGTTGATTTCCAGAGGTGTCGAACTGAATAAGACAATCAAGGTGTCGTGTTAGCTCGTCGGTGATGTTTGCAGGCGAATTTCGTGCAGACTTGCCGCGGTCTTAATGAGGTGCCCCCGCCTCGTTAATAAAGTTTAAACTGAGCGACGGGGGAAAAATCGCCAAGTAGTTGTTATTACCGTCGCGTCCAACCGAGATTGGGAAACTTCAGTGACAATGGAGAGGATTTCATTTTCCATAGTCGTGTTCACCACGAGGCCGCTCGCAGTAGTTCTGGAATGATTTCCCGAGCCGAAATATCGCTGCCGTGATTTCGAGGACTCTTTTCCCAATTCCACTAACGAGGTGCCATTGAATACTTTACAAATAACATTTCGAGCGATCGAGGTATAAACAGACGGGACACAGCGCGGAAAACCAGAGGTGGAACAGATTGAATCTGGCTTTGGCCGATAGCTCGATTGTCGGAATGATCAGTCGGGCATTAAGCCGAGTGTCCCGGGGGTGTCGTCAATTTCTCCGCGACTCACTGCGAAATCCGCTTAACAAACGACAGACATCTAACCGGAAACAACGAAGAGTAATGGCGTACCGGGGAAGAAGAATATTAATGATGCGCTTTAAACCATGCCCTATTGGAATCGGGTTCAATTCCAGCGAGCGCTCGTGGTACATAAATAACGCATTCGAATTCAGCCGAACAAAATCCATAATGATCCCAATACGCCGCGCCGGTTGTGGGGCTCAGCCGAGGGGGTCGGCCGGGTGGCTGGGTTTGACAATTGGAAATCGTGCATATAATTTCTGAATCACGAGAATAGCCGTGCAAATGAGCGTGAACGCACTGGAAAGCGTGGCGGCCGACGCAGACGCATCGTCGCCGAATGTGGAAGAGCGGCGAGTGCCGGCCGATCGGTCGGAGGTCCACCAGCTGGATTTATCGCCGGGTAAAAAGTGCGAACATACTGTTGGATATGCGCCAGGTAGCGCCGGCAGAGCCACGATGCCGCGAGCTTTCCACCGAATTGAATATCGCCCCGGCTTCTAGAGCTCGTCATGGAAAACTGGAATCTTTTCCATACATACTTTACGAGCTTGCCACCTGCCGACGGATGCAAGCCTTCAAACGTGCTCGATCAATCACTGAATTCATTCACAGACATTCCCGCTCGGCGGCAATAGAGCTGGAAATTAGAGCAACACTGGCTGGCCGGAAATCCGGCGACTCGCATGACTCCCATTAAGCAGGAAACGATTGTTCTCCAGGAACCAACAGTCCAGGTGAAGATTTGTATTGCTCTCATTTTTGGCAAACCCGTTACCGACAAGTGCATAAAGAGCACCGAGGCATAAACGCGGGGGTCTCTTACTCGATTGGAATCTGAACCGCAGGGCCGCAGTGACGGCCCAATAGATAGAAATATTTAACGCGATGCCAACACACCTGGCACCGCATTGTACCACTTTGGACCCATACGCCGAGCATAGTGCGGTGCTCGTCGAAAATTGAAGGCACTCTCGCTCTCCCGTAAACCGTCAAGCCAAACGGTCTCGCAGCCAGTGGTTTCCGCCAATGAATTCGAAACTCGACTACGGCGCCGGAATGAGTTTCACCGATTACCGATACCTCAGTCAAGTAGAATTCCAATCCGCGGATGATTAGGCTTACCAGGATACGCTTTCGAGGATAAGTGAGACGATGAAGCAGCGTAGGAATATATTCCAGCCACTCGCATGGAAAGATAACGAGGTGGACGCAGCAAGAAATAGGCAATCGAGGGTGTCGGTCCCGATTCTGCTTTGGTTCGAGTCGTAGCGGCCTGGAAAATTCGGGTTAATCCGGAACCCGTGGATTAGCAGGCAAATCTACCCCTCAAATCGCGATGGGATCATGTGCCCGACCTGCTTCTGGTACAACCACTCTAGTAACAAGATTTTGCAAAGCGAAGGCCACCGGACACGATAGCACGCAATCTGCACGAGGAATCTCTCCTCTCTCTCCATCGATTTTCCTCTTCCATCTTCTATTACATATAGCTGGGGAGGCCTCTCTTCTTTTCCACCGCGTACAGCCTTCACACACCACTGTCCTAGAGCATCTCTCTCCCTTTAAAATCACTACTTCCCTACAATCCACACCCCGGAGTGCGTCCCACAACCAGTACAAACTTGACACGACTTCCTAATCTCCCGGAATATTGCAAGAATCCGCCGCTCCAATTACAGCCCGGTTCGTCGAGGGATCGCTTACATTTCATTAGCCGGTCGATTGCCGAGTCGGAGCGCGATATCGGCACTTAAAGAGGAGCGCGCGAGATGCGCTGCTCGAATATTCAGAGCGTGTGTCATCGAGGGAGCCGATGCGTCAAGGTAGTTTGGCAATAGTCCTCGACGATAAACTTATTCCCCGCACTATTCTCACTCACCATTCTTCTCGCGTAGTTCTGTTCTCCAGAATTCTCGCAGCGCATAGCGAGACCTCCGCGCGAGTGATAGGAAGGGACGGATGCGGGTCTTATCTGAAGTGAAGAGTTTCGCGTGCAATCGCAGTGTACTCTGGCCGGGAAAGTTCGACGGGTAAGGGAGAAGGGTGTGGGCTGGGGAGAGCAGCAGGGTAAGGAAACTGAGGAATCTCGGACTCGCCGGAACTCGGGGAGACTGCCGGTGCCGAGGGCAGGAGGAATTTTATGTGTTTGCAAGGGAGGGCCGAAGGTGGCAAGAGGGCGACCGGCAGGTTAGAGGTAGGAGCTTCCAACTTTTCTAAAGAGTACTCGCACAGAAGAAGCCGATAACAAACGTACGGTCGAGCTCTAATGCAGAAAGAGAAAGAGACCCACGTAAACTGAAGTAACTAATACTGTTACACCACCAGGACTGCTACCTTTTTGTAGTTCTCCATTTTTAAAAACTGCAGAAGTATGAGAGCGTGCATGTTCCGAGACGGTGACGAACTTGGTAAGATCGATGCTCCAGGAACAATGCTCGACTCTGCTCAGGAACTTCACCCTTTCTGCGGGGATCTCTGCTAATTTGTCATTCTATCGTGGAATACGATTCAAAGGGAGTAGCGCAGTCCTCATTATCACCTCGTTTCTTTGCCACTCGTACCGAAGTTGATCCCTCGAGACGATTTTCCCGAGGTGCACTCCGAGATTGTTTTAATACTGGAAGGGGAGTAGAACTGCGCGACCCAATTCGAAAAGGCTGGGCGCAGACCCCGAATTGGGTCGTTCTCCGTTGCCCGCGAGCCGTCGTCCGAAAGCACGCGCCTCGAAAGACGAAACAAAGAAAGCAGTAAAAGAGAGACATTTGGCATTCGGAATCCATTGGTCTCAGCTTTTCACTCCCGGCCATTTAACGAGTTTCAGGGAGCGTTCGGCTTACAAGACCTGTCGACATTTCGCTGGACAAGCTCGGAGAAAAGAACAATGGGTAGGCTTGGCGATTGTGCTAGAGGAACTGGCACTCTCAGAGCAGATTACTTCGCACTCGTGCACCAAACCCAGTCGACTGCTCGAAAGTTTAACTACAGGCTTTCTCCAGAGTCTGCCCGTTTTTTTGTCCCTTGCTCTGTACAGCAATCGTCTTCTTTGACGAGCGTTGCTGAGAGTCTTCCAGCATCTTCGAATCAGTCCATGAAGAACGCTTTGCAATACTTATTAATCGCGGCCCATTGGCCAATTCTTTTTCTTTGGCGTAACAATGAGAAAGACTTCAATAATGGGAGATGGCAATTGCATTGGGACAAGAAGCGTATAATTGATCAGTTAAAGCCGGTACATCAATCATTCATTTTATTCTGATTAACGAAAAGCTCCATTATATACATGTACGAAGACAGACAGAGTTCTTGCACACTCAGCCTATAAGCTTAGAAAGTAGATGACGACATTTTGCCTGTGAGTTCAGTGGTTCAACGGGTTCGGGAGTAGTAGTGGTCTACACCACACTCTATGATTAAAGTGATTAGTTGGTGCGGCTGATATGACTTTCCTGATTATGCCTGAGCCCTACTGAACTCGGTAACGATGATGGATAACCGATACGTCGGTGGAAAGGGTTGGATAAGAGGTGTTAACTCATTAAAAGCTTCCCACTAAACCAAAAGTCGTTCTTACTTTAAAAAATCCACCAACTAGCAGGTGAATTACTGACGAATGTGAGGGGCATTTAATAAGGATGCAAGGTTTACTCTGCCTTCTTATTTTGGTAGGACCTTCTTTACAGGGCATCAAGCGTCAGCGAAGAGTAATTTCCAGATTCTGCGAATTGGGTCAAGAATTGTCCAGTGAATTGTAAGAAGAAAGTAGTCCTAGTGCGGACTCGAGGAGGCTTGACTCACCTTCTCTCGAGTTGCTACACACTTGGCCATTTGGAAGGCCTTGTCGCAGGGGTCCGTGCCAGCTAAGTGAATATTTATTCGATTATTCAATAATTCAGCCGATTATTATCCTCGCCGATTAACCTATTGGATTGTTTCAGATGAAATGTCGGACCGTTGGCGATAACTTGGCTCAAGTTATCCATCATTTCCTATCTGCAACAACCGAATACGGTAGCTGCTGGAACGGATTGCTCACTGGCTAAAACGCAGTCGCCGAATTTCGCAATCAGCACTCGGTAATCGGGAGTCAAGCGGCGCAGCGCGCCGAAGTCCACCCGGCCGTTCTCATCCAGCACTCCAATTTTCGACATGTAGCACTTGACGTAACACTTCACCCTGGGATCGGATGTGGAGAAGTTGCCAGAGACCAGGTTCCTCAGGGACTCTGAGAGGAATTTTTGTCAGGCGAGGTGGAGAGATCGGGGGAAAAGTGTCGTGCGCCACTTGGCTTGGATACTCGGTGCAGTGAGTGTAGGGAGCTCTTACCCCATGAGACTTGTGTCTCCCGTCTGCAGTCGGTTAGAACGCTGGCCTCCATTCGGCACTGGGGGGAAAAAGTGGCGAGAATAACTGTGCTCTCGAATGAGACCATCCCCTATCTTAGGGGCCGGGGTGCTCGTGAAAGTGAACGTTACTGCTTTTTAAGGTAACTACCCTTTTACGTTTACTACCCTCGGAGCATGCTCGCGTGCTTATTACCCACTACTCACCAGTAAGCTCAAAAGAATCAGACAAATGGCCGACTTCCATACAATGATAGCCGACATCTTTTCTCCCGGTTGTTCCGTATTTACGCTCTTCATTGTGCCACGAAGCTTTAACCGGTAGCCGGCAATTACCGATCAAGTATAACATCGGAATTCGAGTGGTTCGCCTTCTTATACCGCGTGCGATTGACACTTATGCTACAATCGTCGAGATTTAGCACGCTATGAAACAGGTCGACGTAGTGATTTATGGTCCTTTGGACTTAGAAACTTAATGACTTCGAGTTTAATTTATCATACTAATGATAATGAGTGTTTCCTAGCTTGCCTGTTGAATATCTGTACATTTGTACGGTTTCGTAAACGTACATGTATTTATTACTTGAAATGGTATCGAGTATCGTGCGGGATAAGTTCATAATTGGGTCATTAGTTCAGGCACAGGTGGGCTTCGAGCTCGTCGAGAGTATTGGAAACTTCGCCAGGCAACTGCAGGAATGCTTCACATTTTCGAAATCGATAAATCCATTTCGCAGGGGCGGAGTCGAGGAGGCGACAAGGAAGCTCGCATGCATTTCACACGATCTTCAAATCATGCTTTTCGAATACAGTATGATAGCGATTGAATCTCTTTAAAGAGACCTCCAGTCTTCCCCGGGGAGAATTTAATCTCGCGGGGCTTCAAATTTCGCACCTTAGCTTCCGGGAATTCACCGCAATCTCTATGACTCCACAAGCTTATACCCGACGGAAATGGAAGTCGTGAGTTTATGCATCGGCTGCTTTCAGGGAATAAGCAGCGAGAGATATGGGTCGGCCGGTGCAATCGATTTTATCGCCGAGTGAATCGGAGAACATTAAACAACCACTAAAGTCAAGCATCGTCTCGTTTCGAGAAGCCACGATATGATAACCAGCAGGTCTCAAGTAGCGCGAGATTGATACAGGAAACTCCCATCAAATCTACCGGGCATCAAACAGCAGCGATAGTTGCTGGGAAACCTGGCAAGTACGGGAACACGGACCGCTCTAATAGGATAATCATCAAATATCAGACGAGTCAGTCGGTACCAACAGGGAATATACAGAATAAACGCTTCATTTCATTCTTATGTAGTCAAATATTTGTATGATCGAAAATGCAAGTGGCCAATTTTAACCAGAAAGTAGAGAATCAACTGTTGCGGTCTGAGTCACTTATTACGTGCCAGAAATTCAAGACACTTTGATCAAGGAATGTAAACCCTCGCAGGCATTAATAGAGAGCTAATAGATTCTTTTGGAGCGGCGTCGACCACTGCTCTAAAGCGCTCTAAGCGCACCATGGGTGAAAATTGAACGAGCCGCGAGAGCTTTGGATGGAAGTCGGCATGAGTCGCATTATTGTAAATTCATCTGGAATCCGGCGATATCTGTTGGTAGGCGATTTTGTCAGTTGTTGACGTGCCACTGCAATTGCATGGGAATATCTGATATCCGCGTTATCAGAATTGATAATCGGAGAGCCGGAGATAAATCGGACTGTGGGCGCAGCAGGGGGGGGGAATTATTATAGTTGAATGCGGCCAATGAGGCAAGCGTGGCCCGAGCACGTCCGGCTGATTTGCATTCGCATTGGCGTGCTGATCTATTTTTCTGCAACTTTAATAGCATCGGGCGATAGGACGAGTGGTATTGGCGACGCGGCGTTACATAATGGAATCTCGCATGCACCGCCCGCGGTAGAATTGGGAGGATAGATTTCGCATGCTCTGTCGTCGGAAGCGGAGGGTTCTCGCTCTTGGAAGGTTGAGGTGTCGGAACTGTCGGAAGGAAAGAGGCCGAGGCAAGGGAGCGCGTTTTATAGCTCGTTCGGCATAGTGGCGTGTCTTGGTCTCGCACCTCCGGGTTTTCGCGCATCGTTACCCCAATTCCCCGAGACGGCAGCAGAGCAGGCAGCCGCGGCGAGTCGAGTCTGGTCGAGTCGAGTCGAGTCGAGGAGAGAGAGTCTCTCTGGCCTCTCTCGCTTTTGAATCGACTCTCCTCTTCGCGTGAGTTTCCTCTCTCGCTTGCGCCGTGCTCTGCGCAGTAAACAAGCAGTAATCGTGAAATACGAAAGCTCCTCGCGTTAGCGGTGGCTCCGTGCTCCGTGTTCCGTGCTCCGGTGCTCCGATTCGAACCAATTCGAACGGTGGCAAGTGTTTTTGGCTCGAAGGGCTGCCCAGCCCTCGGCTTCGTCCGAAGGCCCCGAAGCGCAGGCCTCTCGTCCCTGCGACTCCAGCGAGGTAAAAACTAAGAAAGGGATATTGTAATGGAGTTAACTGAAGGTTAGACCGTGGTGGCTATCGAGTGAAACGGCAGTGGCGCTGCGGAACTCAGTGTGGTAGCAGAATTATTAAAATCAATGTGAGAGTGCGGCATTTGAAGTATCCAGTAGCCTGGCTGCGTGCTCTGCTCCGTTGAGCATTTGTCCCCGTACATGATGTCGAACGGATTAAGTGTACTAAATATTAAGCAGGAGACGAGCGAGACAAGTACGTCGCTCGGTTATCGATTTTCTTGACTGGTAGGCCACTTTTTCACACACGTTCTCTGTGTGTTATGTAGAGTGCAACGCATCCATGGTCTCCGCGGACCCAGCCGCATCCCCTACGGAAGGGCTGCACGAGGGACACTTGACCGGGGTGGGTTGTCCTACTAATTAGCAGTATTTTTGGATTGTAGCTCCTTTTACCTTAACCCCCCTTGTCTCATTGTGTGCTTCACAGATGGAGCAACCAAACATCTCGCGAGCGATGAAGAGGCCCGCCGATACCGAACTAGAAGGTCAGTGGATTGTAGGAAGATTACTCTCGGAGACTGAATAACAATGTAGTTTTATGCATGGCCAGTCCAACATTCAGTCCTCCATAGATAGAAGACCAATCACCACCATCTTACGAGTCTTTCAGGTGTTAAGTTTGCTGGGTGCAGAGATGTGGCTTGGGAGCAAGCACCCAGTACAATGTAGATTTTGTCTGTTTATTTTGCCAGGTATACCCGCTCCGAAGAAGAGGCACCGGAACTCCCAGCCGAAGAATGCAGTCTGTGCTCTGAATGAGTTGAAAACAGGAGCGGTGTACAAGGTGGTTGGTCAAACTGGACCGACCCACGCTCCTGTCTTTACCATTGCTGTGCAGATAGACGGGCAGGCTTATGAGGGGAAAGGAAGAACAAAGAAGATGGCAAAGCATGCTGCTGCTGAGCTTGCTTTGAGAAACATCGTTCAATTCAGAAACACTCCCGAAGTCCATCAGGCTATTAATACTTGTCAGCCGGTCGTGCCTCTCGAGCCAGATTTCACGAGCGACGTTACCGAGAAAGATAATCATCTGGTGAATGCGTTTAAGACCTTAACGCAAGAGCCAAAAAATACAAACAAATTCTTAGACAAAGGTCCTGTCGCGTTGATTAATGAATTGTACCCCGGTGTCGTATATAAATGCGTATCAGATAATGGAGAGAGTTACGCAAAGTTTACAATATCTGTAACGATCGATGGTGAAACGTTCGAAGGGACTGGACCAAGCAAGAAGTTGGCCAAGGCTGCCGCAAGCAAAGCAGCCTTAGCTAAGCTCAGGAATGTTCATAGCTCGTCTTTTTGTATTCCGCTTCCTGTTCGGGTTCTCCAGAACTTTTCGAACACCGGCCACTGGCAAGATCAGATGACATTACCCCAAATGCTAGCCGACAAGATCGGCAAAATGGTTAATCAAAAGTTCACAGAGTTAATTCAGTCAAAGCCACAGCATGCTCGCCGCAAAGTATTAGCCGGGATCGTACAGACTAAAGGATCTGATGCGGAGCTGATATGTGTTACTACTGGTAAGTTGTAGCTTTTATCTTAGTGTGTATTATCCTTCCAGTTAAAACTAATGAATTTTCTTTCATAAAAGGAACAAAATGTGTGTCTGGGGAACACTTGAGTGTGAGTGGCGGAGCACTGAATGATTGTCATGCCGAAGTAGTGGCTCGAAGATGTCTCTGTGAATACTTATACCAGCAGCTAGAACTCCATACAGAGGATCAAGCAGCAGAGTCGATTTTAGAACCAACAAAGAAGGGATTTAAACTGAAGCAAGGCATTCAGTTTCATTTATATATAAACACAGCCCCCTGCGGCGATGCTCGAATTTTCTCGCCGCACGAGGAAAATGAATCTGTGGACAAGCATCCAAATCGTAGAGCAAGAGGACAATTACGCACGAAAATAGAGTCTGGCGAAGGTACAATTCCTGTGAAGAGCTGCGAAGGCATTCAGACCTGGGATGGTGTGCTAATGGTGGGTTTCATAATCGGAAAGCATATTCTTCCATGTCAGCAGAATGCTCAACTGACATATTTATCGGCGCGATTTCAATTACAGGGCCAAAGACTGCTGACGATGTCGTGTTCGGACAAAATAGCTCGGTGGAACGTACTTGGTGTGCAAGGAGCACTTCTAAGCCACTTCATCGAGCCAATTTACTTCCACAGCATCGTTCTTGGCAGTCTATTGAACCCAAGTCACATGTACCGAGCGGTGTGCGGCCGCATTGAAAATACGATTCAAGGCTTGCCGCCGCCATATAGACTTAATAAACCACTCATGAGCCTCATCACTTCATCAGAAGTCAGACAGCCTGGGAAAGCCCCCAACTATAGTGTCAACTGGACAATCGGTAGGGTTTAAAGAAACAATTTCTTTCTACGAGCAATAGTATATTATCGATGATTATAGGCCAACCGGAAGCCGAAGTTATAAACTGCACTACCGGGAAGGACGAATTGGGTAAACCGTCTCGCATTTCGAAACAAGGATTGTTTAGAAGGTTCTACAATCTTTTGGGGAAAATTGAGACAATCGACGACGCCGATCAAAATCAATGTCGCCACTACCTGGACGCGAAATCGTCCGTTCAAGATTATTCGGTAAGTGGATGGTACTAAATTCTCTATTGGAATACTTGATAACTAGCCTATAGATATATATATATATATCGTTATATATAAATATATATATATATGTATGTATGTACATAACATGAATGGGATTCTTTGTTCTTTACCTGATAGCTTGCCAAGCGTCAATTGAAGGAGGCTTTTGTGAGGGCACAACTGGGGAGTTGGGTAAAAAAGCCAATTGAGCAGGATATGTTTGAAGTTGATATCTGACTAAATCAGGGTACAGACGACGAACCATCGACAGATAATACGAACAGTCAGATCACAGAGTATGTAGTTCCTACTGCAAAATAGACCGCTCGTTCAGCGTGTTATAGTATGGCAGAATTTGGCATCAGTAAAGCATAGATCATAGGATCTCGCGCATGTCTCTGATACTGCGTTCTAGGATCTCATCAAATATAACAGTGTTCAAAAAAGATGTGTGAGAGGTTAATGATTAAGGATTTACAGTGGCTTCAAGCAGTCGAAGGTTTTTTCGATTCGATAGTTGCTCAGTTTTAATATAGGATTATCGTGGCACGATTTCGATACTTCGAATTTCAAACGTAATTGCTAGTCCAATGTCAATTTCGACAGTTTCGATAGACTGGTAGGCGAGTTAAATTGGGATGTTTCGTTTCACTTTACCGCAGAGACAGTGAAGTGTGCGTAGCGATCAGTATTTACGTTACTTTGACGTATGAGAGATCGATCGGCTTTCGCACGATGAAACGATTCAGTACATATCCATATATTCACTCGTTTATTGTTAGAAGTTTTAATAGCCAATATTTTACCTAATATTTTGAGATGTGATAATAACTGACCTAGTCTGATTGTTTTGGCCCGCTCACGGAAAGTAATGCCGAGATCTGAAATACTTACTCGAGCTAGCAATACACCTTAGTTGGGCTTTTAGTATTATATATGCCAGATATACATATATAAATAAATCTAGATATATTAACCTGACTCACACTGCACTCCCGAAGGCTGTGACCGGATCTAGATCCTCAAGGAGGATCTTAAAAGTGCATAGTATATGTTTCGTTGCGATAATTGACAAAACGAATAAGGATTTGATTCCTTGTCGACCCTCGACATGATCATCCCTTCTGATTTTTACCGAGTTTGTTGAGATACCTGTATTTGTTAAAAATGTTGACTTGCGTTCAGGGTTGCGTGCTCCAGCGTGTACTTTCGTAATGAGCGAGGTCGACAAAGAATTGGCCCTTTGACAGTTCGATGTTGTTATCGTTAATTTTGATAGGGAACAAATGAGTGAGCGTATGATTATTATACAAGCGATTGACGTGGATGTACGTACGACTCTAAGTCAATAGTTAAAGTAATTCGTAAGTATTCTAGAAGTAGTCTAGAAAGTCCTAAGATCATTGCCTCACTGTGCCAGTATTATATTTAATGCAATTCTGCCGTAGTGACACACTGCCCGGTGCCGGTCCACTTTTGCTAGTCATGAACTTAATCACGGCCGTAAAGACATACACCTTGGTTTTAGTCAATTTGAAGAGTGTGAGTTTCTTTCTCTTGCATAAGTGCCGTTTTCAATAATCCCATGATTGCGTTTCTTAAAACGCACCTACTACTAATGAAATTGTACATTTAATTGAATGCAGTATTTATATGATATTTATCGACTACATGCTAGAAGTACTACATTGCACGAAAGATCCACCCATCTTTTGTTTGAATTGATCTATGTACAATGTGTTCGACTTCCTTTATCATGTTCTACGTATTACGAAGAGGGACAGTAAGTCTTATATACCGAATTGCAATAATCGCCTCTCTGCCGTATGCTTTCTTGCCTTCACATAATCTACGAGTTTCAAACAGATTATTCTAAACCACCAAAGGCCACATAGCACTACCGACTTTCTAGCAGAAAAGATTGCAAGCACGTAGTAAGACAGCACGCGTGTGTACAGCCTGCTCAACCGATTCTGTTACAAATGCCCATGTAAACGGAGCGGAGAAACTAGCAGAATCGATTGCGCCCGGGGTACGTCTTTTGCGAATCTGGGTTGATTACCACTTCTCTCCTCTACTACAGAATTGTCTGGAACGGTAGTCCGGAAATGCCGGCGGCTTAAAGGTGTCAGGAGGGCACGCGCGATATGCATGCCTCAATAAGCGAGGGAGGCGCGATAAAAGCAACGAGCCCAGACGCGCATTGTTTTTCACAGTCTACGACGACAATGGTGATCTTGGAACAAAAGTCGGTATTTTACAATATTAGACTAGCGTTTTTACTCTAGAGTAAGGATGCATATCGGTTTTCTTTGAATATTCTTCCATCGCATTTGTGCAAGGCGTATCGCATAATATCGTGTATTACATCATTGCACCATACGATACGATAGGAGCCACTTAGTGGTGTCAGTGATCAAGGAAACTTGGAGTGAGCGTACTAAAGTATTACCTAGCTCTAGCAGATTTCAACTCGATTCCAATTTTCCTCCTGATATACTGGGGGAGTACCTAGTGACTTGTAGAGCGTTAACTATTGAACATCACAGTTGAATATCGAACATCGAGTGTAATATGAACTTGTAGTCAGCTAGACCATAAGCTTGACTAGTGCCTCTAGTTGTAACTTGTCCAGGAAGTAAATTGATCTAGTTGAAATAACAAATAAACATTTATTTACCAAATGCTCCTTTTCGTCTTGCTCTCACTCTCCTCGATTTTATCCAGATCCTTGGGTGTATAATTCCACTTACGTGCGTTTACACGTTTCTGAAGGTGACAGAATAGGGATGAGATTATTTTTGTTGAAATGGTATATTTTCTCTTTCTCTGTCTCGCTCTGGCGTCTATGGGTGTTACTCTGTTCTTGACAATAATCTATTCTCTTTACCTCTATAATTATCATACGTTTATTATTAGCATGTTATACACGCGAGCACCCCGGAGGTGTCAAACCCTCATTTAGTCAGTGTGTCACCGCCACTCTACTTCTAATCGGCGTACTCAAGTATGACGTACAATCGCAATCTGTTTTCTTTATTTTTAAGTTACATTGGTTGCTTAACATCTATGTGATATGTATTGATTTTACCGAATGTCCGGCGATCCTTGAGATGCAGTTTGTCCTTGAGTGTTAATGGCATGGAAAACAGGTCAAGGTGAAAAGTTTGCTCGAGCACCACCTCGAACTGCAATCGATGGGGACTGATTTCTAATCTAACATTCTGTTTAAAGCATATTTGCAAATTAACGAAATCAATCACTTCCTCTGTTGCTAACTCAAATAAGGAAAGACTGAGAGAAACGATAGAAATAACATGTTCGGTAGATGATCTAGCATGAATATTATGAGAGAGACTGAGAAAAACATTTCACGAAGTGACTATATTTATTTCGAGCACTCCTTTCACCAGCTGTCACTCACAGGTTCATAATGATCGACAGATACGAGATTCACTAGGTGTACCTTATCCTACTCGATTCCTTTACACGAATTTCCAAACATCCAATATGATTCTACGGAAATTCACACATAACTCCAAATGGCAAGGAATTCGCATTGATATGTACTATGCGCCAAGCGTTTAAAAAAAGTATTCGCGATTTTTTGCAAGCGCTCGGGAAAGTGGACCCTCTAGAAATTCACCCAGCCTCATGTATCCGCGAAGGCTCCTTTTTAAAATTACCAATCACAAAGATCGCAGACTACCGACTAACGCAGGCGGAGATTCACAGGTGTTGGAGACTTAGGGTGCTGTCAGCCACATTCAAGGAACAGATACGAAAGTCTGCGGTAGTCTAATTCATCTGGACAGCGCTTGTATGGATCTCGTAAGGCAATAGGTAAAACTCGTATCCCAACTTCCTCCTTTGAAACCAGAACTATACCCTTTCCTCAAAGAATTTAGCAAATCCTCCATAACATGGCATGAAATAATAGAAAATCGGTGAATGGAGAATCGTAGATCGTCTGGTTGAGTTGATCTAGTGGTAGAGTCCTGGCGTCAAGCTCGAGGGAAGCGTTCCCCACGACACACTTATCCATTCGTGAGTACAATTGCTGATAACGTGAGTTAATGCGAGTCTCGGTGGAAGGTGTCCTCGAAAGCTAGGGTATTCGCGCTTATCGGTAGACACGTACTCAATTTCTGACACACACATACTCACGATTAATTTATGTGTCCCGGTGCTCGTCCCGTTACATAATACAATGGCGAGCACCCGTGCTATCTCTTACGACTAGCGTTAACTGTCAACAAGGTATTTAATGTAGGTACATCGTGTTTTAACGTCTAGCGTGCTTCCTTGTTTTGTTGTGCCTCGAGGAATGGTGAGGACTCATGCTGGCCCTCTTACCGGAGTCTCTCGTCCTCTATCATCCCCCCAAGTTTCATACTGAACGGATCCTCGACCGTGTGATTATCTCCTGCCTCCTCTAGAATGCCCGTCCGGCTTCAACAATATTGTACACTTATGGCGGGCAAACGCGTGTCCGCTTTTTTGCATTTACATTCATATGTATATCCATAGTATATGTATATAGATATGTATATATATATATATATATATCTTAAAACAGTACGGGCTCTCTACTCGATAGACTCTACCAATATAAGTATAACGTCCCATAGGTATTACAGAATAATAGAATCATGAACAACGTTCAGCCTAACGAGCGGGAAAACAAACACGAACGAGAACGGCATATAGTCGCGTGATACATTATTATTTACAACAATAATAGCGCTTTCTCGTGGATTCCACGGGAGATCTATTCCTTTTCCCTACCCTCGACGGGCATGTATGTGTATCTGGCCAGAGTCCCAGTAATATCGGAAGCAGAGTATGTAAATGCAATAATATACAACGAGACACCGAAAAGCTTGCAGTCGACGGAGAACTCCGATATCTAATTCGTACTCCGAGTGCTGGTCGAGCGTGACAAATAAATTAGACACTATTCTTCTCCATTCATTATCGTGCGCTGCACCTTGTTGCTCAGTCTTTCCCGGGCGCCGACGATGAGTTAGTGGAGCACCGTCGAAAGCAAGTTGTAGAAGATACATGTTTTCGTTGAAGCAACCCCGCAGATCACATTGTGCCGTATTACACCTGTTACGTATATGCATAAGTGTCTATAGTTTGAAGTGACGAAAGATTAATCATAGTTTACTGTACAGGTTTAGTTGTTCGTGTAAGACGTCTCACGAGATTCATCCTTCGCTCCTGCAGGATATGTATATCGAAGGAATCCTCCAGTCTCGTATTATACATAAGCATCGATTCATGTACAGATAGGTAATTGCCACGGGACTCAGTTATCATAGATAGAATTTTCTTCCCACGATTCTGAGTATTTCCATCTAGTAAAATATCTTTTTTCGGATGGCTTTACATACTCGCACTGCAATCTCGTTCTCGAAATACATGGTTCTCCTATGTCTCCCACGTCTTACATGACTAGTTCATGGACACACTGGAACCCTTTGATGCCCGACTTAAGAATCGCTTGGAATCCTGTCTTCGTCCTTCTAATAGATCCACTAACTCGACTCGAAATAACAATAAATAAATTATATAGGGAGTGATATGTTTGGACTGTCGATCACACATGTATCAAAGTAATACTTTAGTTTCGTGGTATGCATAACCTTCGGTAAATATACTGATAGAGAATTGTTAGGGTGCTCAGTGATCATCGATGAAATTTTCTTCTCTCGCTTCCAAGTATTTCCATCTAATAAAATACCTTCTTCAGATCGCTTTACTTGCCGTGCAGCCTAGTTCTTGAGATACTTTCATCTCCTATATCTCTCACGTCTTACTTGACTAGCTCATGGACACACTCGAACCCTTTGATGCCCGTCTTTGTAACCACTGACTCGCTTCGGAGTGATAACAAGTAAATGAGATTCCTGGGGAGTGACATGCTCGCATTATCGATGACATTTGTTAGCGCATCGAGGAGTAGGCACTTTCGAGTCGTCGATTTGTCGGGTCAGTCTTACCATTGCCTCCTCGATATGCCAACCAATGCGCATCGCCGCACTAAGAGTGACACCAAATAATCGCAGAGCTAACAGAAGTTCGTCCTTGCACAATCATTAAATCATCACGAACGCAGCAATAATTAATCGAACGGAGAATGCCGTTTCGTTGTACGAGGCATCAAGAGCGTACAGCAACCCTTAGCAAAACGGAGGAGCTCGCAGGCTCGTCCTCTTCGGTTGGCTACGATCCTTGCCAAAGTGGCCTCGGCGACGAGTTGTCCTCCTAATCCTCTCGATTAGTGATCCTTCTTATCTGCGCCTCGTGCCAATTATCCTAGCCCGTTACCATTCGTAATCGTGTTGGTGGAATGGGTTGGTGCACGGTTGTTGAGCGTGTAAATGGGTTACTATGGGAGGTGGTTTCGCGAGGTCGTACTCCCTGCTGACCACTTCATTGTAGATCTGCTCGAGAGAAAGGCGACTTTTACTACTTCCGGCCGAACCAGTCAACGGCGAGGTATCAAAAAGACAGAGTAGAGGTAAAGTGTTTGAGCTGAGAGAGTATAGCATCCGGTAGAGGTCATTGAAAAATAAGCTCGCGAAAAGTTCTCTCATCGCGTGATCGGTTAGCTCGGCGCGCAGGAAGCCAGTAACGTCTTTCGGATCGACGTTTTAGTTAGTATGATATTACTAAACCTGGAAGCTCCTACGGATATACTCGTCCTCTCCTTTGCCAGTCATACCGTAATTATATCCACCTCCGCCGCCGCCGCCGCCGCCGCCAGTGTTCAAGAACGGATTCGTCGGATTGGCAGGACCTAGAGTGCGGGAACAGCCTCTTCATCAAATGGAGCTATTCGCTAATCAACCACACGCCTGCCCTGACGTCCACACTCTAATCCGTGGCCGACATAGAGGCGCGCTCGTAATGGCCATCTCGAAAGCCAGATAACTATTGGCCACTTGAGAGCGGGTTCGGGAAATACGTACTGAATTCGACGATTAAATATAGCGAGCAGAACTGCCGACGCGACGGTGGACTGTCAAGCCCGGCGAGTGCCCGGTCATATCGAGATTACAATTCGTGAGAGATAAGGTGCTCTCGAGCGGGTCGTCTCGAGCTTTTCATGGCGACAACTCACCTCCATTGGCGCCAGGGACGCCCAGGTTACCACCTGCCGTTTGATAAGTGGCACCGTAGCCGGAGTCTTGATTGGCGAGCTCGTGCAAACGGGTCGAGCTGAGAGCCCTTGGTATGGCGTTGCTCGGCACACCATGGGGCGCAAGATGCGTTGCTTCCGCTACTTGGTGCGGATCTTCCGTCTGCGGCAGGTCCGACACGAATCCCGTGTCCTTCCTGTAGAAGTTGATGAAAATGAAGGCCGCCAGAACGCCGATGCAAATGAGCCCATAGCCTCGGAATGTGGCAGTCGTTCCTGTAAGTGAAATTAAAGCTGGCATCAAACAACAACTCTCGGGATACATACCTAGCTGAATTTCAAGGGGAGAAATAAATTACCATAAGCATTGACGAACATGCCGCCGATTACAGCACCGCATCCCCTTCCAAGGCCATGGTGGATGCCCTGGAGCACACCTTGTGCGCTGGTACGCAATTGGGGGGGCGTGTTGTGGGCGATGTAGCTGCAACATGCTGCCCACACTGCGGCGTGCGTGATACCCTGCATGAACTCGAACGGCAACACCCACCAGGGATTCCTCAGCCAGGATATGTACAGGAACCGGAGGACATTACCTCCCAGGCCTAGGCACAACACCTACCATCGGCAGAATAGACATTCATGGTGAAACTAGTCCTAGGAAGCTCTCGAAAGCGAGGAATCGATTCTACGGGGTACCTTGACGTGACCCATCTGTCTAATGAGTTTGAAGCTGAAGAAGTAGGCGAAGATCTCGGAAATGTGATTGATCACGGATGCGACGCCGAAGAGGGTGGGTGTGCCACCGTAGTCCTGAAGATGCCAGAAAAGGAAGGTGAAGATCAGCCCGATACCAAAACCCATGAACCAGGCTACGAAGAGGAAGGACGCGCATTTTAGATCCTTGAACTGCTTCAGGACGGTCACCCACTCCGGTATCTCCCTGGTCGTTTGGGCGAACATCTTGGTCTAGTGAGAAGTCAGAGTTTCCTTGTGTTATTTACACAAAAATGTCTCGATCTAGAAGGCGACACCTCGGAAATGTATAGTACCTTGCCCTCGATTGGTTGGGGCTTGGGCGGAGGAGCAGAGACATCCTGAAGTCCCGGCAGATTCAACTGCTGAGACAATTGGCTCTGCAGTTGCTCTTCCCTGGTCGGCTCTGCTGGTGGCTTCTCCACTTCCTGCAGAAATTGGAGGACAGACAGTAACCAGGAAGACAGAGGCATAAAAGAGACTTACTGGTTCCGCAGCGATGAAGTCGTATTTAAAGTTGATTTGAGTCGCAGTGATCAAAGCGGCGCCCATGAGAACACTGAAGATCGCGAAGCAAATTGTATAATTCTTCTCCCTCGATTCAGGATTACACGGGTGCTCCGGAAAAGCAGTGCTGTGATCCAAGGCAATGCCCACGAAGAACATAGCCAAACCCCATCCCAAACTTCCGAACATACGTTGATGGCCGTATCTGTATCCAAAAAATGTCACGTTGGATTTTCTATATCGGAAATCGCGAAATGATGATTTACCTATCAGCATCTTCGCCGAGCAGAGTAATAACTGCAGAGTCAGCTAGAGTAATAGCGGGTGCCGAGAAAAACTCGCCCACGATGACCAGAAGCAATAGGAGGAAGAAGGTTTTTTGAATGTCCTGCGAGCAAAATGAAACTTCAGTATCGCGATTATAATCATCGACAATGACGAGAATACCACTAGAGTATTACCGGTAATCTATAAACGATCGAACTGAAAACTGGCTTCACCCAGCCTTCATGCTCCTTCTTATCGTAGTTCGCAGCAAAAGACACTCCCAAAGGACTCTGTCCGACCGCGAGATGGGGCATCCTAATAATATTCCTACGGACTCTGACGAGTGGCACCTCGACATCCTCCTCATCGTCCTCGTCGTCGATCTCATTATCCTCCTCCAACTCGTCCTCCTCGTCTTCTTCCCGGGACGTCATCTTCCTCGGCTCCTTAATCACAGAGGACTCGTACTCCTCGAGATTCCCCGAAGCCCCTGCTTGCCGCTTCACCATGATCTTAACCGGCGGAACTTTCACCCTCGTCTTCGTATTCGTATACGCTTTCTTCGGTGGCCGCCCGTCGTCCAATGGTTCATTCTACATCAGAGCACAAATTTATTTCGCCTCCGTTAAATCAATCTAGTGCCAAATGCATTTTCTCGAGAGAAGACTTACATTAAGAAAACGTTTGTACGCTTGAATATCGGCAGGACGATTCATCCCTTGGAGAGTCTCGAAGTCAATGGTCTGAGGATTGTCGGTATTGTCCTCGAAGACCAATTGCTTGTACTTGAGATCCTCGACGCCGCTTGCCTCAGTTGTAGGCACTTGCCGTCGCACTCTATTATTATTCAAATCGTGGTTCAACTGATTCGCGTTCCTCAGTTTTTCGATAATGTCCTGCTCCCTTGTACTCGTAGCGGTTATAATGACCTCCTGCTCCTTCGGTGTCAGCTTCCTTGATGGGTTCCGCACCACCAGGACACTGGTGTCGGTGCCCCGGCGTAATCGCTCAAACACGACATTGGCCGCGACTTCCAAACACTCGTCATCCCCTTTCGTGTTATAGTAATCATTGGCATTTGCAGATCTCTTAACGATCCTTTGCTCCTGACTCGAGGCCTCCAAGTAAAGGGAATTGTTCCGACGAACCAGGCAGGACGTCGCCGGGGGTTGAATGAAACCGAGAGGTAACGTGAAGATAATCCAGCAGGAGAGAGACGCCAGCAAGATTAATTTCCCCTTCTGCCATCTGCGAATCAAGCCAACATCGAACTCGGTAAACATCTACCGAATATCCGACATTTCTAGCCTTGAGAATTGTGTACATCGGTTATATCAAGTGCATCGCAAATTAAGCCTCTTAAACGGTGTGTTTTACTCCAGAGTTCAATATCGATCCTCTCGAAAATCTCTACTGTATTTCCTGCCTCAATAGGATTAGATCATTTGTACGGCGCTTTTCATGTGCGGCAGAGTGCTTTGTTCCAAGCATACAGAGTAAGAGGGCAAATTACACTAATATTTGTCCGATCTGAACAAACATTTGGCGAAGGCGACATTCGCCCAGATTAAAAGATTCGTCTGCAAGCTAAGGGCGACGCTTAAAAACAAGTAGCACGCTGCGGACTTTTTTTTGTATTGGTCTCCAACATTAGGATAGTATGGGTGGTATATGCATACGGAAGGCGCTCGATAACGAGTGCTCTTAGACTACATTTAATTACCCCGCGGTTGGCTGTCGAGCATTCCGAAGTGGCAATCGATTCACAGTCCAAATCACACACTAAGAACACGATCCGATTGCGCGCGATGGCTGGTACTTAATCGAGAGTTCCATGATCTCACCTGTCAGCGAGCGATCCCCAGAAGGGTGCGCTAAGGAACTCGATGAAGGGCCTGAGTCCAATGAGAAGGCCGCACTGGCCTCCGTTCATGCCCATTTGTTTGAAATAGACACCCATGAGAGGAAAGAGTGATCCAAAGGCCGAGTAGAAGAAGAAGTAGAAGGTCTTGACGGTGAGGAGTTCCTGGTCGACATTGCCGAAGAGGTACTCTAGGATGTCACTCTTGCCACGAATCTTGTGCGTAGCCTCCTTGGCCTGGGGATAGAGGGTGGGATCGACCTCGCCCGCAGCTTCGGGGTCCACCATGGGCCTAGCTCCCGGGACTTGAGGTAGCGATCGGCCCTGGGAACCGGCCGCCAGGCCTTGATCGTACTCCTCCTGGCCATAGTTCTGCATGTCTCCGAACTGGCCTCCTCACTTCCACCTTCTTCCCTGGCTGCTTCCTCGTGGCCCAAGCGCCAACAGCCCGCGCGGACCTTCGGGCGGATGGGGCTGAGACTCTCGCCGATGACAACTGGCGGACGGAGCCGGTCGCAGGTGCACAACTCGTTGGAGCAGGATCTCGTTGTGCCTGCCTCGCGGAGGACTCGACCACGGAACACGTCCGGCCTCGGGAGCCAGCAGAGTCAATCTCTTTAGCCGAGTATCAAATCGATGGCCGACCGTGTGGCACCTTTTGCTCGCGAAATCGATAGTCCTGACAGTGCGCCCGCGCAACTCCCCCCTTGGCTTGCGACCCCACCAGGCGGCGAGTCACAGCTGCCAAATCGACGCGCACCAGCCCTCGCAACCCCGTCTCTCAAGCTTCCTCATCCCCGTATTTCTCTGCTGTGTGTATGCCTATGTACAGACACATGGACACATGCACGAGGCAGAGAGTAGCGCCGGCCACCTCATCGATCCGAGATCCTCGCGCATCCCACGTCCGCGCGAGCACGGACGTCCGCCTGCCAAACACCAGGCCATAAACACCGTGACGGCGGCCGGAACTCGCTCGGAGATTTCTACTTGAATTCCCACCGGATCCGTATCGCCTTACGAGTGTCAGTAGCAAGTTCCGAGGGGTGGCTCGATCGCCGCCGTTTATCCCATACGAATGCTGCCTACTGATGGAAGATAGAACGGGGAGTGGAAAATGAGAAGTCTCTGTGGTGGAAGAAGGCGAAATGGGAGCGGATCGTAAAGTAGTCTTACTCCATTACAAGGGTAGCCGCGTCCTCCGCTCCAGTTTCCACGAGACACGCTTCTCGCAGTAGAACGAGGGGTGTCTGGTATACGTGTATACAAGCTGGCAAGACCAGTCGGTTAACTGATAGACGATGTGCAGGAGAATAAGGCTTCGATTATTGGATAGGGTTGGCCAACCGCCGCACGAAGACGCAGAGCAGGTGAAAATTGAGATTGTCAAGTTGAACTTTAGTCGAGATGAATCAGACAACTCGAAAATTGGGATCTATTGGACTGTCCCCTTTTTTGACTGAAGTTCCTGTCAAAATCTGGTCCTCGAATGTCTAATCAGTCGAGGATGCTCTTACTTATGGTTCGTTGGAGAATTGGGTTCCAGGCTGGGGAGAAATTCGTCCCGAGAATGTAAGAGCCTCGCAATTAATGTCGAGCATTCACCAGCTGTGAAATAGCTTGCAGCGGCTGGCGTACGTGTATACGTAGGCCTCGGTATGTGTAGGGAAACCTTTATTATGCTGCCAGCGACCCTGTGTCGGTTGTCGCAGACCTTGACCCATCACTCACCACCTTCATTTTTCTGCTCAATGAAATCCGGGGCTTTCCACGTACTCGCCTGTGTTACTTACAACTAATAGTCATCTCATCCGCACGAGTCACATAAGTTTGGACGTTGACCGTATGCAAATTTCTAATGATAAATAAGCAGTTTGTGGCGTCATCCCGCGGAAATCGTGAGCTAACGACGGCCAAATATTTGCTATTATATGACCATCGGAGCTGTTGTAATCCACTTATTTTCGCTAGTCACTCATGTACGTTCGAGATGAAACATTCTTGCAATGAAACATTGTGTTGCATTGTGTTGATTAGACATCAATTGTTATTCGTGATTGCAAATGTAGGGAAAAATATGTCCACGAAAGGTGTCATTTACTGCGGTTTCCGTGAAGCATAATTTTAAAATTATATTGCATTCTTTTTCATGTGACTTCTAAGTCTAATAAACTTTATTAATTCACAATAATAATACCTTTCGCTACAAGGTATTGACTCTTCGACTCTTGACTCTTGACTTGTGTGTGTCTGAACTTCCGATACTAGGATTATCAATTTAAGTCTGCTACAACACTTCAACGTGCTCTGACGTTTTTATCAAGTGTGCATTCGATCATCTCTCTGAACGAAACTTTCTGTTATAACGCTATGACACTTCGGCCTGACTCTGACAACTCATGCAACACCACATGCAACTCTGACCGCTGCCCCGAGATTCCGAGTCTTATACCAATCACACAGATTCACATAACTTTTCGACCCTCGGTATACGAAGCTTTGTTTCCAGACATTCTAGAAATTATTCTCGTCAGTCGCCTGATATCGCATCCTTAGATATTCCTGTTCATAATGCGACATTAATTAACATGCGCGATAGCCCACGAACCAAACTCCGGCACGCGAGTATGCAGTTTATCGTTTGAGTAATCACAGGTGTGTTTTAGAACAGAACACATGGATTTCAATCAAGCAACAGTTTAAGTTAATAAGTATGAGTTTTGTAACGTGCCGATTAAAGTGTCTATATACCAAAACTGTCTTGCTCCGGTCAAACACAGTCAAGAGACATAGAAATGGGCCAAGTTCTTGTGCAATCCAAAGTCTGCAAGGTGGTAACAATTTCAAAGAGCTTTCGAGACAAACTCTAGAAAAACTTGGCAAGCTATCCACTGAATTCTACGCATCTCAGATTACTAGTGAAGTGTGGAGGAAGTTGAAGTAGATTGCCCGCAGAGACGTCCGCGTGGTTCAGGCGCAAAATGCAAGCTCTTTATCGGAGACTGGTCTCGCACGTCGTATTGTCGCATCAGTACTTCCAGAGACGTAAAAGAGACTGGGAACGATCCGCGGGAAAGAGCTTCCATTGACCCCGTGGCGCGTGTGTTGGTGGGCATCGCACGGCATAGCCATCGACCTCGGGGCGGCAAAAACGCCACACTTCCTAATGGATCAGCGTTGACGTACCGCGGAGAATTTCAGCGAGAGCACGCTGTTACGTTACGCGAAAGCTAATTGCAATCCCAATTACGCCGGTCAATTAATTCACCCGGAGAAGCAGCACTTCATTAATGCTCCATTAAGGTTGAGCCCCGCTTTACCTGATCCTAAGTGGACGCAACAATGAGTCCAACAGTATGTGCAACGGCAATGTTACTTCTGGAAGGATTTCATATACTCGGCGGAATGGTAGATGGGATGAATTTTGTGGTTTTGGAAAGTAGTGATGGTTCGTGCTGGAAGGAAACCACGTGTTGGAATGGCCAGACTGCCGAGGCAGAAATCGCGTGAGGGCAATGCTGCGTCGCGCCTCCAAGTATCTAGTATCACTGTCACGGCACGTGTTCGAGATTATTCTCGCAATCTCTCGGGTGCTACACTTTTCATATGACATTGACGTTCCCAGTGATCGCGTTTCCCGCGCACACCCGCGCGCTTTCTAAACATCGCTCGATTTTGATCAGCGCATCAATCAATCCCCCCCAGCGCTGACCCACTGGAAACGTTCGGCACGTGCCCGATTTATTTGCCGTGCCGGCGAATTCCGATAATGTGATCTCAAGAAGGCAGGGGTTGATCTTTCCGGCACTTTGTAAAGTGTAACTGGATCTCGGCGGTTACTCGCGTCTACACCGCAAGTAGAAATTCAAATGGAAGAACAATGACGGAAAAGCGTGCAAAATGAGACGCTATTTATCACCTCTGGCGCATTCGATTTCGTGTAAATGCGCCTATTCTCCGAAGAGGCGAGATTAACCGAGTGGTGGTTGGCTTGACCCTATTTCAAAGTCCAAGTATGAAATTTACAGAAAGAGAGTATCGAAACAGCCGCCCCTCCGGTTCACGTTTGCCTGCGAAATATCGCTTTTGGACTAGAATTTCACCGAAATCGATTGGAATACGATTTACTATAATGCGTCGGAGTCTGGCAAGTAATCTTGAAGTAGTATTGAAAACATGGAAAAATCAGGCGCAGCCCGGCTCGAGTTATAAAAACAACGACCCATCTTTCTTACCAACCGCAATACCGGAAGATTGATAGGACATAATCATTCGTGGCAAGGGGGGCGGTGGGGATGATTTCTTTTCTCGGTAATACCACTCGGTGATGTTTATACAGGATGACATAATCCGATTAGATGATTCTTTCATTCCCAACTGTGATGTGTCAACGTTACGGCTAATGTCACAGATAAATGATGTCTAGACTAATGGAACTATCGGTGGTATACCTCGCATGCAGGAGGAATTGCTCTCTTCAGCGTGACTAGCCGATCCGATTATTCAATAATGTTGCTTTCACCCTCGTCGCCAATGCTGAACAATAAGTGTCAGCTAATCCGACTGTTTTTCAGAGAATTGCAATCGGATCAATTGAACTTTGAAGTTACTGTTGACTCGAGCACCGAAGTCGCAGAAAAAGAAACGATAAGTTCGTTTACGATTAATTAATCTTTCGCCCGTGGCTGCTTTTTACGCGCGATGATCTTTTACTGATCCCGTCAACTCGCGCGACACTACCGAAATTTCGCCGACTTTCTACAAATTAATTGCCAGCGAATGCTATCGCGCGCCAAGTAACGAGAGCAGCAAAAAAATTATCAAAGCCTCGGCTTGACTAACCAGAGGAGTTGAAGTCGAGGCACACACCCGCGTTATCACGTGGAGGTTTACACTGGATGACTTCGGTATCAGACTGTCCGTGGGTGAGCGAGATTAATTGATCGTCGCTCCTAATGCAAGTTGTTTGACATTTATTCGTTACTAATTAACTTCTTGCGTGCGCGATTATCCGTATCGAGCGGTACAGAAGCTGGCCAGTCATTATGCAAAATGAATTAAACAGTACCTCAAGATCTGCACCCGGCAATTAAATTGTTTTGCCTGCATGAACCCGATTTATCCTGAGAAAGTCAGCCCGCTGTCCCAAACATCCCTGTCAATCGTATTGTCGACTTCGCGAGAGGATTATTCAGAATAAAAGTACTCCCAGAAGGGGAGACACAAAGAATTCCATTGAATATTCACTCTAACAAGAGCGTGACTGTGCGTATACCCAGGAGAATAATTGCGAGGGGTGGAAATACACGAGTTGTCAATTTATATGTCTACGAAAATTCACTACTAACACTAAGTTAAATCTCTGATGGCGTTGGCACTATCGAATCGATCAGTATCGAATGCCGTGTTTATATTGCGACGGTATCTCTCAGGTGTCTATTCTGGTCTACAGAAAGTTGGCAGAATTGGGAAGCCCTTGATTAGAATAGCCGAGGCCCACCTGGCACGTGAACACTGGATAATCCGGAAACACTTCTTTTGACATCGGAGAAGGAATGGGACAAATGAGATATACATGAATATTTTTTTAAAGAAAATAAATAATCGTTTTATTCCACCGTGGTGGCAAAATATATAATATACAAAGTCGTTTAAATAGAGTGTATAATTATGTACAAGTTGTCCCCGAAACCCCCCCTAGTATCTTTGGTGTAGTCTGTCATGCTCAATAGATGCCGCTTTATTGTTTGCCATTCAGGACGACTTTCGGTATGAGATCCATGTGTGAGCGACCCTGGAACGCGGAAGCCGACGTCGACGAGGGTGCTGGCTTTGGAGGGCCTTGGAACATGCAAGTCTTGGCTGTTTTCAATAGCCGACCATTGTTCGCGGTCCTCCAGTAAACAGTACGGACAGCCTGCCTCCCGGCCACGTAGCTCACGGCACCACCGATCAGCATCTGTACAGAAAGGAGAGTTCTCATGAGTTTCAAGTCGACGTACATCAAGTCTTGCTGGCATGAAAGAGGGAGGAGAGACTTTGCTTCTCGAACATGGAAGAGAAGAGCAATTCACGTCTGAGGGAGAAGGGTTCGTGCTCGAGCGGAATGTCTGGCTTATGGTGGACCTATTCTACTGGACAGCTAAAGAACGAGAAAATAGATTCGTTCCAACTATGAGTTCTATACAGGCTAGCGACTTTCACGTTTCCAGGTAGCAGAACTACGAAAGTGAGATCGGGACAGCCACGTCCAGGAAGTCGAGGGTAAGTAATGCAAGCTAGAAGTCCGAGTCGCAGAATCTCCGCCTGAGAATCGGAGTTCGTAAGTTACGGGTTACTGTAGTTGACGGTCTTCGAGGAAAGCAAGAAAGGGTGTATTTCAAAGTTCTAGCGCGGCTGAAGGGCATGAGGATAGCAGATGAGGGTGCGTAATAAAAGTTTGCGTTGCTTACCTTTGCGTTTGTAAAGCGGCGTATACTGCAGGTACAGACTAGATCGTTGGAATATAACTTGGACAGTTATATTTCGTGGCTTGGTGGAACGAGCAGTGTCGCGTAAGGTACTTGACTTTGCTACTTCATTCGCGATCGTACGAGGAGTGAACCAGGACTGATGCAGACTCGCCGCCGTTCGGATAATTTATACGGAGCCAAGAGCGACGTCACGCGACGCTCTGATAAGAACCACTACGCGTCATTCACTATGATCCACCAGCGGCGTTCTCGAGTAGCGTGCCACCCTGGTGGTGGGAGAGAAGCGGGGCTTTTCGAAAAAAAGTGCCGTGGAAGCGGCGAGATTAAGATAACAAACGGCGGCGTGTGCGTGTTCGTGTGCCAGGCTCCCACCTCTACCTCGCTCGCGTAGATGCATCCTTATCAAAAGCACTGTGTCTTTGAGTCCGATAAACAAGCGGTGGCGCAATGTGTTCTACCCACAGAGACAATACCGACAACCAAAACACTCGTCAGGCTTCCTGTGCGAGCCGGATCAATCCGCCCTGCATTCGGTGAACCGAGCAGTGGAAGAAGCAGCTCCCCTTTGGGAATGCGAACACGTGATAGACAATTCGACAGTAGGCGGAGGACGAACATAAAAATTAGCACACTGCCGCTATTGAACTTTGTCTTTGACGACAATCCCTGTTGATTTCTGTGCTCTATTGTTTCCCCACGTCATTGCAGTACCAGTTACAGTACACATGCATATGTGCGCGGTCTCTCAGCCGAGCCCGCGAGAGATAAGTGCATTCGTAATCTCGTCTGCAGTCGTGTCTGCACGGGTACGGCACGAGTCACTTCCGTGGTGTACACGCGACGCCGTCCACCCACCACCACCATTCGCTGCTCTATTTGCCTATTCTGTAATTACATTAGGGATTGCATGAGCGCCGATTGAAATATCCTGTTGTAAAGAAAGGCTGTTTAAGCGAAGCGGTCAAGCGTATATCTCGGCCTGTAGATCCCCAGCCAAGTAGGAGCGGCGCGTGTGGCAATAAATTTGATATGTGCGTCGTTCGATTAAAATTCGTGGCGATACGCGGCGGGAAAAGGCTACTTAATGCGAGTGATAAGCGGTGGGACGGCGGCAATACAATGGACCCTAATTGATTCAGATTAGCACACTCTTGGAGCCCTCGACTCGAGTTAATCACGCCGTATTGCGAGCGGAGTCACATGATCGGGATATACGGTCGGCCCAGTATCGGCTTGACCGATCCTTATCTATTAATTACCGCTGTAATGCGCTACTCCTTTCCCTTCCGAGAAACCGTACGTTCCCTGGCTTATCCCGTTCGTCACGCGCCTCGCTCGCACTTGAAATTGACGGACACCGGGGAGCTTTTGCAAGCGCGCAGCGCGGGGATCAGGGGGGCAGAGAGAGCGGAGCCTCTCCAAGCTCTCGAGTGCGTGTTACACCTCGGCAGACGAGTGCCCGGCTGTAATGGAGAATGATTTATCGCATCATCTGCAGACCACCTATCGCACTTTAGATCGCGACACCTAAACAGGTAGTATCGTTGGCTGAGATTATACTTGTCGACCTGTTGGCCGGCCGAGAATTGCGCACAAACGTGAAACCTAGTAATGTCTAATCATTCTGCGAATGTTTTAATACTGTGTTATAATATGCAAGCATGTGTGCATGATGAAAATGCAGTATTACAGCGATAGGAGCGTTGGTACATATCTAAGATCGAAAAGAAACCGGGTGCATCGTATCGCAGTTATCTGCTGCAGGCGGGCGGAGGCGGCGAGCGGGGGTGTACGTGTATCTCACGTGAAAGAAAATGTTCCACTTGCGGAAAGTTTCCTCGGAAAAATCGGCCTGCGCATCTATGCCTTTTGAGGAAGGTGCTGGAATAAACAAATGGTCCAAGTGGAGTATACATTTCGATGGCGCACGTAACATCGGAGAGTCCGATGATCATAGTCGCACGCTTGGTGCGTCAATCGACTCACTCAACTATCGAGCGGATTTTTCTCGCTTTGATACTCGAGAGCACCATTGATCTATCACATTTGACTCATCTGACGTAATCGTCGCGCTGAAAATCAGGAAAAATGCCTCTTCAACTCTTCACACTCGCAGTTCTACGTGACGCAGTTACTGCAGGCTGCAGGGTGCTTGGAATTCACGTGAAGCTTTCGTGAAATCGCGCATGACGCCGAGGGAGCGACGTGATCGCGATATAGGCGATTACAAATCCCGATATCTAGTGCCCGCGGAGACGCAGGCTCGTATCTCTGCTGGGTGCAAGATCGAGAACCCGATAATTAACGACTGCGTTCTAAAAATAGATTGTCCGGAATCGCCGACCGCTAAAGTCTCCGAGGGCCAAACTCGCCCCATGTGACACCACAGACGCGTGCAACCGAGGACCGGAAAATTTTCGGTCATGATTTCGATAAACAAGTCAGGCTTGATGGGGACCTCATCACCACATCGATATAAAAAGACTTTAAGCAGATAACATGCAAAGATTCGGTGGTTTGACCCCATCGCAAAATTATTCCGATAAATTCCATGCAATTGGCCAAAGTATGCGTGGCAGAATTTCCAGTCTTTCATGAGCACCGCTCACTCCCACCACGTCGTATAAGACTACGAATCTTTGGAAGTATTCCGATGTGATACCGCCAACCACCAAATTCGACAAAATTATTGCGTACGTTGGGAGTAACACTGTCCCCACGTGGGAGTCATTAAGAAGTCATTACCGTGACGGACAATGCGGGGACCCCGCTATCAATGATAACGCTGGTACGCCCGCGTTCCAAGCGAAGAAATTTCGGTAGTGAAGCGTGCGTCTTGTTCCGGGCAACACTGTACGACGATACGATCCTAACGATAAACTCTCCGCCAGTCCTATCTGAGCACACATATCTTCGCTGGGGGCATGGTCCTCTCTGGTTATCGAAATGATAAATCCATTATCGGCAGAGCTGCCGGGAGCGCGCTATCGCCAATTTAGAAAGACGGACTACCCGAGTCTCAGAACGAGACAAAGTTCAAGACGCGTCGAAATGCGCGCCAGATACTACTACCGGAAACCATACGAAGATTGAATGCTGATTTAGATGTCTAGTATGTCTAGGAAAAAAAGTCTGGCGCAGTGAGGGGGACACACGTGAAGCAGATAAGTTCCTGTGGAATTGAAGTAGCCGCGGGTACTTCAAACACCTCAAGCAGCAGCTCTTTTGGAATTACCATTTTTCAGATACTCCGTTCATTGATAATAATAATAAAAAATATTCCACTTTATCTCGATGTTCACAGAGCCGACAAATAATCGCAATAGTCGCTTTATCATTTACAGGAGGAGAATTTTATCATGTTCTGTCTCCAAACGGACAGGTAGTAAAAGTATAGCGCGCAAGCAGCCGCACGAGGGCCCCGTGATAAATGATCACCTGATCAGCGGAGTGAGCGCGCGTGGCCAGCCAGGGATGTGATTAGCAGTGTTCGATTAGAAAGCACTAATCGTTATCGGTGCCCCGGCACACGCTCCCTACCAAAGTACGTGCGCCCAGTAGCCGAGGGAAACAACAAATGTAGCCGCGTGGTGCCCGGGGAACTCGGGACACCGGTGCCAGAGAGTCTGCTGTCGCTGCATCGGCCAACTCTTATCGTCGGCTGTGCTCAGTCTTTATCAAGAGATCGGGGAAAACCCCCTTCTTCTCTCGAGTTCTTCCCACTACAGTTTCTCCCTTATCATTACACAC
The DNA here is from genome assembly GCA_963675795.1 of Crossocerus cetratus. Lineage (NCBI taxonomy): Eukaryota > Metazoa > Arthropoda > Insecta > Hymenoptera > Crabronidae > Crossocerus > Crossocerus cetratus. Next base: position 12,208,138 of record OY776666.1, on the reverse strand, counting down.
GCGCCTCGCTTCTAAGCAGCGAAACCTACTGCGACATCATTTTTGTTCAAGATTCTGCCACCGTTTTATGAGGACGCGCGTCGTACGGAAGGTGGAGACTCAACTTGATGGCGGAAAAGTGTCTTTCATTTTATGTACAACTTTCCATGTGAGACAAAAACTGAGGTTCTTGGAACATGAGTAATCAGACTTCGACTTCTCTATAATCCTCAATGAGCGCAGTCATGTTGTCACGGGCATCCTGGAACACAGATTCCTCCATGCCCTCGCCGATGTAATGGTGTAGGAAAGCTTTTTTTTGGTACATAAGATCGAATTTACGACCAATCCTCGCCCAGGCGTGTCGAATGGCGGTGTTGTTGCTCAGCATCAATACCGTCTTGTTTGTCCTGGCTAAGTCGCCCCCTGGTACAGTCGTAGGCGGCTGATAGTTAATTCCGACCTACAGTTTAAACGGTCGTTTAGTTCACTGATACATTCTGGCATCGGGTAAATGTAAGTCGTAGATTGTCCAATATCAGGCGTGTTGTGGAAGGTCTATTTTTCTCGAGCATGTATTACCTTGAAGCCAGTGGGGCTCCACTCGACGAAGCGAATGGATTTCTTTCCCTTCAGCGTTGCAATCGTTCGATTTACATCATTCGGGTTTACATCGCCGCGGTATAACAAGCAGCAGCTCATGTACGCACCTGTACGTGGATCACACTTCACCATCTGTAATCGAATACATGAACGTAATACAAAACTTCCCTCCCATTGGCAAATGTAGGCGCTTTGGTCTCTTTAGATCACATCACCTGGTTATACGGTTCAAAGCACTCGTAAGTGATCTCCTGCGTGGTGACATTCGAGTTCATCGCCCGCTGGGGTGTCATTATCGGGGCGTAGGTAACAAGTGGGAAATGTATTCTCGGGTACGGCACTAAATTCGTTTGCAGATCTTCCAGAGTCAAATTTATGGATCCCTGGAATCTCATGGAGGCGGTGATGCTGGACACCGCTTGCGCTTCCAATCGATTCAGATTGGTGTATGTCGGGTTCTCAACTCCCAAGTCCCTGTGGAGAAATCATCCTTCGTTCCAGTATGTTTTATGAGCACACAACCGCTTAGGCCCAATACATCGAGCTTTAAAAATTGAAGGGGTGTTCCCTTTTTTTGAATTCATGCCTGTCGCATATATCGTAGAGCGCCTCGTTGTCGACGACAAAGCAACAGTCCTCGTAATCCAGAGTGCCGTGGGTAGTGAAAACAGTATTGTAAGGCTCGACAATCGCCGTCGAGATATTTGGGGCAGGGTAAATCCCGAAGTCGAGCTTGGTCTTCTTACCATAGTCCACGAGATTCTCAAGCATCAGTGTCGTGAAACCACTGCCGGTGCCACCTCCGAAGGACCTGCAAAGTATTCAACTTAATTGCCAAAGTCATTAAAGGGGTAATTAAGTTTTGATTCGTGAAGAGTCTAAGGGACATGAAAATCTGAAACCTGAAGAATATGAAGCCAAGCGGCCTGTCACATGCCTCACACGTCTTACGAATGCGATCTAAAACCAGGGGTATTGCTTCCTCTCCGATGGAGTAATATCCTCTGGCAAAATTGTTCGCAGCGTCCTCCTTGCAGGATATCAAGGATGCCGTGTTGAATAAATACCTGTATGCTCCAGTCCTAATCTCATCGACCACAGTAGGCTCCAGGTCCACTATTATTGTACGTGGCGTAAGACTTCCCCTCTAAAAATAATCGCATTTCTCATTCTGGTTTTATTAATTAAGTAATCAAATATGTGCCGGATACGATAGCGGAGTTCGTAGAAATTGTATTTTGTTTGAAAAGCGCAGCGGCGGAAATAAGTCTGATAAATTCCTCCGAGAATGCATTAGGATTCAGTAACAGTCGAGCTTTATCGAAATGGCTATTTCGAGACGAGAACGTGCGAAAAGAGACAGAGGATTACTCCAAGTTGGCTCACTTGAGTTCGTGCGAAGAACGCCTGATAGGAATCATCACACGGCCGATAACCACGGCAAATAAAGCCATCGGGTGTTATACCGTGTTCAAGGCAAAATAATTCCCAACAGGCACTGGCTAGTTGGGTCCCAGCTTGCCCTACGAAGATGGTAATCACTTCTCCACCCTTATCCATAGTTTACCCATAAATTTCACAAAAATTTAACATTAATTTTTTTACACAAATTTCACAACATTCCTAACGCGATTGCAAATCCATTTTGCGCGAGCCAATTATTCCGACGCGCGTTGTGTGACATGGTCAGCTGCATCGTGAACTTGCGGATAGCCACTACATCTGGCGCACACAATACACCCGTGTTACTTTGTTCGTGTGCTAATTATAAGCACTGTAGAAAAATAAGTATGATTCAAAATATCATTAAATCGCATCCCGCTTTTTCTCCTTCTTCATTGAAGACCCATCCTGCGATAGGATACATGCACGAAGGCTGCACAACTGTCGATGAACTAGTCGAGTGGGAACAAATCAGAAATGTATTGTCTTCTCTAGTTTGCGGAATGAGTATTTATTATTCGCATAATAGTTACACATCATATTACAATTTTACTATAAAAATAGAGTAATATTTTGTGGTTAACTTACATTTCTGTCACACAACTTTTAGTACAAAACACGCCTTAGCGTTATAGAAATGAAGCACTGCTTCATATACGCATGTGCTTTCAATGACAAAAAGAATAAGCTGCAAAGTAAGATACACGCCAACTAGAAAATACAGACTGTATATATACATACAATTCATGTCGTATTTGTGCCTTTATTATTGACGCATGACTGCAACAGTACTGTTATCAAAGTGTAGATCCGCTCTAGACGGATACACCATTTTCATGTTCCCCTCCAAATCAACTATTTTCACTTGTTCCACAATTAATTTGTGATGTTCAGACATTTCTTCTTCTGGTCTTGTACAACCAAGCCCCTGAGTAACTATTTCCTTCAGAAATTGATCCAAAACGTGCCTGTTTCAGTTAAATAACAAAATTAGAGTTTTCCAGTTTTGTAATGAACGATTTTAAATGTTTCATTTGAAAGTGCCTGGAGTGCAGAACTGAAATTTATTATACCTGCAAACCTGATATGATATTGTACTGGTCACTTCTATTAACATTGCTTCAGTGGACGCAGACATTTTTGTAATATCACTGTTGGTTATAGGTGGAAATGATATAACTTGCTCGGCTGCATTCAACAAACATGGGAACAGTGGTTTCCCCTCCAATAAATATAAATACTTGTGTATACCACTATACACATTCCTTTTTTTTTCTTTTCTCAAGTTATCAGCTTCATTTTGCAAATGCTGAAATAGTTCAGCACCTGTGTAAGTTTTGTTTCTCATTAATGGTTGAATCTTTAATTCATTGGGTGGCATTGCTGTGTATGTCACATCACCTAAGAACAAAATCTCGTATAAATGAGGTTTCTTATTAGACTAGTGCTACAAATACTTTCTGGTACATTTTTTATTTACCAGGTGCAACCAGTTTCAAGTCATGAGTGGCAATTGTGGCAGTATTTCGTTTTTGACATACTTCATCATGTAATTTGGTTTGAAGCTGAATGAATTTTCTAAAAGATTCTTCGGTGAATGTCAAATTCTTGACAATGCACGCACCAATATATGGTCTGACAGTCAACACATGTTTAGTCACTTTTATAACCGGCGTTTCGTCAGATAGTTTTAATACTTCCAATTTGTGCGCCAAATTATCGGTGTCGTCAACATTCTCACATTCTGATGACTTGTGTCCTTTTTTTCCTTTTTTGGACTTTGAACTAATATTACCAGCAGGATTAGCTTTAGCACAATGTTGTCTTATGTATTCCAGAACTTGTTTGGAACGACATTGGTCGACTAGTTTCAACAGCCTCTTGTCAGCTAAGCTATTACCTTTCAGATACAATTCTTTCAATTTGTTGCAATCTGCCACTTCACCATGGATAACTGTAACAGAATATATTTACGTATCAAGGTATGTTCTTGTCTTAATAGTTTGATAAATATATTTGTATATATATATGTATATATATAACCTGATATAGAATTGTCAGCTAAATTCAGTATTTTTAAAGATGACAATCGTGTTATATTGGTGGGAATCTCTTTTATACGGTTCCCATTAAGGTGAATTTCGGAGAGATGTGCGAGTTCGGAATAGCATACATCAGGGAATAATTCAAACTGATTGTTTGAGAGATCCAAAACACTCAGTTTAGTATTTGCAGCTTGTGATGGGAACGATGTCAAAAGATTCGTTCCGAAGTTTACTGTTGTTAAATTCGGCAAGTTACTGATTTCGACCGGCAACGAAGTCAATTTATTTCGTGAACAATCGAGGCCTTTCAGCTTCTCCAATTTTGCAATTGTTTGCGGAAGCTTGACAATTTTGTTCGAGTGTAAGACCAAATTGGTCAGATTTATTAATTTCCCTATATCTTCGGGAATTTCTTGCAAGGATGTATGAGTTATATTGAGATAGTTTAAGTGCACGAGGTTAAATAACGACTTATCCAAACCATCATTTTCAATTAATTCCTTGATGGCAGAACCTGACAGCACTAATTCGTGCTTATTTTCAGTAGCTGCCTGCCTGATGACAAGCCATGAGTCTTCAAATGTCATTTTTACAAATTTGTAGCACAAATATCTTCCACTCGATACTCTAACGCCTGTCGAAATAAGACTAGGGTTATGGTAGCTACAAGCCGGTAACCGCAGTGACAACATGGTTTTAATTTTTAAATCTCTGCGACATCTACAATTTGAACATTTATCTGTATTTCAAGTAAAATAACTTAATGCATATAAAATGAATACTATACCTTTGGTGGATTTCTTTTTTCTAATTTCTAAACGTTTGAGTGTTTCCAGTATATTCAATATTATATATAATAATAAAGCTCGTTTGAAATTAAATATTAAAAAAAACTCATATCTCATCTCTGCAATAAAGAAGAGCATCCATGTTGTATAAAATTTGCCACACCGGATGAGTGTGATGAAAATTAATTTAAAATATTCCGGTCATTCATGATATGGTAGAGGCGCTGCTTTACCAACCCAAGTGGTCGAAATATGAGTTGTCGCCTTCAAATCCTGCTCGCTTATATGTAGTATATATGTAGTATATACTACGAATACGAATACGTAGCGATGACTACTGACCTTTCGGCTTTCGATTGGTACCTTTCCCATTCTAAAATAATGTCGTATGAGCAAGCAGGATTTGAAGGCGTGAAGTATTATTTTCGCCGGGATTCGCCTTGGTCGTTGGACTGACCAGACGTGTCTGTACTATCTCTAACGTTTAACCAGTATAATCCTAAATAATCTGAGTTCAATAAACAGTGATTTGGGAAGGAGATGGGATTATAAATAAATGATAGAGCAGAGAAATCTTAAAACTAGAGGTAAATCATAACTGGCCCCCGGTACAGGGGTGCCTCTACTCCTAACCTCCTAAGGCACGTGCCGCGCACATGGCCTTAGGAACATGGATGATGAAGAGGAAGAGAGAAAGTCACGAACCCTAAATTCTAACAACAACAATGCTATTTCTGATGAAATGGAGACTGATCACAATATGGATATTATACAGAAGAGGAAAATAGTTGAACTCGAAGACCAGTCGTTGGAGGAAGAGCACTTTACTCCTAGACCTAATAAGAGGAAATCAAACTCTGAAACTACTGAAACTACTGATGTAATCACACATAAGAAAGAAGATGAACCTACTAATTCTGCCGGCAGTTACGCCTCCACCAATCAAATTAAACTCTACCCTTCTACGCACAGGGGACCTGCTGTTGTTGAAGTACAACTGGCCACAGAAAGCACAGGTACCTCCAAATCTTTCAATCAACTTACAATAGCAAAGCGAATCTTTGAATTCAATAGGAACTTTGAAATGTTCACTCTCTCACATAATAAGGCTGAAGTTACGCTAAAAAATAAAGACTTAGCAAACCAATTAGTACATGAGATGAATAGCACACATAAAGATATCCTTGCTAGAGTCCCAATATACAAAACACAAAGGAAAGGTATCATTAGGAATTACCCGATTCAATTTAACACTGAAGATATACAAAAATTTGCAGACTCACCAACTACAATATTAAACGTACAGAGATTACAAAAATTTACAAGGAGCCTGGAAGGCTTAACAGAATGGGTGCCTTCTCAAACGGTACTGATCACCTTTGAAGGTGAAGTGCTCCCAGATGACATCAAACTCTACAACTCCTACTGTGTTAGGGTGCAACAGTATGTTCCACCCATTAGAACATGCAGAAAATGCTTGTGCTATGGACACACCAATAAAATGTGTAAGAGTACTCGCAGGTGCCTACACTGTCTGCAAGAGGTGATAAGTGATAATCACATATGTAGCCAGAACGGCTCAGCTCCAAGGTGCAGGCACTGCAATGAAGGACACCTCACTTTTAAAAGGGAATGCGTATACTTTCAAGCTAATCAGAAAATCATTGAGTACATGGCTCGATATAACCTAAATCGCAGGAGGGCAATGGACGCCCTTCCAGAGATAGCTGCGATCCTCAATCGCAGCAGAACGACTAACACCACACAAATGGATTCATCCTCCAGGGGCTTTACCGCCTCACAGCAGCACTTCCCACTAATATCAAATAAAAATATTAAGAGGGACTTCCTAATGAAAAGTAATCTGGCAGCTGTGTCTGCCACACACAGCACTCAAAATAGTGCTCAAAGCCAACGCCTCACAAGCTTAGCTACTACTCAAAAGGAGCAACCACTGTACTCCAAAGTAACCTCCAAAGCCTCAAGCAGCGGCGGAGACCTTACTAAGGAAAAGAATGCTGGAAGGCCTAGCCCTACTTCTTCTTCTTCCTCCTCCTTGGAGTCAACAAGACGAACATCACTAGGATCAAGTGGAAATACAAGCAGGATTGCAAATAAAGCCACAATCTCTACAAATTTGAAGACACCAAGCTCAACCGCAACCTCTACTAACAGGCCCAACCTGAAGTCTGCAGATAAGGCACAGACTGCTAAGGCTGGTACAAAAACTGTGAAGAATAAGGTACCAATTACTAAACATAATGTTTTACCTCATGTGGCTAAAAACTACGTTATTTCAAATAGGGAACTAGACATTCCAAAAACTAAGAATGGTATAGCCTTGATAAATGCCCCACTTACCTCACCATCACTACCAAAGATAAAAGCAATAAATAGGAATGATAAAAGGGAAGGCTTAGAGAGTGCCATACCCCAAGATCTTCCACTTAATGATTCATTCGAATCACCGTTGAATTCACCAGTAGAAGAAAATAGATCTGCACAATTATTCTCTCACGACTTTGTAAATATATTAGCCGCAGAGGAAACTTATCCCTCTCCGGACACAGGTTAGAACCAGTTAAATAGTATTAGATAAAATCTTATATAGTTTGTAGAATATAGCTTTTAGAACAACAACACACCCTATATACAATATGCTTAACATCATACTATGGAATTGTAGAAGCCTTAAAGACAAGAAAGCTGAACTTTCTAGAAAACTAGATAATATCGACATAATCTGTTGTACTGAAACGTGGTTAAAAAAAGACATAACCATGTCTATGCCAGGTTATAACATTTACAGAAAGGACAGACTAACTAGAAGAGGGGGAGGCCTTGCCTTCCTCCTGTCCAGAAAACTAATTTTCAAAGAAATCAATCTTGACAACGTAGTCACAGACAAACTAGAAATCCTAGCTATTAGATTAGATATGCATATAGCTCCTTTGCATCTAGTAGGAATCTATAAGCCTCCTGACACTAAAATCTCTCAAAGGGTATGGAATAATATTTTTTCTAGACTACTGACTTTGCAGAACGTAATAATCATGGGGGACTTTAACGCCCATCATCCCTCCTGGAACTGTGGAAGCATGAACAAAGAGGGTGAAAATTTATATGAAAGTGCTTGGGATAATAATCTCATCTGTTGCAACCCGGATACTAGCTCCCATTTTAATGCCTGTTCGGGAGATACTCAGAACCTAGACCTAATATTCGCCACGTCACCTACATTTGATAAGATATCCTGCACACAATGTGGTGATTCATTAGGATCTGACCACTTCCCAGTTGCAATAACCTACTGCGACTCCCCCACCATCAAGGCAAGTCATTCTTTTAAAATAAGCTCCAAAAGAACAAACTGGAGATTGTACTCGGAACTCGCGGATGCTTATGATTTCTCCTTCTTATACAACTCACAAACATCAATAGTGGACAGATACGAACGATACGTGGGTATACTGAGAGAATTTGTAATCCAATCCACCCCTCCTAAACAATTACCCTCTACTCACAATCCCCAACGCAAGTCAATTCCCGGCTGGGATGAGGAATGTCTCAATCAAATTAAAGCCAGAAAAACCGCCCTTCACAACTTTTTACGTCGTCCAAATTCAAACAGTCTGATCGCATACAAAAAACAGGTCGCAATCACTCGCAAGTTACTCAAATCCAAAACTATTCAGAACTTTAGAAATTTTGTAGACACCCTTAACTTCAGGACCTCTGCGTCTTATGTCTGGAATAAAATTAGAATGCTGAACAACAAATGGGTCAAAAACTGTAACCACAGCATACCAGAATCAGCCTATAATTATGAACATAATCTTCTCAAGGCTATAAACAAGTTATGTCCTTCCGTAGCTCCCGAGAGCCCCATCATCAGTTGTGAAGTAATGCAAAACGAATTTTTAGACTCCAAATTTGATATTCAAGAGCTCAACCACGCCATAAGCAATACTAAACTAACTTCTTCACCTGGCATGGACAATCTGGAATATAAAATGATCTATCACCTTACAGACCTGTGCAGGGCTCACTTACTATTTCTATACAATGAATTTTTTCATCAAAGCATCTTTCCACACACGTGGAATAAGGCGGCCGTGTTATTCATCCCCAAAGCTAGTAGCGATGGTCTACGTCCTATCACTATATCTTCGCACTTTTGCAAACTATTCGAGAAAATGATCAACTATAGACTGTACTGGTGGTGCGAGCGGTTTAACATTCTTCCTAGCTCACAGTCAGGCTTTAGAAAAGGACGGTCCTGCTCCAATAACATCTGTAACTTAGTTTCACACACTCGATCCTCTCTCATGCAAAATCAGTTTACTGGCGCAATCTTTCTCGACATATCCGGGGCCTTCGACACAGTAAATATACATCTCCTAGTCCAAAAACTAGCCCAGATAGGTGTTCCAAGCAAGACGTTGTCTTTCATCTTCTCCTGGGCATACTCTAGAGAACTTTACTTTGTCCAAAATCAAACCACACTGACCGTCACTAGGGGCGTTCCCCAAGGAGGTGTGTTAAGTCCACTTCTGTACAATATCTATGTTTCAACCACTTTCAATTCCCTTCACCCACGTATCTCCACCCTACAATTTGCAGACGATGTAGCTTTACTTACCTCGGGAGCTAGCACTCAGCTGGTTTGTAACCTACTGGAGAAGGCAGTTAACAAAGTCAATATAAGTCTACGAGAAGTTGGACTATCCTTGTCACCGAACAAAACTAAGTTTATAATGTTCAATAATCGCAATCAACTTCCCGGCTCTTGCTACATCAAAATAGAGGATACCAAGCTACTCAATCAGGAAACAGTATCCTTTCTAGGAATAATACTAGACTACAAACTCAACTTCGATGACCACTATCTTTCAATACTTAATAAATGCCTCAAAGCAATGAATCTTATCAATTATCTCTCTGGCACATGGTGGGGTGGCGATCCAGTTACCCTACGTATGTTGTACGTCTCTTACATAAGGGCCAAAATAGATTACTGCCTGTACATTACCTATCCCATAAATTGCAAAACCATAAGAAAACTAGAATCCTTTAACGCCTCGGCTGCTAAACAAATTCTCGGTCTTAGCAAAAGCACCCCCAACAATCTCGCTCTTGCGGAGTCCAATCTTCCTACCCTAAAGAACCGCGCCATCTATTTGGGCGTAAGCGAAATCCTTAAAAACCTCTCCAGTCATCGGCATCCGTCCACGGCGCTCCTACAAAGATACATCCAGGTGTGCGACAACAACAGAAAGAGACTATTCATCAGGCTCAGAGATCACCCTCTTTATTTGTCATTCCACAGTGTCCAGGTAGCCAAAGACCATATTGACAGATCGGAGAATTTTCACTTTCTTGACATGAACTTCCAAGATCAATTCTTCAAAGTAAACATGGACAAGCTTCCTGTAGAACTGTCAGCCCAAACAGGCAGAACCACCCAAGATACATTCCAAGAATACACTCAAAAACACTATAGCAACCACATCATCATTTATTCTGATGCTTCGGTTGTCACTCATCGTAGCTCAGCTGGCATAGGAGTGTATTGCTCCGACCCTCCTATTGAAATCGGACATTCTTTGCACCAACATACGTCTGTATTAACTGCGGAGCTATATGCAATCTTCCTCAGTCTCAATATAGTAGAAGAATATCGGAGCAGGTTTGATCAGAGCATGTTTCTTATTTGTACAGATTCTGAAGCGGCCCTTACATCTCTTAACAATATACATTATTCCATTAAAACTAATTCATTAGTGATACGAATAATAGGCAAAATGGCTAAGCTATGTAATCCTAATTCTTTTAACTTAGACATTACTCTTCTCAAAGTACCCGCGCACCAAGGAATACTTGGAAATGAAAGGGCCGATTCAATCTCGAAAGCATACACGATAAGACAAAATGTAAATAGTTTCAAAATTCCGTTCACGGACATTCTTGACAAGGAAAAGGATGTCATTCATAATAAGAACATAGAATACTTAAAACTTATAGGTCTTAATAAGGGTAGAACATACTTCGGTAAATACTTTGACCCATCAAAAGTGCCTTGGTATTATAAACTAAAAGCTAAAAGAAGTACAATCTCCCAAATCTGTAGGTTGAGATCCAACCACTATAGTCTTAAGGAATCCTTGTACAGACGTCATATTATCGCGTCTGATGAATGCGATTGTAATGAGGGGGTGCAAGACCTTTCTCATGTATTACTCTCATGCTCGCTGACTAGCAAAGGAAGGATTTATCTATTAGAGAAGGCAAGACAACTTGATGTGAACCTCAGCGAGGACATTAATAACCTCCTAAAAGAACCTGTCCAAAACATAGAAATCCTCTCTAACATACTGAAGTTTCTTAACGAAAATGGGCTCTATTTATGAAAAGAATCTCACATGTATACCTAACCCGTAGCAGAACGAAACGTTTGTCTGCACTGCCCTGCACTGCACTGCACTGCACTACATACATCTATCTACACCAAAGATATGCTACCTCTGTGATATTATATATTTCTAATACAGCGAACTCATAAGATTATTTTGAGTACACGTAGGTAGACCTAGACATGTGATACAAAAAGTTCCTATATTACTCCATAAGTTACAAATAAGCTCTGTGTAAATATTTTGTAAATCTTTTGTAATCACTTAATCGTCTATGGACCAACAGCCATGACGTTAAATAATAAAAAAAAAAAAAAAAAAAAAAAAAAAAAAAAAATTATTTTCGCCGCACTGGGGCCATATGTTGATATGTAGAGCGTTATCACTGAGTACTTTAGATCGGCCAGTGCGAACGAGGTGGCGCCTAAGTGAAAGGGCTATTCTGCCAAAATACAGACCAGGTCCGTATTCGTCTGTAGCCAAACCATGACCCAATGAAGGGAGTCGAAACAAATCAACCCAGTAGCCTGGATCGATCGATAAACTTTGAGTGTATATTTCTATCTCGTCCTTCCGACACCATTCAAATTTGTAGGTAACACGGCGAGGGGCCGCTCTTGAAGAGTCTCCTGACTACCCTTGTCAGCTCCAATTAAACAATTCTCTCACGGTTGTCATACAGAAAGGATATCAGGTGCACTTGGAGCTTTCGGAAGTGCCGACCTATATGCAAATTAAGTATACCCACTAGCGCAACTAGTAATTAATGCAAATTAGGCACGCAAGAGTGATTTTACGAATTTTGGAATAGGATTATCGCTACGCGGCTCGCAGAGGGCTGCGCTGAGTAGAACTTATCGTCGAACAATATACAAATAACATCTGAAACATACTTAGATATACTTTAAGCGCCTTCTAAACAGTTTCACCGATACACACATATAACCATGCAAAGTGATTAAGAAGGACGCAGCTACATATATGATGCATGAATAATACACGCCTTTCTCTGCATTTTCTTTGTTTAATGGGAAAATGTTAATGAAGCGGAGTGGCACGTGTGAGCCTGGGTGAGAGACCGCTGAATGGGAGACTTTCAAATCTATACTTTAATTCATATTTCTTTTTGCTCCCTTCTCCATCCGATTCACAATGAGAGGATTTCGCAGCTGTGTTTCGGGAGGAAGCAAAGCTGTATATTTATAAATAGGTGTGCTCAGATCTTTCACGATCTGTCTTAAATCTTCGTGGATGCTTTTAGAAGCGTTTATTGATGCGTAGGCAAATCTCTCACGGCATGTGGTCGCCGGACTTCCCTCGAATGACAAAACACGTACGCACTAGGTATTTGAGGAAGAAGGTATATACTACTGGCTGTCTTCCTGTAGGGACATTCAACGATGGCCTTCGCTAAAGCAAAAAGAAGGAGCATTTTTACGCGATGTGAGCACATATATGCGTCAAATCTCTGAGATTGATGTGTCGCCAACTCGATGCGATATGTGAGTCTTCCACACGAACACCGAAAGCAACCCAACTTCCCGCTGGGACTCGTGGGCGGCGCGGCGGCCTGGGACATAAAGATATCTGTGGGTAATTTTCGCGGCAATATCGCTGTAAATCATAACAGACGGATCAAGATTGGAAGGAAGATATCTTGGCGACCTTCATAGTTCAAAGCCGTGGTCGCGAAGGATATTGCAAGGCTCTTCGGAATAATCGAGTATCGATGACAGATATTTACCCAGCTACGATTTGCATGTGAATGAAGTGCGCAGGAGGATGGTAATCTCGGCTTCTGTCGTGCTATTATTACGGTATACAGATAGAACTGCGTGCAAACAGCACCGTTTCGATGAAGATGCCACCAATGTCAGCCACCTTTCAGGGCACCTTTGTTCCAGATTTTCGGACGCATCATTTTTCGTTCAGTCCTTTTCGGGATTCAAGAACGACTACTTCTCCGATTCGCATTGCCTGACAATCTTTCCTTTCTTACCAGTTACTTATAAACAGTTAACGCGCTTTTTCTCATGCGCTTCCACTCAAGCAAGGTTGCAATGTGTGCACCTTGACCTGTTGGATAAGTTGGCTCTTCGCATGCAACCCTGTATTGAGTCTGACGGAGGCTGTAATAATCCACTGAAATCGGGATATCCCCGATGAGCATCGACGCTCACCCGAGTAAGCGTCGGCCTGGCCATCGAGGTATCAAGCCGGCTAGGAACCTCGACTTCCTGTCACCCAAAGTCCACGGTTATCAGTGGCCGCGTCCCCGATCGCTTCCGCGCGGAAGCACCGTGCGAACCGGCGGTGGCGGCAGCGGCGGCGGGTGGGGTTCTCCTTAGGCGCGTATAAAGAGTGAAAGAACCAGCCGATTTTCGTCAGTACAATCCTCTCGAACCGAAGCGTGGTACTGCCTTTTCCGCACAAGCGCAATCCTAGAAAATCCGAGTAAAATGGCCGGATTCCGATCATCGGTCTTCCTGGTTCTTGGCCTGGCACTTGTTGCGAGTGCCTGGCCGTACCAGCGCCGGGACGTTTTCGACAATGCAGTCGACGGCCCGGAAGGGCTGTTATCCCACTTGGAGCACCATGGGGAAAGATTGTTTATGTTTCCCGATAACGCGACTGGCCTAAAAGTGGCCGAATGGCACGAGGCTAGCGGCGTGAACGTTGAAGAATTGGGCCCGTACGCCGAGGGTGACATCCTCTTTCCAGCTATAATGTCGAGGAATGGCTTGAAAGCGGAATCTGCTCGGTGGCCAAATGGAATTGTGCCGTACATGATAAGTCCCTTCTTCAGTAAGTCTCGCCATGGCTTCTTCCTGATGGATGAACTATGCACTTCAACGACTTGTATAATAACTAATTGCACGACTCATTCTCTTAGACGAGGAGCAGAAGAAGCTGATTCGCGAGGCGATGGACGATTACCGGAAGAACACCTGCATTAAGTTTAAACCATACACCGGAGAGGAGAGTGATTATATTAGGATCACGGCGGGCAATACCGGATGTTGGAGTAGTGTCGGAAGAATCGGTGGTCGCCAGGATGTGAATCTTCAAGTTCCTGGGTGTGTGACTAAGAAGGGCACGGTGATCCACGAGCTGATGCACGCGATCGGCTTCTTACACGAGCAGAGTCGATATGAACGAGACGATTTCGTGTCCATCCTGTGGGAGAACATTATGAGCGGTAAATGATTCACCGACCCCTGACAATATTCGTAACTGTTAAAATCAATTCGCTAAGATCTACGATTTCATATGGTTAGGCCGCGCTAACAATTTCGAGAAAGCCTCGAAATTAACCACTGAGGCATTCGGAGTCAACTACGATTATGGGAGTGTGATGCACTATTCGGCGAACGCCTTTTCTCGGAACGGCCGACCCACCATTGTGCCGAGGGTGAGTAACGTCTGGCGGCAAAATTTCAAGGCTCCCATTGCGGATTTCCCAATCACCATCACTTGCGTAATGATCTAAGAATGCTTGTTCCATCTAACAATGCTAGAGTAAGCTGCACGGCCTTCACATAGGCAGAACTTGAGTTCGACGACCGCTTCCAATTACCGCATTTCTCGTCCTCTTCAACGTATTACTCTCAGCACCTTCTCGCACTCTTCCAAAAATCACTTATCCGCTTGGCAGAAACACTTGGCGCACAGCACTTGCACGTATCTATGTTTGCACCGATGTCCACAGGCACCTCCTGGCTTTCTGCGATTCATTGGCGACTTCTTCTCGCAGGGTAAAGGTAAAGTGACTCTCGGCCAGCGCGAGGGATTCAGCACGCGCGACATTCAGAAGATCCGCAGAATGTACAAGTGCAACAAACGCAAACGAAGCTTCGAGTGGTGATGATGCTGTCTCTCACCGTGTCACTCCAGGCGATACCTCAGGCTTATGATTATGATTATACCGAAGAATGTGGAGAATCTAGTCTTCTTATATTGCGATTCTTAATTACGAGTGTTTACGAGTCAGTATTAATTAACTGTATTCGACATTGTCCGCATGTAATTGTGAACTGTCAATATCTGCGATAAATAAAAGTGTGAATTATATGTCTGTTCTTTGATTGAAAAACCTAGTGCCTTGAGATAGTCGCTAAGCCATGAGGAATAAACACTAGTTTATACAATATTCTTTAGGAACTCTTTATCCCTCTAATAAAATCCCTGCCAATAAATCTGTAAAACGATGCTAAAACTAGAATCTAACAGTTTGTAGCTAGGCTTTAGTGCGATTGTGAGGTCTAGTTCCACGAATAGATGATAAATGTTAGTTCTTCAGGATTTGCATGTGAATGAAGGGTGCGGGGGACATAAGCTTCTATCATACCTTTTTACAGCATCAATGGCGCACCTACGTGTATTCAGTGGGATTGGGTTAACGACCTGTAAGGAGACTCAATACTGCTTGACTACCCGACTAGAGAAGCACATTACACTCCAAATTTAAGTCCTCGATCTATTGCTTCCTGAATAAAGATTCGAGGAGCCGTATAAGTGCTCGGGCCTTTATGAATGTTGAGCAATAGATCTCGCCGAGCCGCACCGTTGCGGTCCGGTGTACAGTTATGCGAGTGAAGAATAATCCACGGTCGAAAAGTTATCGATCGCGGAATGAAAATAGTGGAAGGAAGAACATTGAAAATCATAGATTATCAGTGACTTCGGTAAAGGGGTAACGCGAGGGGAAGCCTTCGCTAGGCGTTCATCGTAAATTCCCGTACGTGCGACTAATGCACGATGAGTCAGATTTTGCAGGCTCAAGGTCGGTAAATCTCCGGTTTTTTTGTCAGGCCAAGTTCATCCTTATCAGTAGGATATAATGTGCCTCGTTGCTCTCTGACAAGAATGACAGTTCAATTGGTGGGTGGGGCATATGTTTTTCTTTATGCGATATAAAGGCAAGTTGGTACCATCGTTTTTTTTCAGTTCCACCTTACCCGCCAGGCATCCAGGATAATTCCGAGGAAACGTTAGATCGTCAGGAAGAAAAATCCGCGGAGTAAAGCGAGGCCATAAAAGTTCGTCACTTGAGCCTGGCAGGATTCAAACGTTGACCACGATGTGCTCGTTTATCGCGTTCGCCATCCTCATTTGTCTAACTGGCACGTCAGCCTGGCCAGCGTGGAGGCGGAGCAGTTCTGACAAGTCGGCTGATGACTTTCAGAAATCAATTTCTCACCTATGGGACCTGGAGGACGCTCTTTACGGACTTCCGGATAACGCTACTGGAGCGAGAGTAGCCGAATGGCGTGAAGACATGCTAGTCAATCCGGAAGAGTTGGGTTCTTACGTGGAGGGAGATATTCTCTTTCCAACCGGCATCGCAAGAAATGGATTAATAGCGACGTCCTCTCGATGGCCCAGAGGTGTAATACCTTACACAATTAGCCCGCAATTCAGTAAGCATTCATTTGTCTTTTCCCCGTTAATAACAAGGCTGCTACAATTCCGCGCAACTTTGCCAATGCTAATTTAACTTTTCTGCATAAGTGAAGTCACTCACTGATTGCACGTGGACAAAGACCTCACCGCATGCGAGAATGCATTTTTCATACCAGAAATTAACAACCTTCGTCAACGCATACTATGATTATCACGTCTTAGAACACACGAGAGCGCCTCTGGCTATTGCAGGACCTTAATATTATTATTCATGAATATATTTACCACCAAGGAACAGAGTTCCAGAACAGTCTACGCATCCCGGTTGACGAACCGTCAGCTGCACGGCGGATTTTCTTGCACGCTCGCTTGCGATAACGCTGCCAAAAGAAAACA
The DNA here is from genome assembly GCA_963675795.1 of Crossocerus cetratus. Taxonomy (NCBI): domain Eukaryota; kingdom Metazoa; phylum Arthropoda; class Insecta; order Hymenoptera; family Crabronidae; genus Crossocerus; species Crossocerus cetratus. Next base: position 12,191,068 of record OY776666.1, on the reverse strand, counting down.
TGTTTCGTAGGAAGAAATAGTATTACATGCACCTTGCCGTCTCTGTTTCTGTAGGTCGCAAGCAGCGCAACGTGATTTACGATGCGATCAACGATTATCATATGCACACTTGTATAAGATTTGTGCCGTATCGCGGCTACGAGCCAGATTACATCAGGATTATCGCGAGCAGCAGCGGCTGCTGGAGCAGCGTAGGGAGGACTGGCGGCCGCCAGGACGTGAATCTTCAAGCGCCCGGATGCGTCGAAAAGAAGGGCACAGTGATACACGAGCTGATGCACGTCGTCGGATTTATGCACGAACAAAGCAGATCCGAGCGCGACGACTTCGTTGTCATACAGTGGCCAAATATACAACGGGGTAAACCACGCAGTTTTTGAATTTTCTTAGTATTAGGGATCGTGTGTCTTATACATTCTGGACCTTTTTCAATCTCGCAGGCTACGACTCCAACTTTTCCAAGGCCAGGAAAGGCTCGACAGATGCCTTCGGGGTTGGGTACGATTACGACAGTGTAATGCACTACTCCGCGTATGCGTTCAGCAGAAATGGACAACCCACCATTCGCATCAGAGTGAGTATCCTGACTGCAATTCTGAAATTTGCAGCAAGCAAAGTCAAGCCCCCGAAGTACATACAAAGAATGTTTTTTTGCCAGAAATCGACCGGTCCGAACGCGCGAGCCAACGCTGAGGATAGGCTGGGCCAAAGGGAAGGTTTCAGTAACGCCGACATTACGAAAATTCGAAGAATGTACAGCTGCAATAATGGACTTGGCTTCTTTCTGCAGAACTTGCTGTCTGGGTGACAATGACTTTATTGATTTCACGTTTACACGAGGAGTTACAATTTACTTATACATATACGTCTAGTCCGCACGAATTAGTTGCTACTTGCTCGAAAGTAGAACTAGCGACTGCTACTTTTTCTAGTTTGAATAACAATTTGTAATTAACCGCCAAGACGGGCACTGAGGTGTGAACCATAACTATAGTTGAGTTGTAGTAATTAATAGTAGTTAGTCGTAGTTAATAGTTATCATCTAAGTTTGATACTAAAATCGTAGGGGGTACGTTCTGATATATCAAAGTACGTTCTGATATACGATACTGTCTCTCAAATAAATAATACTATCAAGTCCGTGGGTTCTGTGCTCAGTGCTCACATTTCCGCTCTACCCTCCTTTTAACTATACTACTGAAGAACGGTTGAGAGCTTCGTGTGGTGAGAGTCCAATATCCGGTGCGATTAATGGTGGAGTCCTTTTAGTCCTTACTTCACCGAACGAAGTGTATTTTTATTTTTCAAAGGCGTTTCAGGTTTCAGATCCTCTCGCACAACTGTCCAATAATAATCTAGTGCTGGGCAATTTTACGGCTATATTCGTGTTTCCCTTGTGCGTAACGGAGCTTGCCCGAGCCAGAAGCACTTGAGTCCCGCTACGAGTCGTCCGTGTTTGCATTGGAAATGTACTTAAGTAACGAGTGCTACGAAAATCGATTCTCGGCGAGGCAAAGTCTGTCCGGCGAGCGGAGGCACTGCGCATTCGATGATGGTTGATTTCTGTCTAAACGAGAGCCGACTGGCACTCAGCCCAGCCAAGTTCGTTTGACGAAATCGGCAGCTCGCTCGCCGATCATGATGGCCGGTGCGTTTGTATTGCCCGATGTTACTTTCGGCATTATGCTAGTGTCAGCCACGCGAACACCGCGGACACCTCGCACTCTCAGTTGATGGTCGACAACGGCGAGTGGGTCATCGGCTGGACCCATTTTGCAGGAACCAGCCTGGTGGTTCTCGGGTGCCGTCTCGTGTTTCGCCGCGCACTCCCAGTAAGCGTCGCAGCCGAATTTCAGATGCTCGCAATTCTTTACCGACGTTCGATCCAGCTGGAAGCCGTACCTGCGTGCGGAGTGAAAGGATAAATACATTTAATTACTTGCCGCTGGCCTCGATGGATAATATATGTATACGTAAGGGGTGATTCGTTTTGCCTTGGAATCACAATTTTACGAATTGATATGGTTTGCGGTTTCATTTAGTACAATCTATTATTTGCGTTGGCTAGTGTATAACGATTGATACCCGACATCGCATGTTCATGCAAAGTTAGTGATTAGAGTATCCCTAATACCAAGGCAAACGCATCACCCTTTACACGGTTTAGGCAAAATCTGGCAGTACCTCTTAAGAGCTTCGGTCTCGGATAATCTGATACTGAATTTAATGGCTTCGACTAACGCAGCGACGTCCTCCGGGTGGTTGAGATACTTTGGGTAGATTAGCGGTTTCGAGAGAGGGTCGCTATTTCGCAGACGAAGGTAACCCCGACTCTTTGGATGTAAAAGCGTCGGGATGATGTAGATAGTACGATTAGCGCCCTTCTTCTCCCCAACCATACCCGTCTCCGCACAGTCGGCCAAGTAACCACCAAAGATTAGCTGAACATCCGGGTGGTCCTCCCTCGGGTTGGCGTATTTTGTGTTTATCATCGCCGTTACCTCCGATATACCTGTCGCGAACATTATTTATGCATTACTTCAGCAGATACACACTATCTTTACTGTTAATGGAAGTTTTACTGTTCTCTTATTGTAAAAAGAAGGTCGAGTTGTCAATTGCTGCATTCGGCCAATTTAAACTTCCCTTTCTCAATCGACATTTGATAATCGGTTTTCGAGAATCTCTCGAAAGCCGATAATATACACGTCAATTATTAATCGCTTACGATCAAGTAGAACTGCCGATGCTGAATGCTTTATATGTGTACGGACCGAATAATTTCTCTCAATAATGATTTATCGCTTGGGAAATCGGGACATGAAATCGTATTACCGGCGAAAAGTTATTGAGCCCTAAATGACATTTATAGCAACGAATAAGTTTAATGGGGAGTCAGTGAACTCTGTTAAGCCACTTCGCTAAAGTGCGGCCAATAAATGGGGTTTCACTCGCCTCCCAATAAAGTGGACTCCACCGAAGACATAAACGTCCCGTTACACCCGTTACAGTCGTTCCCATTAGAGATATGCTCGTGAGCTTTAGTTGACAACGACCAAAAATTCTCACGAGCACATATCTCCCCCAGTTATCTGAACCGGCACATGCGCGTGTACACATTAAGTAAATTAGCCAAAGAGCCATTCATCGCCGTAAGCCCGGGATTAAAGAGTTTTAGGTAAACGGCCGATAGGAATAGATCACTGTGGGAAAGAATGTTTTCGCGCAGATAAGAAATTCTTATTGTCAATAGAATTCCGCTGAAAACTCGATTACTATTTGCCAATGATGAATCGGCATTGCATGCTTCTGCATATGGAATTAATGCTCATAATTAATGACCTGGTAATAAAGAGTCGTTTAATAATTCGGGGCTTTGTGAAAGTCGCGTCCAAACGATTATTCGCAATCTAATGTGTAAACCCAAATAGTCGTGTTTCTAGAAATAACAACGTTACCAGTTACAACGTAGCCTGTCAGACACGTGTCGTTCGCTAGGCAAATAAAAAACAAGGAAAGTAAGACGCTCTGCCTCGGGCTATCTCTCATTAAGAACCCGTTCAGCTTGAGGCAAGTCGAGCAAGTCTGCGCGCTGGATACCTTAAGAAGCACTTTGCCTCACAAATGAACGAGTTTCGTGAAAGGGAGAGCTGTAAGTAAAACATTCCTCCACTGGTTTATGGGTGCACTAGAGCAAGATGTCACAAGTAGAATCGGAGCATCTAATTACTGCGACGAACCGAGTCGTTTTAATCAAAGCAAACATGAGTTGCCGCCGAAGCTTTCTTGAGCTAATTAATTGCCGACGGAAACGTAAAAATGACGCATTCGGAGAGAATACCCTCTGCCACCGAACGCCTTTGGATTGCATGCGACTGATAAGATTAGCCAATGTTTGCCCAGCGTAATTTTTAGTTAAACAAGGAGTCAACTGGTAGAAGAGTAAAGGATGAATACATCCACATTGAGGACGTTGAACGATCTTTTCAACAACAAAGGAGAAAACAATTACGGAGCAGCCTTCTCGGGCGTTCTCTTCTCTAAGCTTCGCATATAAGCAACCGCGTCGACCTCGTCGACCCATGAACTAGTTACTTAGTAATTTGCATCCTTCCGGGCAAGTTCCTATTAATTAAGATAATTTGCTTTGTCAAACTAAATCAATGTGGTAGATTCTTGTCAGATATACTAATAAATGCGGTCCACCGATTTTCATCGGTTTAGTACTCATTTGTACTAAAGTTTTACGGAAGTGTAACTTCCCATCGCGTCGGTGCCATGAGTAATCGATTGATCGGGCAACAGAAATCAGCAGTCTATACAATGACATCCAAAAACTTCTGGTATTTCGCTTGACTTCCACACAAAAGCACGATAAATAGAGCGATCGGAAAAGAGTTACATCATCGGCCGATCGGTGCAAACACGAATGAGATCATTGTGCAATACACTTTCACTGCGGCCAAATGGAGACCCGCGCGCCGCGCTGTGCCGCCCCGTGCGATTGATCCATCGAGATGCAACCTACTCGCTACTACGGAATCGAGCTGCGACCAACCCCGAGTTCTGATAACAGTTCTCCCGATTCTGACTGCGCTTTCTATGCTAGACCGGTCTAGCCATTGTTGGAATTCGGATGAATTGAAAATTGCCCTTCTAAGCTACCAACCTGGTCGCACCACAGCGCACTTTAACTTGAAAAACGTGAACGCCTCACTTGACAATACTTTGCTATGGAGGGATATTGGATCCTTGAACTCTAAAATGTTCTTTTATGAGATCATTGACCTCTGTCGCTTGGCAGAAGGCAGTCTGGCATGAGAAGGTCAACCGGCTGAATTAATTGGCTTGGTGTGTCGCACGCAGCACAGCGCCGCGCGGTAACTTGTAAATCTCATCAGCCCCACGAGTCCAACTGTTCGAAGGAGCGGAAGAATTGTTAGGAAGAAAGTGCAAGGCATTTCTCTCACCTGTGCCAGACATCAAACCATCCCTGAACAGTAGGTATTCCATGGCCGTTGCCCAATTAAGTGGCGTCGTGTCAGTATCATTGATGGTGAAGCTTAAAGTATATGCCACGTGATTGTGAAGATTCTTGCCAACACCCGGAAGATCGTGCACCACCGGAACACCGAGCGCGTTCAATTCTTCTCGTGGCCCGATTCCGCTGTTCAATAGCATCTGCGGCGAGTTTACGGCACCTAATGAAATATTAACAAGGATCTGTGGAGTCAGGTCGCAACACTCTCTCAAGATGGAAAGTACTGATACTGACAACGATTTCTTGACGCAATCCCTGTGATCAATCAGTACAATTCCTAGGATGTCTGCGGATTATATGCTAATAAGCGAATTCGATAAGCTTTTGCTCGTCTATGTAGATGACTCATACTTTTCTATACGCGCGTTGTTTATGAATGAGCTCTTGGAAATTATTTCCAATCGAATGCAAATTTGCAAGATTCTGATTTACCTCCACTGACGACCACTTCCTTCGCCACAGAGACTCGTTGGAATTTGCCATCGTGCATGAACTCGACGCCGACTGCCCTTTTATTGTTGTCGAAGAGAATCCTGGTGGCGGTGGAGTTGAGCATGATGTGGAGATTGGGCCGATTCCGTGCAGGTCGCAGGAAAGCACGGGCGGTCGAGAGTCGGGATCCATTTCTCGAGGTGGTTTGGGCGATTGCGAAGCCGGTGTGGGTTCGACCGTTGAGATCCACCGTGTCGTATCCTGTTCGGCGGCGGGAGATAATTTGTGACGTTAAAAAAGTAGCTGTGAACGGATCTCCTGGATGGCGAGCGGGGAAGAGACGGAAGAGTACGTCGTCGGCGCGGCAGTGTGGTGCAATACTTTTTGCCGGGAGTCTTGAAACGAGGTGGCAGTAATGAGCCGCCACCGCAGATGCATGTATTGATGCATGTCGCACTTACACCAGAGCTCAGAATACGCAGATCCTTAGCGCATGAAGAAATGCTTGGCGTTACAGCTAACATTCTTCGAGATAATGCGAATGAAGCGGTGCTAACAGTGAATGCTCGTGCTTTGTTGCCAGGAAGGGTGAAAGTGAAAAGGTGAAGAACACGTACCGAGTTCTCTGCCAGCATCGAGGAGAGCATGGCTTAAAGGTGGATGATAGGGAAACTGTGTGACCGTCAGCGGCCCACCGACGCCATGGTAACCGTAATCCATACTATGTGCCTGGAGATTATCCTCGCTTCTTATGAAAAATGGAAGGACATCCTGATAAGTCCAGCCCACATTGCCGAGCTTCGCCCAGTCGTCGTAATCCTTGCGCGATCCTCTCATGTATGTCATACCATTCATGACGCTCGTGCCGCCTAGGACCTAACAGATTTTTCGTTCAGGCACCTTATACTCTACAGCGTCGCCCCAATCTCGCTCGAAAGAGCCTAGTCAGTCATATTAAATGATTTACGTAATGACTGCAGGCTTCGCTCCCTTAATAAGGACGCCTTCCAACGAGAAGCACGTCCTCTCATGCGAAGCACTCTGTTGAGTATTCATCGATTGGATAAGAGATTCAAGAGATTACGTACTTTCCCCCTGGGCCAGTAGCATCTCCTGTCTTCTTTGTTCAAGCAGGCGGCATCTTCGCTCTCAGTGGTGTACTGCCAGTCTATGTCAGACCCGATGAAATTGAAGAAGAACGAAGGTATTTGCGTGCCGGTTGGCTCGTCTAGTCCAGCTTCCAGAAGTAAGACGGTAAATCGGGACTCCTCGGATAGTCTGGCCGCCACGGTTGCACCTGCGCTCCCACCTCCTATCACCACAAAGTCATACCTGCGTGCATGCCATTAAGATCGCATGGTAAATTAAGCGTTAAAAGAGCGATCTCGAAATTAGCGCGCGCGCGGCGCGTTGCGCAAGTTTGCCGAAGTATAACTCTTAAATTATCTGCTAGTGAAAATTACATCCGGTGTTGGAACTAGGTCGTCCGTTAGGACGTCAAACGTTAGGTAATCAATTACTGAGTTAAGTTGTTAACACAAGTTGAGCCAAATACAATTGTCCACAGGGATAGATACTTCAGGCGATTAGCCATCGACCTGCCTGCTTACGGCAAGTCGTTGAACAAGTAGTTGTTTCGATAAAAAGCATTAGACTGTTGATTTAACAGTTAACACTCTGCTGTTTTAAACTGGTATAGTTAAGACGAGAAAGTACACAGCACGCCGAGCCGGAAGCAGCAAATGTTCAATTGCATGTTAGATATTACCATATTGTATATGGAACTGCAATATCGATTGGTTAGTAACGAGAGTGACATATTAATGTGTCAGTAGCATATAATTTACGAGGGTACAATCAGCTTCAAGGACATTTATGGTCACAGTATTCTTTATCCGTAATTACTGGTACTGGGCGCCATGAATAAATGGTACATTGCGGTCGAATGTTATATGATGACTCAAGAATGCCTATTGCGGACAGATTCAAGGGATATGTTTAACTAAACTTTGGCAGTGTTACTAAAGAGCTACTGAAGAACCGGTTGTTATTTACTCGTCAATCTGGGCATTTGTTAAACGTACCGTGCTACTGTCACGGCTGTGCTTCTCCATTCTTAACTTGAGACTTGTCGTTCGGTTCGATTAATTACAAAATTCGACCTCGCTATCAAAGTTGGAGAGCGCGGCAGTTGCTAGTAATTAATCCGTGCCCCCGAGTGCTGTTGGTAAAAACTCCTGAGTCATAGTGGTAAGCGGCACGGCACGGGTGCTCGGAACTGTGTTAGAGGAACGAAACAGCGGCCGGTGGTGGTGGTGGAGCATACGGCGAAAGGTAGTTTCCAAGAGTTTGAGGACGATCGTATGAAGTAACAGCAATGGTAAACATGAGTTGAATGCCACGCGCTACTCTCTACATTCACCTTCAGCGTGGATGCAATGCAACGCTATTAAATTAATTTCTATTACTAAAGCAGATCGTTTTCGCTATTAGACGAGACGTCCATTTGGCTTGCTGATTGGCGAATTACGAGCACTGAAAAGTTGTCGAGTGGCCTTTTAACCGAGCAAATCCAGTGACATTTCAATCGGACTGAGAGTGCATTTGATGCCATTTGGTTGACAGTGACAGCCGATTAATGCCAGTGCCCAACTTGCCAGGCATCCCTGCCAACTGTTTCATTCAAATTCAACCACGGTCATTCGAATTCCCAGCAGGAATAGCGCACGCGCCTTTAGTCGTCTCGCTACGATTTTATGAGGCAGCGATAGCCGTTTTCCAGTTTCAGCGTAATTTCAAATGAGATGCGGTCAAAGGACTCATAAGTACCCAAAGCACAGGTAAACCCGTTCTCCCGTCTCAGCGGAACGAGTTTCAAATGACTATACCGTATGCAAACTTTGTGCAATCCACCTTCCTTCCTCTGCAAGTCTACAGACTCGTGTAACTGTAGAATCAGAAGCACAGAGGAGCATTCGATAATTGGTGCTTAATCTGCGCTGTTAACATTTCATTAAGAAAGCAATTTTTGAAAATGTGGATCACATCCGGCTTCTCCTGCATTCGGCTCCTCGCGGTTAAACTTTCTCCAGTGCTGTAATTCACAGCATGTATCAGCTGCCCGAAATTTTAACCACTACCGCAAATCACCTGCGAAACAGCAGTCGCGAGTTTCATAAGCGAAAGGATCTCATCATTTCAGAGTAAACCCACTGCTGGTGGGATAATATCGCTCTCCATTGCATATATGCAAATAATTGCATAATCAAATTCATCCGAGGAATTCAGATTTAAAGGCTTCTAACACGATCGAGTTCACGCGTGGGTAATCAGTGCGATAATAACAGTGTAGCCTCCCCCTGCTCTTTGAAACAATACCAATCCCCGTCGAAATCCTCTCTCATTCACCAGCACAAACGCTGATCACTAGGCCTCGAATTTCCATTGAACTTATTCGCCCTGTCGGGGCGGATAATTTCATGTTACTATTGCGAGGTAGGATTATAGGAATAAACAGGATATGACAATGGGCGGGAAGAACAATAGCGGCATAAGTTTATACATGTGTGTCTGTATGTGCCTGGTCAAGAACAATGTCACGCATAATAGTTGTTAGTACTAACTACCTACAGCAGCTATGAATTCAGCATCCAGTATACTGTGCAATGCATTCGCCTGAACACGAGAAGTTTCCTCTTGTAATATCCGATTTAACTTCTGACTCCAATTACCTGGGTTACCGGGAGCAAAATGTTCAGACCTATTTGCGAGCATTCCTAACAACGCAGGTATCTTTATTCTCATGATTCTTTACTTGATTTACTCCATAACAAGTGAAATGTCAGCTGCGCCTTATGAGTAGGTTTCCGCAATAGAGTTGAATGAGCATTTAACGAGGCAGACGAGCGCATTAAACATCTAGTTAAAAAAGCGCGTGTATGTGGTTTGGCTTACTGATTTCCTCGCTCGATCGACTCATTGAAGTTCCCGGGTACTTTGTGCTCCGACTAAGGACACAAGCAGAATGTCCTTCCCTCTGTGTACATTTTGGGGAAATGAGGCTACGGTCGCACGGTCGATTATTATTTACCGCCGGACGACCAGAGGAAATCGTATCGGAGCGGGGGCGTGGCGTGCTTTGTCATTTCGTCCATACGCCCGTGACCCATATTTGGACTTTAATCTACGATTGGCCTCGCATGAATTACCTGGAGTTGATGGTGTCCCGTGGAAGTGGCCTGTTGCACGGGTCTTCAAGGTCGCACTGGCTACGGAGAAAAACTTCCAGGAGCCCCATGAACAGCATGAACGACGCTCCGCCACATGTCGAGGCCAACGTCGGCCCTGTCGTTGGGCTTAGCGGGCAGTTACAGCTCATCTGTAACGAAACCACAGAAACCTTATTGTAGTACGTTCACTCGAAATCTCTAATTTCACACCTCGGCTGCTGAAATAAAAAGTGAAATACCTTAGTTCCAAGTTATCAAAATACTATGAAACGTGTGAGCTTTCTCAGTGATAGCTTTATTCGATCAGAATTAATGCGACAATGGCAAGATGAAATCAATCTTTTTCGAGCGGAGGTCCATTTCGACTAGGATTTTCGATCGAGGACTCTGTTTCCTTGAGGAAGCGGAAGAGCCTGAGAAAATGGTGTGCGCCCGTACACGCGACCTTACGTTGTTGTCCCAAGTCCCAACGGTAAACGTATTCAGTATTATCGGGCGGATCGGATCGATCGCAAGGAAGAATGCGAAACAGAAGACGAACGAGTAGTATTGATAGTAAAACTGGCGCATCTCGCTCGACGTCTGTTACCGAGGCCCGAGTAGCACTTGGAAGTGCAGTGAGTCGAAGAGCAACGCAAGAATGCTCTCTACCGCGACCGTCGACCTGGCCGCTAGGTTCGTGCCACATTTTTACGGAGGCTCGCTTCCTCTTCCTCGCAGCTCTCATTCTCAGCGATCCGTTTTGCGCCGCCGCCCGTCGCCATGCTGCGCCACTGTGTCACTCACTGATCTACGAAAAGATCTCTCGCAGAGAGCGCGCATATAGGATATAGTCCTTCCTTCCGCGTGGATTATCCTATCCGTGGGACGTAGAATTACCAATTCTGTGTAATTGCATCCTGCACGCTTGAATCCTACTAGCTAGGGGATCCACTTGCCTGCGAGGCAAATTTCTTAAGTAATTATTAGCTGAGAAATTGTTAATTCGACAAAAGATACGGGAACTGTTCGCAATGTCAACCCGAGCTCGACATAAAAAGTACCGTTACTCTCTTCGACCTCTTATACAGAAATCCAGAAGCAACGGAATGAAGGTACTTTTTCTGTTACATCACGAAGCTCGTCGTTCAGTTTCCATGGTATCGACGACCTTATACGTCCGCTGAAATATTCCTCGACTTGATCGTTTACTCGTCCGCAATGATCTAAATCCGCGAGGTGTAACGTCAAGTTACGCGACTCCGCGTTGCACGCTGGATCCTTCGTGGTGCACCGTGGACTCATGCTCTCTCACGACGGAATGTAACAATGCCACATAGAGTAAATTGTACTGAGCCATGTAACACGTCTTGCGGCCCTTATTCGCACTTCCTATGTGCAAATGCAAACTCAGGCTCCGCACGTCTGCACATGGCGCTGACGCGCTTACTCTACTGGAGTTCCTGTCGGATCCGTGTCGGTTGGGAATGAAAGTCGCCTCGACGTATTACTAAGTCAATTTTACTGAAACATTTAATTCAATCGTGGGATGAATGAGATCCAGTAAGGTTTTTAAAATCTGAAATGATAGCTTTACGTGATCCGCGCGGATAAGCGTCTACCGCGGTTGGCAGAAAAGCGTTACTGGTACGCGTTTACACCTTTGACACCGTTACGTTCACTGACCGAGAAGCCGCCCAGATCAACGTATATTCGATGGTTCGTTACGAAAGGGGACTGCGGCTGCTCGTTAGTGTTTTTAAAAACTGGCTTTACCGGCGGCGGCTGCTGTATTTGAATAGCAGTTCCCTGGGCAATTAGTCGCATTCATAAACATGCCCTCCACATGTCCAATGAATTCGTCATATTGGCGTGGTAAACTGTTGCAACAGAGATATTGACCATGAGAGCAAATGTGGTTTCATTTCCGAAGCCTGTGCGACAAAACACCCGGTACAGATTGCGGGGTGCACCGGGTGCGCTGGTAGACTGATTTATTTGTACCAGACAGTTACGTTTGCCTACGTAAGATGTTCTGCCTTCAATGAACATTGTCCGCGACGGTGCGGCGTGGTGAATGTGTCAGGGTGCTGTGTGTACCGCATGTACGCGACTGTAAGAACGTGACTTCTTTAGAGTGCAACTAGGAAGTGTCCCACACTTTCCTCCGTGATCTTCGACAGAAGGCACTCCCATTCCAATTGTGGGATACACGTACGTATTACATGACCAACGTCTCGAAAAAAACACTTGTGCTAGTAGTAGATACATTTGACAATTATGTATAAATGCATATATTCTAACTGGGTATCGCATTGATAAGACATTGATCGTAAGTCGTAAATCGTAGTATAACGGTTTCCAATATCATCAAGTCATTTGAGTAACGATCTTAAAGGTAGGGACGATAAGGACTCTACCTTGGGCTGAAGATTGATTTCCTTTTGGTAACCAAACGTAAGTATCGCATCGTATCCTCTATGCTACCTTGAGATACAATGTAAAGTGAGATTATCACTGCCATTACGCGCGGTTAATAACAGTGTTCCTTTATACATTTCTGTCTCTTCCTTTCGCAGCTAATTGTCATTCCCGTAACAGTCGAACTATCTCGCGACGCGGCTTACTACCTTGAATGACTGGGCCTTGTAACGCTTTGTATTTCGCCCTAATTTTCGGATTTTATGTAACCACAAATCACCGGGAAATCCTTCCAAAGAGTCGCAGCCTCTGGGCCTGGCTTGAAAGTCATCGGGTTCAGTGTCGAAATCTCGGCCTCTGTGATGCTAATTGTGACAACGAGAGGAAAAAAAGTTCGGGACTGAGAAGCAGTGTATAATAAGGTGTGTTTGCTCAATCGCCTAATTTATCGATCACGGATGTCGGTCTCGGTCTCGATCTCGATCTCGCTCTCGTTCGCTAATCGTTAATGCGGCGTGAACAAAAAATGTTGACTCCTTTCTTATCTTTAGAACAAATTATCGGAGACACGGCATAACTTTTCAGGTGGCCGATGCTTCAATCGATCGCAACTCGCAATGGAGAAATTGCAGTGGATGAATTATGGTAGATTCGTCACAGGTTACACAGGATATCAACCCTCTTCTCCCTTAGGGATTGTCCCCGCGTGTAAGCTAGCTCACGGAATGCGAGTCACGTACAAGCAGAGAAACTCGCGTTCTGTTGTCGATTCGTTTCGAATTGCCATTCTCTTGGCTGTATGTCTGCCTCGCGCTCGGCAAAAGAAACGGGATGCCACATCCTCGTGCGAATGGCACCACCGGCGAACCGTTATTTTTATCCGGCCAATGCAACAGGAATAGTGCGATGAACCCAGTCAGAACATTTCAAGGGAAAGGTGGATTGATTCCATGGATCTTAATGCCAAGGTATAACCGCGGCAAGCATGCGATCGTAAATCGATGTCTGCTACGGCGTTACATCACCGTGATATAAATGTATAGGCCTAAACATTCCACGGGACAATCGTGACAGGCTCCTCGTGATGCAGCACGTTTAAAATCATCGTGGGTGCAAGGAAAAAAGGCGCAGTTAGTATAGAACTTAGTGTAATCGAAACCTTACTGTATGTTAATTGAAAGAAATTGCAGAGCTCGCCGGGACACTATTCTTTGATTTAATTATTTCACTTTGCGCTCTGGAAACAGCTTGCCGAGAGAAATATGGGGGAAAAAATATAAAATCCAATGACCCCATTTCACTTTTTTGTCATACCCGCACTTTTGTTGTTCACTTTTCCCATTGTCCCATTCGGGCTTATGCAATTCATGTAGTTCTGCAGAATTCGTGGATGAGGTGTATTGTTAGAATGACAAAGACGTGAAAGGACGCCTCTTGCGGTTGCAATTAAGCCGTCTTCCGTTGCCAGGTTTCAGCACAGAGTATACTTGCATATTTTTGGAAACCGTAATTTTCAATTCAGCAATTAAACTGGAAACGAGAAGTTCCCACGCACTCCTTTGTGTTATTCGGATCACTTAGCAGAAAGCCGCACTTTCAAATAAACCTGTTCTATTATAATTCAATGGAGGTAACCTTATAGTACATTGTTAAAGGATTAATTGTATTTCGTGATTCTGAAACTTCAGACTTATCACGCCAGGTTTTGTACTTGAAAGACAATTAACAGAGAGACTTTGTATTTCACAAAGACAATTAAAATGTACACCTCTCGATCTTTGTGAAGAATGATGGATTACCTTTAATCGGCCTGGATTGACTATGCTTGAGGATTTTCAGCAAGGCCACACTAATTCCAACTTCCAACAGGAACGATTCTCAGGACTCGCGCCTGCGTGTCGGTTCCGCGGACTGAAGGAACGAGGATCGTAGTTCACTGTGCCGCGGTCCGCGATCAGCAGCCGACTAGACCGGTACCATTCTCCATCGCTGTAATATTCGACAGCCTCCACCGCCAGGGCCCAACTCACTCCCCATCCCCTTCTGCCTCATATTTATGAACACGATCTTATAGACGCCTAATCGCTATCAGTTCTCCATTTATAGCCCAAAAACCAACAGTTTTCCAGGACAAAGCACAAAATCATTCTAATTACCAGGCTCTGAGAGTGGCGAGAGAAATTGCGCAAACTTTTAGATTCTGCTCCACATTTATATCCCACTCGGACCCCAATCAAGTTTGGATGCAACCTGACGCGGCATGGTGGTGCGGGATATCTCGTGGAAGTTGGAAATGAATATTCATGGTTAAAGTGGCTGAATGAACACTCTCAGCGAGCGCAAATTTATTTTAATTCCACTTGGTGCACATCGGCCATTTACCGGCCCATTTCTTGTCTGCGCATATTAGGAGTCATGTGAATGACGGAGAATATGAATTACGTGTTCAGGTTGGCATTTGCGGTATCGATAGTTTCATGCGGTGTATTGTAAAATTCGTAATCGCCGTAGCTGCTGTTTCCATTATACCATGCGCCGTAGCTTGGAAGAGTATAATCAGCGGCTCGGGAGCCAAGCTGCTTGTCTTTATAAATTGGGTGTGCTGTCCTTGGGAACTGTTCCTGATTTTAAAATTATAAACCGGTTTACCTCGCATGTGTGGCTCCGAAGAAATCTATACAAAAACAAAGGTGCATGTTGCCCTATACATACCTGATTGCCAAAGGAAGGTTGAGACGCGCCTGTGCTGTTCGTATCAGAAAACGTCTCGACTTCTTTTTTTTCATTTTGCGGTGATTTCTTGGTTTCTTCAAGCCGCATCAACTCCACCTCCATAGCTTTGCTCCGTTCAGTGTTAGTTTTATTGGTTTCGTAAAAATGTTGGACAGCGCAGTCGGTGACATTCCAAGGATTGCAGCTTTTGTTCGTAGTAACTATCATTGACTTAAAGAACGAGAAGATGTTTTTCTTCTGCTCCTCCCCCAACTCTATATAAAATTTGTTATCCTGTAAGCTTTCGGTTGAGGTTTTTGTACTGCGGGAACACCGAGTTCCCACATGAAATAATTACAGGTGATTATAGTGACAAGAAGTGTCATGATAGCTATACAGGTTCTATTATCGAATATCAATTGGAGTAAGTGCTACAGCCGCGGAAGCATTGAAAATACATGTCACTAGGAAAAAGAATTTAGAGATTAAACCGTTAACCGGCTTTCCCGTCGGCCGACCAGTGCCGGTTGTAAAATCGATGACTATTTCTTGTGTTTAGTACATGTAGATTACGATCGCTCGGTGATTCAGGTTTTTTTTCAGCCAAAGGGAATTCGGGAAACGCAATGTAATTTTGGAAATCTCGTGAGAAATATTCTATTATTTTCAAATACCCTACCTTGAATAAATTTATTTGTTGAACTACTTGGCCGACGGTCTGTAAGCTCTTCAGGAGTTTTGGTGCGAAATCTGTATGATTCTGATGTGCTGTAATTCGAGCCAGTTTTTTCTGGATTCTGTTTCTCTGAAAGTTCAGAGTACTTGTGCTCTCGTGTTGGTACATTTGGAGAGAACACTGGTTGCCTGATTTTATCCTGCGATTCTGAGCCTTGTATCTGAATGCACAAATCGTTTGTATTAAATAATATTTGCATCTAAAATACGGACCCGTGATCTTTGAAGTAAAAGACTTACATTCAAGGAGAGCGGATCGGCCTGAGTTATTAGCTCCTTGATCGCATCACCGACCGAAGAAGAGTTTAGAATTGTAATTATTTCATCAACCATACCCAACAAGTCGCTAACATTTAGGCTGTCTAATGATTCATTGCTCGTCCCGTTGCTCTCGCTTTCATTTGCCAAGTTATTATAATCAAAATTGGAATTAGTACACTGACATTCTGAATGATTCGCACTGCTATTATCATTCTCCGTCTACAAAATTTTGCAAGAATAAAATTCACCACATGTTGAGGTTTCACCGATCTATTACGACTTACGACAAACCTGTGTTTCGAAATTAGATATGGCGATAACACTCGGCGCAGTGTCGGAGTTCTGTATTTCTTTGGTTTCCGATAATGACTCTTTCACTAACTCAGCATCAATCGCTTTCGCCCCAACATTTAAAGTCCTGCGTGGACCAACCGATAAAATCGATCGAGGAATCGGTATCCATTCGCTATTCACCGAATGATGAATGTAGTCGAGCCAGCGGTTGTACGTATCTGGCCCAAGTGTGGCTTTGACAGACTCCAACCAATCCTGGAATTCCTGATAAAATGGTATGTGAAGAAGGGAACTGGAAGAGTCGCCTTATTAAGTCGACAATCCGTCTGCAAGACTGAACTCAATTCCGCCAGCTGTTGGAAACGAGATTTGAGAAGCGCGACTGATGTTGGTTTATCGAATGCCACCAGACCAGACACGGGATACTGTCCTTCGGGGAAGTTGGTGACTTCGGGGAGTGAGTTTAGTTAGAAGTAGGGCAAATTATTCTCTGTGCTCGCGCTCTCTGTGTTTGTGGCACAAATGGGTGGTGACTTTAAGTTAGTTGCATTTGCATCGCTTGGCGTAAAGTTCCGAAAGACTGACTGTTATTGTAAATTAGCATGGAAATGAAAAGAAGTACCTCCGAAGTTGTATAAGTAGTTTTCATTCTTCCAGAATGTTGATGAAGAGATGTTTCCTCTGCTATTCCAGAGTGGGGGACAAGGGTCTGTTCGTTCTGTATTTGCATCCTTTGGCACGATCGCGTAATATCACAATCGTTTCCTTTGCAGCTGTCTACAACTTTTGCTACGCACGTCTCGTACCGAGGACATATCCATCCTTCGCAGTACTCGCTTCTTAATTCTTCCTCTACCCGTCAGATGTAAAAATGACTGATTATAATGTAATCCTTCTCACGTAACTACTCTTCCTTGTACGAACATACCAATTGTCGTTGTGCAGTCGGGAATGTAGGCGCAAGGTATGCTAGAACAATTCTCTTCCGCTTTTCTTAAAAAACACTCGTATTCCGAAGGACAACTCAAACTTCTGCACTTCGCATGCCAAGCTTGTACATCTAGAGTAAGTGCATCATAAATATGGCAAATTTGAAACGGTATATATTTCACGCAAACTATATATATGTAGTAGAAATACGTCGCTCGGCAACCTGTAATCCTCTCGCACTTCCTCGAAAGTTTGCACGGTGGGTTTGCGCAGTCAGTCTCTTTCAGGATGCAGTGATCTCCCGCGCGACAACTGAATCCAGCGCAGGAGGCTGGATCGCTGTGATAATCTTTTTCTGACACGCATCGTGCGATTTGTTGGGCGCACTCTAAAATCAGTGGAAGGTAGCGTTACTCGCCGCGCGGCGTTTCATTGTGCACCGGAATGGGGCAGTCGGTCCACAAGATTTATCGAAGCATAGGATACTTATCCGATATAATGACAGAACGTCGGAACTCTCGGCTTGATTCGGTGGGAATAAAATGTGTATATTGGGGCATTGAATGTTGGGTTTGTTGGGTATGTGCTGGTGTGTAGTGCGCGCGCGCCATTCTAGAATTGAGCAAGCGGTGCGTTGCATAACGTTTATCACGTGTAATTACTTTCGTCCCAATGACAGCGGCGCACTTTCACGACGCACACGTGTCCCTTGGTGCAGCGGGCGTAGTCACATGTGACAGGACCCCTCGCGAAATCTAGAAATCGTTTGTCAAGTAACAAGTGCGGTTGCGGATTATGGTTAATATTATTACGGGGGAAATGTTGGAAGGCGGCGTTACCTCTTTTCGTTCTAGCACAAAATAGCATACGGGGACATGGTGGATTCTTGCACGAGAACCTTCTATCCACGCACACCTCGCCCCGTTCGCAATGCAAGTAACTGCACCCTTTATCATAGTCTCTTTCCTCAAACCCTATTCGAAGTTCTCCAAAGTAGTTCTACTCTATGCTTATATGACTAGTGTAACACGACAGACAATCATCGACATGGTTGGAATACGGGCTTCTTTCGATTGTTCATTACTCACCATCGATGTCGATATCTTGGGGACGAGCCGTTTCCAGCGAAATCAGACTGAGAACTAGAACGAAGCGCAGCAATTTATCGCTGTTACATTTCATGACTGCTCTCGAGCACAGAGCTCATTATGCCGTGAGCGTGATATTCGATGCTCAGCCAAGCCAAAGTTATTGACATAATTCACGCAGGCTAAGCCGTATGCATACTCGATGTAATCCGATCTGAGCTGACAGTCATACGTGCGGCGATATGAACTGTTGCGAGTTGCGACACATTAAATGAAAAATCCTTTTCATCATCTTAGTATGCGCTCACGCTGCTGGTAAAATCATCTCGGTTTTTCGGCAGGTCTTCGCGCTTTGCCGAGGTTTTCATATAGCATGTACTGGCAGTATACTTTAAAATTGGTATCTTGTGTTTTTCGGCTAGTAGGGAAACGTATGTGCAAACAATGCAGTATGATGAAAATGCAGCTGATATGTCTTTGCGACCAATGTATATTGGCTAATATTATGACATTATAATATACAAACATTACGTATATAATATAACATATTACATATAATACACAGCCTGATAAAATAAGCGAGAGTCAAAATCCATTAAATTCACAAGATATTAACATATCAAATTCATAAAGAAAACTGTCGCTAGATATTTCGATATGTCGCTTTTTCCACCCCGTGCAAAATGTGCGCGGTCTTTTGAAGGTGGAAGATAGATTCGCGTTAGAGCGAAATAATAATATATGTATGTATGTATGTACAGAGGGTCGGGAGGAAATGAAAGAAAGTGGAACATATATCTTACTTGCACTGTTCTTTCAAATCGACAAATAACACTCGGCCCAAAGCTGAGCTCTCAGGGTCTCCTCTGTCGGAAGCTTGTCAAATGTAAAAATACGACTTATCAAAGTTGCATAAAAGGCAAGAAGTAGAAATGTATATCGACAATATAAAAAATAAAAACATATCCCTTCCTTATTTACGCATGTCATACGTTCAGGGAGCCATGAGAAAGTAACTTTTACGTAGTCAGAAATAAAATGACACCCAACCCAATGGATCTTGGCGATTGCTTGCTCGAGGGGATAATGTTCTGCACCCTTCGTCGCCGGTGGCTAAAGAAACGTGTACCACGTACGACGTACCTAAAAACATATGTATATGCCGATCCATCGCACCGCGAGGATGTGAGTTCTCTAGAGGTCGAGACGAAATTTCCTCAGGAAGTGCTCCTTACTCGCAATTGCAAGAGCCCGGCTAAAGCACTAGTGAACCCAGCGTTGTAATCGAGTGTAACTTCTGTATAGACATAGTCCTCCCGGTGATCATGAAACTTGTCGGCTTCGTCGGGCCCGGATACCAGGGCTCCGTAAAGGATTTGGGGATTCGGCTCATGCCTATCGAATTCCGACCAGCCACATGGCGCCGGCTTGTCCGGACACGATGATGCTGCATGATGGGGTTGTTTCGGTGGGTTCTTACCCCAGCCGACTATGTAGCTCCTTCCTGCAGCAAACAAAATCACCCGGCTTTTGTAAAATCAATTATAGGCTGACTTCCACTTGTGATTTATTGCAGTCCAACAACTTACCACCCCCGCCCAGCATGTAGTGAATTTGTTTCTCGGCAAATTGGCGGTATTCCTGAGGGTCACCAATATCTGGGTAGTCGGCAGCCTCAAGGCATACGAAAGCCACGTTAGCCGCGTGACACAGGGTACCGAATTTATCAATATAGAGCAGTCCCTTCTGGGTTCTCTTCTGCTGGCGCACCGAGAAGTCGCAGAATGCTCGCGCCGCGTTTTGGTACTCCGGCTGGCCGGTCAGTTGTGCCAGTAGCACCTAGAAGACCATCTTTCCGCTTTTACTATCAAGAACCCTGGCATGGCGAATGAAGATCGATATTTGTCCCTAGACAGTAGACATACCTGGACGCCGGCGACCTTCTTATTGTAAAAGAATTCATTAGGCCTCTCTTTTAAGTGGAAATGCTGATAGTGGTGTTCGGCATCCTCGAGGTATCGTGTGTCGTTAGTTGCCTTGAAGAGCCAAGCTGCGGCCCAGGCTAATTCGTCCCCGTAGTCCGTACTCTCGTAGTACTGTGCTGCACCACGAATTGCCTCGTGGTAAAGGCCGCGGTAGGTGTTGGCGAACTTGTACAGTCCCTTCGCATGTTTCAGGCACAGAGCACTGTACGCTGGGTCGTTGTCCCGGAAGAGGATGCTGGCGGCTGCTAGAGCTGCGGCCGTTTCGCCAGCGAGATCGGATCCTTCAAGGAAAGAGGAGTTTATTTCTTGAGTTTAATACTTTCACCGAGCTTTTAGAGGTAACTATAGAGAATATTGGTACCAGGATGTTCCGCGTCGATCTTATAGGTGGGTCTAGTGGTATTAAGTTCCTCCGGCCGGCCCCAGAATGTATGGTCGAGGGAGAAATCTCCGACTTGCCCGTAAAAGGCGTACTCGCTTACATGGCACTTTATGAAATAATCGGTGCCCCATCTAATCGCTCTTCGGAGTTCGTCGAGCTGCCCGGCAGCTTTGTAGGCTTCCGGCCAACTGACTGCACCCCAGGCTAACAATGTCGTGGTGGATGCCATGGTGAATCCAAATTTGACGAAGTCGCCGGCTGTAAGTATAAAGGCACAAATGTTTGTTCGATTTTCATTTCGTCTATTATTATATACACAGTATTGCTTAGTTCACAGATCCATTTGGCGGAAGGAGATGCGAGATCTTCTGCTGGTATTGGGGAAGTAATATTGTTCTCTGACGAGGAACATACAGCTTTATCGAGACTCAGAGTATATTTAGCTACATGACGGATCTATCGGGGAAACATTATCCGACGACGATATTCGTCTGCCAGCCGCACGTCACCCTTCTAATTGGTCGCGTGTCTCATGATACGTTTAACACTTCCCATCCACGCATAAATTCGCAATATCGACGGAGAGACAGCGCGCGATAACTGTATCATTGCGTCATTAATTAAAATAGCAAATCCACACTAACGAACTACATGTCTGAGCCAATTCCGATCGTGCTGCCTTTCGCCGGCAGCAAATATCGATAACGGCGCAGCGCGGCGGGCATCCGCTTTTTTCATTTCAGCTATACGCTCCTTGAACTTTACCATCGTAATAGCCGCCAGTCAGATCTTCACCGTTGATCCCATGGTCCTCCAGTGCCGAATCGGCTCTCCAGCCGATTCTATTATTGTCCGGTAGCTTGCCGGAGCGTTGCGCTTCGTAAAATAAAAGCGAGAGCTCCAGGACCCGTGCGTAATCGTTCTCGTCCTCGATGGGCTTTACGTAGTAGGCAGGGCCCGCTCTAACTCGATGGACCGAGGCCGCAGACGTTATCACCAGAACCTATTCGAACATACATACAGATATGTACTGTACATACTATATTATTTAAATAGCATGTACCCCAATTTCATCCGACATGTGTAACTTGGTTCGGCGTTGCACTATCGGACTTTTTACACGACAAGGGTATATGTGTTTTTGCATGTTTGTTTCGTATGTATAGACACGAGTTATTGAGGACTGGTTATGAAGGATCGCAGGAACTCAAATGACATGCTCATCCTTTTCTGTCGTATTGTATGTATATCGGCGAGATGACGAAACCGTACGATTGCAATAAATCCGCAGAGCACGTACGCGCTCTACGTGATGGACTTTAGCGCGATAACGCGGGCCACCTGCGAGGGCCGAGAGGCACCGGTTTAAGTTTCGTTATGATGATCTTACATTAGTGGATAACTCTTGTCGGGTAACTCCTAGACTTTTCTCCCCGCAGAGTAGCTATTTCAGTACAGTCCCATATTAAAGAAATCAACTTTTCTATTAAGAATTATAAGAATTAATATTCTTCGTCAAGAAACCCTTGGCGACGCAATTGACGATGAAAGGCGCTCAATGTATAGGTATTTATGTTTTTTATCTGCTTCATTCTAGTAGCCATTTACAAATACTAACGCAGAATGAATATCATTGAGGACCTTTAAGCTAGCTCCCAACATTCACAAGCAAAATATAATCTTGCGCCTATGCCGGGTTCCGGGACAGTTTCAAATGACGATTTCTGAATATCGGAAATATATTTCAAACATGATTTCAAAAGATCAAAGACCAAAGGGCAGTCAAGCGCTCAAGCGGAGTTGAAAGCTTGCTGGGTCCTCTTTGAACGGCAGTGCGCGGCGCACCTCTCTTCCAGGAAGTTGTCAAGGTTCGACGACCATGTAACTTCTGTGTGACAAACGTCAACAGCTTTTACAAATACAGAGAGTATTGTGAAGACGCGTATCGGTCCCTTCTTCCAGTCACTGCGAGGCATTCGAGCGATGTTTGCATGGCAGCGGCACATACGGACAATTCCGTGGCCACTAATGCACAGCTGCGAACTCCAGAGTTAATTACCTTTTCACTGATCTCAAAGAACCCACCATTTTTGGACGGTCGTCCCGGAGGAATTGCTCCTAACTGTGCATGAGAATGCACGTCTGCGTATATGTTCGCAAGACGATAGGGACCGGAAGTCGTTGAGTCGCCGGTATGTACTTCCGGTCCCCGAGCGTTTGCATCCGCACATACACCGAAAGGAATCATGTAAAGATGGTAAGAAGACTATTTCTCGTTTACTCCGCTCGCGTTGGGAGGCGTTGAGTACACTCCGAAAGTCTTAATAGTATCGATAAAGACTATTTTAGGTGTCAAGACTTACCAGAACGCACGTCACAAAAATATTGCGCTGACCCATTCGCTTCCTGGTTGATTTCCTTCTCGGTCCAGCTGCGATCACTCCCGTGGTAGACGTGATTTGCGAATCGCACTCCGCATAATCACCTTTTCGTGCTCTTTCCATCTTGAATCGCTGTGAAATACTCCTCGGGACGCATGCCGCTCTTTTGCGCGGGCACCACTCTCGCGTACGTGTGAATCACCGGCGCTCGCACGATTCCTGCACACAACACATATGCCCCGGTATTTTTAAATAGATATGCTTTCTGTTATTGTTATGGGACGCAGGCTGCGCCTCGCGCCGCCACCTCCCAAGTCAAAATGCTCAATGCACTTAATAATTTTTAATAAATTAATCAATCATCTGTTATATGGTTCCAGTGCGTAGAAAGGTTCAGCACTCTCAGGCGAGGAATACCACATGATTTCAATTATGCACTATGAACGCTTACCCTTTGTACACATGTGGTTGCTGTTAATTAATGGGATATTGAATCCCAGTTGGTGGCGCTATGAGAACGCATGCTACAATCACATTTTTAAAAGGCGACCAAATTAACGATAATTATAGCATGCTATTAATATAGAGTGTATTTTGGAATCGACGCTTTATAACGAATTACGTAACCCCAATTAATACTGCTCTTTTCTCATTGTCTTGATTTAGCAGCGAGTTATTCTAGTTTCGTGCGTGTCATTCCTTCCCTCATAAGAAGTATTTGTAAGTTCGATTAGAATGAGCTGAATAGATCAGTAGTGGTAGAATTTTTGCATCAACCGGAGGAACGTTCCTCTCACGCGTCACTCGTCATCGACGACGAAAATTTACTGGCTGAGAGTATACGATCGCTATGTCCCCGCTTCTCAGTGATAGCTCTTTACACGATTCACGTCGAAGGTTGCTTCTTCTATTATCGGTGTTTGTACACAAGCGGGAGAATGGAGAATGGAAGTGAAATACCATTCCTTCTGGTAAAGCATGTATGTGTTCGCATGCGCGTACCATTTATTAATCAATTTCTGGTGTATGTTTGTGCCACACTTTGAAATGTGTCAACATTTATTTTTAGCTCGTGTTGCATAGAATAAAATCCAATCACATTTTTTTAAAATTTGATTTCAAACTGAATGGATGCTCACTTTTATTGGACACGTTAAATTGTTGGATTTTATACGTATAAAGGAGTTGGCTGAATATAAAATGTTTTTGAAGAAAGTCGCATATATCCCAGTGAAAATTGGGCGAATATAGCATCATACATTCTTTTAAAAGATACATCCACCCACGATTTCTCGAAACCGAGCGCGTCATCACGTTTGCTGTGGCCTCTTGAAGTTCAAATTATTTTTAGTCTCCTCGCTGCGATCCGTCAGGATGCATCTGCCTCGAAAAGATCGCGAAGACCAATTAATTTCACTGTATCGCCGCGCTGCCTTCTACAAAGTGGCATTCTTCGTAAGACTTTTTAAGACTGAGGCAAATCTTTCAGGAACTCGTGTCAATCGAAGCATTGAGTAACTATGTCAAAGCGCAAACGTGGAAATCCCCAGAGAGCCTGTGAATGTGATTAGCATTCCATTATATCTACCGCAATTCATCCTCGCCGTTTTATCTGGTAACATTGTTCTTATTGGTGAAATGCATAAATCTTGGTAAATGGAATTTTGATGAATGTTTTGTATTCGCCTGTTATTTCTTTCTGACATGCTACAATGAAATCGACTTCGATATATCGCAAGTGATCGACGAGAAAGCAATTGTGAGGCACTTAAGTGTTTGCTTCAAAACGAAATTCATTGATCATCCGTGAATAGAAATGGAAGTTGCGAATGTCTGGAAAAAGAATCCTTGAGAAATCGAGTGACACAATTACTTCTTCTCAACACTTTCTGCAAAAACTTTTGCGTACATGTAGCCGTCGAGTTTCATTTCCAAGGAGAATGGCAAGTTTTGCACAAATGTAGGACATACAAAATAAGGAGATTTATCTTATAAATGTTAATGATTAATAAATAAAGGTTCTTAACATTTCTTCTCACCCTAATGATTTTAACAGAGGAGACGAAACACTTGTAATTCACGGTTATGCGATCGGTCTTGCAATGCACACAAAAACCTTACTCAAACACAACACAGCATCCTCAAAATCGGTTTCACATTCTGCTAGGTAGTAGACCAGTCACTGTTGTGTGCCAAGCATTTTATGAGAATCACTGGCGAAATACTGGTATTCCCAGTTGACTACTGATTTGCGATTAGTGTACAAGTGTCGCTCGAGATAGGTGTAGAGATCGAAGAATGCTTCTCCAGATCATCGATCGACCGGCTGATCGATTACCTGTCTGTCTGACTGAGTGACTTACTGACTGACTAACTGACTGGCAGTGAGTCGATGACGACTGCTGCGAGGCAAAGGATGAAAAAGGTGGGGGCAAATTCTCGCCAAGAAGCACACGTCTTGCATTTAAGACGGGTTCTTCCAACGACTGTTACATGTGCTGAATAAAGGAGATTATTACATGAATATTGCATGAATTTCGTTACTGAACTTCAGAGATCAGTGCAGCGTTTTTCTTTAGGAGAGAATCTGCTCTCGACACAGCTACATTTCTATTGTACTGAAAATTATTATACCATAGAAGAATTTATGTTTAGAGGTGATAGCTATAGTCTCTCGACGATTTGAAGAAAACAGAATCCACTGTTCTGCCCGAGTTCCAGCGAGCAGGAGCGGATCGATCTCTAGGAAATCGACAAGTGGCAGGTTGTTTGTTTCACACTGCATCTGATGGCAAGCGTACCCTAATTATACCAGAAAAACAGGTAGGCGTAAAGGGAAACTCGGCCCATTGAAATACACTTGTTAGGACTTAGCAGGCAGCTTTCACTGTACTCAGCATTCCCGGCAAAACGGTGTGTTGTTCTTAAACAATTGCGCAGTCTACACAACTTTCATAACAAAAAGCTCTCTGTGGCTATAAGTTCTTCACACTTAGTGTCAATCATTGATCAACGATTAGTTTCAAAGCCTAGGAACATTAGTTGAAACAGTGGGATCGTAATTCCGATGTCGATAGAAAGCTCTGATGCATACTATTCCGTGGATACGGACGTTTCGGTAAGCATATTATCTTCCTGCCGGTTTCTGTGCAGTCGAAGTGCAGGGACTGGACAATTCTTGCACGCACGATTCTTCGTAATCTATGTATTAAATCTTAAATCGAGTCTTTTTCTTGGTGCTCAGTGACGTCGACGGAAGACAAGAAAACACGTTGTGTGCCTAGTTCGTATAATCTATAGTTGGCACTTTGCGCCTGTCTGTGCATAGACATCAGATAACTACGACACTTTAAAAATAATCGAGAAATCGAAGGAGGAAGAAGAGCATGCAGTGGGTGGTGAAGTCTGGAAGATACGGACTCTCAGATATAGTTTCATCACTTTAATGTTCGTTATTCATTCGCTTTTTCTCATAATTGGGGTTTCAGCTAATGAATAATTCATTCGGCGACATAATATTGCAGGTATTGATTTATCCTCTAGGACGATTGGAATGACGCCAAACCGTGATAATCTGTTGCTATCGTTGTGTTATATTTACATATTACCTACAATTCAGCATGGAAACAATTCATATCTTTGGCCTACACCTATATGTATAAGCCGGCTGCGGTGCAAAACTATTTCATCTGCAATCGTGGCGCGGCCGAATGTAGGAGCCAGCCCACGATATACATATACCCATATCTCCATTAACGTTGCGTAATTCCGAACGCTCGATATTAATTTCAATTCTATTATCGTACATTGCAGTACGTAAACGTTTTAAACTGAGCTTTCTCTTCAATACATAAGAATACTTCATACGACGAAAGCAGAGAGTTTCAAAATAGTTATCTTTTAAATCGCTAATGTATGTACAAAGGAACGGAGCGTGATATAAATTACCTCCTGCTTCACAGCTGCCAGACAATTACATTATGTAAATGCCATAATTACAGATAGTTGTATTTATGGCATACAACTGGTACTGTTGGCACTCGGCACCGCGATGAAGCTAAACAATCGGTCTTCAACGAATCATATAAAAAAAGGCATATACATATAATTCGAATGTATCATGAACGAAGTGAACTCTCACGGGCACTGCGGGGTTTCATTTGGCAATGTGAGTTCTATGTAAGTGAAATCTAGCAGGCCGACATGAGAATTTAATCAATATTTAATTGACGGAATGAGCCGTCGAGCCCGAATAAGTCATCTTGAGTCTTTGGTTTGCCGGGTCGGAGTGCCTCATTCGTTTTCACGGATTCTTGCTCCTTGAACCAAGGTCCGTATTCCTGTAACTTCTTTATCCATGTTTCTAAAAGGAAATATTGCATATCAGTATACATGTATGTATAGACCAGACAGAATCGAGTCTAACTATCAACTGCTGCTATATCCCTGAGGATCACTGTAATCCTTTGGAATATCCAGCTACGAGAAAGAAAGTATCTCACCCTGAATAGCTTGGATTGGACCAGCATCGCCGCCGTACTCGCTGGGCAATATTTCTCGCGGTATGTACTCGTAGAGGCTGTTCATGTCCGAGTGCATGAAGATGCGGTTGCGTATCTTCTCCTTGAGGAAGGGCTTTACGAAGTTAACGATTGAATCGACGATCGAGCTCACATTCACCACATGGACCTCCTTCAATTTTACCGGGTATGCTTCTTGCACACACACCAAAAACTTCTTAACTAAAGCTGGCGTGAATTTGGCAAAGTGCGCGGGCGTTGCAACCGATGCATCAAGGATGTAAACATCGCCGGCGACGCCGACTTGTTCCTCGCGAAGCCGTAGATCACCGATCATTAGCACGAGCTTCATCGCCTCGGCGATATTTGGTGTTGGCACGTCCTTGTTGATGCCTCGCATTACCACCACTCGGCGACCGTTTTTCGTTAGACCAGGCAGCGGAGGCAATTGCCTATTGCGCAGAGAAATCAAATGAGAGGAATCATTAACGGGAAGCGATATACTTGTCAAATCAATGATCTATTAGGATGCATTGCGATGCAATCGCCGTTGGACTCCTAGCTCACTTTTCTCCTATTGGTATGTTATTACTGTTCACCGACTTGATTTGTAACGCATTGTTTCTTTGCTGCGTTTAGCAAACAAGTTTTCCTTTCAACCTCGTGTATCGAAGAGTACACCGCACTGGGCGTGAAGTGTAATTAAATCCGAATTAAACTTTTCTTGTTACCGCATGCAAATGCTCGACCCAAGAGAATTTGTTTGTTCGGGTTTCGCAGCTCGCGTTGCCGCGCTGAGCCGCGCCGTGACGGTTAATTTCACGTTAATATACATAAAATCTCTCTAGTCCGTGTGTTGTCAGAACTTGATTAAAATTTTTCTAAGGAGCTTACACAGTTTTGAGGATTTCTTGCATTTCCTTTCTCGTAACATCGCGGTTACTGAAAAACTCGGGAATTGCTGCCCGCATCGTGAAGTACATGTCCAGCTTTCGCTTGCATTTTTCCAAGGAGAATTTGCAGCCTCGCAAGAATGTCATTAACCTCTGGTCATCTGTGGAAAGAGTATGAAACGTGATTCAAGAAACATAATGGCTCGTCGTGCAAATAAATAAAAAATAGGTACCATCGAACTTTGGTAAATGCGGCTGCTTCGCGAGCCACTCTTTAATGTACTCGAGATCTTTATCCCGGGTTGTTGGATCCTCATTCAGCTCCACTCGAATGAGCTTCGACATCTCCTCGGTCGGCTGTACCAGCAACATCTAAAAATCATTTGGGCGTCATAAAAAATTTCTGCCAAAGAAATCACTGAATCACATTATTGCATATGTGGTTGGCACTGCTATTCGAAAAGAGCTCGGCTAACGAACGCTTGCATTGGCAAATTATGGCGTAACCTCGGCTTTTTACCAATATATACCTTTCCCTTGCATGTCGAAATGCCCTTTCGCAAGTTCAGCTCATTACGCGTGCATACTTTCCACACGTTACACTCTTATTTCCACTAGATCGTACTGTACTGACTTTCGTACGCGCGAGAGCACTAAAAAAGTGATTGAGAAATCTTACGGAAACAGCGGTGGAACTAGGCCAATAGCAGGTGAAGAAGAAATCGTTGGAACTCCGATATTGACTTCTATGGAATCGCTTACAGCAAATCGCATAATTACAAACAGCACACACACACATACGTATGCATTATCATTAAGTTCGGTCGGTCGAAGTATAACGAATTTATTCTTACAAGAGAGTTCTTCGCCAATTTGTATGTCTGTCGTGTGATTATCGTCGCAGGATAATATGACGGCCGTGTCTCTAGAAACGCGATTGAGCACAATCAACGCATCTACACTCTGACATTATGCGAACGGTGACTCTCAACTTTGTTGACAGTACACCGGCCTTCCCGTGTGTCAGAGTTGCATTGTTACAGTTATCGTATAGCCACGTGTATATAGTATTGCAAAAGCGAGACGCCGAGTCATCCAAAGGTAATAGACGCACACTTGTTTGCCATTTTCTGAGCAATTACTTACGCGCAGAAACGAAACTCATAGTTGGTTGGAGAAGCGAGCGCACACGCGATATTAAAACCTCTTCGCTTCTGCGATTTTTTATCATGACGACGGAAAATCAGGAATATGAAAATAATAAGAGTGTCTGGCCTGAGTAGACTCGGCGCTTGAGATGCATTGTACGCATGCAACTATGCAGTTTCCGACATGCACGAGGGACACTACCAATGTCCCTCTGCGCGTGTATGACCCGGCGCGTCGCGGCGCAATGCTGACTGTAACGCAGCGATTGCGTAAATACCTCGAGATACACATCGGGTCTTACGTGGGAAATTAATGCTGACCAGAGTCGGCTGGGCTTGCCCAACGCCGAGACTTTCTCCAGCTCGTCGGCTCGTCACGGATCGCGGGGAATCCGTATTTCTCTCTTTCCTTTCGGAAAAGTCATCGTACGCGCCACTCGCCCCACGAGAATTACATGATCTTGATCACCCTGGTACCAGTTGATCACGTAAACGAACTTGGCCACGAACTTTCTGACCCAGATTGCTTTCTCCACTTTCGCCGCGGCCCTTCTTGGAACGGATATTGTTCCCTTTTACAACTCGATATACATACATAGAATATGTGCCGCGCGCTCTACCGGAAAAGCAAATCATAAAGTTCCATTGAGCATATTTCCGTATCAATAAGAAACCTTTGCAGAATCTTGGAATACATAACATTATTGTACATTGTACATTGAAAACAATTACCGTTTCTGTTAAGATTTCGCTTCACCGAATTGTCACACAATTTATGTTATAATCACGATTGAAATAGGCTTGCAGGTTATTTGTATAAGGCAGAATCGAAAGTTAGGTAACGTAAAACGAGTCAACTATGTACCAAGAAGCTACGTAGATTGCAGCATGGACCGAATGCTATAGTCCGTTGCTGGTATTATAGCAAGCATTCAATTGACCGAGAGTTTCGTGAGTGGTACACGTTCACTTTCCACAGGGAGTCAGTGATAGGAACCCGCGCGAGCTAACAAAAAAGCCTGTATTGCCAAAGAACAACCTTGGTAAAACCTGAAATTGGGCAACGCCACGGAAAGGTATGCCAAGGAAATTAAGGAGTAATACCCCTCTCGCGGCTTTCGTTCAATTGAATTTTCGGAGATTGGCAATGAGATTTTGCTTCACGTGTTGGTAAATAGTATACTCGGGTTTATCGAGTAGAGTTTCGCAACATCACCACAAAACACTACCAAGAGTCGAT
The DNA here is from genome assembly GCA_963675795.1 of Crossocerus cetratus. Classification (NCBI taxonomy): domain Eukaryota; kingdom Metazoa; phylum Arthropoda; class Insecta; order Hymenoptera; family Crabronidae; genus Crossocerus; species Crossocerus cetratus. The sequence continues at coordinate 12,160,397 of OY776666.1, read as the reverse complement.
GGGCATATTGGTGTATGCCACGCTTATGACATATGCGGAACTCAGCCGAAATCAAGGCAATGGTCTCTTTAGCACTCCACAGTGAAAGCACACAGACTCATTTCGAAATGGCAAATGTCATGTTAATAATGGTAATCCAGTGGACTTTGCATTGAGAATCTTGCATGAGCAGAATGTCGTATAAAAACAAATTGGTCTTGATTTCTCTCTCTCTCTCCCTCTCTATAAAGTGAGAACAATATCCTTGGAATGCAGACACAACAAGTAAGAGAAGTAAACACGTAAAATTCCAAGTGAGAATGCCTAATGAGACTGTTTTCTCGGTGATGACACTTAGCTTCGAACCAGGATCCAGTGTATAATGTACCTCTGCTTTCGAGAAGAAAGTTTCAACGTCAACATTAGAACCATTCAAAAGCACTATTTACAACAGATTCGACAGAATACAATGACACTATCTGATGAGCCATTGCCAAAAAAGCAGCGATGACAGTTCGATAGAGAGCACGGAGGTAGCGAGCGCCCAACAAACCCGAATGAAAGCAAACTCTTCGCGCGCCGAGTGGACCGGAAAAACTTATACGGTGCGCTGTCACTCCAGTGGGAACGCAAAATAGTTCCCTATCGGCAATGAATATGACTTACCTTGATTGGAAAGCACAAGTTTATTGTCGCAGAACAAGACTGGCCACTGGTGAACCGGCCGCGGTTCAAAAAGCGAAATGTAAGGCAGCAACGAGAACGTGCGAGCAAGGAGATGGAGAACGGTCGAACGGAGTGGGAGCGACAACGATTACTGCTTGGACCGGTTCTCCTTTATATCAGGTGTACCCCACTCCCGCTTTTCTCTGTGGACGAATCACATATTGTATGTACACAACTACACAATACACAACGATGAAAAACTCAAAACGCGATCGACATTAGCACCATTTCGTTGTTTCTATTGAATGTAGGGTACTGCTACACATGTATTGTGCCCACGAATTTGACAGTGATGAAGCACACAGGCGGTTTATGTTTTCCCGCTGTTTCACAGAATCATCGACGCTCTAATCTTTCAAGTGTTTTTGCCCAGTAGTGCGTTAATTTGCATAATAAATAAAGGCTATATCTAATGTTACATGATGATGAGGACGCAGCATCCAAGGTCTGTACCTGACTTCTCCCTGTTTTGTTGGTATAGGGGCGGCACGAAGTGCAACTTATTAATGTAGAACATTAATAAGTGTTTTAATTACTGTGGATAGGTTTTATTAACACGCGTGAAGTGAATCAGTTCGAATTAATGAGGTTTGACAGACGTATTGGTCAGACTCGCAGACTTAAATATGAAAGTTGTCTGAATTTTCTACTGTTTTGACCACATTTCGAAGTATGAAGGATGCAAAAGGTCCAACACTCACTGACATCAGGAAAAGTATTAGAGAAGCGATGACAACACGTATAAAATGGTACTCAAGTATTAGGAAAGAGGTGAAACAGCCGCGTTACATAAGACCGAAGTACGCGTAATGCCGGCATATCGCTCTCTTTGTGCTGCTAAAATCATTCGCACATTATACTTTCCTTTCGGTACAATTTCGCCGATTGCATTATCAGCACGCAATACATATCGTCCTATTGTTCCTCGAAGTGGAAACTACACCGACAGAAGTATTGCAATATAGTGATAAAGCTGATAATTGGCGGTTGTACGTAAATTGTTCAACGTTTAATTCGTCATTGCTGGAATTCCAACTCAGACCTCCAGAAGCCAGAGCCAAGGAATGCAATCGAATAAGATTCAATCTCTCGCACTAGTATTCTAGTACATTTGGCTGTTACTTCCAATTGCAATGATCTCCACAGTAGCCATCAGGGTACGATAATCGCGCAAACGCGTTGCGAAAGGAATCCTCGAATATATGAAATTGCGCATAGCATTAAACTGATTTTGCAATTGGCAAACAAATGCAAAATGAGTCGCAGTATTGACCATTTTAATATTATTGTTGTGCCGGCGTTACGTTATATTTACGGTACAATCTAGAGACAAATGTTCAAGGAGACGGGTCCATACTTTTTGATCGAGTCCTCGTTAATCCTTGGAGAAATTATCGAGGTATCTCACAGTATGAAGTATGTTAATTTTTATTTCGATTGTTGATGTAAGATAATTGTATATCTCGACCGTACACACACGTCAAATGCGTCTTAGTTTCGTAATATATGTTAGTTCATGGAGTACAGGGGTCTTGATTGGTGAATCTGCCGTAATCTGAAAGCGATGTCGACTTCGAAAACTGCCTGACAGTAACAGGAAGCAACCACTTGATCATTTTCAATATCCCTTCTAATATTTTCTGTCTCTGCACCGGCATTGGTACGAGCACAATTCTTTACTTTCTCCCTAAAGTTAGGCTATCTTATTCGGATGTTTGCTTTAGACTGCTGTTAGCGATCCCTAAAGAAAAAATGTTATTCTATACTTAACATTCCCTTCTGCTGAAAAGTTAATCATACAGGTATATCAAATTGTTTGTAGATGATTCTATTAAAGGTGATATCATATAACAGGCTATCATCTAATGTCGTTCTTACTGCGTTGCAATTCTATTGCAGCTCTCACTGTAAATCGTTTTTAGTCGGTTACACTGATTTGCGCAAAGGGAAAGAATTAGGAAATAAGAAAAATGGACCTAGTTTTTCTGAACGGCAGCCACCAACGCGAGTAGTTGCCATAATAGTGCTGGTTTGTTAGGAAAAGTCAAGAAAAGTTGTACGCATAATCGGAAGAGAAGGCATATGACTCATGCACGTTTGAGGCTTGGGCGACGTAGTGAAAGTCATTGGTTCTTTTTACAATCGTAATAATTGCGAATGAAACGCGGCTTAACGTCACGTCGACTGCTTGTAAGCCGAAACTTTTACACTTGTATGAGAGATTCCCTACCGAAAATATGTGTTAAAAGTCACAAGTAGTTTAATTAGTCCAATTGTAGGCAGATGGAAGCTTTTAGATCACGTGAGACAATTATTATTGATTAAAAGGAAAGCAAAAGTTGCTTATGTCTCTACTCGGACACGTCATCGCCAAGAAAAATCGCTTCATTTAACTAGAATTGGATAGTTGAACTGATTCAATGTCTAGGTCAGTATTGAGTGGCGACTCTATTTATAAGGGTGGCTCGTTGGGGCACCTATGTAAGCCTGGCTTGCAAACCTTGAAGCACTTTCGAGCTGTCGCCATATGCTCGCGATTTTCCACCATCTGTCACGAAATTATCCGGTGCGCGTGCATCCCTCTTGCTGGTATACTTTTAAATCGATAGTGACCAATTAGTCTCTGCTGGAGATTGATTAATATATAAAATGAGCAAGAGGATGATTACTGGTTTGTCGGCGAGGTCATTGTCCGGCATTTGGAAAATAAGGGGCTCGCGATGGACTTCGATCTCGATAATGTCATTCGGCAGAGTATGAGGGCGAACAGGGCGACCAGTAATCTGACAACTACTGACAATGGTATTCTTTATAATTGTCGGTAACTCCCAAATCATTGTCGCCTCACGAACAGCCTTCGAGCCCGGTCCGTCAGCAAAAAATGCCAAAGGGTTCGAATCTCTCGAGCAGACTTCTGTTACTACCAGCAACGTGTCCGCTTCTTTCGTGATCTAAAGCAAAATGAGTTAACAAGTAATTCCCAGTTACGATGGAGCCTGAATTTACATCCGGCAGCATTCATTAGCTTGCGTTTGCCGTGTAACGCAGAAGGGTAGAAAAACTGGTAGACGATGTGTGGAAAGTCCCACTGAATTCTGCCTACCTCACGTCGGAGAAATTCGACAACATCAATCGCTTCGTTCTCCGATACAGCCACCATCATCATGTAGCCTCTTTCGCCCGCACCGGATTTCAACTCCCTGATTGTGTTAGCGGTGTGTTCGGTTAGGTTCGGATGCAGGGGATACCATTTCCCCGAACGAAACGTGCTGGGCCACGTCTCCATGTTTCTCGCGAGAGTTTCCAGCAGTTTGCGGAAAAATGCCAGCCTCAGCTTGGAGAATTCATCGATTACGCCCCACATGTTGTCGGTACGACGAACGTCTAAAGAAAATATCGGCGAAGCATGGTGAAAAGAAACTAGACCAGTGAAGAGTGAAAGGGCCAAGTGGGAGAAAATTAAGCGACTATTCACCATCGTCTTTAATATGAGACGCATTCCCTGAAGACTGGATGCGTTCTCTTTGCTTTTCAAAACCGATTGCGCGCCAGTCGTAGTGAATTTCCGGTCTTACTTTTGGAATTTCAACAGTTCCCCGGCTTTCTTCGAATTCGTCGAACATCCTCGTGTACTGCGGCATCCGATGAGGTCTCAGGCGCGAGGGCAGCGTAAAGTTCGAGCCCAGTACGGTTCCTGCGGTATGAAAACTTTTATGTATACGAAGAGTCCCGCGAGAAAGTTTGAAGACGGTTCGTCTTCAAGGATATAGCGTCAGCGGCTAGGCACATTGTACGCCACTCCTTCCTTCTAGAGCTTTCTTTTAAAGAGTCCTTCTAATCGAAAGGACCTTATTTGTAATGAATTAGACTCTATTATTCTGTATTCTGACCGGTTGCCATTTCGCATTCGTGGTGCGCCCAAGTCAGCAACGGTCCAACATTCATACGTAGAAAGTCGTCACAGTTGCAATTATCCTCTTTGTTTTCAGGCAACAATCCAGCTTTCGTGGAGAAACCACTGGAGACGTTGTGACAAGTCTAAAGAAATATTTTATGGACTTTCTTGTGGTGAACAAAGTCAACAAAGTTATCACAGTGGAAAGAGATCGTGTTACACGTTTCGTAAGAATTGCATACCTGCAAATATCCTTCGACATCGAGCGGGGGTGAAATATTTCTCAGAATCTTTCCTTCCTTCTTGTCTGTTGCGGCAACTAGAACAAGTACTATGTTTCTGGGGGACGTTGCATCGGAATCCACGCTCCGTTTCATTTGCTTTTGGATATTAAGTTGTTTCTGATCCTTAATCATGCCAGCTTCCCCGTGTGCTTTTATGTCGTGCTCCTTGTTGGAAATGCGCTCCGACGCGTTTTTCGGGATTGAAGCTTGCGTCTGCTTATTCGGATCCACGAATTGTACTTTCTCTTCCCGAGAGAGGTCACTGAGTGATTTTTGTTCCACTTTTAACGACGGCGCTATGTTCCAATTAGCGGGTATGTCGAGTGCTGCTGGGATATACGCACCTGTGTTATTAAAGGGAACATGCAATATATAATGTTTTTCAAACAATGCTCAACATCATTCTCAACCTAAAACATTATTCGGACGCTCCAGAATGAATGCGAAGGCCGGCAATCCTGGTGCAACTACCAGTATCATAAGAATGAGCGTCGTAATGCGAATCTGTAACATTTTCATATTCCTACAACGAAAATATGTATCATTAGACTCAGTAAATCGCAATTAATTTCACGCAGAATTCAACTGTGAAAAGCTTCTATTACTTCTGTTCCGTCGATCCAATTAGTGACTCTAACATTCGGTGAACGCAATGTTATTCGTACGATTCTTATTCTCAAAAATCATTCGAGATACAAGATCCGGTTACTCTATCTGCCGGGAGACAACTAAATAGCGGCGATGCAATCAACAGCTTCGTAACCAGGACAACACATATTATCCTAAAATTGATTACAAAACGTTTTTAGCGTATTTCCGAGCTACATACCGTGATGATGATTTACAGAATCGATGATGTTTGGAAGATGCTTCTAAGCCTATCCTTGGCGAGCTATAAAAGGTGCATGGAACACACTCGCAGTTCGATCTTACTGCAATCTTCTATAATAGTGCCAAGGCTCTTTCAAGTAAACCCCAACAACAAATAACTAAATTCCATCTATCTATAATGCAAACTCGACACGTGTACACCCCCAATATGGACGATAACTTGAAAAATACATAAGTCTTTGCGTTTTCATTTTTAATCTCGTTAACGATGTTCTCGGCAGTTAAAAGTTATTTGAGACCTGCGAAAAGTAAATATCATTAGTAGCCCCGCCCCGCCGTACACTCCCTATGCTCGCAGAGGGGAGCATGAAACTGAATAATGAAGAAGTCACGGCTGCACAGGTATCGACAGCAATCTACAAGCCTCGTTTTAAACTGGTTGAGGGGTTACACACCACACAGGAGACTCTCGTACCCAGGTCATTCAATTATGTGTGTTGCACGCAAGTAAATTTTCGTAATCCCACTGCGCCTTTCATCTAGACTGACGATCCTATGCAAATCGAATAAAAACGTGACAAGAATACTATTATTCAGCGTGCAATGCATCCGCATTCTTCCCCGTCCAACAGATGATTCAAGATGATTCATCAAGATCAAAAGGTACACTGGCTTTCGGCACCGGAATTGAATGCAGGTTTAATAATGTGGCAGCAAAAGTGTGCACACGAAACAATAATAGAAGATATATGCAATAGATCACGTGAATGGCCCCGAGGGCAGTGCAAAAGTGTAAAGCAACCCTCGTGCCGGGGTAAGGCAACTTTCAGGGAAGAAACCGTAAGGTTTTGCCGCAGTCTTGTCGTATACGCCGTAGCGTCATTTTCCTGTAAAGTCTTGGCAACTTAGCATTAGCAGTCGTCGAAGCTTGAATAATTAAGGGATGTATAAAGCCACCGCGCCATCGCCGACAATACAAGAAACAACATGGCTGATGGTAGCAGGGGCTCCCTGGCAAGAACGTCTGCGCCTTGCTACCGCGGCTAGCCATTGGTCCACGTTTGATAGCACGTTTGACATAGGGTGCACCTACCACCCTTACTGGTGGTGGTGGAGAGGCCGAGTATTGGCAAGAAGCGTGGGTGAGGGCGAGATCGAAAAAGAAGAGAGGTCTACACCCGCAAGTGGTAGCGAGCGCGAGTCACAGGAGACATCCCGTCACAATAGGCAAGCTAGCTGGCTAGCTTGCATCGCACCTTCCGATTTGTGTTGCCTCACGCATTGTAAAGAAATAACGATAGTTTAGCACCTAGTGAACACATCGTGCGACCCCTGCACCAGCGATATTCTCGAAGAATCTGCACGAACGGATACAAACCGAAGCTTCAAGGTGAGATTTACCAAAAGTATGTTCGATGTTGTGTTAATTATTGTTTTACTGCACCAAAAAACACCCTGCCTGGTTGCTCTCCGCGGGGTGCTTAATATGTATAGAAAAGAATCATCCGACTTTTTATTATAATTATGTGATGCCGGAAATGATGCGACATATAGACCATGCACGTGATCTAGATCGTTCTTGAAGCCTTATAGTGCGTTTTACATTATTTCTCATTGTCAGTTCTGCGAGACTGTTGCCGATAATACTTTGTGCAGGGCTGAAAATGCACCGTAGAAACGATCGAGTCCAGCAATTACGTTCGAAGGACACTATGTTCTTTAACTGCACGCAAACTACTAGACTGTTGTACGCATTTGTAGCTCCAAAGTCTGACTCTTTAAAAACTGTTGTCGTTACGGTATCGCGATGAATTATTAAGCACAAAGGACACCCGTCGATCTTTAACGATCCGGAACGTTGCACGCTCAATTCTATCGTTAGGTTGGACTAATGGCATAATAATACTAGAGACTCGCAAGTTCAACACCGGCTTTGTTTGACATAAGTTTTGCCGTTCAATTAAAAAACCTTCAATAGAAACGATATGCTGAAGTACGGAAAGTAGTGGTGCTCGGCGATGAAACTTGATAATTACACTGCTCGTCAACTTTTATGCCACAGATGATGAAGTTTAAGCAGCAGGGGCTGGTCGCAGACCTAATGCCCAACTTGCGAATGATGCAAATCAGCGGGCATTTCATGTTTAATTATTATAACGACAATTCCGTTAAGTTTATGCATAAAGTCTACTGTTCTGTAAGTACCACGAGATTCATGCAAACAGATTTCTATCATATTCCACGTGTCTGCCATTAGAGCCAATGTATCCAAGACGCAGAACGTGGATATATCAAGTACATATTGTGAAACAAGAGTCATCCCTAACAACTTAATAACATTCGTGCAGATACACCTGATTCTCATTCTCGTTCAATTCGCCCTTTGCGCCGTGAACTTGATCCTCGAGAGCGACGATGTCGATGATCTTACAGCCAATACGATCACAATGCTCTTCTTCACGCACAGTGCCGTCAAACTGATTTACTTCGCCATACGGAGTAAGCTCTTCTATAGGGTTCTGGGTATGTGGAACAACCCTAATAGCCATCCACTGTTTGCCGAGAGTAATGCTAGATACCACCAAATCGCTCTGAAAAAGATGCGAACATTACTCTTTGCCGTCATGGCAACTACGATACTTGCCACGCTTTCGTGGACCACCATAACATTTATCGGCGACTCGACGAAGAAAGTACTCGATCCTGTAACGAATGAGACTACCATTGTAGAGGTAATAATGCGACTTTCGATTGTTCGGATATTGGAGAACGCAAGGGGCATTTTTCACATTCTTCTTTATGCAGGTGCCCAGACTTATGCTGCGCTCTTGGTACCCGTACGACGCTAGTCACGGGATGGCACATATATTAACTCTGATATACCAGTTCTATTACTTGCTATTCACAATGACCGACGCAAATTTGCTCGACGTACTCTTCTGCTCCTGGCTGTTGTTCGCTTGCGAGCAACTCCAGCATCTCAAGCAAATCATGAAACCACTGATGGAACTAAGCGCCACACTGGATACGGTCGTGCCCAATAGTAGCGAGCTGTTTAAGGTGATCCTCGCTTGTTCTCCGAGCGTTCGGTTGCAGGCGCGGTGGCGCGGTCTATTATACAGAAATCGGAAAGTTATAATACTAAGTTCGAAACATTCAGGCTGGCAGCGGCGATCACTTAAGGGACAACCGGAGTATCCAGCCGCCACCACCGGATCCCCTGTCAGGGGAGAATATGCTGGATCTTGATCTCCGGGGCATATACAGTAATCGCCAGGACTTCACGGCCACTTTCCGGCCGACTGCCGGACTGACCTTCAACGGCGGTGTCGGACCCAATGGATTGACCAAGAAGCAGGAGATGCTCGTGAGAAGTGCCATCAAATACTGGGTGGAGCGACATAAGCACGTTGTAAGGTAAGCGTCGAAAATTAGAGTAACATAGCAATTAATTGTCCTCATTACGAGCCCTAAATTAAAAGATGTACATTTCACGACATCTCCTCATCATTTCTGTCATAAGTTCGTAGCTCTCTGTAGCGCAAGCAATGTCATGATTCAGGCTCACTCTGCCATGTCTCCTTCCAATTGCCGCTTCCTCCTTTCGCCAGCACGAAAATTTCATCTGCAATGACACAATATAAGAAGATTTCTCGCTTCCGGGAATCCAGGGGTCGCAGCTTTCCGCTGGAATAATATCCCGTTTCCATCCACTCGGGTAGTCGTGTAATTTCATTAAATTAATAATTCCCTCCGGCGCGGCGCTGCGGAACTTTCCTCACTTTACGGCTTAAATCTGCATGTTAAACTCTAAGCGCGACGATCGATAGGTTTAAACTTTCAACGGTCGAAAACTTTAGCAACGCTAGTAAATAACTAAGGTGATAATCATCCTGTGAAAGTGTTACACACGTAAAGTACAGAATAGCGTTTAAGGCTTTCTAATATTTCTGTACTTTACAAACGTCCGCGGAGTTCGAAATCGACATCGCGTCGAAAAGGAGCGGGAGGGTCTTGTTTCTCTTAATATCAAATGCAAAGCAGTTTCTCCTTCAGTGGAGGCCAAAGAGTTAAAGGGTTGTTGAAACAAGACCCGAAAACGCGCAGTAGAGATTGAGAGGGCTGGTTTGAAGCATTGCAGCCTGGTTTTCCGAATCTGCGAATTGGCCAGAAATGTCAGAAAGCAAGAGGCGTTGTTTTCCCGGCTTTCTCTAGCAGGGCGACGGCGCGACGGCAACACCTGGCGACGTCGAACGGGGCTTGTGTGTCTTCCCACACTGGTGAAGTATTTATTGTAAGAGAGCGCGATATTGACCGCGACAAGGGACATGCCCTATGGACTGGACAATTTATTAGGTAATTCGCAGGGTGTACGGCTCCCTTCACTCACGTGGGCTCTGGCGTACATCCCCCGGTCGCACGTGTAGAATTGCATGCATACCGCCTTTCATGAATGTGTCTCCTCTAGGTTCTTCCCGGTAGCCGGTCGATCATTGTCTTTCTGCACATTTTATGCTCCACACTCTCGTCGACCACCAAGCTCCAACGATACAATGGACCACTTAACAATCGCGTTAAAGCGACCATTAACCATCCATTAATGACAATACCTGTTTGCCATAACGATTTCGATATTATCCTCCAAATCTCTCAAATTTGCTTCATAGACTTGTCACGGCGATCGGTGACGCGTACGGCATCGCACTGCTCCTTCACATGTTGACGACCACCATCACTTTGACGCTACTGGCATATCAAGCGACAAAGGTATTGCACAAATCGAAAAACGATTTGTATCAACTTCTAGTAAATTACAGAAAACCTATTCTGTTAAATGCGACTGCGATTGCCATTTCAGGTGAATGCAGTTGACGTCTACGCGGCCTCGGTAATTGGCTATCTCTTGTACTCTCTGGGTCAAGTGTTCCTCTTTTGCATATTCGGTAACCGGCTAATCGAAGAAGTGAGTGCTAGCAGTGGTAAAAGCTCAATTATCTTTAAGGACATTGGTTTCATTAACTTATAAACGTGACAGAGCTCATCGGTAATGGAAGCCGCTTATTCATGCCACTGGTACGACGGATCGGAAGAAGCGAAGACCTTCGTGCAGATTGTCTGTCAGCAGTGTCAGAAAGCCATGTCAATTTCAGGAGCTAAGTTCTTCACCGTTTCGTTGGATCTGTTTGCCTCGGTAAATTACATCGGCCATGCCTCTTTCAAAACTTGCGCAAACTGGGACTGACATTTCTCTTCTCGTCAGGTTTTGGGTGCGATGGTCACCTACTTCATGGTGTTAGTGCAATTGAAGTGAACATATTCTGACTTCTATTCTGCAAGGATGAATTGGAAGACAAGGATGGAGCGGTACGTAAATACAGCTGCGCATGCAAGCAAACAAATATCGGATGAATTATTCTGGTTTCCAAGTCCCGCTCCGAAATTCAGCAAAACGATTGAAAATAGCATTTTCGCTACAAAAGCAAAACTAAATGAATATTTTACAGTTTCCGACTGTCATTAGTTAGCAATAAGCGTTGAAAGTTGAAACATAAGTACATAGTACTTAGAGCTAAGATAACTTTAAATACGATTAATATTAATTAACTGAACGGGGAAATTTTACGCTGCATTCAATGAAGAGATTTAACTAAGTAGACTCGTTCGTTCAAATAAGTTTCAGTTTTACTTCATCTTATTTTGTCCCTCGCCATTTCACTATCATAAAATGTATATAAGACTACGCGTAGCGTTTTCATAACGATTCATTTAAAGGATTTACGGTTACATTTGCTGTTAGTATTCGAATTGAATGATTTCAATGATTCGCACTCACAGTCGGAATCAATCAATACGATTCCAGGACGAAAGGTCAATTAACTACCACTTCCACTATAGTGGTCATTTGCAACTATACATATACAATACGCTATTTTGTAGATTTGGGCAATTCGATTAATAGTAAACAGGGGGTATGAGCTCACATTTAGAATTACTTGTAGATATGTATAGTGTAAGCCTTTTCACGTTCTTCAAAAGTAGAAAAGTTGTTCACAGGTGCACGTCAATAAAGTTTTTCCGATTCTGCTTAGCGTACGAGCAAATGATTGCCTTACTTCTTTTATACTTGCGGGAAACGACACGAGATCACTACTGGCTTCGTTGACCTCGGTGCAAAAAGAGAGACACGTCAGTGTAGTGGCCTGAAACTCTGAAACGTCATTCTAGCCGGAAAGAAATAGGAAAATCGATGGTGACAAAATCGAATTTTGACCATTGGAAATATAAATGATCGAGTTCTAACCCCTTTTTAATTATAAATACCCATACGAGTCTTGGAAACTATATTTGAATACTATATATTTTTTTCGCCTGTTTAATCGTGTCGGTCAAAGAGACGACAGAAAATGTACAACAAACTTAACTTCTATACTCTTTAAACAACTTTAAGAGTCTCTGCGGAAAAAGTATCAATTAGTATTAGTTTGGTTCAGGTTTCTACACAACATACTAAAAGGGCACCTGCCAGTTTTTGTCCACTTTGAAGTTACGGGGCTTTTTGTAAAACATAGTTCAGGCGGTGATGGGTCAAAAATTTAACTTTCATCATTTTCAACAACTTTAAGAATCTGCACGAAAAACCTTCCATATTTTCCAAGATTCGGATTTCGTGAAATTGCCGACTCCCTCATTAACAAACGTGAACTAACGATCCTGCAGAACACCGGTGTTGTGTCAGTCGTAACAAAGAAGGTAAGATGGGCGCGCTTCGTAGTCTGACTGTAAAAAACGTCAACAGCAAAAAGTGTGGTTGGCTCAGGACTTCCTGGTGGCCAGGAGGCAGGATCCCTCTTATCTCCTCGCACATACTCCTTAGAGGGGACAAATGTGCCCCCTCACCCCCCTTCGTGATTCAGACCACTGGCACTGCACTGTGACGATGCGGCGCGGCGACACAACAAAGAAAAACCTCCAGACGAAAAAGCATTATATTCCTCCTGACTATAATGATTCACACAGTCATTCCTATAGTATTTCCCTACAATATGTATACATATATGAAACGATATCTTACATCAACATAACAAACTTCTCACTAGCCCTGTTTAGACACTACATATACTGATTACCTTCACTCACCAATCAACCCTACAATCCATCACACTCCCCCCTCCATTTTTACACTAATTAAAATTGTTTCTTGGTTTTATTGCAAAGTTTTTTCCCACATCTTAAAAACCAAAGATCTCAGTAGACTATATACTAGTTCAGTATTTATTTAGATAAACTATATATATGTATGTATATTGTACTACTGTTATATTCACAAAAATGCTACACTATGATCTCAATATTGTTAGGTACCTATTCTTCTTGCACACGATAAGCACCCTGTGTATTATCTCTTATATAGTGGTAAGGTTCTTTTTCATATTTTATATTTATACCGATGATATAGCGATATTCTACTGTTACACTCGAGTAAAGTAAAATTCTTGAAAAATATTAAAAAAACATAGCGACGGTACACATAAAGCGTATTCTACTACTACTACTAATGTTATATCTTTTAAAACTTTACCATTATGATAGATGTACCATTAATTGTAGAATTATAATCGGTGATTTTTTACAGTTATTCTAATACTGAGAATGAGGGTTGTAGATTGCGCAGCTGATACTTCAGTAAACCGTTGACGAATTTCGGAATCAGTTAAACGTAACTTGTACTACTTTGATGTTACAAGATCAAGGGTTACTTCGTAATGTACTCGAATAGTAATTTTCTGTGCAAAAGCTGTACTATATTTATCTAATAAAATGTGGAATATAGATGTGAGTTGTACCCTAAATGGCAACTTCCTGTATCCTCATACAACGGCTGCGTTGATTAGTGGGTTGGTAAGAATAGTATTGTAGAAATATTCAATTGTTTTTTATTTGATTGAAAGCTAAAGGGTTACATTTATTCTCACTAATCCACAAACGCATTTCTGCTCATTCCCACTCCTTATTCCCACAGTATGGATGAAGAAGAAACAGGACTAGAAATCACCGAGGCCCTGGCGTACAGTGATCGGAGATTGGAAATCACTTGAATTCCGTCGCGCATGTGCTGCTTCTCTGTTTTCACAGGGTTCGATCGACTGGGGCTCGCTTCCGCATAACGAATCGATTTCACTTACTCGAGACACTTTATGACGCTGTGCATTTTCCTAACGTCATCACCGATTACATATTATATATATACTTGAAGCTGGGTATCCATTAGCCTGACGTAACGTTTTTATCAAAGACTTGCCTGTACGGAAGCCGTAGACGAGTCTTTGTTAAAAACGTTACATTACAGCGCGGCGTTACGCTACTGTTACTATCTAGTGGATACCTTTACCACCGTTACCGTTCTCCGTAAAACCGTTACATTGCAAGGCATTAAGCGCCCTTTAGCCTTTGCAAGTATAAGCTCGAAACATATACATATATGTATCAGTCGGCTTCTATATGTACGACATTCTTCCCCGGATCCTTGGTTTCACTGGAGAAAATGGGTCTTCGTGTCTTCTGAAATCGAAACTCATGTCACGACGACAGACGCCAATTTCATTGGTAGTCGAGGGGCTCTCGATATATTGAAGTTGTCGTGGCGCCAGATCGGAGAAAGCTTTTATTGAAAATTAAAAGCTGCGGTCCAGCAGCGGGTGGGGGTAGGTTGCGATCCACTCGAGCAGGACTGCAGTTAGCCGTAGTTGACCGCAAGCGCGGCCAAGTGGTCGGAACAATTGTTCCGAAGAGCCTGTCATTTTTCGCCTATTACAGTAGCAGAGATATAGTTTAGTTGGAGGGTGAGGAGGGCGATGTTAGGTCGAGTAGGCAGCCTCGTGGAAGGAAATTGGCGCGAATCGGTGGCCGCATGCGCAGCGAAGGATTGACTCCGTGGAAGCTTAGTTTCGATCGTCTGGGGTCGACGTCGTCGCGTACCAAATGGGCAACCCTCGTGTGTGCCTCCCGTGATGCTGCCTTCGCTCGGCAGTTTTCCAGGCCGCTCTCCCGTTTCGTGACAGAACCGGGCGTGTATCATAGCGGCCCGTGACCCGCTGTGGACCAGTTGACACTCGACTCGCCCTAGTGCCTCTCGTCGTGCGTGCGAGCACAGCCCAGCTACGAGCTCCTCAAGTGGGGGCGGTCGCTTTTCCGAAATACGAGACACGTCGTTGACGAGGGAAAAACGTGGGACGATGATATCCCGACCAGTGGACACCCGGCAATTCCTCAGTGATGCGAGCAACCCATCCGTAGGGCCCGACTGTCATTGCTGACGATCGCACCAGCCCTGACTGCTCTCGCGCTGCACACTCTCGCGCTGCACACACCTTGCGCCAGGCCGCCGCGCCGCTCGCCAACACTCGCGAGGGCATCCCGGGAAGCGTGTGGGTTTAGCGATTATCTAGGAAATTAGAAGGAAAGGGGCAGAGGGAGAGGGAGAGAGAAAGCCAAATATGTCCTTATGATTCGAAACGACTTGTCTGAGACATACGTCTGGCGATAGTACAATCAGTCCGAGGACACCTACAACCTATAACTAGCTTAATTGTCACGTATTCGTGAAGGTGATAGACGCGAATAAACAATCGCCGCGAATGCAGAGGAAAAATGGGAAGGTTTGGGATTGTTAGGAAAGTCTGACGCAAGTACCTCGCCGATCTCTGTCTAAACGTATATGTATATCCCGGAGATCCGAGCGATTAATAATTTCATAATTGTGCCGAACGGGAAAGGGGATATACGGGGCAGGTTACATAACTGCTGATGTAGAATGGCATGAAATCACATGAGCCCCACCGGAGCAATAAGGGCGAAGAATTCATATCGGATTAAGGGCGAGTCGAAGGGCATGTGTCTTGATTAATATTGTTTACTCAACCCGTACCCATTAATCCTGACAATAATTGCGCGCGATATTCGCCGAATTTATTAGCAATACATATAGTGACGGAATCAAGGCGGACAAGTAGGATCCATACATCGTACTGTCAATTTGTTATATGCTATAAAGTTGAATATAAGCGTACATAGAGTAAACAAAGTATACAAATAAAGATAATTCCGCGAGGCGATAGAGCGCGCGGTATTTAGGAGGGAGAGACGAGAGCTTTAGTGATGATTGAGTGCGGTTTGTCTAAAATTGAAAATTACGCGTCGACGACCGCTCGACGAGTGACCGAGTGATAAGTGTGCTCAATATCGTCGCTCAACCTTATTTCTAAACAAATTTTGGAGGCCAGCGATAACCATAGGGACAAAAACTGCAAGCGGCAGGAGGAGGCGAAGCCTCCCGCCGCAGAAGCAATGTCGTAAGTACTGTATGTCCTATGAAAACCCTTATAATTCATCTGCGATTTCCTGCCCGAGAAATATCACAAGAAAAAAGCATTCGCTATTGCGCAATTTTCGCACGCTTCATTACAACTAAAGTTTCCTTTCCAACGCATACCTTGTTAGGGTGCTCTTGCACGGCAATATTTATCGGAGCCCACGAGGATATCGCACAGTAAATTGCCTGTGCAGTGTAGCAGCCGTGTCTGGTTAATTGAATTCCATTCAACGTAGAGTGTAGACTGTAGACGATAAGGAAAATTCGCGGCTATCACCAGTGGGAAGCCTGTGCCTCGGGATTTTCTATTAAGGGTAGTGAAAGTGATACACAGTGTGGCACCCCCGATAATATCGTTATTGTTCTCGATCCCAAATGTCACGAATGGATATCACAAACGATGACAATTGTCTCGCGAATTGTATTCTCGCGAATAATTGATTCCGTTATCAATTATTTATGATACTTCGTCATATGACTAGAAGTGAAATTAGAAGATTATTTGTCTTGTTGCTATTCACGTGTGCACGAAGGTTGCGTGGGTTTGTGTTTGTATTCAGTAGGGGAAGATGTTGGTAGAAATAGCAAGTGTCAGTTACACGAGCGCCGAAGGGGCATGCAAAGTAGATAACGAGGGAGCAGATACGAATCAAGACTGTTAAATGCTGGCTTATAGGGGGCCGCTTTTGGGGATTGGCCGCCAGTCGTGGCGCGAGCCCCGGCCGCGAAGGTTGCCGTACGAACCTCTGCGCGTGCGAAATACCACGACGCGATCACCCTTCGCAGGGCTCCTTTACTCCTTTACCGTGCATTAACGGCTCTTCTTGGATTAATGGATCGACCTAGGAAGGAGAGCGATACCCTTTCCAAGTCGAACCCTCAAGGGAACAGACCGCTGCTCGGTAAGGCCTTTTCACGGGCTCTCCAATCAATTTCACCCGTGCATTTAACACATAACACGTACATATATTCCTCTTTAATCAGTTTCCTCTGTTCGCCATGCCACGCCACGCGTCTTTTCAAAAGGTGTCGGGACGCGAGAACTGATCGGAAAGCACTTACCTCAAAGCACGTGACGCGAAATTAAAGCCGCAAGGAATTTCCAACTTGTTGGATGCTGCGAGTTTCAGTAGCTGCGCTTAACACTTGTGGCAGTAGGAGTGGTATAACAGTATTGTCGATAATTAACGATTCCCCGCACGGCAGGGATCATTGTGTAATACGTTATAGGCTTCAGAACGATATGCATACACAGATGTGATACTTTTTCAGTGGAATACTGTGGACCGGCCTCAATTTTACTGATGCATCTGATACGAAACAATAGAGTCTTGTGGATGTAGGTAAAAAATCAAATGAATCCGAATAATGGAACGTTTTGTTACACATCTAGTTTGCCACAGGACTGTGTTATTTGTGCGAAAATACACCGAAGTGCGAAACTTCAATAAATGCTAGTAAGACAATACCTTTTTCGAAACTGCGACGCGCACTGCGAAAATACGAACCGAAGCCGCGGCATAGAATACTCAAAATCAACTTATGCACGTTTCAATTGAAATTATATAGAAAATATTTTATGGACAATACTTTACGGTTCTGATTATTAGTGCAATTACTATACTTTTCTGAATTGTTTCCTAGTTCTTCCTTCGATTTATTTTACCAGAATCGTTTTTCCTCGCCTTATTGGACCCAGTGTCGCAGTTTTAAGATAGTAGCGCACGCATTTATTGATAGGTTTCCGAATATCGAAATTCGTGGGTATCGATTTTCGATAACAGATAATACCGAGCGAGTGCAGGTCACGTCTAAAAATATTCATTCGTCATCTAAATAAGAAATTGCTTGTGCAATGTAGGAAAGTGACACAGTGGCATATTCGCCGAAAGAGGGTGCAGAGAGAGTGTGTGTGGGGGTGGGGAGACGCACGAGATTGTACTTTTGTCCCGGCTTGGGTAGCCTGACCGGATGTCCTTCCACTATACTAGAAATTGAATTTGAGAGTGACACGGCAGCGGGCAATTTTTCTTCCTTTATACCCGCTCCACTCCAAGTGGATGCTTTGCATAGAACAAGAAAAATCATAGCCTTGTTTCTCAATCGTATGTTAAAACCAAGGGCACGTTTTGTTGCAGAACTCGATCTGGACTATCTTGAGAGGCGAGGTGACGAAACAATAATTTATGAAAATCCTGAGAGTGGATCAAAAGATGAAGAGAGCCCGGCGGACACTCTGGACCGTGTCAAAGTTGTTTTCCTTGGCGCGCCAGGAGTGGGCAAGTCTAGCATAATACGCGTAAGAGTTCCACTGGAGAAGAATTCATCAAATGCTTTTTCCCTAAACATAGCGCATGTGATTGCGCCCCATAATCACCTTTCATCTATGCCAGTTCCTATAAAAGTTTCACTAACCCTACCTACATGTTTCCCATGTATTCTTCCTCCTGCACCTTTACCAACCTCGTTCGCATAATTTGTTAAA
Organism: Crossocerus cetratus; assembly: GCA_963675795.1. NCBI lineage: Eukaryota > Metazoa > Arthropoda > Insecta > Hymenoptera > Crabronidae > Crossocerus > Crossocerus cetratus. The sequence goes on along the minus strand of OY776666.1, from coordinate 12,141,828 downwards.
GTTTAATTTGTTGGTTCAGTATCGAGGCGTTTGCTACGTTCGAAAGTTTAAATCGAAATACCTTGCGCCCGATAACTCTGCCAAAGAATAAGTTCGAGCAGAATGTTATCGTTGCCAACGAATCTACCGCGGAGTCTGAATAGGAAGGCAGGGCTCAGAAAGTAGAATAAATGCTTGCGTCCCAGTCTATCGCATGGAGTCACATGCTCTCATGCGGTAAAGTCGCAATAAACTAGTACTAAATGGGTGGGTGGGTGCGATTACTCCCGGCCCAGAGTTCAAATACACGTAGGACGGAAGGCCGGAAAATGATTTACGAATGGAAACTTATAGTTAAACGTAAGAATCATATCGTCGATAAAAATGTCAGAAAATCCATGGCCTCGTCGCAGCAATGAGAAAGTAGACTACTAGAAACTAAGGCTAATTACTTTAAAGTATTTTTGATTCCGACGTCGGTCTAAGGGAGCTCAGCGCATCTCTTCCCGAGATGGGAACATTCGCTTCCGCTCATCTCCGGCACTAGTTTCCGCTTATATAGCAGCTAACTACGAGGGGCTCCTGAGGAAATTGAAAGTCGGCGGAAGCAAAACGAGCAGGATAAAGAATGTGAAGACCGTGACATTTGAGCTAACGCGCCAGAAGGCACCTATAATTGGAAAGCTTCACAATATGGAATCAGATTCCCCGATGTCTATCCAATTATATATTTACATTCGCTTTTCTCCGATGGCAGTATATTGTTCCTTATAAATTCGCCACTCACCCCATCAATGAGCACCCGCAGCCAGCGTTGAAAATTAACAATATGAATATACATTTCACAAAAATACCTAGCATGTACTCTCTCAACATTTTTCTCCATTTCAAAGAGAAATCAACGCACGCTCTATGCATCTTTTCCCGCAAGAGGTATAGTTTGCTAATTACATGTGTTAATGAGTGCAGCACGCGGTCGAGCCTGTTTAAATACATATAACTATATATCCCGTTCTCAAACGACGCTGAAAATCATTCGACCTGCCGATATTGTTTTTCCTAAGCGAAACGATTCGATGCTAAAGAGCTGAAAGTGCGCAACTTTCATTCACAATACAGATCGCAACAGCTGTGTATATATTACAGCAATTCGTTTGGAGTGAATTTACCGAAGAGTACCGGCCAACCGAACGCCGGGAGACTTTCTACCCGAGCGTGGTCCTCGCAAACCGATTGTACGAAGTGAAAATCACGGATCTACCAACAATACCGTACTTCCCTGTAAAACCGGAGCTCGAATGGACGGACTTCCGTTATTACGGCTTACGAAGTGCGACTGCCTACGTGCTTGTTTTCGATCTCAGCAATCAGGACACGTTTGAGGTATGCGCTCTATCGTTCTACAATAACAAGAAAAAGGGTAGTCAAATAATGAACGTCTCGCACATTTTCATATCGCAACTTTCCATTGGCACTAAGCACGAAAAATTGGAGCTCTTCCGGATTTATAACAATTGTCCGATTCAACTCTACAATTACTGACAATAATCAAATACGTGTATCATATCCTTCGTTTCATTCTCTTTAAAAAAGACAAAACCCGTATCGCTTACTTATTTCTCAAAACTAAACTGTCAAAACAAAAATGATATCTGAACAATAGGAACTTTGTTTCTACTCTAGTTGTAAACATATGAGTCTTTCACATTAAGTATGCGGATATACTTTTTGCAACAAACACTGATTTCTATGGACATTATATTTGATTGAATTGCAAGGGAATAGTTTAAATTTGAACTAGTGATTATATGCGATTTTGCAGTACATTAGAAAACTGAGGGAGCAAATCTACGAGGCACGAGACATGAGGGGTGTGCCGTTATTAGTAGTCGGGAATAAGCAGGACGAATTGTCATCCACGGCTGCATCCGGAACCAGATACAGAGACAACGTTAATCTCGTACGGAAACATTGGCGGTGTGGATACGTCGAGTGTAGTGCCCGATTTAACTGCCGTGTTGTGCAGGTACGATGAGAGATAAATTTTAATCATTGTGATTCTGTGATTTTTCAAATCCGGAACTTCTCATGGAGTGATCTCCCAAAACCAAATTCAACAGAGAATTGTGATGGTCGTACAAATGAAAACTTTGTATTATTCCCTTTTACATATACTATTCGGGGATAGTATCCTTGAATATAAAGATATAAAATAGCAGACCCTTTACTTAACGAAAGAATACCCTTTAGAATACTTAAAACTGTATGTACAAACACAACGTATTCTATCGTGCGCCACAGGCGCCTGGTTTCCCCGCAGATATATGGGGTCCAGGCGCCTGTACCTTACTAAAGTAATTTTTAGTTTGGGCAACATTATAAATAGAGAGTTATAATTTCCATTTTCTTGAATTACTTTCTACAGTTCACCTAACTGAATATCGTCCACTACTATTTAACTTGAATTGCGATAGTTCCACCACACACTTCATTTGTAACTTTATATCATTTTGAATTATATTCTTCTTATGTTTTTGTGCTATGTAATACGCATGCTTTATATCATCAATTTCATCTTCACTGCTCATGCATTCAGAATTATTTATTGCACTAATCTGAACCAGTACTGGGCTGGTGCGGCGGAAAATTTGAGACCCCAAATAGGACAGTGAGTGAGGTGTTTCCTTCTGCACTGTCTTCCTATTTGATGGGAATCCCCAATCATAATCGACTGTCTCTGAAGAGGATTGCAGCGGGTAGTTGTCGCCTTTGAAATATGTGGAGTCAGAATCTGAATCTGATATTATGTATACACTTTTTTTTCTTTTCTTAGGGATTGTCGTAGAGTTTGTTGAGACCTCAGACCTAAGAGTGCCATACCTCTGGCTCGTCAAGTTTTTATTTGTTACACTTGTACTATCTGTTTTTGGAGCTTTTCTACAAATTATAGTACTACATGTACTAATGTCACTATCATAGCCAGACCTCTGTCCACTCTGGACCATCCTTCCACTTCCCTCTTGAATTGATTTCAATATTGTTGATTGTTTCTTATAATGGCAATTTCCATCAATCTTGTTTAAGCTTTTGGGTGTGCTTTCTTTGCTGATTTCTGTTAAATGGCTCAAGGGAAGCTGTATATTAGTAACATTGTTGGTACTAACATCCATATTGGCATCTGAATTTGTTTCATTTGAAGATGTCTCACATATGGAAGAATTTTCACTCTCTTCAGACTGTGTGTGTGCTATTGTTTCATTTCGAATTACCAATTGTTTTGCATTTTTACTAGTTTCTGGCAGAGTTAATTTTTCCTGTACATCAGGTGGTGTTACATCAGACTCATCATCATAGAGTATTATGGTTTCATTATTCTCGCTTTCAAGTCTATCAGACATCTGATCTACTTGTTTTTCAATTGTTGCACATGGTGGCTGCAATTGCTTCTGACAACCATATGACATTTTCAAACTCTTTTCTTCTGTATCCAGGTCGTCTTTTAACTTGCTCATTATACAGCCGAGTATAAACATTACATTGTCAAAGTCATCCTGCTGGCTACTTTCATTGTCACAATATTTCTTCTTCAAATGTCTCAAGCGTGATCCATATGTTGAAAGTAACTTGTTAATGTTATACAATACTTGTGCAAGGTAAGATTTAAACTCAGCTGAATGATTTTGATTTGTGTTCTCCACATCTATTATAGTGCATTCCGAAGATGAGGCATAGCTGTTATTGTCAGCACCACTATGTTGTTCCACAACTATTGGCAGAGCATTGCATTCTCTTTTTTTACTTGATATGTCACGGGAACATGCACGCTTTCTTTTTTCAAAAATGGGAGAAGTAGAATCATCACTGTCCAAACTGTGTGAACTTGCACTGTTGCTCTGAATATCACATGCCTGTTTATTTTGCGACTTCTCAAATATTTGTTTACTACCATTTCTTTCAGAATGATCTTTCTTCGATACAGTTGAAGAAGCTATTGACAGATTATAAGAACTATCCGTACTCTCGTCGTCTTCTGTGCTGCTAACAATAGCATTTCTTTTTGAGGGTTTCGAACTCTTGAAACTTATGTCTCTGTCCTTATACTTCATATGTGGCTTCATATTATATTTTATGCCGCAACTATCTGTAATCAAACGTGGAAAAGGGTGCATCTGCATAAATTGTATCAGACACTAAGAATCCATTAATCTGCTCTTGTACGCAGTTGCAAAAACATCGTCCTCCATAGATATCATGTAGGTTATGTTTATAACAATAGACGCACTTACAAGAAATTGTTACGATGTGATCAATCCATATTTATTTGAAAACAAAGTTTCAACATATCACCAAATCTGGGAATCCGTTTTATGAGCATGTTGTCAAAATTTGTATTGTGTGCCAAAGCATGTCATTGAGGTGAATTCGAAATGGTTATGCAAACGCAGTTCGCACATATATATATATTACTGAATGGCGCGATCTATCAGACTTGCTCTCCTGCGCTTGCGCGTGTTTCATACTCATGGATTCAATTTGAAGCAGTCGAACAGTTCATGTTTGGCTTATTCGATTGCCCCTTACCACAAACAATCCTGCAGTGCAATCCTATCTACTAAGATTAAATTGAAACTGGACGCAGATATATTCACAAAGAATTATTATTGTATATTGCAGGTGTTTCGGGAATTAATGAAGAGCATTCAAGCAATCGAAGGAAGACCACCGTCGCCCATGCCCCCACCCTCTCAAACATTGCGATCCCATCCGCATGACGCAGGGGCGAAATGTATTCTTCTCTGACACTGAAGCCAAAGGTATTCGCGTCCTCGAATGCGGCGATCACATTATTAGGAAAAGTTGCTTTTCGCCAACCATAAAATGGACTATTAAGCTCTGAAGCCCGAAAGCAAATCCCGGTGTTCGCTTTTCATGGACTTTCACACCCACATACATCACCGCGCAGCGCGCACTGCGTTATTACACGCTATAAAAGAATATATAATAACTCATCTTGAAGCAATTATAAGTTCTATAACTTGCTGTGGTAAATCCTGAATCTATCCTTTTCTAGATTAAATAGAAAAAAATTGACGTTATGTATATATAATTAACCGTTTAGGGATTCATTCTCGAAAGTGTTAGCCAAAAGTGTGTAATGCAGTCAAATTTGTAGACTAAGAGATTGCTATCACACCTGGAAGTATACAATGTTCCTCCAATATTGTAGAAGAAACAATATGTTCAAGTGATGAAAGAGACCCATGCATTTGTGCTGACTCTTTAATTATATCTCATGCGCGTTAGTGATTTTAAATGAAAGAAAGTGCGGTATGCCTTCAAACAATTATGAGAAACTGCTCACCCTTGTGAATTTAAGCTCTGAGTTATCCATTTTATTCTTTTTCTTAATTATCCCCTTATTTACTCTTCCTCGTGGAAGGCATATTACTATATGATTTCAACAAAATTTTTATAAACGTACTCGCCGCACGGACGAAATTCTCTAACTGCCGAATTCTTTTCTATCTGAGATATATATGGCACAAATACTGAAAAGGATGATATGATTGTATACTTGTATGCATGAATCGAACTAACGTATAAGATGTAATTTATACTGATTCTAATTAGTTTCGTAAATTTTATGTATACGCGTATAATAATTTCTCCCGGCCTAAATCTTTATGAGAATAAAAATACTTCACGCATCGGACGGTATAGCAAAGAACTATACTAAGGGACTCCAAATTTTTCGCAAAAATTGTCATCAATCAAATTAGATTGACTGGTTTTTTAAGCGCGATCCGTTCGGCGTCACAATTAGGCAAAGGTGGGGCATACAGTGTGGTATTAGACGTTACCTGAAACCAAGCAATAGAATACATACATATATATTTTATTATACTGTTAATAAATTAACAATTCTTTATAAACGCACTATAGCTGTTGACACTCCGGTGTAAAATACACTCGCATGCATATGTGTATGTATGTACAGAATGTCAGTGTCTTGTGTGTCGCCATTATATACTGTTATTATTTGTAAACAGTTTAAACTTTCAGAAGAAATAAGAATGCTTCCACTGAAAACCGAGTACAAGAATTACTACACGCGTTTTACTTATAATATACTAATCATGAGTTTCTTTTTGTTAATTTGTAATTGCGAGACCCCTGCTCATACACGTATATACACATATGATACAAGATATACGTAAATGTTACAAGTATATAATATGTAATTGCGATAGAAGGGTGACCACCTATATTAAGTAATATATATGAAAATGTGTTCGTTGGAAACTTTGTACCGGAAGACAATTCTAAGCAAGGTATGTACCTTGTATGTATGTACCTTGTGACCCGATTTGTACAGCAATCAAGTTACCGTGATGGTGTCGTTTTACATATAAAATACCAGTCATTATTTTGTATGCAGGAGTAACGCAATAAATGACCTGAATCATACACCCAATTGATCTTTTCGTACGATTTGGCGCCGTAGTAACATGCGGAACCTCCAAGACCAGACTGGCATGAATTTCCGCCGGTGGGAAACTGACGTGCCAGAACAATTGAAAATTTAAGTTGAGATAGCCAGATTGGAAGAATGAGTTGGTTGCATTATTAAATTCGCAAAATATATTGTATACGATGAATCTGCAGCAGTCTTTGGCAGCCTGGATTTCTAATGGTTCTGTAAATTGCAGTAAAATTTAGAGCAATGCAGTGTGTACCAAAGATTCCTTGCAAAAATGTTTAACCACTGGAATATGTTTGCCTGTCAAAATATTCGACCCGCAGCCCTTCAAAACTCGAGAAAATTCCTCGCTGAGCATATGAATGCGGCTGTCTCGTTAAAAGTAAGAAAAGTACACCGTAGGTGTGTGCTATCGCACTAATCCCCTCGGATAATATAATTGCTCATATTCTTATTCTTCCAAGTTCCAATTTCCAATACACGTTTGCAAATGTTCAGGTGAGTACCACAGCGGGAACGCCGACCACGAGGACGAGTTTGAAGGAGGTACTCAATGAAAAAATACCCATTTACCATGATCTTCTACGAAATTTTCGGCGACAATATGGTCTGTCTGTTGTCAGCCACATTACAGTGGAAAATATGTACCAAAGATTAAACGGAGTGAGCACGATGGTCAGAGAAACCTCCGAAATTGATCCAAAGTACGGCGTTAGTATCCATAAACGTAATAAGAAAATACACTGCAAGGAGACCTATTTCACCTTTACCATGCTTTTGCAATTTATTAATCGATGTATAGTATGATATGGAATATAATTGGGGAATTAAAAGAACGCTGCGGCACCCGTTAGATTAAGTACAGAGGCCTGACTATACCTGAAGCAATCACCGTATTACCCCGCCATGGAAAGGCACCCATCCCAGAAGCGGTATTCTGGTTGCTTTTAACTGGCGATGTGCCAACGCAGGATCAAACATCCTCCTTAGTCGCTGACTGGGTACAAAGACGCCAGGAAAGGAAAGCCTGGTGGGCAGGACCGGATGGCGGAATTCTAGGGTCCGTACTTCGAACCCTGCCAAAGTCTATGACAGCTTTAGGAAAGCTCTCGCTCGCCTTAGTAATCTTCGATACCGGTACACATATGAGAGAAGCTCGGAAGCATGGAGTAATGGCACATTCATATTGGGAAGTGAGCCAAAAACCCTTTAAAACGATTAGACGCCTTCATAAGCTATTCTTCAACCCTGTTGATTCTATTCTATTCGAAAGTATCTCTATGAAGATGGCATGGACTTACTCGCAACACTTCCTGCAATCGTCGCCTTAGTCGCGGGAAATCGGGGGCTGCAAAATTCGGACGACGAGGGAGACTGGGCTCGTTTTCTCACCTCGTGCCTCAGTAACGCCTACCCAACACTCGATGATCACAAGCAAGTCGCAGATTTTCTACGATTGTACATCACGTTGAACGCGTAGGTGGAATATCCCTTTGAAATAACTTTCGTAAACGTGTCTTTACGAAAGAGTCCTGTACAATGTTTTGTAGAGATGAGAATGGTGGCGTTCCAGGAATTCATGTGACAGAAATCCTTGGTGCTACTGAACTGGACCTCAATCACGTTCTCGCAGCAGGTGCGTTGGCTTATGAGGTCGAACCGAAGAGTGGAACAATGTCCCAAGTAAACAATAAAACAAATCTGCCTCGATACTTGTCGCTGTGAAAGAATGTGTGGAAAATGTTAGCAATGGGACAATTCTATTTTTAGTACATGGAATTCCAGTCTCAATTGCAAAATATTCTTGCCCACGATCCGAAAGAGGAAACCTTGAGAAACTTTTTGGCCATGGTGATCGCGAAAGGTAAATTGATGGGATATGAGGAAGCGAAATTCGAAGATCCCCGATACACAGCATTATTGAACCACGCTCTAGAAAATCTACCCGATGATTCGGGAATAAAGGTAAAAAACATCGAGCGTGTGGCATTCCCGAATTAATTACAGGTTATTGTTGAACATATACACAAATGATTATTTTACGCGATTTAGTTTTCACGAGCAATTGCCCAAGGAATTACTAAAGTGATTAGAAGTGGAAGGGGCCGAAATATTTTTCCTGATCAATGCACTATTGCGGCACCTATTTTCCAGGTATGTATTATAATGGTGAATTATACAGTTTCGAAAAATTAATATCTATCTTCTAACATGCGGTCATTCCGCTTTTATTAATTAAAGTTTTATGGACTTCAAGACATGAAATTCAATCAAATTTTGTTGTGCATGTCTCGAGCATTGGGTTCTATTGCATCTATTATCTGGACTAAAGCAATCAATGCACCAGTTGAACACCCGAGATCCAAATGCACTTATTCATATTTAGAATCGTTTAAGGGTTCGCGCAAGAAGAGCAAGAAGCGCGGAAAGCATACGAAATATCATCGAAAGTAACTTCCGTACAATCTATATATGGAGTGCGGTTTGTACTGGTCTATATCTCACCATCTACCTGTATCTCTATGTATTCTTGAATTATACATCTACTGGTCATGTGTGTATAACTAAACTATGCAGCGCAAAGCATATGTTCGCTCACAAATTCCTGAGAACTAGAGGAAAGGGTTGAACGCTTCGTAAGCCATCCCATATATAGCCATTCACCACGCGGCCCTCTGATGCGATGGCCTTCTGCAATTCAAATTCCGCGCCACTGCCGCCATTTCCATCTTGTTACTAGATAATAGCCTTATAGTTATATAGTATCCAGACTAGGCATTTCACTACATATACGCCACAGGAACTACGCAGCCAACTTCAGTAGTAACACTCGTAGATATCCGCATCCTATCCATCCCATCTAAATGAGTTTTGTGTTTTCTGACGCTGTGGAGGGCGGGGCAAATAACCACACCATATGTCGTGGCGTGTCGTGCACCAATGATCGACTTGATAGAAATTTACAAAACTCGCGTCCGCTCGCGTCATCGGACGCGTATTATCTTACGTCTTGCCAGTTTGTAGTATGTGTTTTTTTCGGCCCGAAACGAGGGAGGCGAGCAGAGGTTCGAGAGTTTCGGTGGGCAGGGGCAGATACCGCCTGTACAGAACTAAGAGCGACTGTGCTTGCTGACGCCGCGTAGTGTGCAGGTGCATAAGCATACGCACATCGTTCGAAACCTCTAACGCTTGTTCCTCGTGAGTGATATTCGTGCAGTGCCACAGAACCCAAATAGGAGAATTGCTCTTCACTGATCTACGCACACAATACACACTCAGACACAGTGCCCTGACAGTCTGCTGGGAGGAGACAAAAGTGCCTGACTCGGTAGCCAAGGAAATACCGACATGAATTTATCCTTCGCTGGTTGCGGCTTCCTTGGTATTTACCACGTTGGTGTGGCAGTGTGCTTCAAGAAATACGCTCCACACTTGCTTCTGGATAAGATTAGTGGTGCATCGGCTGGTGCTATCGCTGCATGCTGCCTCCTTTGTGACTTACCCCTCGGTGAGTGAACTCCTTTGTTTACGTATCTAGTCAACACAGTGTATCTTAAATAATTACTCCAGCAATGTGATGGCGACACTTGCAATTATTATGCATACACAGCCTTCACCTTTGAATCTTCCGGCAACTGTATTCGACTCGTATGTACAATCTGCCTGTGCATTTTTCCCAACAGTTTTACTAATTGCATACACGATCTGATGTTTATTAATGTATAACGCTGTGTACGACAGCTTTTTGCTGCAGTTTATCGGAAATTGGATTGAAGTATCATTTTCAGCTTCGTTCATATTAAGTGGGGAATGTAACAATAACTTTCTGCTTGGATATAACACGCAGGTTTGTGCAATGCATACAATAGAAGCATGCAGCGTCGTAAGCACGCGGTATATAAAATGCGGCAGTTTCTCGATAGATGGGATAGCAGAACAGTGGGGAAATAAAGCAAAGTGGTCATTATAGACGAAACGAACCTCTGTGTATGTAGGACGATCGAAACATTGACACCAATGTTATTGTAACTGTATGCATGTACGTACATATTATCTTAGGGATTCCATAAACTTGATTGATTATCCTATGCAAATCTCAGAAGTAGGTCACATCTAGAATAAGCAACACCGAAGTAGCAAGAACACTTATCGTCTGTTTGCTTTCTTTGCGTTAAACGCGAACAACAAAAGCATTCGCGCAAGCAACACTCACACGGAAAGTATCATTGGCGTTATAATATTATTATCTGCTAAATTACTCTCCTGCTCAAGATCTAGATATTGCTCTGGACTCTGCACCGTGTACAATTTTAAACGCGGAAAGTCCAGTGTGCATTAATGACGCATCGCGATCGTTGAAAATTTGTAATGTCCCTCTTTTGTAAAATTGTGTCATTCTACCGCGCGAACGGTGATTAAATTAAGCTATTAGCATGCCGCGTTCTTGTCAGTCTACAGAAAGCAATAAGCAATATCACGGTCAACCGGGAGCTCGAGGCCAACTTGAGTAAACCGATACCACCGCTGATAGATTAAAAATAGATACTTTTTATTGCCAGTCAAAAAGATATTCCGCTTCCCACTATTTAGAATTTCCGTAGATTTATCTTGTGCATCACAAGTTCAAGAAATACGATGACTCTGTGGTGACCGCAAGTTGCCCGTAAATACATACGATCTTGCGTAAATCGAAGATACAAGGACAACACGCATTTGATATCGCGATCTACAAAATGACAATATGTATTTTGAAGTACGTGTTAATATTCTTCCAACTGGCAGACATTTTAGTTTTCTTTCGTGCATACTTTTGCTGTTCTCTTATTTAATTATTGGCTGAATCTTTTGTTTTGCTTGTTTATATTTCACGCAGATAGAGGCGCCAGCGAAAAAGGCTGAATGATCATTATTGCCATATTAATATTTAAATAGAAATACTTATATTTATGTATCCGCCAGAAGAAAGTTTAAAACGCATATCGGCAGCGATTAGTAGACTGTTTTTGATTACGGTAGAGCACAACGACGAAATCTTGAAAACACTGCATTGTCCTTGGGTATGCGTAATTGCTGTGCGTCAGTATACCACACGATACTCATTGGACTACTTCGAGCTTATCACTAACTTCTCTTTGTTAAACAGTTCTAGGTAATTGAAAATGCTCACATAAAGAAAACTTGATATACATTACACACCAGCAATAGTAGAATATTCGTATGTATATAGAAATTAATGAACTGCAGATAAAGAGGCTTTGATCGAATTAAAGTAAAGGAGCTCGGTCGCAAATAAAGTTGTATGCGTCGGGCTATATCTATACCCGCTTGCACAATCTCTGGCAAATACTTAGATGTTTAATCTACTTATTCTACTTTGCTACGGCAATTGAACCACACTTGAGCGTATTGACGTAGACTGTGTTAGATGAATTGAAACATTGAACAACCTCCGCATTTTTTTCTCTCTTATTTGCTATTACAAGTACTACGATAGATCTATCAATGTTTGCGATGAACTCACTCTCATAATAGCAGTTCAATGATAACTAAATGCAAATATAGAGCAAATCCACGCAATGCGATTTGATTCCTTAGCTCCACTTAGAAAGTATTGACTTATGTTACCTTAAAGCAGTCGGCGGCAACTTTTCAAGCCGTAGCATCTTCTGCATATTATTAGAACTTGTAAATAAAAACTTGGTGCGAATTGCCCTGTGAACTAATGCGCACCTGTGAACAATTATTTTATTGTTATCAGTTTAAATTCAGATGTCGAGCATTTTTCGGCTAAAGTCTAAAAAAATATCGACACACACACACACAAGCAAACACACGGTGGTCGTACGATAAGATTGAAAGATACAGATATTGGTCATACAATCACAATGATACAGAGAGATATTAATCAATTATGGTTAGCATTTGTGAAATCGACGCCTTTGTGCAAATCGGGATTTCTCAATCTTGATAACCAATACAAATGGCGTTCAAGTGCTAGAAAGTGATCGAAATTTCTTGAACAAAATTTCAGTAAATTTCGTCTGTACGGCATGCTCTTACATAAAACAGGTTTGCTTTTTTTAAAACGACATCTACCAGAATATGCCTGAAATTTAATGATGCCCCTCCTAAAAACTATAACGATAAATGTCTAATGTGTTCTTTACTACTTGTATTAGGCGAAATTACAAGCAATGTATTACGGGTTGCGCGGGAAGCAAGGCAGCGAACTCTGGGCCCATTCAGTCCATCCTTCAACGTGCAAGAAATACTTTTAGAGAGTTTACAAAAGGTAAGGCTTGTGAGAATGTATCATTACAATCACTACTTAACCGATCGTTACCCCCTGGTTCGCCAACAACGTAACTATTCAAGTGTTTTCTTTATCGGACCGCTCGAAAGTCACAGATTAAACGGTTTCTTGATATTTGTCCAAAATAAGTAAGATATAGAGGGAGTATTAGTGTTGTAATTCTATAGATACAGTGGTACTAAGCCCGTAGAAATTCGTTGGTAGGATTGCTGTTCTATACGTAAGACTTAACGCGGTGTATTTGGGCCGTCAAACTGATGACAGTCCACTTGTTTAATTTCTCTTATCGATACCTCGTAGCGGATAATCAGCGCTCCACGCCTCCACGACACACTGCTCCTATATCTTGAAATAGTGTTATCTAGTTTATTTCTCTCTTAGCCATATCATGGGGTACAATTATAAGACAACAATATTTTTAAAACTATATCTTTCAATTGAAGATTATATCACATTATATTAAATTATCTGACAATGCATTAACCGATTAGAAAAATGCAGTCAGGTTCCCAAAATATTAATTCTTTCATCACATATGTTTGGTGGTTTATATTCCAGTTTCTTCCGACTGATGCCCACATTCGAGTAAATGGAAAACTGCATATTTCGTTGACAAGAGTGTATGATGGAAAAAATGTGATAGTTTCCCAATTTTCTTCGAAGGAAGACTTATTACAAGTAAGTGAATGAGCAGAAGCATACTATTATATGCATAAGCATATTCATTGCATTACAATATATGCAAATATTGCATATACAACCGATATTTGTAATTTAATGAACTCTGCTCAATTTGAATTAAATTGATCAATTATCAACGAATAATTCTAGATATATCCGTCCCGAGTGTAATAAACTATAATCAATATAAAACATCGTATTCACAGGCGTTGTTAGCTAGTGCATTCATTCCTCTATTTTCTGGATTGTTGCCGCCCCGTTTCCACGGCATTCGATATATGGATGGTGGTTTTAGCGACAATCTTCCAACACTCGATGAAAATACAATTACTGTCAGTCCATTTTGCGGAGAAAGCGACATTTGTCCGAGAGATATTTCATCTCAGCTGTTTCACGTAAGAAATATCAATGATATTCTATTACTATGGAAAATGCGGTAAAATAAGGATTATAGATTTTAAAATAGGATTTATTACATGTTTCTTTTCCGATTTTAGGTAAACTTCGCAAATACCAGCATAGAACTTTCCAAACAGAACATATATCGATTCGCTAGAATCTTATTTCCTCCTAATGCAGAGGTAATATTACTTGATATTTTTTGGTCAGTGAAACATGTGAAGGTATTTTTACAAAAGTTCTATTTAATTTCAGATGTTATCAAGTATGTGCAAACAAGGCTTTGATGATGCCTTACGATTTTTGCATAGAAACAACTTACTTAATTGTACTCGATGCCTTGCAGTACAATCCACTTTTGTTGTCTCTGAAACGTTGGACGATAACATAGAATATGATCCTGAGTGTGTAGAATGTAAAATGCATAGACAGGTGAACTTTTATAGTTATCCATACATTATATTATTATTTAGCAATTGAAACTCTAAACTAATTTGCATTGTACTCTTTTTAGGAAGCATTAGTATCCAATTTGCCAGAAACAGTTTTGACTATATTCCAGGATGCAATTGATTCGGCCAACAAAGGTCTTATTAATTGGCTGTTTAAGCATAAAAGTATAAAGTTACTATCACTATTAAGTTTGCCATATACACTTCCAGCAGATGTGGTCTATGCAACCTTCACAAAGTAAGCAATCAACAAGACAAAAATTGATATATATCGATATAGTAGTTTGTTTCTTGACTCATATATGCATGTATTCTGTATAAAAGAGTTTGCCGGGCCGAAGGTACTTCTTTCAACTGCAAAGTATGACATTCTTTTACATTTTTTTACTGAATCTTTGTACTTTTATAATCAGGTCATATCGCATGTTACTAATTTTCAATAAAAACACTCATTCTTTACGATCTATGACGCTTGAAGTATTGACACTAACAAAAACGCTTTTTCTAACATTATTTTAACGTTCAACAGTATGCATTAAAGAAATTATACTACTCTAATAAGTGTGAAAGTAATCTTTATGTCATTAAAAATCTCATTATCATTATATTTAACATTATGCATGTGATCACTAGTTTGGTTGGTAACAAGGTAGAAACACGCACCTTGGAATACAAAGTAGCTGGAAACGTGCTACGTACCCAACAAAGTTGTACAAAGCATTTATCACGTTCTGGGTAAGCACTAATTTTCCAATGCTTTCCTTTTCATGTAATAATCAATAATATATGGATTGTCTTGTTAACAAATACGTAGTTAAGCCTAACTGCATTTTTCGTGTATGTCCATTTTTACGAATAATAATCTGAATTTGTTCCAATCCTGTTTGTATTGATATTTGATTTGATTTGATTTATATATTTGTTTCCTTGTAGGTTCATTTTGAATGTGCCTAAGCTACAAAAGAATTTGCTAGAATTAAGCAGATTTTTCTTGGAGCAAGTCAGCATACTTTTCCCGAAAGTTAATGTTTATTATCAACCCATACCACAAACTATACAATGCCAATTGGCGATCACGGAATATGGCTCCGGTAAGTATAGAGAACAACGGAGTAGTTATGAATGCATTTGGTATTTATTTCGTTAATTTTATTACCTTGGACGTATCACCCCTGCTAGGTATTTACGACATCGAAAAAGCAGAGGAGGGAAATGCATTCTATAAGAAGCAAAAGAATTTAAATTTGCTATTACAGTACAACGATCTGTAAGTTGTATCAATCTTTTTGCTATAAATGTAGCTGTATAGAATAATCAATATACTAAGTTGTACACTGTTTCGTTTTTTGGTGTAGACAATCTTGGAACGAACACAGCAACAAATCCAAACATATGGTAAATGTATCCGATATTCCAAATGTGGATAATAACTATGACGACCTTCTACAAGTACGTAGAGTCAGTGCCTTTGAGTAATTTAGTTAGAACATAATACATAATATGAATACAAACGTAATATGATTTTGTTATATTTAGGTGACTTCAGATCAAGAAGCTGTCGTGAGATATGTTTATATGGATGACAATAACAAAGTTCAAGTAACAGAAATATTTGACGTATCTGAATCTGAATCGCATGCTGTAATGTCTATCGATGAAGTTGAAAACAATACAAAGCTTCAATTTGATGAATGGGATGAACCCTCTTGGCTATCGCAACACACTCTAAACAGCAGTAAGTTCACACTAAATTGCCAGTGTTTAGAAAATGTGTTTTATTTATACGAATCAAGTTATTAAACGGTTTTTCTTATTGTTATAACAAGTGAATCCTGAATCTCTTTACACCGAAGAGGGATCCGCTAACAGGTTCCATCAAAGTCTAGAGGATTTATCGGATATTTCTATAGACGGTGATGTACTCGATGGTTCCAATATCTTTTCTGATCCAGAAAGTGAATGGGGAGCAAGTCAGGACGCACAAGAAGTACAAAACTTTAATCCTCCCGATAGTCGGCCGGAAGTTGATCAACCATCATTAAGCTCCTAAAGTTATCACTTTGTTGTTATTGAATTTTAAAGTTGAAAGTTAATAGTGATTTACACAGTTCAATGTGAAGAGGTATATATTATACTTCTGAACCTGAAGATGCTGCATTGTTCTAAGAATTGGAAGTGCTCAGTGTGAAACAAGCCTGTGAAAGCTTTAAGAATACTTAACATTTTATAGAGAGATTATGTTGAAGCGTGTATCAAATTCTGTAATAAGAAGGGTTTATAAGTTTGTTACCTGTTGAAAGATGCTTGCAAGCTAGATGATACATGCAAATACGTGGTACTTCCATAGCATGCAAGTATATACGATATAGACAGTATTTTAAAGATTTAGATTTGTAGCGTAATGATAATACTATTGTTAACCACTTGCAATGCAAGGCTTAATAGATCTCGGAGCAAAGACTGAGATTCTATTTGACAAAATTATGCGTGCATACGCAGTAATATAGCTATCCTCTCTTTGCGTTGACCAACTTGCAACGGTAGCACCAGTGAGTAAAATCTTACGAAGTTAGTGATTTTAAAGATGAGAAGGACCAGAAAGTTCATGTCTACATTTTTCATAAACGACTTGACGTTTTTGAATTGATATAATCGAAGTCGAGCATGCAAATTACAGGACATATAAAGTGCAATTACGCGCCTTATTTTTTTACATTGCGTACATTCTTGGGACTGTTTGTATAGAGCATACTGTTGGCTGGCAATGCACTAGGTATGGCACACTTTTAGAATTACGCTGGGTAAGAACGATGAAATATAGACCAAGAATATGATGTGAATGAATAAGTTTGGCACAGCATACAGCTGGAACTGAATGCACTATATAAGTTAGCATCTTTATATTGCCTAGTACTGATGACAACACAATTTTAGTGGAATATAAACAGCTCCAAATAATATAGAACAGAAAATAACTTTGTAAAATCTACCTAGATAAAAATCATATTGATTGACTGACCACATAGCATAGTGTGGCTTCAATATATGATATGCAACAAATTACTGCTTGAATGCGCATATAATCGATTTTATGCTTCATTATTTATTTTATGCAAGACGTATATGTAGGCACTAAAACCTCCAAGGGGCACTTCTTCTGTAAATATATGTTTAGTACTTTATTACACAATTTTAAGCAACTAGCCATGAAATCGCGTATAATGAATACGCCAATAATCAGACCTTTTTTTCGATTTTAGTTGTTATATATATGATATATGTTCGCTTAGAGAATATGTAGTAGTATGTAGTACATTGAACAAAACTTACTGTATATACACCGTTTATTTATAACTGATATTTGTATGGACATTGCAGATTACGTAGATTTAATATCTCGCGATACAATTATAACATCGGAACTCTACAAACTATTTTACTCCAGGACTATTTCATCAATTCGAAACAATAGAATATCTTCAATTTTACAGCATTTGCATCACACGTTCGATCATAAACCTACGTTAGAATACTGATAATATTAAGATTTGAAATGTCCCATTCATTACCAATTTTTCATAAAACCTCGGCATGCTTCAGTCGGCAAGCGGAAGTTTTAAAAGTTTAAGATGGTTGTTATTAAACATTTTCAGTATTCGCACTTTCTATACATGATTTAGCCTGTGCTTTGTCACAAAAAACCGTGTCTGTGAACAGTCATAATATAGTTTATTAACGCAAATTGTAGGAGGCATAGGGTAACGAAATGTATCAATATTATACAGTCATAGAGAAAAATCACACGGTCTTCCTATTTTGTCTTTCGATAGAGAGTGTGCGTGAGCGTGATTTCATGATATGTCCAATAATGTTGATTGATATGATATAATAGTGTAATATTCATCGATTATTAACTTTCACAGTAGGACGGTGTACCGGATATTTGGTCTTACCCAGGTATATTTATAAAAGGGAAATTCTAAAAATATAATCAAAGCTGACATTCATTAAAACAAAAAGTTCTCAACGCAGAAATACTATTTTTATAAATACAACGCATACATATACATTAGATTCAATAGATTTTAGCGTATTTACACATGCATATCTTTGCCAGTGTCCTCATCAGTGAACTCATTATAATTTCATAAGTATTTACAAGAAATGTGAAATTTATAGCAGTTACTTAACATTTACTATAGATAATTTCGCAACACTAGTGTAGATAGATACGTTAAAAGAATTCAATCAACGCGATTCCATCGATATGTACCTGTCAAAGTTGAGCTTATGTAATAACTCTGTAAATGATTTGTTACACATGATATTTTGAATAAACTATATTTAACGAGTCTGTATATTGAATCTTTTAATCCGCAAAAATATCTTTTAGAACCACTTGAAATAATTGGAGTAATGTAAAAAGGGTAAAGGTTAATAAAAACAGAACATTTGTTACATTTTTTTAATATAAAACAAATCATGTTGTATGTATAAGTTATATATACAATAATTGAAACCGTCCTCAAAGTAATATTTTTGAGGCGAAATCCATTTTTGTAGTAATCATTTATTGCACTGGTGCACAATCCTATACTGCCTTTTATAAAATATAATGTATACATCCTCACTCAAAATCATCGATCGTTTACAGATAAAACATTTTAAAATTTACAATTACGATAGCATGCACAATTAAAACAAAATCCAGTATTCGCATTGAACATAATTTACAAACACCTCATGACATTCCTTGTAGTCAGGCTCCAATTATTTTAATATAACACGAGACATTACTATTTGAACATGTTCAGGCGGGATCGTCTCCAGGAGCAGAAGTAGAATTTCTTTGAGACTCAAGTTGAGTCCTATTTTGCGAATTGCTACTTGCAACAGCCACTTTATGTTGGGCTGCGAGACACTGTTGTAGTTGTTGCAGCTGAACAGGTTTGACAAGTGTTCTCTGCAACTATGTAACAGAGACTAACTACTTAATCAGCTCGATTTAAAATGCAATAGGAAGTAAAAGTGGGAGATAAATAGTAAAAGACAATGAAGCAAGTTATAACGATTACGTACTTGTTGCTGTGATAATGATGCTACTCCTAGACTTTGGGTTTGCTGACTGCATTGTCCTGTGGAAGCTCTAGCATGCAAGGACTTGGTCAATATAGTTTGTTTATTTGCAGGTACTACTTGGGAAGTTGGTGTGGTCTGTGTTGCCATGAGTACTGGTTTTGTTGCTGCTATAACCAAATATATTAATTATTAAAAATGTTTTCATGTCAACGCTGGTTATCAACACGATACTTCATTGTCTAGGGCTTACCCATTATAGGAGTTAAAACTTGCTTATTGCCAGAAAGTATTAACTGGCTGGCTGTTACAGTTTTAGCAACGGTCACCAACTGGTTAGGTAATACAGCAGCTTTAACTTGATTTGGTTGTACTTGTCGTGTCATGTGATTAAGTCGGGGCCTCTGAGGTCCAATAAGTTGAATTGCTTGCCCTGTCTACAAATCATAACAAGGTGAGTAATATATGTATATTTTAAGAAAATAATATTAAAGTTGCGTTGTATTTTAGTTAGAACAAAATATATTTCGAAATGAAATGTAATATTTTATGTTATACCTGTGAAAGCGTCACTGAATTAGTACTTCGTACATTTGGTTGCGCTAAGCCTTTTACGCCAGAAGGTATTATTTGGGCTAGATAATCATGAAAAATCTGTTATTGACAATGGACCCTTTTTGTTATTCGTGCAGATATTACATTGAGAGCTAAATCTTACCTATTGGCAATGACAAATGCGTATTGGCAGGGTTTGCTATCACAACAGTTGGCGTAGTCCCAGCTATCGCTGTGGTCACAACTGTAGTAGCAACCATCTACAACATCAATACAATTATAGATATTAATTCTCCATTGGATGTTTGCAAACATCTTGATCATAGATGTGGATATGTGTGAAATAAAAGGAAACTAACACTAGAAACCGTGGTGCAAGTATTAGTTGCGGTTGATATAGGCAGGGAAACAATGACTCCCGTTGGTGTGACCGAACCTGTTGCCGCTGACACGTTCAGCGACATCGTAATGGGTTGTGATAAACCGGGAAACGATACCTGTTATACAACGAATACCACAGTAGCATATGTCATCTTCTAACACGTATGTAGTAATCAGTAACGCTCCACAACCTGAACATTTTGGAGACCATTGATAGAATTTGGCAGACTTGTCAAATTGACACCTTGTAAGTTTACATTCGTGGAGGAAGGGCTGGTCATTGGACTTGCTGCCTGTGCATTCTGACTTGAGGAGGCGGTCAATCGTTCAAGCAAAGAAGAAGCCGAATTAATACCAGGTATTGGATTATCTGCAGATGGTGTTCCTATGGATTGGAAATAATGGATAAATATGTATATGACTCTTGAGAGAATGAATTGTTTGTTGTCTTATATTGCAAGTCATTGCTATTAACATACCGGCTAATAAAGCTGACAGGCCCGGCATAGACAGGCCCAATGTTGATGTTGGGTCTTGCACTCGTGCAAGTCTTACAGCTGTTGCTTTTACTGGTTGTTGCTTGCATGCCAACTGCCCTGTTAAAGCCGAACTTAGGCTGACTCGTACCTGGAAATCAAAGAGTGTAAATCTTACAATTCATGTACAAAATGCAGAAACATACTTATACATACTTGTCCGGTTGTACTAGGAACATTGATAACGTTCCCATGACTAAGAACCCGTGACGGTATTGAAGCATTTAAAGAGATCCTTCGAGGTTGAACTTTATGCTGAGTTATATTCGCAGGACTACTATTTAACAGACTAAGAATCGCAGCATTGTTTGACTTATTTGTCGTTTGTGTATTATTACTCATAGCAGCAGCTGCAGCGTTTGCTGTGGATAAGATATTATAATTATATAGCTCTTAATGTTCGTATTAGTGACTATAGTTTTAGAGATTAATATGATATGACATACCTGCAGCTTGTTGTTGAAATTGCTGAGCAGAATTCATGAGGGATGTTACTAGTGCTGTTATTGCTGGATTAGTAGAATGCTTTTTAAACGGCACCTCGTTCGAGCTCTGGTTAATTGTTTCGGTTCCACAATTTTGCGTTCCAGCTTGCAATTGGGCTTGCTAAAAATTATAAAACTTATTAAGATTGCGCTAGTACGTCAATTTTTAGATGCAGTAGACAATTGTACTACTGAAACTTACCAATACAGGAACATTCGAAGAACTAGCAGAACTGTTAATAGGATTAGCAGGCTTTTGTTGAAAGACTAATATACCAGAACCATTGCACGAGTTTGCATCTGGTACTGACATTGTAGAATTGTCCATTTGTACAGAACTAGAAGCGTTTGCTCCGCCATTAGCAAGAGGTTGTCCTGGACTTATTGTAGCTGAATCGGTTTGGGTAATTGCTTGCTGTATATTTGTTGCATCTACATATGTCAGATTATTATGCGAAGAAGTTGTCGCTTCTGTCATAGCTTTCATGGAAGCTACTTGACCAGCCAAAGAATTTAACTGTCCTTGAGCACGCGATAGTATCTGCTGCGCTACGTGTTGCGATTGGGCTTGTTGCAATTGCTGAGCTATTTGCGCTGCCTTTGCTTGTTGCGCCTATTTCATCAGAAGCTTTATAGTCAAATGTATCTAAATTAAAATGAATCTTAATGGTAAATATCATACCTGTTGGTGTGCTCTTTGCATCCCAGGTGTACATGTTACACGAGGGACCTGCCCTGGTACAACATGTTTTATTCTGACATTTTTTCTGCCTTCTTCTGTAAATATTTCCGTAAATTGCTGGATGTACTGGTTAGCCAATGCTCTAGTACCTAGTGTGAACCTATATAAAATGGAAATTTTATAGAACTGATATTTCAGACATGAATTTGAGAAGACTTCAATTTCAAATTTGAATAAACACATAAATTCTATCAATAGTAGAGACATACCGACACGCAGAGCCATTCTTTTCTCCCTCGCGATGATTTTTATCCATATAAAGCTCTCCCAGGTACTCTGAGTTTGACGGTCGTTGCAGAATGGAGAGCTTTATGTGATCCACTTCTCCTTGGCTTCCCCCCGTTTCTAGTATATATTCTTCTATAACTTGTGGTAGGCAGTCTATTGTTTCTCGTGGCCGTTCATATGCTTTTGCAAATCTATTTTACAAATCAAGGATTGTATAATACGAGAAATTATGTAATTCTTTGATCAATCATATGCTTAAAATTGTATGCATAAAATTACCTTAAAACATCGATGGGTGTATTTGGTGGAAGCAATTCTGGATTTGATAATGATGGTGGTGGGCAGGCAGTGCTTGTTACTAAACCTCTTTTTGCCCGAAGTTTTTGCATTAAATCTTGTATTGTTAAACCTTCTGGTTGCGCTAACTGCTCCAATTTTCTTTTACGGTTGACAGTGACCTGAGAAAATTTCTTTGCTTGGCGCATAAGTTGATGGTCAGTAAGCAAAGATTTTGACTGCCGAAGTCGAGTGGTAGCTAAACTAGGAATCGGATTAGGATCCAAGCAAAGAGGTCCTTGTGTTGCTGCTACCAAGTGCGACTCTAGCATTAGCCGTTCTTCATGGCTCCATTCGCCATCACTGGTTAAGTTAGACACGTCCGAGAGCACGCTCTAAGTTTCCCATAGAATGTATGCAGTTTGTCATTAATCTTAAGGTAACCCGGACATGACACAACTAACTGGTGGTCAACATACCTGAGTTGTAGGTTTAAGAAGTACATGATGAACTTCTGCTTTATTAACAGGAAAAGCTTTTCGATAATCACGAACTTCAGCTATAATACAGCCATCGTAAAACAAATGAGAATGGTTTGTTTCCAATTGATCAGCTAACACAGCAGGTAGTTGGCCACTATCTATGCATGACAGAAGTTCACCCTGTTCGTAGCCCATCAGTTGCGTTTCAGCTAACGAGTTTTTATCATATTGATTTCCCTTATCACTAAACACAAAATTTTATATTATACAACTTCACACAAAAATATTTATCAGAAACAGTACTTAAACATGGATGTTATCAACTAGTAACCAACAGACTTGTTACTAAAATACTTGCCTACTTCTTACAGCTAATGAGTATCCTTTATTACCAGCATAGAGATTAACAATTAATGTATGTAATCCCTCTCTTTCAACCAATCTCCCCAGAAGATCACATTCATTTTCAAGATTATTCTGCAGAGTGAATTCATAATTTCATTTCCATGTATCTAATATATAAATATGAAAGGTACTTACCAAAACTGAATCAGGAGTAGCATGCGGAACTTTAGATAGTTCTTCAAAGTACAGTCTGGTAAGTTTCGACTGAATGCTGTGTTTGGAATAACTTGATTCCTTTTTCTGAGAGGACAATGACTTATCAAATGTTGTGTTCAAAGAGACTTGAGCATGTACATTTTTCCAGCACCTTGAAACTTGATTAATCATTTCCTATAAAGAAATTAGATTTTTCTTAGTCCAAAGTAGTTATGATAAGTAATATTATTGTAAAAATCATAATAGAACACATTGAATGTGTCAAGAATACCTGAGCCTGCCTACACGCATCTTCTAAGCTACAGGCTGTACCAATCATTGTATATCTTGTATACTACCGTCATTAACAGTCATATCTGACACAATAAAAGTATTTTATAACATTCTGAAATCACAGGAATTGTTATGTACACAAGATTTTATAATAAGTACACAGTAGCAAATTAAATTTTATGATTCCACAAGAAACTCACAAAAACCTGATATTTAGATATAGTTAAACTAGAAAAATTCATTGATAAATAAGTGTATGGACTACTTCATTTAATTTCTTTTTTAATTACACTGTCATATTCCACTTTTGTTTTAGTAGAGAAAGGAAGTAATCCTTGACACACATTAACAGCAAAAACAATATAAGAACGAACTTAGCAAAGGCCACAAATATTAATATGCAATTTATTAAACATACACTCCAAAATGATTTCTAAGTACTCCGATGTTAATACGAATTCCACTAACATCTCGTTTCACAAAAAACACACACACAATGTAGAAATAATTAGAATCATAAGATATGAGGTAGCATAGCCACAGAATAATGTGATAGTTTAGATTTGTCAAAACGAAAAATTGTGTGTTGTGTGTACCGAACAAGCACTGGAAAATCTTTGTTGACCACAATATGATTGCACCGAATGTCAAACCAACATACTACACAATAGGTTATATGTATAACCTGAAGAATGAACACAGTAACCCTTGATTTCACGTGGATGATTAATCGCGGTTATTCACCTTCAAGGGAGCCCAAAAATGATTTAATGGTAAACATTAGGCACGGAATATGACTCAAGTCAATTCTCTTATCATAACCTCACGTAAATTGATAAATAATACACAGCTTTACAGATTGTGAGGATACTTGTCAACGACTCCTCTGTTAATTAATGGTAATTATTTGGCATCAAATAAATAGTATTTACAAATGGGGAATGTCATTTTAGAACACCGTGTAACCTATTATACAAACACCACACAGGCACAGACTGGGAAATTGACCACATTTCTCTATATAGTTAGATATTCAATTTACATTTCACCCATTTCACAAGCTTTGCTAGCATTGGACCAACTAAAGGGTGAGTTCGGCATCGTTTGGCACATCTTCTATGGCACCACAATCGCACAGTGACGAGGACAACCCTACCAGAGTACGTTATTAGCGAGAGTGAGACATAACTTAATCCTGCCTGAAGTTAGCTTCAAGGAAAGCATATATGATTTACATTTATATTGCCTACTAGAAGAAACATACACATGTACGAAGATAAACCACGCCCAACAATGAAAATAAAAATAATGCTATATTATTTTACACGCATTGCAAGGCAAATAGCACTCAAAAAACACACCTCTCTACGTTGATGAGTGTATGTATGTGTTATACTTCAGATAATTTATCTACAGCTGGTATAAAACTCGCAGTTTCTTCCCTCGCTTTTTGTAAGGTCTATGACGATGTATACATCGAAGTTCTGAGGTGATAAAACAGGAAGAATAAATTAAACATTGCAGAAATTTGCTAGACAAAACGTTTGTAAAGAATATATTCCTTTTTACATATTCTATTATTCGTACTACGATATTCATATCGTATATCCACTATTCTACACGCTACTTCTGCTTAACTCGGCTTTGATGTTCAATCTGGTCCAATCAGCTAAGCGCTACTGAGCACTTATATGCTGAATCTACTGTGCTGCTGGAGTGCTGGCAGCCAGTCAGAGCGCGTCAGAGCTAGAGTATTATGCTAAAGATGTGCTAGAATACACTAGAGTGCCCTATAGAGTGCTACAGAGCACTATAGAGTAATATAGTCAGAAGCAGTCAGAAGCGTCAGAAGCGCCAGAGCTGAAACACAGTCTAGCCGGAATCCAGCCCATGAGAATCCATACATACAGGCGCTATGAGCGCAGTGTGCAAGTCAGCACAAGTCAGTGCAAGTCGGGCTAGTGTCATTAAGCAGTTTTAGGAGTTCAAGTTTAAGTGCTTAATGTAAGGTACTGGTGTACAGCCTGCTCTAACGATTCTGTTAGAAATGCCCATGTAAACAGAGCAGAGAAACTAACAGAATCGATTGCGCCCGGGGTTCTTGAAGACGCGAGCAAAGAGGCTGTTTTGGTCTGGTCCAGTCTGGTCTAACCACAATACTGTGGTCTAATAACGGCGGAAGTGGACCCAAGAACTGGGAGATCGAAAAGCCGACCGGCAGTGCGACTATATGGACATAAAATGAACTAATGCAGTGAACTGTAGTGCCAGGAGCTGTTTCGACGTTTCGACGCATTTACGTCAAATCGAATTAGATACGAGATGTGGATGGGATGCGTATCTTCTAATGGACGTGCACAGATATGAAATCAATCAACTAGGAGCAGAGGGGTAGTACACAACAGGGTTTCTTGAATACTATCTCTCGGGCAATAGCCTGCGACTATGGCATTAGCGAGTGTTATCGTTACTGGCAAAAACCGCCCATCTGCTAATTTTCCATGCCCATCACGCATCACAGTTTTTTCTATGGGAATTTCGAGGCTTGTATTACAAGGTATTCGTGAGACTGCTTTGCCTGTGCAATTTGCTGCTGTGGGGGCTGTGGGGGCTGTGGGCACTGGCGGCGGGCGGGCTTTGTTCAAGTGAGGTGCCTTGCCTGGTGCATAGCGTTGCTCTGTGCGTGCCGTGTCGTGTGTGTAAGGTGTATACAGCACAGCAGATAGATCGTGATACATGTCCATCCGAAGCGAACCCGAGTGAGAGATCATCACTCCCCATCGCGCCCCCGCCCCCCTCTCTCTCTCTCTCTCTCTCTCTCTCTCTCTCTCTCTCACTCAAGTGTGAAATAATTCCGAGTCAGCTTACTGTTCTATTGTGATAGAGGGTGTGATTGAGATTGTTATACACATATAAATATATATATGCATGTATATAATAGTAAAATAAAAGATACATAGTATAGATAGATAGCGCGCGCGGTACGCGGCGTAGGAGCGCAGAGGCGCAGAAGTCATAGGACATTCGACGGTGAAACATGGCGTATCGTGGTGTAAAGGGCTCTGACCCGTTTGTTTCGAAAACATCGCGGAACGAACGATTTGCCCAAATGTCCAAACAGGAGCAAATCATTCAGCAGAAGAAGCTCGAAATCGAAGCGAAAATGCAAGAACAGAAAGCCAAAGAAGCCGTTGAAAGTATGAAAAAGGCTAGCTCGTTCCCGAGCAAGACTAATTCTTCCAAGTGAGTAACTTGTGGACATCTGACCCCATGGACGTCATTAATCAACACACTTTTCGTTTTCCCAATGTTGATCTGTGTGTCTGTGCTCTCATAGAAGTAGATCTAGACCCACCTCTTATTTAAGCTGCTTCCTTGTTCTATCATTCATTAATATGGATCAAGAAGCATCATGTTTCTGCTTGATAGTTGGTAAGAGGAATACATTTACCTGGTATGATTTCAGGAAGGAGGAAGAAAAGGGAAGTCAGGCTTCACAAACGATTAATCTATTTGCTAATGATGGCAGCTTTTTGGATCAGTTTAAGAAGATTGCCAACAATACTAAAGGTAGTGGAAAACAAGAGAAAGCGCAAGTACGTTCCAAGTCCGAGGAGAAGAGAGACGAAAGGGGTTATGAAAGTAGTAGCAGCAGAGATAGGGAGCGCAAACGAAATAATGATAAAAATAGAGATTGGGAGAATAGGAGAGACCGGCGGAGAAGTGATTCCCGATGGAACAAAAGTTCAGAAAGGCGGAGAAGTTCTTCTTCAAGCCCATCTCCCAGCAGACGACGCTCCTCTGTTAGTCCGGATGGAGTAGTTGATGTTAGAGCTTGTAGGAGCCAGAATCAAAATTTCTCTCACACGCACAACCAACTATCGTCGAATGGACAGAGAACACCATTTAATCAACAGTATGTATCACACACTGGAAACCAACAATCACAGATACCAGCTCTTATGTCTCAGCCAGTGATGCCAATTACTACTATACCGCCGCCAAATTTGCGAAACATCGTACCGAGTATACCACCACCAAATATAGCTCGAAATATACCTTCTGTGAAAAGCATGGACCTTCGGACTGGTGGTTACGCTATTGATAATCGTTCAGCAGATCCGCGAATGCAAATACCACCGCCGCATGTCGCGCGGCCTCCGCCAGCGATGCAAACAATTCCACCAAATACGAACATACCGCCACCGAATATGCAAATGCCCCAGGGCATGGGTTTGCCGAATTTGCAAAATCTACCGGCGACTTCAGTACCTCCCGTCCCACCAGTGGCACCAGTTCCAGGGCCTGGTGTATCATCGCCAGTTACCATTACGACGGTCCCGCCTGGAAATTCCGTTCAAGTTCCAACTGGTGCACAGCAACACGTCGTCTCTAATCCGCGCCAATGCCCAGTCGCTATGCCGCCTCCAAATTTACAACCACCAACTATGCCACCGCCGAATATACCTCCTCTTAACATGATGCCGCCCATCTCGCAAATGCCGCCGCCACCACCGCCACCTCCGTCGGTCCCGACGCAGGCACCAACATCAGCACCACCCTCCAATATCATGCCTATTACTGGCTCTCAGGCCATTATGGTCACGGTACCAAATGTCCCGAATGTTCCTCCACCCAACGTAATGCCACCTATGATAATGTCTGGCCCTCCGCCCGTTCATACTGTCCCCTCCAGCATTAATTCAGTACCACCACCCAATCTGAACATCCCACCCCCGAATGTTCCGCCACCTTCACTTATTCAGAATGCCGGCCCACCACCGCAGCAACAACAGCCGCAGTCCCAGCAACCGCGACCACCAGCGCACCTTATATCCACGAGCTATCCACTTCCTAATCAGGTGCCGATGACAGTAGGCCCGCCCAATGTTCAAGTACCACCGCCATCATTGAGGCCAGCGCAACAAACGGCTTTACGAACTACCGAACAACTAGGTACGCACTGCCAAATAATTACCCTCTTCTCACACGTTTAACACGCTCCGTACACAACACCATTATTTTTACCCGCGCATATTCTGTCTCTGCCCCCCAAGCGCATTTTCAACCTTTTTCTATTTTACACTCAACTAACGAGTGAGATAGTTCTTCAACCCCTCATTACTAATTCCTCCTCATTTAGCAATTTCTCCATTTCCGATACTGTCCTAGTTTTGCTTATGAAAAAATAAAAAGCGAAAGCAAACTCAAAGACTGGAAAACAAATTATACGCAAAAGACAACTAGTAGGCTGTTACGCATGTCTGACAATCGCTTCTAAGTGTGTCCCGTAGAGGCCGAGCAGCTGGCACGTATCGTGGCGGAATGCGGGGATGAAATCGAACAAGAAGCACGAGAGAAGAATGCACAAGATCCAAAACTATGGTAACTACTGCCCACACTGGCCCGCGTTTCAATCCCCTCGTTTTTCACTACTACGGCCATAATTACAACTGTTTGAGCGCAATTGCACATTTCTACCCTTCTGCTTAAATTAATAATCTATCGAAATTTACTCGATCAACCACCAATCAGGCGAAACACTCCGTGTGCATGAATGTCCATCCGGTTTTCAACCATCTTCGAAGTAGCTATATTCGGACGTTGATGGGTAAATGGCATGGGATACACGCCATAATCTACACTCATGCAAGATTGTATAATTTTCTTTTTTCCTGATATCATTGCGCATTTCTCCAGTCCGGACGTTCGTGCACGGGAAGCTGTTAAAGGCCATTAACCTTGTAGGAGTACATATTATTTGGCAGCGTTTTAAGTATTGTTTTAATCAAGGTTTCTGCACCAAAAGCAAAGTGCAGCCTATCTGCAGTACAGGGGATTGGTGGCGAAACTCCGTGCAGAAAAGTCGAGCAGAGACAATAAAAATAGCGGAGCAGAGCCTTACTGCCCAGAAGACGCTCTCAGCGATAATGAGGACAGTGATAAGGCTCATGGCAGACACGTTTCTCCGCATGGTGAGTAATCTATGAAATTTACCATACGACTACTCTGTTGCATCGCGACTGTTGGACGGCCTCCCTTTTATGTGCCAGATCGATCAAGGGATGACAACAAGGAAGAACGAAAGAGGAAGAGACGAAGTCGTTGGGGCGATGCGGATAACAAAGTCACGATAGCTGACATGAATGGACCTCTAGTCAGCAGGCAAACTGCAGGTTTGCCTCACCCAGGAATTGCTATATCTGGCCAGATTGGCCAATCAGCCGCAACAATGTCACTGCCAAAGGGCCAACATCCCAAGCCAAAGAACCCTATGCTGAGCAAAATCTCGAGAAATGATCCTGCGCTTGTACAATACGCCAGGCAAACATTTGGAACTCTTGACTTGTCCGAAGAACAATGGAAAAAAGCTGAAGATCATTTCAAGGTTTGTCAACTCGCCGCTTTTTCCAACTTGCCATGAATCTATCTGATAGTGACGAGAAACGCTGCTCCGATTATTTTTATTATTCTTATTATTAGTACTATTATGATATTATTATTACAGATAAACCTACTCTATCAGAATCTACTTCGAAAGAGAGAGGAGGTTAAACGATTGGAAGCTCAAGGGAAACACAAGTACGAGTACGACAGTGACGAGGAAACGGAAGGTGGGACGTGGGAACACAAGATTAGATCTGCGGAGATGGAAGCTACTCAAATGTGGGCGGAAGAACTTACAGCGCAGGCCGAGGGTAAACACCATATTGGCGATTTTTTGCCGCCGGACGAACTGAAGAAGTTTATGGAACAGTATAATGCTGTGAAACAGGGCAAGGAACCTGATCTCAGTGACTATAAGGAGTACAAGCTGAAGGAGGACAACATCGGTGAGTCTTCCCACCTCCCTCATCCACTCACCCTTGAAATCTGTCTGTCTATCTTTCCATCTCTGCTAACGTTTTTCGCTTCAGGCAATGCTCAAAGTCATTTTGAATATTGGTACAAAATGTTAACGGATTTTTACTTTTTTCCAATTGCTTTCAGGATTTCAGATGTTACAGAAACTTGGTTGGAGCGAAGGACAAGGTCTAGGGAGTGAAGGCAGTGGGCGGACTGAACCAGTGAATAAGTCAGTTAAAACATGATTAATTAGTACTTGAATTTTCTATTCTGATTATGACAAGCCAGTTTTCCGCAATCTCTCGTTTCATTCTTACAGAGCGACAAATAGATTAGATAGCGCAGGCTTAGGCTCTGAAAGACCGGACGGCGTTTCCCGAGATGACGACGAATTTGATGCATACAGAAAACGGATGATGCTGGCGTACAGATTCAGGCCTAACCCGCTGGTAAGCTATCTCTGCTACTGATTGATCGAATCATCTTGCGCTATTTGTCAACGCACTTATCACATCCCACCATTTTGCAGAATAATCCACGGAGACCATATTATTGAAGTTTGCCAGAGTGATAGTGGGACGCTATTGCGTATGTGGAAATTTTCTATCTAGTTCTACGAGAGATCGCCATTATTTTGTATATTCGAAATTACGCGATATCACACAGAGAGACTCCCCCCAGGTATACACAATCTACCATGTAAAAACTGTTGCTATGACTCAAATGGGTCCCATAGTTAATAAAACACTATCGAAAGTACAGAGTATGCTTGGTCGAGTTTGACCCGTCAAGCACAATCGTACTATGATTACGTTGAGTATAATAAACCTACTAAATGTAATTACGATCTATTAGGTCTCTATAGGTTTCTATTATCGTGCGTTTGTATAGTGGATTAGTCTGCAGTTTCTTTTCAAGTTTACTCGCATCCAATTTCGATTCGATTTCGGCTTCGTCGTCATTAAAGATGTGAAGTACATAAGCGGACATACCAGCAGCGAATTTGCCATATCGTTTGAGATGTTGAATGAACACGTGATGGGGAAATAGGATACTCGAGTCGCATCCGAAACGTTCGAGAGACTTTGAAAGCGAGTCATAGTAGACTTGCAGTAGCGTTTCATAGGATGCCTTCCTGGTCGTGTATGTGGAACAACAGAATAGCAGATAGAGGATATCCAGTACAGGTGAAACATATCGGTGAAGTTGAAAATCGACAAATCTCAAATCAACTGGTTCTTCCTGGAAGGGAAGAAATTCATATGTGTGTAATATAACTGGTGGTATTGAACTAGACCATTTTCTCAGCGATTATTTCTATGTGTATCGAGGATTGTGAACTATACGCATGTTATGTGTATATGTACCTCGTTCAAGTCGGACACTGAGTATTTGAAGAGTATGTTGTTCGTCCAAGCATCCCCGTGACTCACAACAGCGTACGGTTCCGCTGCACTACCCCGGACCGCCTCGATCATACTTTCGTTGATTGTTGCAATGAACCGGGAAAATCTCTCTTGGTAGTGAGTATCTTCATTCGCCAAAGCCTGTAGAATGAGTCAAAGTGTCTGCGATGATGATAATTGATAAATGGGGGATTAGATGCCGTATTTTGTTCAACTTCTCCAGTTCACTCGTTATATCTTGTATATATTTCACCGTGTTACTCCGACACAAGTTCCGCAATTTTCCATTGCGCAAATGCTAACACCATTTTCGTGTCAACCATGTAAACGGTAGGCTTACCTTGGCAATAATATTGTAAAGAGGAGTTGCGCGCAACGAGTGCGATGGATCCCCGGGCTTTCGTTTGCGGAACACGGGTTCCTCGATGCTTTTTAGCTTCTCGAACACCTCAGGCTTCTTGACGCGCAAAGCAAAACTACATGCATGTAATTTACCAAGGAAGCGAAGAGTAATAGCCAGATGCCGGTAATCGAGTATCTTAGAAGTGTGCATGCGGTATCCACAGTTTCCCAAGTCTTGCATGATAAAAATCTGAAAAGTGTTGTAATAACCCATCATCCCTTAAAGCGAGAACAACTAGTGAAAACCTTGTTTGGCATGCAGGGGAAAGTATAACTGAGAGTATAGCATTCGAGGTCAAGGCAATTTGGCCACTCAATTCGTAGTGAAGGACTCTGCGTACTAGATCGGATATAGGATACAAGATACAGGTGCGTCGCGCGCGCGTCATGTAATGAAAATAAGCCGAGCGTGGCGGATCGAGGTGTCTTGAAGTAGTAAGTCGGTAAGGTGGGTTCTGGTACATACATACTTCAGCGGCTTGCGGCGCACTGCAATTATAAGCAGTTTCATTCCCATTGAAGAGACATTCTCGGGGAGAAAGTACAGAGGCCAGTAAAATACGATACGAACAAGGCCCACCACACAAGTACGTAACTACGTAATTACAGATAGCAATGGATATGATAGAAACGTACAATATTCTAGATCCAAAAACACTATAATGACATGGAAATTGGAGATTTAATGATACAATGGCGGGCAGTGATGGGGGGGGGGGGGGGAGGAGCATGTGTATTCTGTATGAGATTAGCTGTTCTGTACCTCATCCCCGTATTCAGTGCCTACAGCATACATCTCGGGAAAAAGATTCAAGGTGATATCGTACTCAGCAAGCAGGTCACTGAAGACAGGTATTACTCGACTGTAAAACGACAATTCCCGCGAAAACATTCTGTCAAAATGTACAGTTTCACGTCGGGCTTGGTCGATCGGTGGGCGCTTAGCAATAAAGCTCAATTCTGCTTGTTGCTCAGTTCCTGTTCCCTTAACAGTCACGCGGAAAATGCTACTGGTATAGTTGTCGCCCAGTTTACTGCCAGCAGCTATCGTTATGTCTCCTGTCTTGGTCCTGCCGTATTTTTCCAATAGCTTTTCAACATGCTTCCGTATTTTTTTTTCCTCTAGTTGCGTAACTTTCTCTTCCCTTTCAATCCTTTCAGTCATGACGCGACGGGACCGGCGGCGGCGGCGGCGGCGTGGCGATGGTAATTACTCTTTCTTCTTGTATGCTGGCATGGATAGACATCATATATATATATATAGATATATACGTGTGTGCTGATAAAACCGTGTAGCTGCCTGTTATTATTGAATTTTAATACCAGTTTCCTACCTTAAATCGTCCTGTTGCCCTTTTCCAGTCAACTCGTATTATTCATATAGTATCTGCACTTGTCAGTGCCTACATATGTGTAGCGACTAAGTATAGTCTTGCTGTTCTTGTAACTGTGCACTGGTTGAAATCGCCGCAGAGACTGATGTAGTAACCGGCCGGTACAATCCGCGAATATCAGAGGAACATTAGAGGAAACATGTCGCTTCCGAAAACTGAATACTGGTTATCGCGAGTGCATTTTATGTATGTGAAACCCCGCTACCGCGGTCTAATCAGCGACGATCCATCTTATCTAGATTTCTTGACACCTGTCATGTAGTTACATCCATTCTCCTGTGTTATTAGAGATCATAAAACAGAAAGCAACAGAGGGAGGGGGCAATAAAAGTGTTGGTTTAACATAGCTCCCGTGCAAGAGGAGTATTCTTCTCCTTGAAACGCGTCGCGCAGTCGCCCTAGTACGTCTAAACATATAGTGGTTTGCGCGTAGCATGTGCCTTAATCTTGTCGTTGACACTCGTTCGAAGCAATATTTGTCAAGAGGATACGAAAGCATTTGCGAGAACAAGTGCACGTCACTCTTCGCAAAACTTATCAGACAGAATACTTATATACCTAGTTATCCTAGCTGCTCAACACAGACGTGATACACCCAAGCTATGCTAATGAAAAGGTATAATAACATTCAGTTGAATACGCGCAAGCTTTCCAATCAAACTGATTTCGAGAACATGGTACATATACAGAAAATTCCATCGGGACAATTCAACATTCGAGGAAGAATGATCGTTGGTGCTGTTTTTGGGGAAAGTGGTGCAACGTTTGCATGGGTTAGCCAGTGAGTGGCTACTAAGCTTTCTTATTTGAGAGGTGACCCGAGGGTAGTGGTTGGTGTGCGGCGATAACGCAGGCTCAGGCAACTGAAAGTCTCGGCAGCCGATTGAGCGAGCACGATGTAAAGGCACACACGCACACACACACAGGGCAATGCTTCACAAGTTACGTGTATATACTACTATGTGTGTGTACTTGGTGACTGGGTGAATGGGCGGGGTTCGAGATAGTGTGCGGCGAACAATAATAAAAAGGAAGGTGGCCGAGCAGTCAAGCAGCACGCGCAGCAATCGGCGCGTCTTGTAGCTTCTAGCCAGCCTCCAAAGCATCGTTCGCCGGCCGCCGAGTCTTTGCAGAATCTTAGTTTCGATGCACAAACTGCTCAATTATGACGGGCTAAGGGTAGTATAGAAAACTTGTTTCGGGAGGATTCTTTAGCATTCGTTTCAAACAGCATCGCACATCAATAAGAGGTCTTGTCTCGGGCCAACTACATAAAGACAGACCTTGTACCTTTCCTGGAGGGAGAGAGAAAGTACGGGATTTTGCAATGCTAAAACTACATGCACTAATTAAAAATTGGAAATTTTGATATATATCTGAGAAGGTTACATTCTGTCGAAGCAGCGACCAAATTGGCTCTCCACTTTCAAGGTGGGACAGACCTATACTGCTGCTCTAACGCGCTTCTAGTCTGAATGTGCTCTGAATACTCGTCATATACCTATTCATTCACCCTGGAAATGGATGGCTGAACACATAGCTTCGAAATGAGTACCCCACTTCTCCACTCGTAACACTCCAGCATTATTGTATCCGAGAATTTACTCGCTATTTATGCTATTCCGAGGTATTCATATCTAACGCCTACCATCCCACATTCAAATTGCCTTAACCTGCTTCCAGCTTGCTCTCCTTTTACATCATTTGTTACAGTATCCCTATCATTATGCCAAGGTGATTTCCACCGCTGCAATCTCAATTCCGATCCAGATCCATACCTCCAATCGTGATCTCGATTTCAGTCTCTATTGCTCCTTTCCATTCCTTTCCCTTCCTTTCCCTTCTCTTCCCTTCCCTTCTCTTCCCTTTCCTTTCCTAGCCTTTCCTTCCCGAGCTAGGTTTTCAAATGCTGTCCAGTTTCCATATCTACATTTTACTTCATTATACCCCAAAGACTTTCTATTATTTTCATCATTTCCGTCTCCGAGCGGAGAATCTTTCAACGAGTCAGACATGCTTTTGGAGAATCAGGAAAACGGTCTGACTGGTGCTCGATTTTTTTCTTTCGTGCCAACGTAATATCTGCGGAAGAGGAAATCCATTGCTCTGTGTGTATAAGCACGGATGAGGTAGAGTATGAGTGTGATGTTCTTTTAGAACTCGGAGTGAAGGGTAGAATCCGGGAATGTCTAGTCGCGCCGAATGGCGCATTCAATCGTACCAATAGACGCAACGATCGCATATGTAGAGGAAAATTTGCTTCAACAGCAACAATAAAAGTCTGCTCAACGTACTAAAACTTCCCATGCATCGTCGGCTTAATTATGCTAAAGCTGTCCTCAAAGAAGAACTCGAATTGGAGGTAGGACTGGCGGTGGTGGTCCGAACCGAACGAACCAGCCGAAGAACCGGCTTTAGGGGCGGACGGGGGCAAGTGCGGTGTGGTGCGGTTCGGTGATCGGCGCAGCGAGTGATGGTTCGCGCTGCTATGGCCATCGGGCGCGCAAAGTCTTACGTGAAAGTAACTTACGGTTCAGTGGAAGTAAACGGGACCAGGCCGGCCGACGGAGCGGGGCCAACAAGCGCGCTAGTGATTTCGAGTTGCGCTGGCCAATCTCGAGAACGCGTAAAGCAGACAGAGAATGGGAAACGGAGAGATATGCATATGGGAAGAAATCTTTGATTATGCCTTATCTTTGAAGGGATCTGCACGAGTCTATAACGAGAGCACTCGTTTGGAAAGAGTAGTGGTGGAAATTGGAAATTGGAAATGCGATAGATTCCGCTTGGAGTCGAAGGGGTAGAATAGAAGGTAGAAGCCCCACAACACCAGCGGGCAAGCGCAAGCGACTGTCAGTACAATCTCCCACTTCCCTTCTCCTTGCCGCTCTGCTCTCTCGCTCTCGCTCTCGCACTCCTCGCACCTTTCTGCTGGCGGCTCGATTTCCGATTCTTAATTCTTGGCTCACGGGGACGGCATCTCGCTCAATCTCGGTATTTGCTGGTGTGATTGGGGGCGATAGAACGGGCAGCGGGCGTCCGTTGGTGCTCGGGGAGCAAGCGTTTCAGTCGAGACACTTTGCGAGACGCTGTGTCGTCGAACGGGTCGATGTCCGATATATGTACTTGGAAGATCGCGTGTTCAAACTGCATATCGGGCCGCGCTATTCATTAAAAACTGTGCGCTAGTCTTATTGAGAAGAACTCTCTCCTTAGGAGATTGCTCGCTATATTCTTTCTGCCCTGTCTATCGGCTGTTAGAGCCCTAATTGTGTTTTTATTCAGAAATCGCACGATAGAGTGGCTGCGTCTTTCCCGGCCGAAATCCTAGATCCACCGAAGAGTATTGGTCGCATCGTTTGCATCTTACTATGTGTCCATAAACAACTACGTGAGGATACTTTGCTGGAAGAAAGCCGGGAAATTATATTGCTAAAGAGTGAAGAGTGTTACCGAGCAGCATCGAAAGAAGTGCTCTGAGGGCAATTTCTTCACTGTCGGCGTGTAGCCGGGAGTATCAGAGAAATGCAACTCGATACTTGGAAGGACGGCTTCCTTTCTCAAAGTACAACGAGCGGCATATCTCGTGATTAGTGATAGACCATCAGCAGTGAGAAGAAAACGTATACAGGAGCACGAAGGAGCCAAGATATCTGCGGGCGATATTCTCGAGAAAGGGCAGCAAAGACGCATATCATATCAGTTGCAGGATCTGCAAGTCTTGTTTCCGTTGCATCGAAGGAAGAGGAGGAGACTCGTACGATCGATCAGTAGTTGGTGCAAGTGCCGGTGGTAGAAGGGAAAGAGTGAATGAAGAGGACTCAAAGCTGAGGGAAAGGGAGGCCCTTAGACCAAAGTTTGGCCGTGCGCCTGTTCCTGAAATGGATCGAGGCTTTAGAAAGGGGGAGGGTGACTAACTTCAGTACAAAGTAAAGTTCGTGTATAGATTCCTGTAGATATACAGTGACGGATTTCTCGGCGGCTATCCGACTGGCTGTCGCTAGATAGCCAATCAAAGAATAATGAAAGGCTCATCAGTTGCACTGCTGGTGTGTTTGGTCGGCGTTGCGCTCGCGGCAAGTCCTCGATTGCCGCGAACTTCTGCCGATCAGCGGAGCATTCGAAATGTAAGTGGAAGTGGCACTAATGCCACAGTGAACACCCTCACCGCAAATGGTCCTCGGAGTAGCCAGCGAAACAGGTAGGTAGGCGCTTCCTTTTTCTTCGGGTGCCATTGCTTTTTCCCTCACTTCCCGTTCTGTATTCTTAGAGGGGACAGAGGAGCCCTCGGGCGGACTTTCTGCTATTGTCAGGACCTAATTTTAAGTACATAC
This sequence comes from Crossocerus cetratus, assembly GCA_963675795.1. Classification (NCBI taxonomy): domain Eukaryota; kingdom Metazoa; phylum Arthropoda; class Insecta; order Hymenoptera; family Crabronidae; genus Crossocerus; species Crossocerus cetratus. The sequence goes on along the minus strand of OY776666.1, from coordinate 12,103,546 downwards.
TCGTTATACTAAGTATGTAGTATGTTTCCATTCGTTTTGGTCTTCTTGAGCTATCAATTTCTATTTTGCTATTTTACCTCGATGGCTTAGGTAATATGTATCGGGTATGGGCGTGAAACGGAAGGGATTGGTAAAAGTAAAAGAAAGCAGGATTCCGTCGAGGTACACTCTATACTCTACACACTACGTTCAGTTCAGTTAGATAGGAAGAATTCTTCCGCATGGCTTCTCGCATAGGATCGCCGGGAAAAACTTGCTTCCCAGTTACGTAAGCGAATTCCGCGAATTTTTCCACAGAGGGAGTACACGTTCCTTGTCTCTAGCAAAAAATTCCCTCCATTTGGCTACTCAAGTTCCATTCGAATTCATAATAGCGTATAAAGGGGAGGAGGAATCCTCAGCTTTCGCTCTCATACCATTCAATATAATCCAATAGCCGGAATTATAATTGATTGGCATTACCGCAAAGAGCATGTACATATACTGTCATGAGTCAGTTTCTTCCGACCACAGGAATGTGAGCGTTGTATCGCGGAACAGACATTACAGGAGAGTATGGTTCACAGAGTGTATCGTATCGCACGCGCAACGATCCATCCCCAACTAACCACCAGCCTCCCTTTCTCATTCGCAATATTATCATCTTCCTTTCCATCGCCGCTCTATTCTAGAAACCGCGCGTATACATATTTAGGTCTTGCGTGCCCACCCACGGGTTCGTCACAGTAGATTTGGTGAGCAACGGGTGGCCATTGTGAGCGAGCAAGCCCAACTAGAAATCCACATTGGCGAAAAAGCGAATTATTACCGTGAGGCCCGTGCCGTTTTCGCCACTCTGACTGTAGGCTGTAGGTGAAAGTGTCCGAGCAAAAAACACGATGAACGCCCGTTACCGTTTACGTTTTACCTATGGATTTACTTGCCCGATCTCCTTTCATTTGTCCTAGCTCTGCTACACACAACGGATTATTTCTCAGTGACGAACCAACCACTTTTCCAGTCTCCTGCTTTTCCTCTTGCGTGCTGGCTCCTCTCGCGAGCAGGTCTTTGGAGACCTGCATCTATCATGCGCGTACGTATGTACAGGGTGATTCATTTGGCTTTGAATCACTAAGGATGAACATAAGCCTTTGAAAATGTAATAATTATATGGTATTCATTCATTTTAATATGAAGGAGTCTTTACCCAATCTTTTCCACGCACTCAAGTTTATTTATAATATCAAATTGTACCAATAATGTAAATAATTGGAACTCGAGTGTGAAGGGGGTGATTAAAAGGCAACTGACTCACCCTGTACATGTTGCGCGAACCTACCAACATGTAATGCACACCTATTAAGTAAATAATGCATACCGAGTTGTTCTACATACATACATCACTTCCCTGGACATAGCTGGACTCGCAGCAATAATCTTTCTAGATTCTCCAACAGAGTTTACGGTCGCGTACGGTCATATCAAGATCTCTTTTGAAATTAGAAAGTATGTCGTGACATTCGACTTGCCGGCTAATTGTCACTGAGCCGGAAATCGGATACTGCTTTCCATGGACAGTAGATTTACGCTTCGTTGATCGAATGATTGATACACGCCGCAGTTAGAAGTACGATTACCAGGAGTGAGAATACAAAAATCTGCTATAGGCTATTTCAACCCATGTTATCACACCTCGATCTCGTGTAAAGAGACTCCTCATATGTAGCTAGTTCTTACTTCCACCAATGATTAAGGAATCAATGAAAAAGCTGGTTCCTGTGAACAAGCACACTTAGCCACTGTTTCATCCATACTCGGTACCTCTTATCGCGAAGGCTATCGCTTAACTTTCCCAAGCCGAACTCTCTCTCTCTCTCTCTCTCCCTCGTTATCCCCTTTCTTTCTCTGCTTTGCCCCCAACTTGTTCCACCGCTCTCTCTCTCTCTTCCTCTGCGCCGGTCGCCTTCCTTGTTCCTTTTCGACTCCTGGTAAACCTGTTAAAACTCTCAGAAAACTTCCCGACGTCTTCCATATGGCAGAATCTGCATTGTCTAGTTGCTACCAATACACATTGGTTCGCGTATAAACTCGCCGATGATGGAAAGTGTATGTATCTTCGTGGCATCCAAGATTTATCTGATTGTTGAAACATTCGATGGATAAATCATAATGTATTGGAATAGTAGCTTTGGAATTGCGTAATACGAATTCCACACTGGTCTAGCTCCAGTTATAACAATACGGTTGCACAAGCTCGGCACGGTTTCTCGAAAGTCCTCCAGTCCTCCACTGCTTATAGTACAGTACGTCAACAGCCCTTTTTCCAAATAGCAGTTGAAACTGTAAAATATTGTATGTAGTACATACAGTATGCGCTGACATATATGTATACGATGACCGAAACCAAATTCCAAAATTGCAAGGTCAATATGACTCGTAACAGTCGACGAGTACAATTATCAACAAATACTTACTGTACCATGCGAATTTTGAGAAAAGGGACCAGAATGCGGATCGTCATATGGATCGTGTGGACACGCCTGGGTGCAAAAGACACAAATGGCAGAATATTATGAACGTTTGCGATAAGTACAAGATGTGAAGGTGCTCGAGAGAGTTCGATTAGAGAGTGAGAATGCGAGTAAGAATGCGAGTGAGAATGAGAGTGACAGTAAGAGTGACGGTGAGAGTAATGGTCCGCGAGCGGAGTTTGGTAAGGAGTTTGTACTTGTAGGCGAACAGTAGGGACAAGCAGATGGCGGAGAGCTGGCCCAAGAAGTTTGACCGGTCGTGCATACGTGCAAACATAGCTGCACAGATACATAGTCCGACGAAGAAAAGAACGAGGGATATAGGAAACTTGTTACTCCGGGATCAAGAGAAAGATCGCTATCAAACGCGGCTATTTCTATGGTTACGTAAGTGGCGAATCCATTCGCGATCTGCCAATGCTTCGCTGCTTGCTCCGATAGATCAATGGCGGATTATACAGTAGGCAAATTAGGCAATGGCCTAGGACTTCTATTTAGGGCGGTGGCCAATATTCCTTTTTCAAAATTTCATGACCGAAGGGTCAGAAAAGCGACATTCCATGACGCAAGGATCTGACAATCGAAACTCCAGGACATAAGTGTCCGGGAATCGAAACCCCAAGACCCAAGGGACGGGAAATCGAAGCACTATGAAAGTCAATAAATTTGTATGATATAAAATAAGGGCCCTAAATCAGGAGATTCGGTAGAGTCTCACGCCAGGTAGTGGTATATATGTGTAATATGGCGCGCGACAGCCGAGGAAACTTATCTCGAAGTATAACTGTTAGCCATAGTTACCAAACTTTCACCTTGATTTACGCAAAATTTGCAACTCCCAAGATTTATTTATAAATTTTGTACTTGAACGATTATTTTTCTGAATCCAATGAGCAAAGAATCAAAAGAATCGGTTTAGTCGTTGATGAGATACGAATTTCTCCTGTTATCTTCTGTCCAGAACCCCTAATGGTCGTAACGCGCCACTGCGATAGATACATAACTGCCTTTCTGCCTTTTATTTAAGATACAGCATATTAGGTGCACACTATGCGTGTATATATGTAGGGACTAGGAAGGGCGGGAGGACAATCTCCATATCTCACATCATATTGTCATGAAACAGAAAACAGAGTAAAATCGTCAGGCGTGTACTTGGACGGTGCGCGACTGTTTGACAAAGTAACGTTTCCTAATAAGAGCTGGTGTAGGTTGGCTGGTGTACATTCAAGACGCGGTGCAGTTTTTTAGGAAGTGGTCGAGGGCCATTACAACAGTAGTAACAGTCAGCGTTAACGACTCGGCAGGTTTGAACTCGGTGGGAAGAGGATGAGTACTTGCCTCACTCGGAGTTCGAACTGCAAGGGGGATCCTTGACCGTGGAGTGCATCGTTAAAAAGTCACGAGGTTCTCGGTCAGAGATCAAGCAAATTTCTTGGTAGAGGAGTAAAGATTTGACATCAGTTGGTACCAGATGAGGCACGGCGAGGCGTGATGAGACGGGAAGAGGGGGTTTAAGATGAGAAAGGGTAAAACCTACAGCAAGGAAGGGGTGTCGCGGAAGGTGCGAAAGCTTGAACAAACACCGCCGATACATTCTATTTATATATACAGTCTATGCTAGTTCGACACTAGACAGGTGGAGTTAACAAAAAGTAATAACTTAGCACAACATATGTATCTATATCGTGGTTTGCTATTTGGTGAGCGTACGGGGGCAACGTTACCGTGAGAAACGGCAATTACTTTGGTAGGGGGTTCGAAATTCGAGCTGGCAGGTCGCGACTTAAGTAATGGCCGAATTTCACTTTCAGTTAGTTGCTCCATTACGAGTTATGAGTAAGGCAAAAGATGGAGGAGACTCCATCGGTTGTTCATGTAGTATACGAATATGTATAAGCATCTGGCAGAGAATAGATACGCTATTATCCTTGTGTTGGTTACGTATCTTTTCGCACAGTTGTGAGCTTGTTTTTGATGTGATTCAACTGGGTTGACTGACCTTCCTTCTCCCCCCCCCCCTCTCACTCTCTCTCTCTCTCTCTCTCTTGAGTGACTTAAGCGCGGCGACTCTTACCTTACCGTTGCTGTGGCCGTGGTCGCATGGGCTTACCCGGTTTTCGTTCGGCGAATCTCTGTCCATGTGAAAACGAGCACCACTCCTTTCCTGGCCTTACCTGTGGTGCCCTGTTCCAACAGATTCAAATGTCCCTAGATGTAGGGTGGGTGGAGAAATACAATGTTTCAAAATTAAAAGTTATACATACAGCTATAAAGAGATTTTCGTATGCTGATTTCAGGGAGCAATACCTGTTTAATGTCTTCGAAGTAATAGTCTCAACTCTAGAGTCGAAATTACAGCGAATTGAGAACTTGGACAAGGCTGTGGAGCATCTAATGAGGAGGGTGGAGGCGTTGGATTCACGAGTAACGGACAATATTGATAAAACTGACGCAGTGATTACGAAATTGCGAACCCTCGATCTCAAGTTGTTCAGCGGACACGGTTCAGTGTCGGTGCTGACACCGGAAACAATTTACGCTACTGAAGTGTCGCCCAATGAAAGTGGGATCAAACAACAGGGATCCGGTACGTAATCCGAAGAAAGCTTCTTTCTCCTTCGGCCCTTTGCCACCTTGCGCGCGCTACCTCATTCTCGCCACTGGCTTTCTTTCACACTCCAGGCTGGCTTCACAGTTTACATGTCTTTCCTCTCTTCCCGCCCCCTCTCACTCTCTCCCTCTGTCTCTGTCTCTGTCTCGTTTTTCAATTCATCCTCTCTATCTTCTTGCTCTTTCTTCTTCGGGGGGTTAAAACAGTGCCGACTATACGGCTGATAGAGCCTGAGATAGACCAAGTGGACCAACACCATCATCACCACCACCAGCAGCAGGTGGGGGGTGAACATGATCAGGTAGAAGCGGCAGACGAGCTGCCAAGTTCGTTGCCAATTCGAGAAGAAACACTTGGAGAGAAATTGCTTTCACTCGGTCAAAAAGTCTCCGATATCGATAACAAATTGGTTGATCTGAAGAACCAATTGGACAGCAACTTTTTGCAGAGCGATGACATCAATGCCGAAGCCAGCGAAAAGAAGCCTGTTAGTATGAGCGTCATAGAAATCACCAAGGCCATGAGCAATGAAGTAATGAATCATGTCACCATCGAGATTGAGAATTTGAGACAAACCAGTGTAAATATGGATCGCAAGTTCCAATTCCACATGAATTTAGTGGGCGAAAATATGGGAGCGCTTTACAATATGATAACTGACATTCATGAAGCGCTCGTCGGTAGGACCAATGACGCGACCACCGCGAGCCTTCCGGGAGAAGGAATTCTCAAGGAAAAAGTTAATTTCACGAAAGCGCCTTCGCCGAATGATACGTCTTTTAAGCAGAGTAAAACGGAGCGTCTAGTTGTTGAGCATGTGTATCCAACGCTTACCGTATCGGAAAAAATGGATCAAGTGTGGAATATGTTGGTGAGTTTTTGTTGGCTGGCTCGTCAGGAGTATTATTCTTTTCTGTTGCTATCGCGTGTCTCCGTCCCTTCACAAATCCACCACTGGATTCCTCGGTTTGCGAATAGGTCGGCACTAAAAGTTCCATAGATGACCTACTTCCAAAATCGGATCAACTTCTCAATCAGACACAGCGGCAAGAAAGGGCGATTAATGAAATCCAGGCGGATCTGAGGTCGAAAACGAATAAAATCATTGAAAATTTGGAAGGTGTAGAAAATCGCCTAAAAAAACAGGAGAATGATGTTGCGTCGTTCGCACAGCGACCGATTCCAGCCGAATTGCTCTTGGACCCTACCATTGATCGGCTGATCGAATACGATCCCAACAGGTATCCTGACCACATCTGCTTTCCTGCTTTTTGATTTCTTTTTTTCACCTTAATCCCCGCTTGGTCGCGATTAAGAAAATGAGGTGGGTACAAGAATCAATTGTCTTCGTTCTTCTCAGATACGACGAAATAAAAATTGACGAATTCACTACGGAAGCAAGCCTACCGACATCGTCGTCATCGGCAAGCTCCGCGACTAGTTCTACGAGCAATTCGATTGGCACTGGGCCGGCAATAGTAACGCCAGGTTTGACATTAGGAAGCGCAGGTTCTCTTTCAGCAGGAGTATCTTTATCAATGCCTGCGAGTGCGGCGATATCGACTGTTATGAGTGTTACGCCACCAACGACAGCAGTAGCAATAGCAGCAGCAGCAGCAGCAGCAGCGGCGGCAGTAACAACAACAACTATACCAAGCCCCAGCAGTCCGACTTTCAATGGGAACGTTTCTACTGTAGTTTCGAGTACGGCGAGTACTTTGAATTCGACTGGTTTTCAACGAGCCGGGAACAAAAGTCGTACAGTTATATTCCCGAGCGTGAAGAATAAGCCTAGTCCTGCAAATTCCACCTTTGTCACTGATGTCTTCCTCAACTTGAGGGATGTAAAAGTGAGTATCGCGCAATAAGATCAAGTGTCGCTGAAATTCGGTAGATATAACGAAATTGCTCTAGTGGGTGTCGCGATGTTAGCGTATGTTATCCGTCGAGTGGGATGTTAATGTAATCTGGAGTTGTAAGCATTTCTCTTAAACTTGTGACCTATACGTAGCTGTTTCTGGTACAGCAAGTTTTCACTTAGTTAGCCTAAAGACCTGCTCGGAAGATATAAAACTTGGCAGCGTCGCGTCGCGCCGCGCCGGTCTGGTGTAAGCCATTTCGTAACGGATTCCGGGATGTATCTCACTCGACTGAATGTAGTATTGGAAGAATCGTCGACATTTGTGCAGAGAGCACTGAATGCTCAAAGAATTTGGTGTTCTCTGAGATTGAAATGTTGAGCAAGTTTAATTCAAGTCTCCTCACCAATAGGGCTACTCGTGCGTCGATCTACTGAATGCGGGCATGAGAGAGAGTGGCGTTTACTATTTGCAAATTCGAGGGACTACGTATTGGTTTCTGAAGGTTTATTGCGAGCAGGACGTTGCTGATGGTGGGTGGACGGTAAGAGTAATTGGATTCATTAACCATTCAAGGCTCAGAGGAATGAATTTATGTACTTGCCTTGCGGTGCTTTAATTGATGAGGGCATTTATCACAAAGGTAATACAACGCCGCGATGACTTTGGAGAGCCGCGCGAAAACTTTAATCGAGATTGGGCTGACTACAAGAATGGATTCGGTGACCCCGCCCGAGAGTTTTGGCTGGGTAATGAAAATATTTATATGCTGACGAATAACGAGGACTATATGCTTCGAGTGGAACTCGAAGATTTCGAAGGAAATAAGAGGTGAGAGGATGATGACATTTCTTCCCCTTAAGCACCATGATTGGGTTCTAAGGAATCCAATGCCACTCGGAGGATGTCATGTCGTGTGCGATTTGTTGCAGATACGCTCAATACAATCATTTCAAAATCTATTCCGAGGCCGAGTATTATAAATTGGAAATCGATGGTTACAATGGGAACGCGGGTGATTCGTTGAATGATCCTTGGTACGGTTCAAATAACAGTCCATTCTCCACCTATAACAGGTAAGATAGGACGACGAAGACGAGTTGCAACTGCAAGATGCATGTTGTGCAAGGACGCGCATACACGTTCCTACTACTTTACAGGGACAATGATAGATCTTCGTTGAATTGCGCCTCTATGCTCAAAGGCGGTTGGTGGTGGAAATCTTGCGGACGGGGTTTAAATGGACTTTATTTAAATGATCCACAAGACCTCACAGCCAGACAAGGTACGTACTTCTTCGCATTTTTATTTCATTTATTTCCAAGAGCTCTGTGATATCATGTCGATTTTGCAGGAATCGTCTGGTTCCGTTGGAGAGGTTGGGATTACACGTTGAAGCGGGCGATTATGATGATAAAACCAAAGGGACCATCAACAAATACGAGCACAAACTCTTAAGAAGAACATGATATGCTTACGCGCATCTATTCTTATTATCATCTTTTCTCTTGATTGCACCCGATTCCATTACAGATGTCTATTAGACAAATACCTAGTGATGATATCGACCCCGAGTTGTTGTTGCATCGTGGCCATTAGCAGACCTCCTCCGACTCGTTGCATGCAAAATATTTATTTCTTTCTTACGATGCATTGTCGTCATGTGTGAGACAGTGTTATTTCTGTGACTTTTAATTATTGGTACCCCCCCCCCCCCCCTCCCCCTTCCACTCTCTTTGCCTGTATGGAATTTTCTTTTTCTTCGTGCTTTCATTAGGTAAATTATGGAGGGGAGGGCGCCGCAATGGTTCTAAAGTCTCTTTCTTCCTTGAGGATTTATCGGACCAGATAAAACTTCTTACATTCTCCCCTTCTATTTCGTTCTAACTGCAAAAAGAAAGTTGACAGCGATTTGGGTCGTCTTGAGCACGTCCGATAAGTTTACTCGATAATGAAATTGCGATGGTGTGTATATAAATCATATTTATAAGTCTTGATAAGTAAATCTTTCTTGTACAAATAATTACATTTTATGATTAATAAAGAATCCTATGTTTTGTAATATGTCAACAGACTATTGCTCATAAATCTTGGATATATTTAGCAGGGATGCGCAGCGGCACGGACCGGTTCGAAAAGTTACAATTTCGTATGGGATTTTTTTTTAAGAGCAGGGCTGGAACGACAGTAGAACGGTACTGATGATGTACCAGGAAGGCTGGTTCGGACACACGCAGCGGGTAGAAAGTTGAAGATAATTTCTTACTTGTACAATCATACCTGTCGAAAGAATAAGTCTATCTATTATAAGTGCAAAGAAAAAGTCGTGTAAGAGGATATCTAAATTGTAATGAAAGTATAGAGCATCATTCATGCTATGAATAACTACAAAGGGAAATTATATTTTGTCTCGGTGCTGAATCCTTCCAGACCACTGTGCCGCGGAGTAGATGTCAGGTCAGCCAATAACAAAAGCACGTATTAGTAATCTTTGTAAAACTATCTTGCAAAAGTTTAAAAACCATCAGCGTATATGCCTTGAGTAAGTCTGTTAGTAAATGATTAGTTAACTAACAATGGAGAAAATGCATACAACACTGGTGGTGGATGAATTCGCGTTTATTCTCGCCAGCCATATAGTTTATGAAGCACTTTGTGAAGAGAAGATCCTTGAAAACGAACATACGAACTACTCATTTCATCTGTCCCTTCACTGATTTTCACTAGGACTGGGAAACTGTGGAATGGTTTATTAATAATATGGATTAATAGTTTCTTGATCAAAACCACATTTTTACTTAAATATGTATTTCAAAAATGTGTGAGCACATGTGCAATCCGTTCAAATTCTACACTGTACAAGTTTCGTCTGCACTGCTTGTATGTATGGTTAAGTCTTACATGCTAAATGTATACTTTCTACAGCTCGGTTCCCTTAAGAATTATTAAAAATTCCAAATCAAAACGAAATAAAGCATCAACATTAAAGATATTAATATAATCACATGATTATAATAGAGAATACATGTTCCCTATGATATGATAGAGAATATATACATATATATTCCATACCAATTAAATAATTTCAGTAAAGACCACTTATTCTTTACTTTTCTTTTTATCTATACATACATACAGGGATGTAAACCTACATGTCATTCATTTTAGGTAACGGCTCGCAAAAGCTAGTAGATGCACCAAAGGATTGTTCCAGGGTAACAATGTATGTTACTAATTTGTATAGTATAAACATTTACTACGTCTAGCAGTAGCTCCGCATACCAGATAACACGAATAAGAAAGCCAAACAGTATCCTGACAGTAGTGTCAGCTTCACACACCCCCAATGCCAACATGATAAAAATGTATTAAAGAAATATATTGGCATAATGGTGAAACACAGACGTATAAATAATAACAAGAATAATGCGAAACATAGTAATTCGGTAGTGGTTTGCCATTTCATATCGACCACGAAATATCGCTACCTTGGAAGAAAGCCAGTGCAACACGGAACATTTGTGATTTCCATTTTTTCACACATTCAGCTGCCAGGGAGCAATTACATCTCTTTAGAAGCCAAAACAAAAAGTTTCCAAAGTAGCGATAAATTGTCATTCAAAGTTCTTTTAGATTATTCGGTCTGCCAAGTAAACCTTCGAATAAAAAGGAAACACGTCTTCTACACTTTCACCATATCTTTTAAACGATCTTTGAAATACAATCTAGCCAGCCTCATCGTTTCACAGAGGCCACATCTTTATTATCACCATCGTTTAAATTCACTGAGATTACTATTACCAACTATTTACGCCGGTTCTTTACATAATTGCCGTAATTACCTTGGGATATATCTCGTCTGTGCTCGGGGCCAACTGACTGAATCCCACCAGATACCGGCGGCCTATCGATTAACCGGTATGGGCAAAATGATAATAATAGTATAGCGAACCGTGTCATTGGTACACTCTGGCCTGAAATAATTGTTGTTTTTCTTTTTACAATAACTATAAAGCAAAATAATGCAATTCTGAGTTCTCCCACAGCGTATTGTCTCGTCCGCAGCCCTTGATAGCATCTGTGTTACAAGCATGTGTGCCTCCGCGGAATGTGATGATTCCACGACGATTGACGAACCCTGCCAACCCTCCACATAAGGGAGGCCTGGCGGTTGCCCTGAGCTAAGGAGAGAACTCCTGGCTCTTTCAGTATTTCGCTTTATAGTTATAATAAGTGTACCAATGACACGCTTCCTTATACTATTACTATGCATAAAACATTTATTATTCCATGTATCTCTCGCACTCTCCCTGTAGTGTGCTGCGGAAGAATTCTACAGACACATTCTGCACTTGCCGGTTAATCGAAAACCTGCCGATAGCAACCACGAGACACCAGTGAAATTACGCGGTCGAAGAGTCAATTGCCGATAAATTTATATAATTCGATGATAAAAAGCTGATTCCAAGTAATCCGCATCACCGTTAAGCGGGTTGGACACCAAAGAAGCACACAGCATTTACAGGCTGCAACGACATATGAATAAAGAAACAGATGCATCCCGCCTTACAGGCATTTTCATCAGAAATAGGCTTGGCAATTGTTATTAAAATAAATATACGTTTTAGCGAATTCACATCACTTTGCTAGATCTTCTTTTGATAGATTGGTGGTAGCGGCTTCTTCTGCAGCAGGGAGAGAAGAGTAGTAACTGTCCATGGCGCTCAAAACTGTACACTTATTCGCGCAAATAGTAATATAATATTACTACACATTCTGTAATGTGTAACGGTATTACTTATGAAAATCGAGCGGGGGAAGTGCGAAGTGATTCCGGTTAATTGGGAAAAATGTGTTTCAAATGTAATTAGAACTAAAATAAAAATGAAGTATTTTAAAGTATTAAATAACTGTCTCCCATTTCAAGTACTACCACTTGCAGTAAATAGTACTAATTAATTATAGATCATTGTATATCGCATCGAGGAACTTTCAACATGAAAGACGATTATTTATGAATTTAAAACATCGAGAGAATTGTAGTACATCACTTAAAGGTGTCTAGAATATCTGCACACCCTAGTTTGTATTTCTTACAATTTTACAGCCTGTACAAGTGACAATAGTGTTACAACGTTGTTTGAGGAATACAGGAATTGGCATATTTCTGTTCATTATACCCTTTTTAACATCGACTATGCAATTTCGGTGGGCGCGTGTCACACATTGCCTACTGCAGGTTTCAGAATTTTAACGGCATATACTGCTTAACGTTGTCGTCGAAAATACCACGTCTAATAACTGCGTCTATTTCATAGACTTTTCCCGCTTCCCTCCAACTTGCGTGTCACAATACACCATGTTCGAGGAATACATCGAGTGACCGAAAAGTTTAATCGGACAAGAAAACAGCCGTTACCAATCCAAATAGTCGGTTTCGACTTAAATGGTAATAATAACGTGTCAATGCATTTCTGTTTAATACAATTTACATTGTAGCTCGAACATAGTACGACACGAATAAAAAACTTATTATTAAAAGGTCTTATTTAGGAATCATAAAGCCAAAACTCTCATTATAAGAGAATGCATCCCACACCAATCTAAATAGTTGGGTTGGACTACAACTCGTATGTAACAACAAATCTGTCAACCTCCTGTTTATCATGTGCGCTATACGTAATGGTTTCTGCGTTGAAAACACATCGAACCAGGTCACTTAACTATCGCCTATAGTTCAGTGAATTAGACAAGTCCTATGCTTTAATGTACAGTACGCACGTTCAATCAAGCAAGTCACATAAGTATATGCCGTCTACCTTTGATGCGATTCACCAAATTGCAGATCTTCAGTGCTGGTCCGAGTTTTAATCCCATGTATTTCATCATCATGTCCGAATTTAAGAGAAGCAGTGCTTTCCCATCGATTTCCTGGAAATAAGAGAAAGAGCGATAAATGTGTTTCAATCAATTTGCATTGCCCCAATCGAAGAGATCAAACTGTTCTCAGAAGAAATAGGTCATAGAAAATTAACCCTCTAATACATACTAATAGTAAGTCGTTCTGAAAGATTTAAATCTTCACAATTTACCTGTCTACTCATAGTGACATACATTATAACAAAATGTATCAAATATGATGGCACCACAAGAAGGATTGATCTATGCTATGATTTTCCAATTCTAATGAGCTCAAATGAAAATTTACTGGTATTAATACAATATTTACATAGTACTACATTTTACCGTGACATATGAGTAAAGAATGTGTATTATAAACACACATATATATATTATAAATTGTTAAATCAATAAGAAAGGAATAATTTTTAAATATAAAAAATTGAAAATTAAGTTAAATTAAAAGGTATGAAATAATGTCTGTGATATTTAGGTAGATTGCAGCACCCAAGCCAAACCTAACCTACCTATTTTGTCGACTAAAAAAGTTTATATAGGTAATCCGATTTCTGGCGGGTTTGGGTTAATTCAAATCAATAGGGGAATGCGTCGGTAAATGTGTGGCTAACTCATTCACACATATCACACACCGTGAAGCACTGAAGACGGTATAGGTAGTGTGCGTACAAACAGGGATGACGCGTTAGGTGGGGAACCAATAGAATAGCAGTCCGTTTTACCCCACCACACTATAATTTTTCTAGCAGCAATAGCGCGACAGAAAGACAGAAAGCCCGAGTTAACATACAAGCAACAGTATTGCAGTTATATTAAAAATATGGTCCCTCTTCGTATATTCATTCATCATATTAACAGGTTCGCAATGAATAGTTAAAAAGTTGCTAATTCATGGCACTTGACTGGAGAACCATCATGGTTACGAAGTCACCGAAGAGGAAATGGAAACTTCGGCAACGTGATGTAGTCAAACCCCGAACCTTTTTCTGCAGGATAGTTATCTATGTCTCATTTTATACTAGAGCCACTGAAAGAATGTGATTGGCGAGTGGGCGAAATAGCAACTAGCTTGCTAGAGTTTGGGTCCAAGGAATTAATTTTCAGGATCCGTACTTCCCTAATCGCATTATATCCCTACACATTTCTGATCTAGCTGCTGGATTTCGAGCAGCCGAAAGTTTCTTTCAATCACACTCTTTCGGAGGCCCGACTTTAGAGGGTCCGCCTTCTCTGCGACTGATTTAAATAAACAATTAGTAATAAGAAAACCTATTCAAACTGCCGTTTCGCGTTTCTATTCCATTCACGCTGATACTGAAGAATGTTCTAACAATCTACTGACATGGGAGTCATAAATAATAACAACTTGGTTTCTTGTAATTGCTCCAGAGATTTGAGAAATCGTCTTTTTTTTAACTCCAAGAGCAAAGTTAGATTAATATATCCCATAGAACTTACATGTTTCCGGAAAAGATCCGCATGTTGTCCCAATGCAGGGTCAGTAATGCCGATGTAATGAATAACATCCTCAATTGTCCAATCTGCAGGTTCATTGGGAGACACGCGTGTGTTGGAATTGTCGGATTGGGTCGTGGACGTCGCAGCTTCCAATTCTAAAGCGAGCAGTATTCGTGTATACTTCGTGAATATGAAAAATGAACTAAATACTAAGGAGCGTAATATTCTTACCTGGAACTGATTTGCGAGGCTGTTTAGGTGGAGTGGCAGAGCTTGTCGAATTACTTTTGCCTTGTCCACAACTTTGCAATGTCTGCTGTTGTTCTTGACAAACAGATGACGTGATACTTTGCTGGTCTTGGGAAACCCACTTTCTTTTTCCCTCGACAGTACTAATGGTCGTCGTGTTTGTACTGCTGGTGGTGGCAGCGGCAGAGGTATTTACCAGCTCTTCTTCGTTAATCGGTTGCATTGACTGTTGAATTCGACATTTGTTGCAGGCGTCCCTTCTCTTAAACAGCAGATTCTCGCAAGTGCAAAGATCCTCAAGCTGCCGTCTGATGTACGCGTAAAAATCTTCCTCTTCAATGAATATCGGCAACCTCACAGATGTAGGCTTACTTTCCAGTGTCAAACTTATTGATTCGCCGTCACCACGTTTCAGTAGACTTAGCATTTGCCTTGGATTCACCGCTGCCATTAAGAAGGCTTGGAAAACATCTCGCGCCACACTCAAAACAGGACCGCTACCGAACTGAACAGGCATTGCCTTCACTTTGCGTGGGTCAAAGTATGGTCCACACGTGCAATTATGATTCACATAGATTGTAACTGTAAAAAAAAGAAGAAGTTCCTAGAAAGGCGACCGATTTTTTTCAAGATTCTCGAAACGTGCTCGAGGTATGAATTTTCGAATAGCCGTAGCATCATTATTTATGAACCGATTGACTGATTGATGAACCGATCAAATTTTAACTATGTATTAATAAAATTATTTTCGAGGGAATAATTGAGCCCGAGAGATACAGAAACACAAGCATCAAAAAAAGATATAAAAATAACAGAACAGTCTTTGGATAGTAGAAAATTTGTATAATGTGATTCGGATTAATGAGTTCTTACTGCAATAAGATTTAAAAAAAGAAAACATACCGAAAAGTGGTTTGGTATTTGATGTACTTGTGTCAGGTTCTGTAGCTGGTTGAGGTGGAACACTGGATGCAGCAGGACTCACTAAAGCAATCGCGGGTTCACCATTAGTTCCCCCGCCAGACACTGCCATCACAGGCAACACATTGCTTGTCCTTGATTTAAACCTGTTGGGACCTGTAGCTGTTCAAAAATCAAGAACATATTTATAGTTTTCAATAATCCATTAGCCCAAGCGGGAATTTTATATAACGACAGAATTTCGATACATACATTTTTGTCGTGGGGGCTGCAATGGATGACCGCTTTTGAAGCACCAACCAGCAGGAAATATATCTCTGGAGTCGAAACGACACCAATAATCGAAAGCCCCCCTCCAGCCATCGAAGGTAATATGAATCATGTCGTCTTTTACTGCTCCAACTGTAGCAGTGCATATCAACTGCGGATTCTTCTTGTCAATGGCTTCCAATTTGTGACCGACTTCGAACAAGTTAGAGCGTGGCGTTTTTGGCTCGCGTTTAAATACTTTCGCTGGTGCCATCTCCGCACCATTTAACGTCTTCAAGAGAAACATCGGCCAACTAGATGCATTCATACGAAAGCCTAATGGAGGTTGAAGCATGCCACCGGACTTTTCACAGTATCCGATGGGATGAATTTCGTTACTATCAACCAGACGCCAGAAATCATTCTTATTGTCCGAACCATCCAACCGCAGTCTTAAACGAGGTCCGAGAACACCCACTACAGTAGCGATACACGTCGATGTTAAGTTACGTGGATCCAAAGCTTCCAGTTTCATCCCCATTTTAAACTCATTTGTCGGTGGTACATCATGCTACAATGAAATATCTGCCTTGCAGTACTTGATAGTATAAAAGCTTTGTTACATGCATAGAGGGTGATGTGCTTGCTTTGAAATCAGCGAGTGTTTTGCCCCTGCCAATTCTTGCCAAATTTATTACTATCTCATACTTGGTACTATTGTTTACACAAACTGTAAACACAAATATGTGTAACATACAGAGTATTTCATAAATATATAGTAGTGAGAAAACTGAAAGCCACATTTTTAGGAATTATTGTCAAATCCGATAATAAACAGGCGAAATTCATATCTCCTGGCCGGCCGAACCCACTTGCTGGAATCTTGGCTTATTGAATTCGGAAAAATAAACAGTGAAATACAAAATTCATACAATTATGCTTGGAGCTGTGACTTTTGCATAAATCAAGGCTACAGTTCAGTATTGATCGAAAACCGCTACACTTCGGGATAAGTATCCTCGGCCGTCGCGCTCCGTAAAATATATAGCACTACTTGCCGCGAGACTCTACCGAGTCTGTTGATGACTCTAGTAATTTCACAGAAAATAATGTATCTTACAACGTTAAGAAGACCATGACAATCACCCATTAGTCAGCTCGAATCAAAGCTGTTAAGGGAGGCTGTTTCTATAACCACAATGCAACTGTTGCCTAACTTATTATTGAATACCTTGAAATTGAGAGGTGGATGAAAACTTTGAAGGAAACGATTGTCATTGAAGTCTCATTCACTTCAAGACGGTTATATTCATTGACCCGATATATGAAGCACTACGTATTATAAATCCAGACACATGGCCGATATCAATATCGCTGAGTCCAAATCAAACACATTCTCCCATAGCATGCACATCAAAATATGTTATTAAGCCTGAAATACCTGTTTAAAACAGTCAAGCGGTGCCGCTTGACTATTAGTCTCTTTGAGATAAAGATCCCAATCGAAGGTTTGATATGTTTCGTATTGAAATAATGCACTAGATGTAGATGGAGAATAAGATACACTCATTTGATTACTTGTACTAGTATAAGTTTGAGTGGTTGATAGAACAGTAGTTCCAGCCGCTGTGCTAGATGGTACAGAAGACAAAACAGATGATGACTGGTCTCTGTTATCTAGAAAACCATTGTCGTTTTAATTAAAATGATTGCATCTAGAGCGCAGAATCTAAATAGTCGTGTAGACCTATTCAAAGTCAAACGCTACTTACTCCTCTTCACTTCTAGCTGTGCCTCCTTCTTCTGATGTTTGTTCAGGCAGAACGAAGAACAGAAATCTTTATTCGGACCGTCCTTCTGTTCCAGCCGAACAGGTGAGCCTCTTATAACATTGTCACACTGAATGCAAGCACCACGTACATAAGCTTTGCGAAATTCCGACAAGCACGTTTCTGAACAGAACTCCTTCTTTCCGTGCTGCGTGGGAAGCACGTACTTCAGGGGTTGCTTCGTCTCGCCACACCACGTACAAGAGTTCTTTGATTTCGGTGGTCGGCCCGGCCCTGCGGGAGACAACACTTTCTTTTCATTCGCAATCGAAGAAAGGCCACGTAGAAATCTGGTGGATTAGGTTTGCTCGGCGGGGAAGAAGTTTGTTGCGGCAGAAATGGTACCAATCTCGTTAATATACGGCTAAATGCTTGTCAACTGCTCACCTCGCATTTTGTTTTGCGTGGACGACATGACTTCTCGCCGGGATCTAAAGAGCGATACCAACTCTCGCGCGGGGCACGCGGAAGCGGTTTATCGAAGGAGTGAAAACATTCTCGGATTCATTGAGGAAGCTTTCAACTATTTCGCACCGCCATGCAATTTTTTGAAATGCGAACTGCGCTCGTGATTGTTGTGGCCGTACACGGCGTTATGGAATGCCTGGGGATGCCTGAATACTACCTGACAGGCTGACAGTTCAAGCTGAAGTGCGCTCTTGTGTGCGTAACTACGCACGTATGCACCATAGTATGCTGGTATGCACCTCTTCTACTATACTACGAACGCACACTTCGCCACCGGCTAAGTCAAATATCAAAGATGGCTGTCGGATCGGAACGTCGACGCGAGTATATACAACATACGCGAATCTAAATTGCGCCGCGTATATATAACCTCAGTTTTTTGTATGCCTCCGCCGCTTTTTATCCTGCGACTGTTCCCCGCTGCGTTCTGCACGGGTTTTGGGACAAGGGAATTACATACGCGTCACGAAAAACCGATCAACCTGGAAAACTGACCCAATATCTATATAAAGCTCTGTCCTCACTGCGGTCCTCATTACAATATACATACACTGATGATGAACAACTTTTCGTTAATAATATAAACATTTTACATTTCAGTGCCATTAAGAGTATGGTTTGTAAACAAAATTGAAGCACATTTCTTCAAAGTCAGGATAACAAGAGGTTTTCGCGTATACATTGGTGTTTTTTATATATTAGGAGATAAAGAACACGATTTTGAATTATTAATGTTCGTTTTAGTATCGATAAATATAAAATAATACCATATGTTCATGCAGGGTGGGAGCGCGCGCGAATCTAATACGCAAGCAAGAAATAAAGAGAGCGGAAAGTTCCACGCGGTGTTATTATTCCAATGAGAAGCCGGCTTAAGCTGGTGTATCACACCATCTATATCTGCGTAGTCGCTTTGCCGCGGTTTACCGTGTACCGTTGGGCTCACTTTCGAGGAGCACTCTTCAGTCCAAGCAAATGGCGTCTTGCGGGTGGATGTCATTGCGTCAGATGTTTCGATCATGAATGAATCTTAAGTCTTCTCACTTACTTCTAATGCACCACGAACTCAAACACGCTTAGTAAGTAATCCTCGCGGCTGGGCTAGTTGTTAAAGTGCCCGAAACCAGTTTCGATCATGGCAAAACGCCGTTCATGTGCCGCGGGTGTATGTAAACAAATACACAGAATGGAGTTGGCCAGATTTTGCCAGATTCCCTTTTAAACTAATTACTCTTGACTAATACTTGCGTGAAATAGCACTGGCTTCATTAGTTCTTCCAATAATCCTTCCTGGTTGTGTGTCTCTGTTGTTACAATACTGCCTTGCCCATTACAAGTTGAAGTTGCTCATCGCTCCTGTACTGACAGCCTCATTGTCTTTCCCCGTCTAAACTTTCAACAATGTACCCCACTCGGCTAACTAAAAATACTTCCCACAAGTGGCTATGTACCAGTAATATCTTGTCACTCGTTGGTAAGTGACAGTTAGTGTTTCCTTATGCGAAAGTGCTTCCACGCATTGATACGAGTGCATATACAGTGGTAAAAGGTATATTAATACTTTTATTTATACTAATAATCATTACCATAATGAAATGTTATTACACAAATAAGTACCTGGAAGATCAAGCATGTCTCAGTAAACATTTTTTTTATTATCGGTGGATTAGGAATCTGTAGAAATCAATCTTGTTATTTTTAAGCTCCAAAGTCAATTCTTCAAAAGTTCACACTCACCTAAATCCCTTTCTCACCCCTGAAATAGTAAGATTACTCCGTTTTAGTCAAATCACTAAACCCATTTATAACATATAAAATTTGCACATTTTCTAGTGTAGGGTACAATAATGTATTAATATAATATTTTTGTAGCTAGGTTTAATATACGAG
Organism: Crossocerus cetratus; assembly: GCA_963675795.1. Taxonomy (NCBI): domain Eukaryota; kingdom Metazoa; phylum Arthropoda; class Insecta; order Hymenoptera; family Crabronidae; genus Crossocerus; species Crossocerus cetratus. The sequence continues at coordinate 12,083,580 of OY776666.1, read as the reverse complement.
GTGCCTCTAAATGCTGTGGTATAATTTTGTTAATGCTAAAATTGTAGTAATATTAGTCTTTTCTCATCAACTAAAAACGTATGGTATGGAAGATATTAATAGAATTACTCTGTGTTAATAACTCCTCTAATGTTGCACTGCAGAAAAGAAGAAAAATTAATGTAACAATACTGCTTTCCAATGTTTGTCTGTTACTGCTGTAAGTTGTAAGTTAACATTATTGTGTTATAACAAAGCAGCCTTGGTTAACATTTGTGAAAAATCCTGAGTCATTCATAATGATTTTACTTGACTGTTTAAATATTTGATATTTTTTTCTGAATTAATATGGTTTGTTATGCATACGGATGTGTATAACACTGTGGTGGGTATTAGAAGGATATGACAATGGATTACATAACATTATGTAAAAATATATCTGAAGATTCTAAACAACATAGAATTCCAGCTAAAATTTGCAACAATCTATAGCTGCCACTGTATATTTCTGCTGTCTTTTTTTAAGTTTGTGTAGCACAATAGAATTTCCCCGTTTCACAGTGCGTTGTCTACATTTTCTACTCTGTGAAAACTCTGTTATACAGTAGAATCTCGATAATCTGAAATTAAAGACTAGCAAAAAATGTCATAACATAGTATGAAAGAATGCTCGGATAGTAGAATATTAGGACAAGAGAGATTCCATCGTAATTGTTTTGTAGGTGTTAGGTAGGAATGGTCTTAAGCTGTTGAGAAGTTGTTTCTTTGTTTGTTAATTTAATAAATCTTGACACTGGGTATGATATTTATCTTATACTAAATGTCTTTATTTGCAGTAGACACGCATAAACAATGAATGAAGTCAGTGGAGGAAAACAAGATGCATCTAATAATCCAGCCTGGGAAAGCTTGCCTGGACAATCTGTGCCGCCGTTACCTACAGTACATCATCAACAGATAGCACAACAGGAATCGAGTGCACCTTTAACACAAGTCGTAGTTCCTACCGCTGTCAAGTTACAGACGCCAATAATTGCACCAGTGCAAACCATTGTCGATCATTGCGTACAACTTGGTCACATACAACAGTCTCCTTTAGTTCCTCAAGTAAGTGATACTATGTATAAAAGTGATACGATTAAAGAAGCCTTCTACATACAGAACAAGAAAAATACAATAGAACTGACACATTTTTATCGCATAAACTTTTGTTCTTTTTATATTTTTACATTCATCTTAAAATAAATTACTCTTAACTGTAACATTTGTTGGTTTCATTATGAATTGTAAAAACCGATTTTTCGCACGGCTTGTGCGGTTCCCGGAATATCTTCTTTGATTTTTATCGAAAATAAACGGAGACAAATTTCTCTTATACAACAAGAATGGAACTAATTACTGGCAGGGCCGATTGTACAAATATTGATTTTTCACGAAATCACAGCTGTTTATTAGTATCGGTTTCGAAAGATCGATTTTCTTCACGATCCTACATATATGAGGGCCCTTAAAGGATAATGGGTGGTGGCAGAACCCACTGAGAAGTTTTCTTACACCTTTTCAATGATATCATCGTTTATGTGAACGATATTGTGACAGAAATATTTTGAAATTTTTAGCAGGATTGTTTATATACTAATCTATATCGTTATATCTATATTTCTACTTTTTCTACAGTGATTAACGAAAAAATTGAACAAAGTCCATACAAGATTTTCTCCGGGGATAAACATTGTTTTCAATATTTTAGTGCATTTTTGTGCTGCCCATTTGCGAAATGTTTTCACATTTTTTAAAACTATTTGCGTTCTAGTTCATATAGGATAATCATTAAAGCATAAATCAGAATAAGAAGTATTCTAACTGAAGTCGGATAACGTCCGCTATACTCACATTTGCATCTCCGTATTTCAGGGAACTCAAATAGGTGGCTTTCTCGAACCCGAGCTTTCCCCCGAACTTCAACAACAAGGTTGGAAGAAATGCTGGAGTAAAAGAGAGAATCGGCCTTACTTTTGGAATAAAATAACTGGTGAATCGTTGTGGGTGGTCCCACCTGCAAAGCCACAAGTAAGTGGTGGGAGATTGTACAATTTGAATAACGGTGAAGAAAGAGACGAATGAAGTTTGCAAGAAATCTTAATTTTTACATTAAAGTTCGATCCTATTACGGATCCGCTGGGTATTTGTGGCGCCCCGCCTATCTGTGGGAATGGTACTGTCATGAATAACACGAGTGGAACTCTGAAGCGAAGAGCATGCGAAGAGGGTACCGTTCCTGCAGTAAAGAGATTTGCATTAGCGTAAGTTTAACAAAATACGTATGCAGACTTACTCTATGATTAAAACAGACATTACTCTAATGCTATACTAAACATTACACGCATATACAAAATTTCGGTATCTTTAGCTGTCCTGCTACGCTGTTGGTGGTGGGGGAGACCAGGGTGTAGTGGGGAAATAGCCTGCTACTCTATTGGCTCCCCACCTAAGGCGCCACCCCTGCTTTTGTACAGAGTAATTCACTTGCGTTTTATTTACCACTGCTGGATCCCACTTTTTATCAGATATAATATATGCATCGCGTGCGAGCGAGTTACCTAGTCTGTAGGATTGTTTAAACAAACTTTTTTGTTTAACAAATAAGTGCAGGTGCTCTATGGCGCCACTATAATCGGATTGAAATATCTTTCGCGTGGAAATGAACTGCGATAGACCGTGAAAGGTTCAATAGTTGAACCTGCAAAAAACATATAGTGCATCCTTGTGGAAGTAGAATCCCAACCAACAGAAAGCTGAAAATAAAATATGCTTACAAATCATGTGTGAAAGCGTTTGAGGTCTCTTTGAAAAGAGACACTGAAGAAATGGAGAAGCGATATTTGTATTGAAATTCTAAATTATTAGAATTGAATTGATCTGACTTCAGTGTCCTACTACGCAAGCAAAATCGGTTTAGTTTACGAATTGAAATTGTAATTTAACCCCGTTCACTTTGATAAACTTAATTTCTTAATTTAATGAACCATTTTTTTCCGTAAAAAATATAAAATATTGTAGAAATACTACAAGTAATTTGCACTAGTTAACGATAGATTTAAAAATGACGTAAAACCAGTTGAGGGAAGTCAAATGCGATCCACACACAGTGCGTTCTATACACAATACACATACAGTAGTGAAAAACTATATGGCTGTTTTATTAATACCATTTATGGTTTGCAACAGGGGCCCGTGGGATTTAGAAATTCCAACAAACGTCATCATTTACGAACGGGCACCCTCAAACTTGCCGCACGTGCATCCTGAAGCAGAAGCTTTACGCTGCGGATTACTAGCTAAACTACGGCAGTGCTATCAAGAGCTGTGTCATACGCGGGAATCAATAGACGCCCCTAAAGATTCATTTAACAGATGGTTAATGGAACGCAAAGTAATAGATTGTGGCTCCGACCCCCTTTTACCGAGTCAGTGCTTCCCGGAGATATCAATGTCAATGTACCGCGAGATCATGAATGATATTCCGATAAAATTAATCAAACCAAAATTCACGGGTGACGCAAGGAAACAGCTATCAAGATATGCGGAGGCCGCGAAGAAGATGATAGAATCTAGAGCGGCATCACCGGAGAGCCGGAAAGTCGTCAAATGGAACGCTGAAGACACTTTTCAATGGTTAAGGAGGACTGTCGGTGCTACCTTCGATGATTTTCAAGACAGGCTGGCGCACTTAAAGCGGCAATGTCAACCACATCTTACGGAGACTGTAAAGGATAGCGTTGAGGGAATCTGCCTGAAAATTTATCACTTGTCAACGGAATACGCAAAGAAAGTTAAAGATAAAAATAATCAGATATTGAAGGGCAACGGTTTAGGTGATCTCATACCATTAGGAGGACTCGCTAGCACCCAAAGAAAAGTCTGGTGTTATCCTGTGCAATTCTCCCTTCCCACACCGAGATACCCGCAAGTGGACTATCTTCCGGAACGCGAACAAACAGTGCTACGCTTTCATGGTGATGCTATGTGTATTAACAATCTTCATCTTACGAAATTAGAACATTTGTATAGATATAATTGTTTCGATGATAAAAAGTTTGAGATGTTTTTACCCCGCGTATGGTGTATGTTGAAGCGTTATCAAACATATCTGGGAGTGAATGAAAGTCACACAACACAAATGGCTCTACCCGTGACTGTGTTTGAATGTCTTCACAGATGTTTCGGTGTTACTTTCGAATGTTTCGCGTCCCCATTAAACTGTTATTTCAGACAACATTGTTCTGCATTTGCCGATACAGATTCGTATTTTGGATCAAGGGGACCCTTTTTAGATTTCAGACCAATTAGTGGATCATTCCAAGCGAACCCTCCTTACTGCGAAGAACTCATGGAGGCTATGGTTAATCACTTCGAACGTCTTTTGTCTGATTCCACTGAACCATTATCATTCATAGTATTCTTACCCGAATGGAGGGACCCAGCACCTAACGCTCTAATAAAACTTGAAAGTAGTCATTTCAAACGAAAACAAGTGGTAGTACCTGCCATGGAACACGAATATCGCCATGGATTCCAACATATATTGCCAAAGTAAATATAAACCTCTTTGATAAACAGTAGAACCTCTTTTATCCGCATGTCTTGTATCTACATGGCTCAGTGTATATCTACTAGTGCAACCGGTTACAATACAGCTTTAGCGGCCAAAAAGATTTGGCTCCCATATGCCTTTAACTGAATCATATTTTATTTCAGTATTATTCATAGCTATTTTTAATAATTATGTCCCTTTTTAAAAAATATAACTCCAACCGCTCATTATCAGGAAATTCTTTAATCCGAATGGAGGTTCTACTGTAGCTTATAACTGACACCTGAACAATCGAACATGGGATTTGCCCGTCTTGTTTTAGAACCGAGGTGAATATCAGGGCAGTACATGGGACACTAGTTGTGTGGCTGCAGAATGCTGCTGGCACTACGCGTTGGGGACCTACAGAAGAACGGGTCGAGGCGCTGTTGGAAGCTTGGCGCCCTGGAAGGGAAAGAGAACGTGATAGGCAAGAATTACTCTCACCTCCTAGACAGACCCAGCAATCAATCACAACAGCGCCGATACTAGCACCGACAACGCCGACCACGCCAACAGCATCGCCTTCACAAACACCAGCTGCCCACCCTATATAATCATTGACATTAACTATCCTTCTTAATAGTGCAAGGGAGAGTGACATCTCACATTTTAATATATTTTAAAATCTCCTTTTAACAAGAAAGTGCAAATCTTTATCTTATTAGTACTTCGGCAATGTAGTATTATATTTGGTATAGTAAGAATGCTGCAAAACATCGAAGGGACTTTTAACTATTGTTAGCCGAAAGTGTAACTTATGTCTACATTAATGCTGAGTAATATTCGTACGAGGTCATATTACTGAGTGTTTTACTTGCTGTGCAAAAAATATGTTCATTAGATCATTTTAAATGTGATAAATTTCGGACCTTAACACTTTTGCTTATTCTACTGGCGCTGTGCAATTTCATATTCACACATAGTATCGCAATCATTATGTTGCGGGAATTCTTCAGTGCAATCATGCAACGATCAAATGTCTGCTCCAACGGGCCCGTGTTTAATAGCGTTTATTGCAATTGTCGAGCAAAATTTGTATAATAATATGATTTTCGTATTCCTTGTCCAACACGAATAAATATCAGCGATTCACCGAACATCGTGTTTTGCGATACTCTGTATATCTGGGCACGCGAGCGAGCGTGCGCGGGTGTGTGTGTGTGTGTGTGCATGTATGTACTCTGTAATATACAGTGAAGGTATTATAAGGCGGCAGAAACGGAAAGTATGTATTTCGTACATACAAAAAATATGATTGCTAATCAATAGCAATCGAGTTGGTCAAGCGTGTAATGTGTGCGGTACTGTTTATTGTTGTCACTTAATACAGATACTTTATAAGAACCCAAGTCTTATATACATATGCTTGCCATGCAAGGATAAATTGGTGCTGTTACAAAAAAATGAAAGCATATGAAATTTAGTCGCGTGCGTCTACTCGCCAAGCGACGAGAGCGCACCGTACATGTGTGAGTGGCTCGGTTTACGTGCGAGCGTGTGCGTGTGAATAACTAAGTTTAGTTAGTTTTAACTACATAACTGTATCATTTACACAAAAAAGATTTAAATAGTTTTTCTGACACCTTTACTCATGACAATCTTTTGTTTTTTTACGGCATCATAAAATAATAAACTGCAAAAGTATAGCTTATATTTCTAAATACCCTTTGCAGTGCAATATTTTCTACTCACAAATAGCCCGAACAAGTGAATAGTTGTGAAGAGGCCTCCCGTGAAACAGTGCTGTCTTGTAAAATAATTGATTCGAGTTTTGTATCGAGTACTAAGTGATTTTATTTATACTGGTGAAAGGTTGAGTAGGTAACAAGTGGATCCGCCTGCCTGCTAGAGGTGTTTGTACGCCATCCCCATATCTTGATTAAAACAAAATACTCTATAGAACACGTAGTCTGGCAGATTCGGAGCTGATACACTTTAGGTGAGCGGAGATTTATTTATACCCCTCGACGTGTACTGTATTTCACGTATTATTTATGGGAATCTACTTTGCTTGGCATATTGTTTGCGAAGGTACCAATTTCTATAAAAGAAATGTGTTAACGAAGCAAAAGTCGTTTAAACTAGAATTAATTTAGATTGAACTACTTAATGCCAAATGCTCTTTTGCATAGTCCACCACACATACAATGCTTATAACAGCCCTTATAACCATTTGGGATAAAAATTGAAAGTAGTAGCAGAAAAGGCAAGGAAAAAAATATGACAGGCAGGGAACAAACCCAGTAGCCCCAAACGCAAAGTCTTTCATTAACTACCTACCTTACTATCTGCGACACTGGCCTGGTTGTCTCCTTGTTTCTTCCTACCCAAGTTGTAATACGCTAGCCTCCACACAATGTATGGTATTTTGTCCAAAAAGAGCTCATCACGATCGTGTTCTCCACATGTTCCCCACATACTTCGTTACCACATATAGTCTTTATACGAAGCTATGGGCAGTTCAATGTTTGACGCTCAGCTTTTATTGTAATCGCCGGCTTCGACCGATGGAAGTTGTCGCGTGGCCAAACCAATGAGAAACGCATTGATCGCGTGACTTGTATATCTAACCATGGCGCGATGAATCCCTTTATCCAACTGCGTCACAACCCGATAATTATCGAACGAAGGGTTTCAGTTCCTAACATCAAGGTCTAGGCCATATATTCAATTAAATGCAAAAGCAATGAACAGTTCGTGCGCTAAAAGCTGTATACTTTGTTGTTCGACATGATATACCACGCAAATAAATATTTGCATGCGGTATATATGTAGATTGATCTGTTTATTTATTTTAAAGAATTCTCTTTCAAGACGGGTTTCCTAAATGGATCTTCGAAGTAAGTAACACAGCCTTCAAAATATAGTCATGATTGTAATTGCTTTCACAAACCGCTTTCAATCATTTGTGGCACGTGATCATCTTTTAGCAAAATTTGTGTCCATCGCACGCGCACTGCGTTGTATGCTGTTTGCATTAGACTTTATCCGTTGCGCAACTGTTCCTACTTCTGCCATAGTCACTAAATGTTTCCTGAAAATTAGAAATACAAGCAATGTTAATGGATTGCAATTTTATCCCGCGCAGTACATCGATTCTTAATAGTTGGAACGATAGCACTTTTGCACCAATTATTATTATATATAATTTTTTAAATTTACTATCGCATTTTCATTATTCATTACAGCTTCCGTAACTACAAATGTGACATGAAATTTGCAGGAACAAATGGTTGACTGCTTGAGCTACCGTGCCTTTCCTCGAACTTTCTGAATTAGTGAACGTCATACCTGATAAAATCATTACGATATGATTCTTTGCTGTGCACTTCTTCAGTTTCCTCTCGGCGATGTTTCCTTACATAATTTTCTCGCTCTTCATTTCGCCAGGTTGCGTTATTCATCATTTCTTGTCTCCGTTGTTCTTTCTCTGCTTCCGTAAGGTGAGCTGGCCTATTCGATTCGGTCATCGGCCTATTACTTCCTATACCTGGTTTCATTCTGATTCGATTTGATTTGAATGGCTTCTCATCGTACAACATAGAATTATTGTGTCCTCTAAAATTACAGTTAAAATTGTTGTTATAATTTTCTACAAATTTATGTGAATATTGGACAGTCGTAAAAGAGAATTGTAAATGAAAACGAGTGAAAGGTGGATAAGAACAAATTTCAACAAACATAGTTTATTTTGAGAGTGCAACACTCTGGTCATCATCACCTTACCTGTGATTCACGTCATTTTCCTGCGAAGATAGAACGTATTAGTTTTGAAAAGATTAAAATTTTTCTTCATTACTTAAATCTTCAAATTGATGGAGTAAAAAATGCATTCCTTACATGTGGTTTTCGTCGCCTGTGAGGGGGGACATCTTTATACCTTGGACTCGCAATTTGGGTTTCTGGCTTCTTTGTATTCTTATGTTTAATCTTTTCAAGAATCTTTATTAGAAGTTTGTCACCAATTTTCTCTTTCACAGCGTTGTACTTGCTGATCAATAATGTGGTTAAAATGAATTCATCAGCTTCGCTTTCGTTAGTATCATATTTCTTCGCCCCATCTTTTGTACTCATTGCCTGTCGTTCTAGCTGTGAACAAAAGGGACTCGAATTTAAATCACCCTAGATTTTCAATCAGTAAAGTGAGACTTGGTGTGAGACTACCGAGTCTTCTGATTATGTTTGACTATAAACCTGTTGCTTCTTATCTAAAACTTAAGACCCACTTTTGTTAACTGACTTTGAAAAGGAGAAGGTTCTCAATTCGTCTTGCATAAATATTTTGTTTTTTCTTTAACATAAAAAATATACCATTCGCATCTGTCAGGTCCGGGGAATAATAATTCTTCCAAGTGAGGGAATATTGGGCTCATGTTACACAATCTATATTTTACTTAAGAAAGTTGTGGAAGAACATGACCCACCTGCTCCTTGATTTGCTTTAATTTCACAGGATTCTTTAATAGCTGGTCCCTTGTTTCCGTTTCCCTCTTCTTTATTGTGTAAAGAGGGTCTTCATGCATTTTTCTTGCCAAATCTACCTGCTGATTGCCAGAGAAAAATCGCAAGGAAGTGGGAATGCATTCTGAAATCAAAATGAAACAATTTCATTGTTGAAAGTTCACCTAAACATTAATTTATATAAAAAATATTGATCAATTACCATGGTCGAGATGATTCTTTGACATGCTTTTACTTTCAGCAGGTTGTGTTTCAGAAACAAGTTCAAAAGATGCATCAATTCGTTTACCCAAAAGGTATTCTTCTCTATTAACTTGTTTCCCACTATACATCCACTCCAACTTCTTCTCATCAATTTTGGTGAACATACTTTCATCCACCGTACTTTTCTCTGTATGCATATTGCTTCTTTCCATTTCGGCTGCTAATATTTAATCTGCAATGAAATTTGTCATCTCATTACTTCTTCGCTGTATTTAAAAATGCTGAGGGCATGTAAAGGATTTGAAATACTTCATTGAGCGAATAATAATTTTGTTTAATTGTTGCCTGGAATATAGATAAAATCTGACTATGTTGTTAAAAGTTTTTTAAAAGAGGAGTGCACGTATCTATAGAAGCCAATAATACTCATTTGGGTATCATTGTATCCCTTTTGAAACCTACTTTTTGAAAACTCCAAACAAGAACATAGAGCAAAATCTGAGACTTCTTGGCAACAAAACAGAAAAGTGTTGAGTATAATTGTACTACATTGTTATGTGTAGTACAATACTTCAAAGTATGAGATGCACAATTACAATAGTGCAGTTTTTTTCTACATTGTTTTTCTTGACAAAATGTTTTTAATTTTCTCAGAGTTATAAATGGAGCATAATTGTAACTTATAAAAGCAAACAATGCAAGATCCTTTAATACTGAATTCCGTTACTACTTAATATTCCGAATATATCAAACATTGCACTTGTTACTCAATTGTTTGAACTTTCATTTTCGGCTTACTTGGTTAAAAATGGAGTGTTTTGTTGCCTTAGCTACGAGAGGTGCCCTAGGTCATGGAGCAAAAGACAGTTTTGAAATTACTAAACCAGGCAGAGGCTACGATTACATTTACTGTGTAAGTTGCACTTTTCATCTCATCTTATAACAGCAAAGGTTATACTGCACGCAGCCTAAAAGTTCTGTTTAAAACCTTTTGTCTTTATGTATGCTGCACACGCATTCGTAAACACAAAAAATAACTCCACACGGACTGTTTGTCTGGGCATCAAAGCATAAAGCGCAGAGACGAGGGTTTGTTGAGCATTGATAGGTGTGCTGAATTTGCTGAACAGCCTTGCTACAGTTTACGGCTTAGATACACGCTATTGCATTTCACTGTTGTTTGTGAGAGCCACGTTGCTTTTTTTATTATACTATACTGGCTCACGTGACAACTGACAACTTCTATCTATATGTCGCTTCAGCGTCTTATGCGTGAACTATATCATTTAGGCGGGAAACTCGCTATTTAAACTCTCTGGTGATAGAAATATAGTAACAAGCAAAAACACGAAAATTTCTACTGATGGGAAGGCTTTAATTGGTTCTTAACAAATTATCGGGTTCGGCTAAACTAATGAATTTTATCCAGTTTCGCTCAGAAATAAACAAGTTTTTGTTTTTCAATTAATTAAGTTATCATATGATTGTAAGTTCTCAATCGGCTTTAACATTGATGTTAAACTTCAATGTTAATTTTAATTTGGATTTGACGTTTTTCATTTACATTGGTTTTGGTTTAACAATTATACATGCGTTTAATGTTGTTTTTGTACCGTATTACCAACTAAGAGCTTCCAACAGTGAGTATGTGAGAGGTATCAGATATCTTTTCAATTGAAAATATTTAATATAATGACAACATTGCCTACGTACAATCTTATTAGTCTCTATCTATACTAAACATATCTTTCAGTTTAACTCTTCCGTTCCCGACATGCACTAACGGTACAGATGATCTGCGTATATATTGCTCGCTATCTCTGGCTCCCACTTGTCGCCATTGTTTAAGAGTTTCTCTTTATTATACAACATTTCTTCGTGCGTTTCTGTCGAGAATTCGAAGTTTGGACCCTGGAATATTAAAATTGAAATATAGACGTCTATAGCCACAAGATATGCATGTTGAACAATTGATATCTTTCGAATTAATTAATCAATCCAATGCACTTTCAGTCATAGAATTAAAGAAAACACTAACTAGCAGATATTCAAAAAATTGTTGCAATAATACCAACTTGCAATTTACAATCAACTGGAACAGTTGTTGTTAAAAAATTAAGTCACAGCCAGGATACCATGGACGTTTTTCGGATTTTACCGAAAGTTTCTTATAGTTCCTTACTGTTTCCTATTTTATGCTTGATGTTGTAAATAGATTCTATTTACAATATCGAGTTACAATATCGAGTTACCTCCACGATTGCATCCACTGGGCACGCCTCTTGACAGAAACCGCAATATATGCATTTCGACATGTCAATATCGTATCTGGTTGTGCGCCGCGATCCATCGGATCTTTCTTCTGCCTCTATGGTAATTGCTTGCGCTGGACATATTGCCTCGCAAAGCTTGCACGCGATGCATCGCTCTTCTCCGGAAGGATATCTAGAACATAATTACTCTCTCACAAATTGTTCTAGTAAAGCTAGAAGAGATGCGCAACAAAGACATGATGAAAAGCCCTAAAAAGGATTTCTATAAACCCTAAAAAGGATTTCATTTCTAGTCAGCCCTGAGTAGGAAAGACAATTAAACATATAATTAAGAGAGAACAGTGCTCAGTGACACATCAATTCATTCATGTTACTAACTGACAGTTTAACACAACTGAATCAAGGAACAACATGAAACCCTGTTGCATGTTAAGTCCAACATTCTGTCTTACAGAATTCATTTGCACTACATTTTCTAATGTTGTGCTGACTGTCATAGAATTAAATTAAGCACCACCCACTCACAACATCATTGTTGCTCAACACTGCAGTGTTTTGAATACTCCCAATTCCCCATAAACACAAGAAAGCATTGTGAAATAGAATGTTGCAACCAACGTGCAATCAGCCTTATACAGTATGATTGAAAAAAACATGGTAAGGAGCCTGCTATTGAACTTTGAAACAGAAAATGATAGCTACGCTATTCTTAGAACATAGGAGTATGTGTTTCAATTTGAGTGTCTATTAACTGTACCATACATATACAACAGTACCTTCGCAAAGCATGTTCGCCCCTGAACCTTGGGCTCAAAGGACCTTTCTCAAAAGGATAATTTATAGTCGCAGGTTCCTTCATAGCTTGAGACAAAGCGATGCCCAGTCCTCGTATGAATTCCATGAAGAAGAAACGCTCAGCCAGTTCATCCATCCTTCCGCCAGGCTCCTTGGGTTCATTGATGTAAACATACTTATTACGGCGCACGTATGTACTTGTAAGATGTGGGAGCAGCCGGAAGATCTTATTCCCTAAAAATACATGATAGCACTAAAAATTATTTTCTTTGTTAAGCAAGAAGACACTGTACTGTTTCATGTACTGATATATTCAGTATTCGCATTAACTTTGTAATAAGAAAGTCACTGGGAACTACAAATTAGACAAACAAGCCGCCTTGTTGTCTGGCACTGTTAGAAACAATGAATGAATGTATTTTTTTTTTTTTATTAAAGCCACTGATTCAATGAGAATCAACCAGTCTTAGAAATGAATGTATTTCCAAGACAAATTCTTTAAAATTCGGAGCTCTTGAGGCTTTCTTAATTATACGAAGCAAATGAATGTTTCTAGTCAAGAAGCTCAGCTTTAGCCAAGTAGGCTATTGGGAAACATTTAATGAGCTGTTTGTCTGAATTCAACATCGAAATAGTGAAAATTTGCAGTTCACAGACTGAACGTTTGTTGCAACAGTTCAGGATACTTCGAGGTTGTGTTGGGTAATCGAAGGATTGTATTGCTCGAGGTGAAATGCAAAGTTTTGTTAGAAGCCACTTGTTTGTGCAATCTTGTACTTGTGCGTAATACCTGATTGCGTGATTAGTTTTAAAGATCCCATGTCGCAATTAGTCTTGCTGTCCAATTAATACCAATACCATATAAAGGAGAATTGACTAGATAATGATGGACAGGCGCTGCGAGACACTCCGAACTGCTCCGAACGGCTGTCGCACTCTGTCTCGTCCAAAGCCTATCGCCTGCAGCGCGGCGGGGCGCCACTTAAAGAGTTTGTGACCGATAATAGATAACGGGGCTCCTCAAGACCCTATTATCACAGACCAGGTACGGACAGACGTACCTGGTCTGTGCTATTATCATTTCCACATCACGCTCCGTATTACCGACAACCCCAATCCTAGTGCGAACACAGTATAGACATCACCATTCTACAGTATTCTAAACTATATTCGTACTTACAACTGATGTCAGCAAAAGTTGAATTCCAGTTGCTCATGACACACTCATCCTATTACTATATTTCTTCAAATATAATCACGGACGGAAGTATATTTTATGACACCATGGACATTCATTTCATATTACCTTACCAGATTTCATTGTGTTCATTGTAAGTTCATTGTAAGGGTCATTTAGTGCTAGTTTTGTGGTGCCTGGGTGACCAGAATGTGCGGTGTAGTCCAATGTTTTACAGTGTGAATTAAAACAAAAAAAATGTTGCGTGTTCTGTTCTTGATGCCGCTGTTACTACTGCTGGTGTGCTTTTGCCTTCGATGTCGCTGACTCGTTATAGTGGCCGAGACCGATTGCAATAGAGTTTCTCTTTATACGAAATCCCAATCGCAATAAATCTGGGCCACGAAATACCGCAGTATAGTCTACAGTACTTCGCGCGTGCAGATTCGCACTTCTTCGTTGTCGACAAGACGAAGCTTCTGTGGGGTGTAAGCAAAACGATTAATAACACATATACCACGGCAACCAATGCCTCCGGAATGTAAGGGGTCCAGTTTTCGAACATCCGCACATATACTATGCGCGTACCAGAGAAGGACGCACAAGGGCAATGAAAATCGAATAAATCATTCTAATTGGGCCGTGACTCGTCGTTATTCAGCAGAAGCTGACATTTGCACGCACTTTTAGTGCGCGTATAGTGCAGTGTATAATTACACACAAAAATCAGCTGACTAAAAGGAGAAAACAAGACTTCGAGCAGTTTTGCTTAACGCAGACCTGCCACAATTGCCAGGAAGTATAAAGGGAAGGGTGCAGCTGTACGTGTCACAGCTCAAAATATTATAGCTGCACCCTTTATGCATCCTGGCAGTTCTGTGTTAAACAGAAGTGCTCAAAGGATTCCTTTCCCTTTTTAGTGAACCGATTGGAAAGTGGAAGGGTAATATTTAAACATTTTTTTGTAGAACAAATTTCGTATATCAAGAATTATTTATTATCCCCCTTTTAATCTTTGATTTTTCACATCACTTATCTACGTAATTAGATACGATTCGTACAAAAAGTGTGTATTTTAAAATAAAATCAATTTATATTGTTGTAAATAAGACCCGCGCAGTGGCTCAGGGGGATAAGTGTCCCAGACCCCCCAGAGGAGTTGGAAACCACAGATGAGCTAGAGCATCCACCTACCAACACCCAGCAAGCAAGTAAGAAAACAGGAACCTCTAAACCTCCACCTATACACATAGCCAACGGAGACTTAAGAGGAATAATCACCCTACTGACTAAGGACAACATCCAAAAAGGCTCCTTCCTAATCCGCCAAGGTCAAGACACGCTAACCATCTCACCTCAAAACATAGAAACATTCAACGCCATCAAACTGAGCCTAACAACACAGGGCACTCAATTCTATACATACACCCCAAGAGCCCTCAAACCAAAAACCTTAATACTGAAAGGTATCAAAGGTAACTTCTCCGCAGAAGACATCCAACAAGAACTCCAAGAAACCATCCCAGCAGACATCAAGATAACCAAACTGACAAAATTCACATACAGCAAACAGGACCCAACAAGATACCACTTCCTAGTCCAAGTAGCACAAGACTGCCGCACCAAATCTTTAACTGACGTCAAAACACTAGCATACCAAGCAGTCAAATGGGAGCAGCTAAGAAAAAAGCCGATATTCCAATGCAAGAAGTGCCAACGAGTGGGACACTCCAGTGCCAACTGCTACTTAGCCTACAGATGCGTCAAATGCGCCCAATCACATGATCCAGGTAAATGCACAATAACTGAAAATAGCAACAAAGAGAACCTGCTATGTGCCAACTGCGGGGAACATGGTCACCCAGCATCATACAATGGCTGCAAATTTTTAAAATTTGTCCATAGCCTCAAAAAAACCAATATACAGCACAACCGTCAGATATTATCTGACAAAGCCACTCGCATCTACAGACCCATAAACCCAAACCTCTCCTATGCCAAAGCAACCTCATCCGGGCTTCCTCACCCCCCAATAACCGGACCCAACCCACCATCCTCTCAGCCTACACACAACACTAATAACATCATCAGCCCCCAAACCACTAATACACAAACACACCCGCCACAGCCAACACCCACCTGGCTTAAAGACCTTAAAGAAGACATAAGCCAAATGATAAAGGAACAAATTAGCTTCCTAGCAAACCAAATAGCTATAAACGCTTCCAGAATAGATCACATCTTCAACATCTTCACCAATGATGTCTAATATAATGAATACCACCACCACAAATACAATTAGCCCCCTAACCCATGCTACACTTAAAATAGCCGCTATTAACGTCAACTCTCTGATCTCCAAAAGTAAAAGACTGGAACTGCAGTCATTCATAGACAAACACCATCATGACATAATATTAATCTCAGAAACGAAGCTATCCAATATCCATAAACCCAACTTTAAAGAGTACACCCTCATCAGAACTGACCGCCCTTACGCACTCCAAGGGGGAGGCACTGCTATCCTCATAAGAAGCAAAATTAACCACAAAGTTATCACACGTCCCAGTTCACACAACAATGAAATACTAGAATACACCATCATCAAAATCGTACTAAACAACAATAGTAACTTATTCATAATAAGCCCTTACGCCACCAACGACAACAGAGCCCTGTATATCTCTGAACTCACCTCCTTATTTGCACTACTAAAACTAGAGCTACCCAACAACTACTACATATTAGCTGGTGATCTAAATACAAGATCCAAAAACTGGGGAGACCGAGCCAACAACCAACGAGGACTCTACTTCAACACTTGGTTACGAATTCCAATATAAATTAAGGCTGCTCACAACCCTCGAACCAACATACACCCCAGCACACACCTATCTCGATATATGCCTGTTAGACAATCGCCTCGCCACCCCCGGCCTTACCAGAAATCGGCTAAAAACACTACCATACGATAGCGATCACAAAGCCATCTCGCTCTCCATTGAATTTAACAACGAACACAACATACCAATACTACTTCACCCACCACAAGCCGCACTTAAATATAAAGCCACTAACTGGAAAAAATTTGCCAAAAAGCTCAAGGCCGCTTACACCACAATCATCCCAGATGACAAAACTTATCAATAAAAGAAATAGACACCCATATAACAGACCTCTCCACCACCATAAATAATATCGCAAACCAAGTAGTACCCAAATACTCAACAGATTCAGACATACATAAGTACACTAACACCAAAACAAGAAAACTGCAAAAAGCTAAATCCTCTCTAATAACATTCCTTCACAAACTCCTGAAACATGACCCAACCTGCAGACAACCCCTCACACTGCATATAAAAACTGCAATCAAACAAGTGAAATATGAACTGACAACTGAACTCCAACGAATGGCGGACAGCTACTGGTCCTCCATCGCTAAACAGACTGATCACCGCGACACCCGCAACTTCTTCCCAACAATCAACCGACTATTCCGGCCAAGACAACACAATTCACTAACAGAAATACGGATAAAGAAAGACAACCACAAAATTATAGAAGCCAGCGGTTGCAATACCAGCCTATGGACCAGCACAAACAATGAGTATACCATCACAAACACTGAAGATATCCTGAACACAATTGGAGCCTACTATGAAAGTATCAATTCCCCAAGACACCTTAACAACAACTCAAGATTAAAAAATATCGCCGATACACAATCCAAACACTAGAAACAAACGCTACAAACACATCATGAGAACAGCATAACATACTGTTCGTTCAGCGAAGACAACAGAGCCACTAACCCCAGTTACTCCCATAGAAACGACAACTTCTTCTGTAACAGTACACAAGTAACAAAAATCTTATCCAAGCTGCCCAACAAATCATCACAGGGCCCTGATAACATACCACCAATCTTATTAAAAAAGCTCCCCCCCAACATTGTCAGAGCTTACACAATAATATTCAATAATGCGCTAAACAACTACTACTTCCCAACACCATGGAAATGCGCTAAAATCATCCCCATACACAAAAAAGGCAAACCCCCTACAGACCCAGCCAGCTACCGACCAATCAGCTTAACACCTAGTATTAGCAAAGTCTACGAAGCAATAATTAACAATGCCATAACCAATCACTGCAACGAAGCAAACATCATCCCAAATAATCAGTTCGGATTCCGTCACCGCCATTCTACCATCCATGCCATCAACAAATTCACCTCCGACATCTGCTACCACCTCAACAGAAAAGAGTCAGTGGCTGCAACCTTAATCGACCTAGAAAAAGCCTTTGACTCAATATGGCTAAACGGACTAATTTTCAAGCTCCACAAAAAAAGGTTCCCGGAATGGCTCATCCTCATCATAATAGACATGATCAGCGATAAATACTTCAACACATTCACTGGCTCCACCATCAGCTCCACTAAGTTCAAAATCTCCGAAGGACTACAACAAGGGACTGTCAACTCCCCCATCCTCTTTAACATCTACAACAGCGATATTTTAAACTTATTCGATCTGAATAGCAACAATAGCACATACTCCATAGCATTCGCAGACGACCTAATACTTTACACCGCTGGCAAAAGCATCCAAGAAATCAACACCAAGCTACAGGACCTAGTTGACAAAGTCAACGAATACTACTGCACGTGGAATCTACGCATTAACCCCAACAAGTGTGAATCTATACTGTTCCGACGACCAGTGCACTACCTAGCGAAAACAAATAAAGACTCTGCTAAACTCTTCCACATAACAGCCAACACCCCGGGAACTGACATAATAGCCACCTTACCACATGTGCAAACAACAAAATACTTAGGTTTTCACATTGACCACCTAATGAGATTCACCAAACACCCCATCATCCAACTTGACAAAGCAAGAAGAGCATTCAAGGCCAACAGCAGACTGTTCCATAATAACCACCTCAGCAAAAGAGCAAAAGTCATCTGTTACCAAGCCTTGATTAGACCAATATTAACTTATGCAGCACCTATCTGGTGGAACACCAGTGCATCAATAATGGAAAAACTAAGAGCCTTCGAAAGACGGTGCCTAAGAACCTGCCTGCGACTGTACCGCTCACCCGAATCAAATTTTCTGAAACGCATCAGCAATCAAGAGTTATACCAGAACGCCAACATCAACAGAATAGACTGCTTCACCATCCGACTAACCAGGGGATATCTTAGGACACTGCCTCAAATAGATAATCTTATAATACAAAACCTAGCAACTATAGACAATTCTGAAACTGACCAATATAGTCAATCCGACTATATCCCACCACAAGCCTTCACAACATACGACGATCAAGGCCGCATTCAAGATGACAACAACACGCCCATCATCTATCATATTAAGCGACACTGCGCCAACAAGAAAATCTTTTGGGAATGGAACGAGCTCGCCACCAAACCGCAAAACTTTGCGTACTCCAGATCTCTCCCCCAGAAAGACATAACTGATTACCACCGAACAAGTAAAAGCCTATGGTGGCTTTCATCAGACTCCAGACACCTAGACGAAATCCGCCGCAGAAGAAAAAGAAAACCCAATTAGAACCACTAACGCTACCCAGAATCACTTTTGCAACAAACGCAACTTAACCACCTCCTGAAGAACAATTAACGTGCGCTATATTTAACCATCCATGCGACTCCCTCGCCTAAACCTAGTCTTAACATGCGCCTACCCCGTTAGAACACAGTTTCCCTTTGTAACCCCCCCCCCCCCCTCCTCTACCGAGCCTGATATTAGTGGTTTTTACTCTGCTCATCTCACCGCAGAATTCTTCCACAAGCCTCTACTACCCTACTATATCGATGATAGCGAAACTCTCTCTACGCTACCACCCCACCCCCCTATACTACATTATAAACCTACACAACCAAAATACTCGCAAGAATACGAGATCCCATCAGGGACCAGTATACTTCCACTGACCCTAGTCTCCATAGCAAGTAAGGTCCTTTTTCTATATTTATTTCTGACCTAAAGTGTATTATCTATTGTACCATACACCAAACATGAAATAAATCTCTTTAAAAAAAAAAAAAAAGGGGGGGATAAGTGTCCGACTCGCAATTAGTGGGACCCGGGTTCGATCCCAACACCTGTCATCGCCGCTTTTCGGCACGTTCATGCACTGCGCGGGGGGTGGTTCGGAATCCACCTTAAAAATTGTAGGTCCACCCGGTATGAGAATAAATTTGGTGTTCCTTCCCCCCTGCCTTACGGAAGCTCATACCGGGTCGGTATGTGAATACAGGAGGTATTCCATACCCGTCGCAAACCCTGCGGGGAGTCGACGTTAATGAAAAACAATCAAATCATCATCATATTGTTGTAAATAAACTAAGTCAGATTGTGGAAAAAATATGATAACAAAAATGTTCATCTGGAGTCTGGACGAAACACTCTACTAAACTTCAGCATCTTTAGATGCGTAACACGCATTTTGAGTGCGCGTATCATGCAGCGTATAAATACCCACAAACAACAATAGCCTTGCTGTCATCAGAGTGTATGAACTGTGAACCAACGACTCCCATAACACCGATCGCCATAACATCAAATAATAGTTCAATTGCTCCGTCCATTACTATCTCTCGCATTCTATTTGACTATAATGAATTCCAGGGCATAGTAGTTCATAGTACATTTATAATCGCCTGTACAACTTGAGCAGAAAGTTACAAACTAAGTTTGGGGAAGAATGTTCAAATCGTAATATCTCAAATGCGTTACAAATAAAGTTAACTACGCCAGTAACCGCGGTTTTAGCTGAATGTAGTTTCTCGCGATTGAAACTAATAAAAAATTATCTTTGATCGTCAAGAAGACCGATTCACAACTCTGGCTATTCTTTCAATAGAAAGCGAAATAGAAAACGCAATCCATTTTGATGACGAAATCAAAGATTTAGCAGCGATAAAAGCGAGAAAAATTATGTAATATTCACTCTAGGGAAAAATATATGTAACATCCTTTGTACTTATGGTAAATAAATCGTTATTCTAAAACTTAAATATAAAATTTAAATGTATTTTTTGGCCCCGCAAAATCTTGGAACTCGGCCTCGTAAAAGGTCGGGTCAGTTCCGTATGAAATATACCCGGCTAGCCATTGTAACAAAAGGGGTTGTGGCGGCTTTTGGATTTTAGAGTCCAGAACCCAGTTTACAACCCACAACCCCAACCTACTATCACAAACGACGTTATAGCGTAAGTTGCATTTCGTTGAAAGATAGAATACAAAAATTATCTCTGTCATCCTTCCTCGTTCCGATTCGACACCCTTCTTGAGAAACTCGAACTTTAGGCCGTTGACCGCCAGGCGAAAATTTAAATACCTGCTCGATCGCAACAAAGTTGAGTTACTAGGCATGACAAATATGGATCGGAGGAACCGGTAGGCCTTCGGGGTGCAGTAATTTAATTACAATACCAACTGCTATTGCGCAGAAGTGAAACGTCTACCTTGTGGGTATTTCGTGGTCAAGGGAAGCTAATCCAGCACGAAAGCCTTAACCTCAGGCTTTATGCGCTGCAGGTTCGGTCTAGGATCGCCTCGGACTCGGCGGAGTTCCGTCTTCAAACTAGAAACTCGAGCCACAAGTCGTCGCTCCCGTTGCTGCAGCCGCTTCACAGTTCGCTTTCTTCTTTCCGCGACATTTTGTACTCCGTACAGTTTGCGAAAAGTAGCTTCCAGTTGACGACGATAGTCGCCGCATTCACGACTAATGTTGTCGGCTCGATGATTAGCCTCGTCGACTAGACGATAGACCTCGTCGATTAAGCGAGTAGCTTCGTCAATTAGACGATTAGCCTCATCTATTAGACGATTAGCCTCGACAACAGGACGACGTTCTTCCCTTGCTTCCGGAAGACCGTTGTTGACCAGACCTGGAACTGTAAACAACATATGTTACTTAGTTTCATTATGTGCTCTGATAAATCTCTCGGCATAGAGAAATCGGCTTACGATATCAGGTAAAGAGATTTCTAATTTGTGATGTATCAGACATACCTGCCAACCGTTCCATCGGATCCCTTTGTTCATCCCTCCGGTCTAGGGGTGGTTGCTCCGCTGCATCAACAGCAGCAGCAGGCTCGTGGGCGGGCAATTCAGCGGGAGGGATCTCGGGGTTTTCCGTTTTTCTTTGGACAGCAGCAATTTTTCGACGTAGGCGGAGGGTGGGTACGGCGTTCCGCTTTAGGTGCTTCCTCTTTCCCTCTGTATTGCAGAAGCTGTCGGGTGTGAAATGTTTATCACACACCCGAATGGAAAGATCGTATAATTTGCGATTATGCCTGAGCTCGGCTTCGAACCGGTTAAGTATACCGCACGCGATTGCCCACTGTCTGCACCTATAAGAGACAGAGGCGTATGTTTCGTTAAGGAGTGATTCGTATCAAGAGAATTGATTGCGGAAAACACATTGGGAAATATTCGATTTCTCTGTCAGTGGCTGTTTGTAGCCGAGGGGCGAAATATAAAGATTTCCATTCTCTATCTATCACACGGGTTTATGCACGTTAAACTCCGGTTTATACCGGGTCTGTCGGATCAGACGTAGCGCACATCGCTCTGGTATGGTTATCAATAAATCTAATCTCCGTTATTCAGCGCTGAACCAGGCTGGCACTGTAGCTATTTGAGAGATCTGCTCACAAAGAATCGCTTGCCTAATATGATTTGTAAATTATTAAGTCAACCAATAATTCAGATTAGCAAAGAAAAATTAGCAATAGCTAGGATGCCTTTAAATTACAGATAATTTGACTTAATACTTTACAAGTTGTATTAGACAAACCATATCTTCATATTTAGTCTATATAAGTTTTATGCATCCTGTTTATCAAGTGCATAACTGAAAGAGTACTAAGCCCGAAGACCTGACATTTCCTAAAGAAGTACTGCAGTAATAGTAATCATGATTGCCAATATTTAGTATCGCCCAAAACTATATATGATTGGTAATCATTGCTTTTCATTTGAGCTCTTTAGCTAAAGCGTTCCTTGAACAGTGCACTGGACAATTTTGATTTTGACACATTATAATAACTGATGCTGGAATACGTTGTATGCATCTTTATTTAATGTTTTCCAATATTTAAAGGTATAATCTGTGGTATTTAGTTAGTCATCAGGTTAGTCTGTCGGTACATTTCAAACTTAACCAAAGCTGTGAAAGTTTCAAGGCATCTCATAACCATTCTGACACATAGCCAACCAAGGCATAGCCATATCTTTATGAAAAGTAAATAAACAAGCCACAGGCATTTTACTGCTGGAAACCCAGAGGAATGCGAGACTTACGTTAGAGGAATTTATTTATTTATTGTCAATCCAGACACTTCAAAGGCCGTACCTTTACCCACGAGAAAATAAGGAGTGAAATTCATATATCTGTTGAATGATTGAACCGTTTCGCTTGATTCTTGGTTTATTGGATTCGGAAAAATAATCGATGGAATACAAGATTCATAAATTATCCGTGGGTGAACCATAACTTATTCAGAAATCAAGGTGATACTCTGCTCGTAGTATTGTCTGACTTTCTGTCTACAATATCCACTACGGCATTCTCAACGGTTAGACAGTAGTGTTACGTGAGATTGACCGTACAAAATAAACATACCTGTCATCATCTTTTGGGAACCGAAACAAGCTTGCTTTCCCCCCACATCCGTATGTGCGACCACAATAAACTACCGAGCACATATTGCTCGCAAGTTCCATACTTTTATCATCCGCAGCGAATTTCCCAGGAACAAGTCCGTGGAAAAACGCCATGAAGCTGGCAAGGGACTGTGTCACTATCGCGATTATGTGTCGCGGCTGCAGATTCATCTGCATCTGGCTCGACAAAAGGCGCTTGGCGCCTCTGCCCGGCCCTCAAAATTTCGAATCTTGCCCCCTTGAGATTGTTGACAAGTTGCTTAGTATCTAATTCAAATTATGAAGAAGATAAATTATTCTGTTTTCTTCTACGAACTCTTCCGTTATTTGTATTTCCCGCGCCCCTGTAGTTCGCAATGAACTCGTTCGGCGTGCCTCGCAGTGCCTCGGTAAGTCTATAGAATATCGAATCTACATACAACTATATACGCCGTGAAGGATCCACTAAATGACTTGCCGTCAAAGTTATATCAGTAAACAGTTGCAATGATGGACAGTTTGCCGGAAAATTATTGGTCTCTGATAGACTATGTTATACAGGCTGTTGGCACATTCATATTCGACTTGAGATCTCGGCTGTCCGAAGCACTTTCATTCAGTGTCAACGCTGCAGATCTATATGCTGGCACCGCTTTCGTCGGACAGAATATATTAAATGTTTTTTGTGAATTATTCAACTTACTATCATTCGACGAGTTCCAGATTACCTTACTCACCATTTTTTCGCTAACGTTCGTCGGCATAGTCGCACTGATTTTCGCTACCTGGGAGATTTACGGCCCTCGAGTAACGGGGAAATTTATGTATAACTATATAAATAAGAACACTTAATCGTGTTAATTCTTGCAAGCCACAGCACAACAGAAACTCTGAAGTGTAATAGTTGTTGCGAGTACAGCTGCAAATAATAAGCTCTAATATTTTCGCTGTAAGTAACAACGAGGAGCATGTTTTTTCACGTTTCAATGATGTCGATTTTTTAAAATGCTTTATTGTTTGTCTTACCAGCGACAAAAGTAGCTTCGAAATAACGGTACTATGAAAACACTTGGAAACAATGATTAGTGTAAAGTTAGTGATAGTGTTCCATCGTGCAGCCACAACTATGCATGCACATTTTATGTCTGTAGTAACTAAATGTATAAGATACAAAAGTGAAAGAAAGAAACAATTGTTGTATTATTTATTACAATCATCTTTCATAACTTCTTTTTATATTGACATTTCTTTTTCTGTTACAGACTGGGTGATAAGAAACTATGACTTTACCTTATGGTTTTAAGGAATGTCTCTTGAGTTATATTCGGTTGCATATATAAAGAATGAATATTCACATTGCATAATGAAGAGATATTAGCTGTGGCATCCTATACATGGAAATCTTTCTCAAAGAAGACAAATGCTTATGCATTATACAAACACACTTTATAAACTTGCCATGGATTGTTATTTGAAGTCAATCTTGTATGTTTCATAGCAATATAGTTTTTTAATTATTTTACCTATGGTGCAGCAGACAAAATGCATCAACTAAGTTAATTTATTATATCATGCTGCCACATAGCATGTTATAGCTTACTGTGGAATATTCCATATGATGAGAGTTTGTAGCAATTTGTAGATGCACTAGTATTTAACGCCATCCCAATGAAAAGCTAGTGGATAGATTAAAAAGCACATATTGCGATCAAACCGACTGTCGGACAGTCTGCGAAAGTGGGGGTAACCCCACTTCTGAAGATCCATCAATCGCGTGTGGTTGGTCGAAGCACTTCCCCCACTCCACAACAGTGACAATATTTAGTAAGGTGGTATCTCTGAAATATCATTGAAGAGATTTAGTTAAACCTAACAAAGTTATTAGTATTTCCCATAAGGAATACACAAAGTCGGGCTGCCGAAAAAATGGGATTGAAAAAACCTTAAACCGCTCGAAGCAATAGCTAGACTACCCAAAATTTGTAGCGCGATAATACGGTTGTTCAGTTCTAGCTAGACTGATTAACATTCAGGCCAGCTGGACACTATTTCCTCGACCTAGCCATCCGATTTATTTCACCGGCCCTACTATAAATCTTTACACCGCCAAATGAGCTTCATATTCCATTGCTTGATCACTAGCGATATGAAAGTGACGAGAGCAATACTTTTGTTAAGCATCCGATTATGTGACCCCGCTGAATACTCAAAGTTAGTGGCAAACACTAACTGGTCTACAGTTTCATATAGCTATAGTTGCTAAACCGTTATCGGTCAAAGCGATGCATGAAGGATAGTTTAAATCGAGAAAGTCGGGTTTTCATAAAAATCAAACTTCGTGTTTAATCCTTTCAGTCCGAGCATTTTTATAAATTTCCAAAAATTACCTTTATTCTATACAAAGCAGGGGTGGGCAGGACAGAAAAGAGGAGGCGGTGCGAACCAAAGTGAGAGAGTGTGTACTCGCACGCTTTTTATGCGTGTATCGTCCCCTTTCTCACGGTACCTCTCACTCGTTTTCCTAGCCCTTTTCATTCTGTCACTTCCTACACTGGAGAGAATGACGATAATATTTAAAACTCCGTATGATTACATATAAGCGTCTTCCTGGCACTGCAAAAGTTGAAGGAAAGCTAGTAAGACTGCAACTGCCTCCACTATTAGCTTGTATCACACTTCAATGATCAGCAATGTGCTTTTATTTTCTATATGCAATTGATTAATTTGCAATTTAGGAATGCGCCAAAATAAAGAGGGATTTGCAAGCTCAACTTCCTTCTACAAGTAATCATTATTTGCACTTTCTATGCTTACAAAGTTTCCTTAAACCATTGCAAAAAGTCATTATCAATTATTAAGGTAAAGTGTAAGGACAAAGTTTGACAAAATTTGCGGGTTGTAATAGAAGACGTGAAACAACAACAGTTCATCGATAAGTTGGAGGTCTGTTCAACAAAATGTCCTAGTAACACATAAATGATGCGATTTTGTAGTATTATTCTCCATTGTTTGGTATGATTTTAGTCGTTTACAGTAAGGTATTCCTAAGTACTTCAACTGTTTCAATATTTTCCTTTTACCTATGAAGTAATTGTAGATTATATCTATAATATTCTAATAGTCTTTGAGCACCTGGTAGCTTCCCATCCAGAACCTATATTACACAACAGACTGCAAAACAAATATCAGATTTTGTAATTAGTCTGTAAAGCAACTATCGTCTCCCGAGAAATATTCGGAATTTGAATACAAGTGTTCTATTATCGGGTTTCTACTATGTATGTATAGAAACAACACAAGTTTCAGACCCCCCGAAAAGGTTTGACATTTTGGGTGTAAGCCGTTTGACTGAATTGTGTGCAAATTGGAATTTATCGTTGCGACAAGTGTTGCTGATATTACCAATAAACTTTGGCCAATCAGTGTCGTCATCCAAAAATTATTTCTATGGGGCATCGCTTGCTCTAATCTAATCCACTCCCGATCTACGGTTGTACTCCAAGAAAGAGCAAACAACATACGTCACATAGAATAGCACCACCGTGGCTGTTCACTTTTAAAAATTCTATTTCGCTAGACAATAGACTATTCCCTGGACTACGATTTCGTGTACCGCACAACTCGTTTCAACAACGTTGCTACTAGTCATTGTATAATAATGCCGAGTCTCTTGCAGCACATATTGTCGAAGGAATTAACATTTGCTTATGGGTTCCTTTCTTATCTGTGAAATTTCTAAGAAAGCAAGTAGGAAGTAAATTGGTAAGAGACTTTTCGCCGCTGACTTTCCAATACAATACTGTGGGCCGTAATGATAAACTCATATGCACACAAAACGATGATCGACCCATACCCTAAAGGCTGTATATAATTACGATATATGTTTACTATGAAGCCTGGATATACGGATTATACACCAAAAGTAACGTTCCTCCAAACGATAAATTTAAATAATTCCAGAATGATTTAGCATTATATCTGATTGCCGGATTCTCTCTACGATGATGTACAATGTATGTATAGTAGGATCATACCATATGGCATGCCCACAATTGTTATGGAATATGTATTAAGCCTAATACATTAGGAGAGAAATGCTTTTTCACAATCGGTTCAATGACTCACTCATATAAAGCGACCACAGAATTCCTAAAGTTTCTGTACTCTGAGCTATTTCGTCTTTATTTTGTATCAAAATCTTATATGGAGGTAATTGCTTACTACCAATTAACAGTACTGCGACGTCTCACTTAGGCCCCGATAATTCTTAAGCTGCCTCCTCACTGAAGGGTCACCGAGAAATATTTTCTGATTGATTGTTGTCGAATGTCTCGGTATTATTCGTCCAGGTAGTTTATCACTACCATCGACATACCAGCCACACGCGGTATCATATGTCGCTAGGAACAAGAACATCGAGGAGCTCTAAGAAATCCTCGGCAAGAACTGAGTAATTTTGTTTAAAAAAACACAAAATATTAACAAAAGTTCCTTGTTGTTCCTCCAGTGAAAACCCAGCTTTACAGCTGCCACCTTTCGGATTAATTAACCACAGTTTTAGTTAGTCAATAAACATGGAATGGTCCAAAGTGAAATTAAGACGTAGGAAAACGTAAAGAGTTTTCAGGAAATATCGGGTCGTAGAATCCGAAACGGTGAGAAGTACAGTACAAGCGCACATTGTTGTAGCTTCAAATGTGAAATTATATAAAGTATGAAAGGATATCGCGCACTCTGGGACATCAGCATTCTTTATATTAGATACATTTCGCATTAAAGGTTTTTCTTGCATTCCGTAATTAAATTTGATATTTAAGTTAATACCCTATATCCACTTGCTTTCAGTCTGTGGAGACTTTGGTGCGCCTACGGTGGTGGTTTTTCGCCAATGCGTGGATGATTGTTACCAGAAAATAACACACCATCAGTATAACAAAGTTATCAAATAACCAAGATATTGTTGTTCTGCTATCCTAAAAAGCCGAAAAAGAGCATATTACAGTGACTCTGTATGAAATTACTGACACTTAAAATTAGGAGACTTACCGTGGCTCCTTTATGATGCAACTTTTCTTTTTGTTCCACTAAATACTTCTTTAACGGTGTTTGGAATTGCGATCCGACGTATGGTACAATTGCAAGTAATTTAATAAATTTATCGAGCAGCTCCTCGTTGAAGGCTATAATTACTGCTAATTGCTGAATGTGCATCTTAACAACAGCTTTTCCTATAAGTGTCGCACCGAAGAATGTCCAAAATGGAATCAAATAGTGGCCGCACGTTAAGCCGGCGAGATCGAATAATGGATTAGGTATCTGAAAATAACCAATAGGTAACGAGTTTTTGTGACAAATGGAAGAGAAGAAAACTATCTGCCTACACAATTCTACTGTATTGCGTTATGGAATGTTGGATTTGGGAATCATGTAGCCCGTATTCACTTTTCAGTAAGTGCGCAAAGAATGTTATATATGAACATACGTACCGATGCGCAAGCCAAAATTCCCCAGAATCCTGCTTTCTGTACAAAATGTTTCATGCCCAATTTGATACGCATTATAAGTGAGACGTCTTGACCATTTTCTAATGCTTCTAATGCCTCCAATTCTTTCAAATCTTCCTGATCAAAATCTTCACTTTTATTATTTTTCCGACTGGTCCTAGCGGCGCGTGCCATAAAATAGGGCGGCAATTCCCCGAGTGCTGTTCCGGCACCCCAAAGCATAGCTTCAACGCGCACTTTTCTCATAATGTTTAAGATTCCCGCAGCCCACTGTGGGTCGGCAACGTCTGGGCATATTATCTCATCGGGGTAGGGGGGTTCCGGAAAGTCTAAGGTACCACATTCATACGCCGCCATTGTCACTGCTGCTATGTGGGGGCCCAAATATAGAACAAAAGTATGGAGCCCTGTACCAAGACCTACACTGGAAAGCACGCCTAATCCTACCCAGTATAACCACCAGAGAATTCTTGTTTCCCATGCTTTAAATATCTGAAATAATAATTAATTATCCGTTATAGGTGTACAAGTTTTCAAAGGATCATTAGACACATGCTTTTCTTGTCGACTGATATTCGCGTCAGAGGGGAGGAAAAACAAGATGAAACACTCAAAGTCAATATCAGCCAATAGAAAAAAGATTTCAACAGCGTCGGTGATTCCGCCTTAAGTAATATGCCTTAGAAGTGAATAATAGTATACCAGAATGAGATAATTGATAGAAAGAGTACCTCTTGTTGTGGTCCAGAGATTCGACTCGATACAACAAACAAGACAATTACTAATACTGCGATCCATACTATTCTCCTGTAGTATGATATTTTTTTCCCTAGCGTGACTACATTAATAAACAATTCTTGTAGGAAATAGCTTATTGTGGTAAACGGATGCTGCCATAGTGTTAAACATTCCGGGTCGATGCCGCTCTCGGAGAAGGGATTATTCACAGTTTCGGTTTCTACTGGTTTCCCTTTTGTACTTGACTGAGTCCCATTGGCAGTAGTTAAATCCTTCGTTCGACGAAGTGTCGATGTGTTTTCCGACATGGTAGTTCTCAGCCGGTTAATCTGTAAAACGGTAAAACGATCAATCCATTAATTCATTAGAGCTCTATACAGACTTACTATCATGTAAGAGCAATGCATAATAGTGTTGCAAAATGCTATAAAAATGCACGCATGAATTTGCACAAATCATTATTCCAGTAATTCGACAGGTATTCAACAGTAAATCTATCTACACTAATATATTGAAACGTAACATTCTTTTGAACAATACAACCTTGGTGAATCGACCTAATTGCAATTTTCGGATAATAGGACAGATACTTTCTTCTTGATTGGCACATTCCTGTACTATAAATCATACGCCATACAACTAGCAAATCCCATATGTTAAAAAACTTTACCTGGAAAAGGGGCCTATCGATTTTCATAACATGGGCTAATTTATCGTTTTTGGGTGCAGGAAAACGATTGAGATGGGACTCGATATTGGGAATAATCATTTAGAACGCTTGAAAACCAGATTCATTTCTACGAACCTAGTCCATCAATAATCAATAAAAGAAATCTTTACCGAGCGACAATAGCAATCACAAATCCTAAAAATAAATATAATTTGGTTAAAGAAATACGGGTTCTGAATCTTTTTGGTTGCTAAAGCCATGTGCAACACTACCACATTTTCGTCGACTTGTGTACAGGGTGATTCGCTTTCTTTTTAATCACCCCGGATGAACCATACTTTTATTAGACATATATTTCTGTACATTATTTCACGGATATTCTAAATCTAAATGGTCATAGTATTATGCATAATATGTATATATATGTGATTATTCTATGCACAGCAGCTCAAAACCCTGTACATACAAGGCGCTCGGATAATGGAAAGCTCGAATGACGGAGTATTGAAACAGTATAGATTTTGTATAAAAGATGATCTACTGGGGATATGATTTTATAATTGATGAGACTGAAGTTCGATTACCAGCATTAGGATTTAAAGAACTACAGTCACTGTTGTATAAAACTTCCACAAGGTATGATTTCGAATAACGCGACATCGGATAAGGGGTTGGTACCGTATAGCCTACACTATTAAACGGGCAATTCTTGTATGTTGTAAACTTTATCTTCAAAAAGGACTTAACGATTTTGATAAAATGGATTGATCTTCTGTTTTCGGGTGCGTGGAAATAATTGACACAGGTCTCGATTTTGGGAGTAATAATTGGGCTGTTGAAAAAACCAGATTGATTTCTATGAACTTACAATCAATTACTACATTAAGCAGGTTGGGGCAGATGTACCATCTTTTGGTGCAGGGATAAAAGGGGAGAGTCTGAGGCCTTTTCAAACTATAATGAAACAAATTTTTGAGCACTCAAATTCCATTTGCAATAATTTCTACAAATTAAACCATTTTCTCCCTTTCACTCGTTGCTCAAAATCTCTCGGACCAGACAGACGGAGCTTTTGAAGCTTAAGCTGATTATTTCTGAGTGCCTTGGTTATCTTATGAATCATATTTTGTTCAAGTGCCATTAGTTTATCACAGGTTTTTAATCTGTGAAAGTGTTATTTTTTACCGCATCGCCATGAGAGCCCATGTACGACAACGGAACATTAATCATTGATGACTCAAAAACTATTCAAACTAATCAGTTGAAAATTGGATGAGTGATGCAATGACTATTACTTAACATTATGTACAAATTTCAGTCCGATCTCATTATTTCCATTTTGGCATCAACCTCCTTAGAATAAATTACTCAAAACTCTTTACCGAGCAACGTATGGTATTCCAAGTACTAACAGTTAATTTCTGAAACTACTCAACCGATTTTGACGAAACTTTCACCACTTGATTCTTGAAGGTTTCGCTAGCTACCCGCAACGGAGCAGTGACAACTGTCGAGTGCAGGCACCACGGCCGGGGTAAATGGAGGGGAGGAACGAACCGCAAAACGACCGTATATTTGCTCTAGATTAACAGACCTACTCTAAACTTTCAACATACAGGGTCTTCTATAAAAATAGGGTCCAAAAAGAAAATAAGTTGTATCAGCCGGAAATTTCCCGCAGGATGAAAGGACAATGAAAAGTAGTAGTTTAATGGAATTTGTTTAAACAGTAGCAATTAACCTACCCCGGTAAGTGGAATCGGAGCTTCTTACCAAAATCTCTTGTTTAGCCATAAGCGATTTTCTGACCTCGTCTGCGATTCGCTACATATCACGGACACATCGCTTGCATTATTATCGAATAAATTGGAATTAAGAATCGAATGAGAATTTAGGAAATACCCGTCGTTTAGGAAAGCACACCCTCGGTAATGACGACGATGGAAAAATGCACTTTCTTTAGATCAAGTAGAATATAAAAAGCTTTACTTTATGCTGCACAGATTTTAAGAGATGTCTTTTGGATGTTAAGCCGCTTTCATCCATGTGTTGTGTGATACTTTCAGTCGTGATAAGAAAATTTTAAATATTTTGATATATAAAGTGAAGGGCCCAATTTATTTGACTTAGTGTTCTCTAATTCCACGTTTTATTATTTCAGGTGATAGCATTATTCTTTAATTGTATATTAACTATTTTTGCGCTCCGTGAATGATGAATATAACCTTATTTTTTGCTCACCATTCCGCCAACGAGGATAACAAATATTACTTTTGATTTCGCTAAATAATAACTTTTATTGTTTCTGTTTCTCGACTTTAGACTTTCTTTACTGTTTGTGGTAGATTCATGAAATAGAAGAAATACAATCAAACGGATTGTTATAATTACTGTTTACTAATGTCAAAGTACTTTACAAATTCGTAAATGGACTGCGTACTTTTACGGGTTAAAATTATCATTTTTATATTTAGTAACTCGTGAATTTGACCTTCAATTTGTTCATTTTTAACGGCGACTTGTTCATGCTTCACTGCTTTAGGTGTTCTTTAAACTTTGGTAGAATAATCTTTGTAATATACATATATATTGCATGTACTGGCCACGTTTTACTGTACTTGGCCTCGATGTTTCCGGGTGAATGGACTTTAAAACTGGACATTTTTACACGTGGGCGTAACACATACCCAAAGTCATTAGTCATACCCGTTAGTCATTCACATAATTAATTATACCTGTTTAAGTGCTCATAAGAGAGAAATTTCGAAAAAAGTGAAAGAGGAATCGGCTCAGACTTCAGTCAAAACAGTCATGTGATAGAAAAGATCAAAATAAGACTAACTTATTTAAGGAGATGTAATATAACATCGGGCTTTGTTACAAATAGAATTTTTGAAACAGCAGTAAAAGCTGATCTGATAATGCTTCTCCAGAATACACTTTAATGATTATTAAATGAAGCATTGAAATAGGATCCCCTGAAATATCAATCACCATGATTTGTAAGTTAATTATGTAAAAAAAGTACCGCGTCGACGTCACCAATATTGACGGCTTGCATGCTAGCTATTTTTTCGTCCGAATTGCGAATCGACTCGAACATCCCAGGAAAGAAAAATGGAATGTTAATAATTTAATAAATAGTACGCAAGATACTGGATTTTCCAGTTATGATAAATAAGAGGTTGATTGAGTATGTACATATGTATGTATTGTGATTAAGGATCAATACATTCACCGTCTATACAAAAATCAGAGAAAAGAAAGATACAAGCCAATAACAATTATGGCAGCGGTAAAATATTCCCAAAACACTGTTTCAAATAACAATTGAGTTGACGACGTTAATTTTTCAGATAGAGAAGTATAACTTTCAGGCAAATCCTATAAGACAAATAAATTATTCGAAATCCAAATGTTTCAAGATAAACAAAGTTTATATATGCCAATCAAAATTGAGGATGTCAAAATAATAGTGTTTCTTCCTAAATATCACTCACACAAAACACAAAACTGGTGTGTTAAAATAATACAATTTGTTTTCACTTACATAACTATGTTACTGTGAATCTGCGATAACTAAATTTAAAACGAAAAGCGAACTGCAAATGGATACTTATACAGTCTAAATACATTTTGAAGCAACAAATACAGTTTCTTAGCTTTTGTTCTCATTTAAACAATTTCTTACCGCCATATAATATTGCAATTAGTTACACTCACACGCACAATATGCAATTGTGTTTGAATGGAAAAAAACTTGACTGGTTCGTGAATGCTCATAAATGTAAATTTGTAGAACTTAATTTGCGGTTCGCACAAGATAATTCGTGCACGGCGTAAAACAATCATGAATATTCTCTCATCGGCAATGCCTTCCTGGTTTTCGTATTTTGGACACACTGTGAATTCATGGCTACAGATACGCACACGCAATACATGCATAAACACACAATTACTGTTGCTACGTAATCAAGCAGTTAGCGAAATGCAAGCTGTCAGCATAGTATGTGCAAGAACGGTAGAAAACGTCTGCCAATAAGAATGCCATGCTTATAGGCTAAGCAACACTACTGCGCAATCCAAAACGAAAGTGTAGTATATAGCTTAACCCTTACGCCGCATTGTTAATTTCCTCAATTCTTGTACCAGATTCAGAGCAACAAAGAAATTCTATTATTCTGAATTTGCTCGACATGTTACTAGCAAATGCTCACTTGGGTCTCTTTTTACACCCTAATAATTGTATAAACTTTGACTCCAATGCACTATAAACCATGTGCTAAACTTACGCAAATTATGCAAAAGGCAATTTGAACATACATTCCCCGAACCCATTTATTAATAAAACAAAAGGAAAGCCAACGCCTTGAAAGAAATAGGGAAATGATTTTAAAACGATCGGTACAGTGGAATGAATTTGTTTTCTTAAAACAGGCATAAAACCACTTCTTCCGCTGGAAATATCTTCTAAATTAAACGTTTTTAAAAGTTTGTGTAACTGTGAATAAACCGTGTTAAATACCCGTGTAAAAAAGACCCAAGTGCACGTGCATCGTAGCGCACAACGACAAATGAATCAATCTTGGATTGGTTTACCTTAATTTTTATTGGCTTGTTTCGCGATCAGAAAATTAGAGAGTCGCCAATTATCAGAGCGTAAAGGTTAAGTTAAGTACGTGTTAGTGTGGTGTACCATATTTGTCCTCTTTCCAGATATAGAAAGGCCATGTTTCCTTAGTAAACCCTTAAGTTGGTCACGCGTCATGTACTGGAGAACGGATATCACAGACACGTCGTCCGCCGACCTCCTGTTGCACGAGTGGCGAACGTTATTTTCAAAGAGTCCGGTGGTACACGTTTCATGGACATTCGAAGCAGCAGTCGCTTTACGATCTACCTTCTTTTTGACCATCATCGATCATTTAGTTTAAGATACGCCAGTCAGAAATTGCTCGCACTATTAGAGGGCAATGAAAAAAGTAACAGTTTAATGAAATTCGTTTCATTTACATGTATATATACGGCTGAAACTTACAACCCTTTTTTTGTAAAGACGGTTAATAATAATAATAAAAGTGTAGAATACTGGCTCCAGCTAACCAAATATTCTTACACAATAATGGATTACGTTGCCTCCTCTCTAGCGTTTTGTTTATCAAGAACGTCGAGAGCGGGGGTACCAATGTGCCCCCGAGTGCAGCACTTGGACAGCGACGATACACGCAATCAACAACATATCTGACGTAGTTTTTTAGCATGTAATCATAGGATGACTAGCTTTAGCTAGCATCATGTCTTGCTGATAGCTTTTGAGTAAACTTACTCGACAACTAGATCAATTAAATAGTGAGTTCCTAAAAGGTTATTGTTTTAAAGTATAATGTATAGAACATATAAACCGGCAATCATTCTTGATTTACTGTTGTTTGTGTCAATTTGGCCTGCACTGGTCAGTAGTTTAAAAGTGTTGTTCATTTTATTTATAAGAAATGTTACCGATTTTTACCGGGAAACCAACATCAAATATTATTGTGGTTTAATCAGGTTAGAGCTTATAGTATATTAAAGTAGGCACTATTTTTTTCAAGATTTATGA
This sequence comes from Crossocerus cetratus, assembly GCA_963675795.1. Lineage (NCBI taxonomy): Eukaryota > Metazoa > Arthropoda > Insecta > Hymenoptera > Crabronidae > Crossocerus > Crossocerus cetratus. Next base: position 12,047,852 of record OY776666.1, on the reverse strand, counting down.
ACTGTATGCGTTTATATCAAACAATTGCATCCACCCGAGCCTGTACATACACATGTGTATAAATACGTAACTGCTAATTTACAAGTAGCTAATAGAGAAATACAATGTATTGATTTTTGCTTCGTAAAAAGGTTGGCTCATTTGTAGCTAGTTCGTGTTGGGTAAGCATTTCAATATATACTATTTCTTTTAAAATGAATATTTTTGAACTGTGGAAGATAATATTTGAGGAATTGTTACGGGAATTCGGAAAACACACATTATTGAACTATATAATATGATTGACGACATTATTGGACATTATTGAAATATATCTGAAGTTTACAAACAAATAGTGTTTCTGATAACTCATTAACACTAATAATGATTCTTTATTTTTTCAAAGTATGCTGTAAAGTAAACTCATTATTAATAATAACACAACTATCTACCACTATTGAAAGTTTCAGCTTCCTTGCGAACATAAACCATTATAATGAAATAAAAATAAAAATACTGCTTATGTACTAATGTTAGTTATGTGAGTAATGTTATTGTTTTAATTTTTATTCATTTAACTACCGTTTAATTGTCAGCAGTCAAGTTGGCTAAGTCAATTGGGCAGGGTAGCGAGCAAGAGTTATGAAGTTCAGTACGTTATAAATATACTGGTAATTAAATCCACTAATTATAGAAATCAAACTAGTTACCATATGCCAAGTATTTTATTACTGTAAATTAGTAGTAACAAAAATGCCCAAATTCTTACGCTATCCATAAAACTCAAGTTTCGAGTAATAGAAGAAAATTCAAAGAATATGACTTGTATAACAGAGTCTTTAATCACAATTTCTTTGCTTACAGTTGCGTTTTTCCTGAATTTTTAACTATGTTTAACTAAAAAATGAATGGGCAGATTGCAGAAGTTCTGCGATACAAGTATTCATCTCAATCTTAACAATCGCTTGCTCAAATTAATGAGGAATCCAGGAGTCACACAATAGATTCCATATTAGCTTGATGGTAAACTTAGCTATTATCACGAGAGCTATTATAAATCAGCTGAGGATTCATATCTTGAAGTATATCGATTGATGGTATATATCTGGGACAAGGCGTATTTAAATTCTGTTTAACCCTATGTAATTGATTTTAGTAGCGAAACTAGTCAAATCTTTCACATATATACTGATAATGCTCATATTAATCTTCTCATGTAACAATGGCTCAAGGAATTTACTAGTTTTATAACAAAGAATATTCCTGTAGTATCTGACTCACAGTCCAATAAATGCAATATGCTGAAAAAACAGTTACTGTTTCAATAGCACATTATCACCTTGTAATTGTCCATGTGTGCACAAATATGATTTACTCTTAATTGTTCCTCCAGAACTAAGAAATGAAAGAATGATTTCTTATTCATTCAATTTCTTTCTGTACTATTTTCATGATAAATATTGCAAGATAAGTATGAAATCAAACCACAATTACGACTTTTTTATGTTCGGATTCGGAACAAGCAGTTTCTAACCGTAACAGCTTAGTCAAAGGCTGAAACATAGACTGGCTGTGTCAATCAGAATGATTGGACAAATCAGTACTGCAAAGTCAACAGTTAAGCTGCACACTAAAAAGCTATTTATACACTTTTGCTATACATTAGTAATGAAGGCTTCTCTGGGAGACACAAAACTCCTATTTTACTGTCTTTCATAAATGTTCAAATCATTATCAAGAGGATCCATTATATAACGCTCTTGTTCCACGTGAAGGTAGAATTTCGTTGAGTGATTTGTCATCGTCTAAACCGAGCAGGTTATATTCTTCAACAGAGCAGTTTCGCAATGTCGTGAACTACGCAAAAAAAAAGTACAGAACGGAACAGAATAGGTAGAAGCAGAGGTGAAATGTTGTCAACGAGCTGACAATGGATTGAAAGAGCTAGTATTTCTTGCAATCGGTTGTTCAATATAATAGTTCTCAAGCGTATTCTAATTAACAGTGATTCAATTACCTTTTAACCTCAAAGATCGACCTTCTTAAACGGCACAAGGTACTTTTTGTTACTGGATACAATGGAAAAAGTTGCTCCTGGTAAAAAAGCGAGCTGCTCCACAATATTTAGTGCGAGCAAGGAGCGATCTGTGCACTTAGATCTTACACTAGGTTCAGTCACCTTAATTGACTAATAAAAATTGTCTACTTGACACTAACAAAGCAAATTCATCTCTCACTCGTATACAGCTGTGCATATTGCACTACGTGTCCCTTGTTAACCTTCTTAACACTGCTTTTCACTTTAAATATCACACCTACTCTGTCACATTTGTTCCCCTTCGAACGCCGTTTGTTCGACAATTTTACGAAGTTTACTTGGCCATCTTCCGAAATCAGCTCGACCTTCCGCCTACTGCTGCCTATACTGTTCGGAAATCAGATTCCCGCTGCTGCAGCACCCAGATATAGCTGCCTATTGTTTGCGTATATTTAGATTGATTTAGATAGAATAAGGCGTTTAGCCGACCGTTCGCCGGATCTATCTAATCATTTCACTACGCATGAAGATATCTAGTTGTTTGAAAGCACGATTTTCATCGATCGACTTGCGGCTTTTCTTGCACACCGCCAATAGCCACTTGGCGAACTTCGCGGGATTTTTGAACTTTTTCAGCGAAACGAAACTCTTTAGATACTTGATCATCGAATAATTCAAATACCTTTTTAGTTATTAAACGCTTTTAAGTATCACAAAACGGGGCAAATTTGATCAAATGTGAATGTTACGTTATAGGTTTTGCATATTACACGTAGAGTGCCATATTAAATAAAATAATTAAAATATAAAGTGATATATATATATTAGGTATATATATATATCACTTTATATTTTAATTATTTTATTTAATATGGCACTCTTGTACTAAACTTACTATGTATTGTTAACACGAGAACTACTAAACCAATCAAAAGAACGGGTTACAGATTTTTTTCTTCGAAGTTACTAACATTACGCCATTATTAGTTGTAAGAATTCGTGATGTTTGATACAATAAAACTATATTATCCTATTATCATTAATCTGTCCAACATATACCTGATATCTAGCCAATCCTGTCGGTAGTTGTAGTGTTAAACAAATTTAAAAAAAAAACTCTTGGGGCAATAACATAATACAGTAGCAGCTCGATTATACGAACCAATCTGAAAACTTGTCATTCGGTTAGTATAACAATTAGTTTCTTTATCTAACAGTTCATTTCCATGTATATATTAATAATTGCAATCACAAAATCTGCAGTTAAATATGATTTGTTTCAAGGTTTATGGATTCCAAATCATTTTAGCTGCTAAAGATTTTGCCGGTTACACTAGTAGGTATAGACTGAACTGTATACACAAAGTGTTTGGGTAATAGTGTGTTCAAGTAAAAGAGATCCTACTGTGTATTACTGTGATAGGGAACGTGCTTATCAGAGGCTTAGACACAAAATAACATCATATTCAGTACAAAGCGCAGGCACACTAGCTATTAAGTGTGTCTAATATATTTCAATAATTACATATGCACGATTAATTGCCTGTTAAACTGGCTGTGAGGTGGATTGTATGATTCATGCGTTTTAGAGGAGCTCTCAAATGTCATCGTCAAAGTCATTTGTCTGTTTGCCTCTGATGGTTTTGATTTTCAAACGCGATTGCATAGCAGATTTCCTCATAGCCTCGATGCTTTCTTCATTGCCTGTAATTGCTCCAGACTGCGACAATCTGTACTCTAAAGACTCGGTGGTAATATCATCTCCATTTCCGGAGTCACTAAATTTTACGATATAATCCTTTATTTTGTTATTAAGGACTATCGCGATGGTAGGAACAGCTTTTATTTTCAAACGACCTGCCAGTTTGAAATAATTATTAGAAACACAAATGAAATAAATACTAAAACAAGACAAACAATTCTTAAGGAGTACTTTTGTTACGTACCAATAAGGAACGGACATCTTTCAAAGCTTAACATGCAAAACTTTGCTTCAATGTGCTTCTTTGCAAGAATCTTTATATGATGTTCAACTATTTTACTGTCTTCGCTATCATTCCTATAGAATAAGCAGACAACATGATCCGACTTTCTCGATACTTCAAAGAACTCTTTCTCATCTGATAATTCGCAACATTCCCCATGTCCCTGAAAAAATAGACAACCATTCATTAATTCCGTTTCACTTCCACCTCATGTTGCTTAGAAATTGGATATTAAATCTCCCAGTGACTGTCATCCAGCATAACAAATATTAAGGAACTTTCACATATGTTTGGTCAAAACCAGAAACTGTTTTGAGCAGTACAAAATGTCAGCATGAAGTTTGTTATTGACCCTCCATCGAGGGAATAGAACAATAATACGGGTATCTATAAATTACCAATGAAAGCCAATTTTGCTTTTGTTGCTGTTGCTTCTTGAGCTCCTTCATCCGATTCTCTCGCAATTTCTCGAAGTCATTTATATCCAAATTATCCAGCTTGGCGAGCTCATTGTCCAATTGATTCTCAACATAATTTGCCACTTGAATAAGTTGTTGTTGCGCTACGCCGTCCATGTTTACTATTTCGGCAATATTAAATACTCCGGTTATAGTTCGGTTAATCGCTGAAGAGCAGCGTGTAAAAACTTGTAGGCCACGACGTTTTTGGTCGGATTTTTAGTGCTTGTAGTTTGACGTCTGCGAACAACGTAGTATGCATGTATTATATTTTTCGTCATTAGTAAAAAGAGCAATGAATCCAATTATATTAGTACAGTACAGTTTGACCCTTGCTACAAGAATATTTCCAACGAGATTCAGGACAATTTTACTGCTCACTTGTTTGTGGATCAAAGTTTTACTATATATGGAAAAAGAGTGACATCATGGTTCTACGGTAAAGTGAATGACAGTTCCAAGCATTCTCGTGCGCGCAGCTAGAGAGAGAGAGTTTGAGGCGGTTGGGAGGGGAGCAGAGGGGAGTTCACGGTGTCGCACATTGCGTATCCGCACGAAAATGGTTTTATTTCGTCCGCTGCGTCGCCGGTGAATGATTTTCGAAATGACAGTGTGGAACTGCGGTTTTAGGTTCGTCACCTGTGCAGCCCCGGGCATATTGCAGCTCAACAATCGTTTCCAAACTTGTTGCTGACGGGATGGGGATATTCGAAGAAAAGAAGACACTTTTTATGAGCAAGAAACTTGTTTATTTGGAGATGAATAGATGAGGCTGCGTTTTAGGTTTGGTGTTGTCCGGACATTTTTTAATATATTATACATTTTGCTATTAGAATATTACGCAGGTATGTACCACTTAAGTCACGACGCTTGACTCGTCGAATTGCGGCGCGCCAGAGAGACTGCGGCCATTCAAAAGAACAAATTTTGTGTACGAAAATTATGTTTAACTAAAATATTACCAAAATCGATGCGTCAGCTAGGATTCAGTAATCTCCCTTGCTAGTACATTAATTAAATTAAGTTATGATTGATCGTGAATAGTTCTAGCCGCATTTTCGGTTTAAATTTCGTTTGATTCTATAAAAAGCAGGTGTTTTTCTATCTTATTTGTAGAATACATTTATATATATATATATATATATATATATAAATCTTTCGCGGCGAAAGATCATTCGCGAAAGTTTCGCTGTTTACCTTCTTTTTTCTTAACAAAAAGATGATGCAGCTTTTCTTCTCCATTAAAAAGTAGCTTAAGTATTTCCTCTTTACTAAGGCAGGATGTATGCAGGATGTGTACGGTTGTAAATGCTTGGGTGAAAATGACCTTATGCCACCAGTTTTTATAAGAAATTGATTATTCCATGAATGTTAATTTACAATTACTCTGCTAACCACATTCAAAGTGGTACTTTTAAAATTATTAACCCTTAACAGTGTATAGTAGATGAAAACTGAGTTCATCAGAAGAGGATATATACAGTCACTTAGTAAAATCACAGGCTTAATTTGTGAGATTTTCAGGAGTTGGATGATGTGTACAAGCACTTGTCAACCATCCACAGGTGGACCTAGGTATACCATGGATACTTCGGTATTTCCGTACACCACTGATACGGATGGATACAGTCTCTTATCTGGTAATCCTGAAAATCATATCAACATAGTCACAACCGATTGGATAAATCTAGCTGAAATTGCAAATTATAATAGTTCTTTCTCATACACACTCTTGACTATAGAATAAGAAAGTACATATGTTCAGGTGGGCTGCACGTCCACCGCGACAATGCGATAGAAATGTTATTGCGTTAGGACTTAAATACAACTTTTGCGAATGGCTCGCAAGCTCGTTCTTCGTTTACGTTTACGTTCTTACAGCGGACGAGATTCGCTTTTAGAGCATTTGTCCGGCTCTAGCGACATAAACATAACTGCTGCGCGATGTCTCGCTGCGGCGGTAGACAAAAGGCCGCAGATTTGAGTAAGTCCACGTGAAATCGATCACTTTCAGGCAGTATGGTAACCGATTTTTATGAAATTGTAAAATATTGTTGTCGATATAAAATAACGAAAGGCTATAATCGCTGTTCGGCCGAATTCGAATTTGTTTGACAAAAACATATTACAATGTTATAAAAATCGGACGCTGTCATAATGCTGCTAAAAAGTGATTGCTTTGATGCGGAATGGTCCGTAAGGTTTTAACAGGTTTCCTTTGTGAAGTTATTCGTATGCCAAATAGTTAAATAGTTAGTTAGCTCTGTATTTCAATATCCTATGGCACTCTATACTATAAAACGAATAATAAAACGAAGAAAATTCGATTAAAATTTGAATGCGAATTAAACGAATTCACATTTAAAATTTAATCTACAAGCAATCAATTCAATATTACATGATTTTAATTTAGCAAATATTGAAAACTAAGTTTCATCTGCGGTACCACTTTGTTGTCCAAATTTACACGGCCGAATATTTCGCAAACCGATATGGGGATCCCGAGAAACAATATATGAGACGTGTAACAACAATTAAGTAGATAAGCGGAAAATATTATCACTTAAATATCAGCTATATAATACCTTTGAAAGCAACACCCAAGAATTCATAATTCTTCTCAAATGAAAGTGTATTATCATTACAGTCTAATATAACTGTAATTCTTTCGCCAACCTGCAACAAACAAGAAAATTCTATCTTTAATCATCGTACATTGACAAAAAAATCAGGACAAACATTCTTTGGTGCAAGATTTAAATTTGCAAACACATAAATCGAAGAACTCAAAGCAAGGAAGGAGGATTGACCAAGCTTAACCGCAAACAATCACGTCTTGTACAGTTCCTATATTAACGAGTTAAGCATTGGGAGGAAAGAAAACTATGGTTCGTCACATCAATATACAATTACTTATTTGCATGAACGTGACATTAAAATAGGCAGAAAATTACAAAAAGTGAACATTTTCAAGCTATATATACTTCGTTATATAGGAGGAATTGCAAATTAGTACGATGGTCACTCCTTTCGTGTATTATTTGCGATAAAGACCATAGTCATTAAGAAAGTCTTTAAGAATATAAAGACCTTATTCATATAAAAATCTGCCAATCTGGCCTTTAAATACCATTGCAATTGATATGTACCCCGGCCTCAAACGATTCTGTTAGTTTCTCGGCTTTATTTACATGGCAATTTCTAACAGAATCGTTTGAGCAGGCTGTACAAAAACGAGCGAATCTTATAAATTTTGTCTTGAAACGGGTCTAACGATTTAAATAAAATGCGGCAACCCCTTTTCGGACGCGAGAATACGATTTAATCAGGGTTCAATTTTGAGAAAATTAACTTTGGGGATTGAAACTATCCAGATTGATTGCTATAAACTAATAATCTATTAACAAAATAATTCTTTACCAAAAAATAATTAGTTCTACAGATATTCTTATTTTATACTATAAAACGAGAAGATCTTGTATGTTGCAAACTTCATCTTGAAAATGGCCCAAAACGGACTTGGTAGCTGTATTTTGGTGCCTGACAACGATTCACATACATCTCGACTTTGGAAAAATTCATTTACAGGGTTAAGAATAACCAAAGTGCTTTTGATAAACTAATCATCTACTAATAATAAAATAAATCTTTAATGAATGAGTAGTAATTAAGTCCCCATCTAATGGAAGGACACCTAATATACTCTACCTTTTATATCGGTTTCTAATATATAGTTGTGTACCTGGTATATAGGTGCATTGTTAAGTAAGGGGTAGTTTCCTGTTACGTTTCCGTTATGAAATAAATTATTATCAACTAGGTTCCATCCCCAGGAATGTTCATCTGATCCCACTAATGGTACATAGCCTTTACACACTAAGGATGCTTCTTTAGTCGCTACACCAATAACAGCAACTGTTCCAAGTGGGCCTTCCCATATAACTTCCCATGCATGTCGTCCGTGTTGAAAGCCAATTTTTCCCCTACACGCATCCGTGCTTTGCGCGACAGGATTTCTATAAAAAAAAATACAAGACTGTGTTCAATATTCATCTACTATATTCGTATTGTCAATTAAGGTTACATAGTTGGTAAAGAAGAAAATACTTTCCTTAATAATTTCTCTACACTTGCATATAATATTTTTCACGAGTACTTGCCTACTTTCCAAATTTTATTAGACCTGACCGCAATCTTTTTTCATTCTACATTTCTATCATTCGATACTTTTTTGAATGACTGATAGGTTTTGGCTATATATAGTAACATATAGATATATCGCACGTATAAAAATTACCAATTTTAAAGTTAATTGTATCGAAGGCGGTGTGGTCAAGTTCAATCAAATTTGGCCAGGAGCAGCAAGATGCGTAAAGATTAATATGTGGAAATTTAATGAAGATCTTAAGAAATGGTTTGTTTACCGCAACTACTTTTACTACGCCGTACTCGATGAGGTTTCTGTGGATATGCATATTGCAAGTATTAGTATCACCATGTAAATCCTACCTAATGTGTTCGAAATGGCGCGCACGAGAATTCGTTAGTAATTTATATAACATTTTTGTTTCTCGGCAACCAAGGCGCATTTTGACGAAAAGCTATAGTGGTTTCTTTGATATAATCATCGCTTTAAACGTACTCCTATTTGCGTCTTTTTATATTTTTTATAATTTTCTTTGCACCAATTCAGGTTGTAAGCCAAACTGTCTCTTGTACGAAAAAACATTATAGTTAAAAAGGACATCCTATAGTTGTCTAGTATTACTCTAGAAATATTACGGCGTTTTAATTAAGAGTTTCTGAAGTTTTATTGAAGGGAGCTCTGTGAGAATGTGAGAATTTTCTTTCTATCTCGGTAGTTTCTAAGATAGGCATTTTAGGGCATCTTTGGGGATGTTTTTCATTCCCTAGTTATGAATATTGGCCACTACAAAAAATACGTATCTAATGGATTTTCCAATACTACCTGTGTGCAAATTTTCATAAAAATCGGTGTGTATCATTTGGGTGATGTCTCTTGTAAGTTAGACTAGCACCCTCCAATCCGCCCTATTCCCGTCGTTGGAAAGCACCAGCATATATTCAAGACCACATATAAATTCAAGTTGCTTGTGACTTCCAAAGTAACGGACTACCTTTGTTATAATTATTTCTGATTTATTTTCAACTGTATTTGAACGACGGTTCAAACAAATTGTGAACCAGATCTGCGGAAACAGAATCGGGAAAGGTGGTCGCTAAAACACCTTTCGACACTATAACGACCTTTTAAAATATGTACGAAGGGTTTGAAAAAAACTGGTGTGTATACGTTGAGTCATATCCCAAAATGGAGATTTAGAAGTAGTAGTAATGCTAGCAGTAGGAATGGCGATATAAATAAAAATAAAGAAAAAGGGTGACGAGTGGGATCTCGCCTGAGATTAAGTTTGGGTCGTCCCCATTCTGCGCCAACTTCTGGCACAGCTGATTGGGGTAGGCGATTTGCTGCTGTCACCGCTTTTCAGGAGTACTGACAAACTTCTGTTTGGCATAGGTCCAAGATAAGGGGAAAGGTTGCCATTCATTGTTTTTGATGACGCTTTGTCATTAAATCATTTTTTAAAGAATTGTCTGTCATTTTTGTCACATCTAGTGGGGATTCATCCATTCATAAAGTGAACCTATTCATTTATTGACTGTTAACGATAGCTGGCATTGTCAATGAGATTTCGTGCTGTTTGATCATGTTCCTTGTGCGGCCGGCAAAACACACTAATATCAGGAGACTCGGCAGAATTTCGCGCCAAGTAGTAACAATAAATTCAAAAACCATTACGTCTATTTCATTTGTGCAGACGTGGAACCTTGCAGTATTATACACTATACAGGCTGTTCCAAAAATGTGGTAAATAACTGTAGCGATCACGTCTGGAAGGGGGTGAGGATAAAAATTGCGGTTTGTAATTTTTTATTTGGGAAATGAGCGCCAATGCAGTGCTCCTGGGGGGGGGGGGGGGGGGCTTAAAACGACGCACACAATCCACTGGCCGAGGGTCAGTCTTTAGCTTAACCCCGAATAGCCCTAAAACAGATACCTACATCAAATTTCAACACAGCGATTCTAATCTCCGGCCCTGTCCCGACTAGAAGTCTATAGTTATTTACAACATTTTTGAAACTCGCTACAATTCAAATAACTCGCCTTTCAATTGAATATCTGCACCCAATCATTCATCAGTCTTTCAGACAAAACACAGATAATTGTGACATGAACTCAAGTTGGTTGATGCATTGATGGGTTCACATAACTAGTGTAAACTAGCCCTAAGTTAAAGTGTATACAAGATTCACATATTCATTGAAGTACCTAGACATTATTGCCAAAATCAAGCCAGCAAAAGTCTATCGAGATTTGTACAGCCAAAAACACGATGAAAACACATATACTCACATAAAGAATACAAAAATTAATTAGCTGATCAGATTGAGTGTTTGCTGATAAAAATTAGGAACAAGAAATGAAATTCTTGATTTTTAATTATTTCAATATGCATACAAGGAATTTCATGTAATGAAAGACAGTAGCATCCAAAAATTGCACACAACTCCCCAATGTGTGACAACATTTTCAATCTAAACCTTTGATCACAGATGAAATAAAATCACATGAAATTAGCAATGTAGAAAGCCATTCCAAAAGCTTTCAAATCTAGCATAATGTACTTTTCATAGTCTTGGCACATAACATATTGTACAGACAATTAAGTTAAATTTGAAAATTCTTTGTAACAAGCAAAATATCTTTATAATATTTTTACATATATCACATACAAAATATCTCCTACATCATATAATTGCTTCGCATAAGTAAACTATATGAAACTGATAAAGAGAGAATGTTCTTGGAATTATGTCAGTACTCATTGCTCTTAAATACCTAAATCCACTAAACTTATCATCTAGTTTGTACGTATAAAACAGTATGAAACTCAATGCTTGTATGAACAATATTAACTAACAGTTCTTGTCTTTGTATTTTAAACTGCTTCTAATATGGCATCTACAACTAAGTTTTAATTATGGGTTTGAGTTAACTTTATGAATTAATTATATGGAATTCAGAACTAAATTGGAAATAAAATTCTGTACGGATCTTAGACATTCCAAGATATGCATTCACTATATAATTTCATGTGAGAATTCAATAGATGAAAGGGATAAACAGCAGTATTAGTGTGAAATAATTGTGTGCAAAGTTGTGGTTCCTAACTGGGCTAGGTTTTCCACTTCAAAGTGTTAAAACAAATGGAAATGGTTGCGGTACTACTGTTGCTAAGAAACCCAAAGATTATAAATGTGTCAGGTCTGCAAAGCATAATTTCCCACGATTACAGGACAATAACATTAGGATTGAGGTTAGTAGGAAGATGTTCACACCCAATTAATTTTTATAAACAAACACAGAAAAAGATAAATATACAGCACCACTTGAGAACCTCCTCCTTTTTCGATTAAAAACAGTATTCTACCGTTTCCCATAATTTAATTATCACGAAATATCAGATGGCGAATTTATTCAAAATCAATGCAACTTTGTCCCGAGCTAGAAGAGGATTGTCGTTATTTACTGAATGTTCCGTCAAGTCTTCGACACACATATTTATAATTCTAGCCTAGTAAATTAGCACAATTACAAGACCAAGTGAAATGCCTGTACCTGTGTAGCGTGAATCCATTGGGTGTAAAGTATATGTTACGCGAGGAGTCATTTGGATTCCAAGCATACGAGAACGCCCGAACTTTCGATTTATAACTAATGACAGATGACAGTAGATCGGAACTAAGGGCTTCGTGGTCCAACTTTCTCATGCAATGCATTCGCCAGACATCGTTGTTTTCATTGTTCAAAAAGTGATACCATCGCTTGCACACCAGCGAGCAGTTCCTCAATGTTTGCAAGTCTAAGTATGAAAATATTATCTCTAATACGTGATCCGACACTCTATTCGCACCATCACACATTTTGTTCGGGTTCCCTTGGCAACCGCAGTATGTTGTACTGCGGGAACCATGTGCAACACAGCTCCTGTGCTTTCACATAGTTCCGATTGCTTTGTGTCTAGATTTGTAAGTCTGTTGGTAACATTGCTAATGTGAAAAGCGGCAAGGGGTGGCAGACAGTAGATAATATAACAAGCTGCATTACCACTTCTACTTTTCGAAAGTTCATCGTTCCCAACTGTTATCATATTTTATTCCAGAGTTAAGGCAATTTGTAGCAATATGGCGCAGATTGGGAAAATATGCGCCAGCTAAAAACTAATTAGATGAATCAAAATTCTGGTACACGTTACTCATGAAGTCAAAGAAATGTGTATAGAGATATAAATATATTTACTCTGGTATAAGGCCAATACATAGATTCGAACATTATAATAGAATATACATAAATATCATTAGTAATAATATATAGACATATGTTACACGAGTGCAAGGTAGTGAAAATATATCTCAGTAAAGCCTGTAGAAATTGGTAATCTAACACAAACTAATAGTTTCTCTTTAAATTTTTCACTCGCGGCAAACGGCTTGTGATCTTTAGAGGGACGTTCCATTTAATAAGTCATTAATGACAATTTCAACAGATTAGCTGATGCTAAGTAACGTAAAAAATCATATTCTTAAAGAAAACTATCTTGTCGTGTTACATATGTGCTAGTTGTAGGACAAAAAAAGTTAGAGTAGCAAAGTCAAATACTTTGATTAAAAGTAGTAATCACAGGGGCCTCCAAACAAATACTAATGGGTAAAAGCGGTCCCACTTCATTATTTCTTTCAATGTACTTAATAATAATTCAAAGCTTGAGTTTATGGTTTAAACCTGAGTTATCAATGAAAATTTAACAAAGCTCTGAAAAGTGTATTGATAAACAAAAAATTAGACAGTTTTCTTTTCATTTCACCGCTAACAAAAGATATATATGGGCCAGATAACTTTCAACCAATAGCCGAAACAGTAAAGCCACTGTTCAGTTCTGAACACTGAACAGTTTCGCTACTGTTAATCTTCAAATATTTTTTTGTTTCACGCAGGTACTTTAGTAATTAGTAACGTAAATAGTACTTTGGCAACTATTATTTTACATAGAAAACAGTGATTTGAGATCATTGAGTGTTAGCTTTTTAACAGAATTCTTCACACCGCTTAAAATACTATTAGCAAGATCTAGTTTACGGTCCTGCAACTGTTTTATGCGTTCTTCAATAGTATTCTTGCAAATGAACCTAAAACAATGCCATGCGAATACTTTAAAATTGATAAAAAACTGTGCAATAATCTAAAATTGTCTTCCATCTAGGACGGAAGCATTCAATATTCAAGCGAAAAGTCACTAACTTATAGACGAACACGTCCTTTTTTTGTCCAAATCGGTAAATTCGATCCTGGGCTTGAGATTCTAGCTGAGGATTCCAGTGAACGTCAACCAGCAGCAAATGATTAGCACCTACGAGATTCAGCCCAACTCCACCCGCAGTAAGAGAGAGCAACAATATCCTCAAAGTATCATCTTCTGCATTAAAGTTGTCTATTATGGCCTGTTATGCACGTAATAATTTACTTTAGCACATAATCTCATTGTAAATACACTTTAACCAAATAGAGCGGTTAAGCGCGGCATAAATGTGAAGTTAGAGGACATTTTAAGAAACGATTAACAAAGAATAGTGATTACTGCGTGCACCTTCACTCTTCACTCGATTGACGGAACCGACTTTTATGCAATGTGTAAATAATGTAACAGTGAGACGACTGTCGAGCTAACAGAAAAACAAATTATGAACGGTTAAAGTGTGCATAACAAAGTTTTATCTTATTTAAACTTCTTGTTATTTCATACAATAGTATACTACTTTGGATTTTGTTGCCAGTAACCTGCCATAAATTCGTAAATTCATTCTAGATTTCTGCCAATATGTATTCATTTTTAAAACAATGTATTAATTTGCCTGTTAAAGATTAATCTTCAACATTTTATAACAACCAAATGGATAAATCTCCACAGTATGACTGTTCAAAATTGTACACCCTATCAGTTTGAATACACCGCATATTCAGACACATGTGCATACTCTGTGAAATGGTATTTTCACATAACTTATAGTTTGCAAGTTCACGGAACAATGACTGTAATTTTCTAACATTTTATACATATTGCAACATTAACATTGAACTTATGTCGACAAGAAGTGTGCCGTCTAGTGTCCTGCTGTTTTGATTTCATCTTCAAAATCATACATAATTTCAAAAAAATCCATACCTGCCTATCCTTAACAGCAACACTCCCTGTTAATTTAGCGAAGGTCGCATTATCTATTGTCTCTAAACAAGACCCTATGATATCAAGCATTGTTGCCCATTCTGAAACGATGACCAGTTTATCACCTTTCTGCAATATATCCCTCGTTACACGGAAGACAGCTTTGATCTAAAACATAAAACGTGGGTCAGCTACATGTCTAGAGTATTTTCATATTATAATAATTCAATAAAATGGAACAATATTGGAATAGAGGCGGACAAATATTAAATAAAAAATGAGATGGAGATACAACGCATTGCTGGACAAGCCGGACAAGACAATGGTGCGGATGAATGATTAGTAAAGCATAACAATAAAATCGAGTCAAAATATACCTTGGAGCTAAAACGATCGCGATCAAAAACAGGATTGTTTGAAGTCAATATGTTAGTTCTGACTCTGGAATCAACACCGATGTCTTTTTCACTCGTACTGTCCTCGCCGGTGGCCTCCTCAATCAAAGATATGCTATTCATTCTAAACAACAAATCAGAATCGACTTTTTCGTCTTCTACAGCACCAGAGCCTTCTATATCTTCTTGGTCTAGCATTGCATGAATTAGTGATGGATGACAACAAATTTGTCTCAGTCTTAACAGCAGAACCAAAATTTCGTGCGTCTTTACGTCAGCGTGTAAAGATAACAGCTCGTTCTGCGCCTTTGTGAATTGTGTGTCAACTTGAAAAATAAAGTTAGATTGTTATATACGTGCCGGTACAGGAAGCGGTGAAGAACAAAAACATTCGAATAAATCTATTCATCAACACTACATATCTCTACCTTCTCTACCTCTACATAATATCAATGTTAGTGTCAGTTTATCAGTTTGGACGTGATTTTTTTCCCGCCTAAAACAAAATTCTCCGCGGAAGTTTCGGGCTATTTAATTTTGTACAATATCGGTTGTACACAAATACTTTTTGAGAAAAGGTAAGGAACTAAATATGCATACCAACGATAACGTGATAGTTTTCGGGAAATATATTGATACAACCTACCTGATTTCCCAAGCAATTTGCGTTTATTGTAGTAGGTGGGATCTAAGGCAGCAATTTGTTCCTTCTCCACTCTTTGCGAGAGAAACTGTGCGAACAAAGTGCGCGAGAAGATAAGAACCTTCTCATACACTAATTGCTCCTGATCGTCAAGTTGTACATCTACTTCTTTGATGACTTTGTCCGGCAATGCATCCAACAGACCCTTTTGTTGGAGTTCTAGTTTCGTTCTTCGAAGCATTAAGGACTTCATAACAGTCGCTAGCCGATTGCGACCAATACTTGAGTTCTTATCATCCATCCATCGCTTCCAAACTCTAAGGTCGTCGAATGGTGAGCATTGAAGGAATTTCAAAATTGAATACAAATCCAGCTCCTTGTTGTGAATCGGTGTACCCGTAAGCGCCCATCTTTTCGATGCAGATAAGCCGCAAACAGCTTGTGACACTTGAGTTTTATGATTTCTGACAATATGGGCTTCATCAAGTATAATGCGCTCCCATTTGATCTGCAACCAACCAAAGCGAAAGTGAGTCTGCACAACATACATAGTAACAAAAATATTCCGATACTCGTAGTAGAAAAATATTTATATTGGCCATTTCAGTTGCTAATACTTGTGTACATAGTTTCATCGAAATTAGCGTGTGCCGATTGAAAAAGACATTCCAACAAATACTAAAGACGTTGTACTTTAATAAATGATAGAGTATCTTTAAGTAGTTCTCGCGCACGTTCTCCCGCTGTAGAATCTTTGGTACGAATTATCCGTAATTTTGATAACTTATTTATACGTCATATACGTTATGTATGCAACTTTTCACAAATAAAAATTATCTTTCAATTCAAAACTGTATCTCTTTGGGGCATTCTTTATACCCAGCAGGTGCGAGCTTAAGGACCAGACCCCAGGTTCAAAACCGAGAAATCCAAAAAAAAAAGGGTTTGTGACTCTAGTACTTATACTTGTTAGCAGTTTCCCCATACATCTCCCGAATCCATCTGCATCACATGAAGTTGCCACAGTAAGAAGCGACTATACCTTGAACAGGGTGGATAAATTTCTGAATTCAAATCCAGCTATATTGTATGTAGTAATAACAACATCGTATTTCGCCAACTGCCTTGGGCTCTTCTCTCGGTTACTCCCGTGATACACCTTTGTGGTCAATACTCCCTTTTTGCATCTATTCTTTACTTCATTTTCCCACTGCACTAATAAGGATGCCGGGCATACCACAAGGGTGTGTCCTTTCGCACCTAAAAAATAAAACAATTACTATAATGCAATACAACAAAAAAGTCACACAACTTATTTTAAATACTCCAGCGATTTACACTCTGATACTATGATTGACAGAAAGAATAAAACTTTCTGTTGCACAAACAACAAGAAATGTTTGAAATGACTTTGGAAACTTTTATTTATTCTTACGAAATGAATTCTTGTAGACAAGACCTCGTATATTTTTATGTATTAGCAATGTGGATAATTGTTTACAAAAAGGGTCAACCCCCAGATTTCATTAATTCTGATATATGTTGTTAGGGATAGAATTCTAAATATTTTTTGGTATACATGTTACCATTGCTCGGCATTGGTTTTCAAGATATTTATAAAATGAACTTTTTTCAAGTTCATGAATAAATGGATCTTAAATTTGGAAACTGATGTTATGTATGTGTGCAATGTAACAATGAAAATTATGCATATATACATTAGATCTTGAACTATTTCAGCAAATGGTATTTATTATATTCTTGAAGATAAAGTGAATATAGGAAGAAAAACTGTCTAAGAAGTTACACATACCTCGACCTTTGTATTCAGTGCACCAGTTTGAGTTGTCTTTGTTCTCACTGTCGCTATCATCGGAAAAGTCATTTTGTTCTTTGCTTGCCACAATTAGTGAAATCATTGTTAATGTCTTTCCTAGACCCATATCATCGGCTAAACATAATCAAGATATTAAGCATGAAACACATATTGCAAACTGGATGAAAATTATATAAAAATAAAAGCATGAAAATTATATAAAAATAAAAGCAAGAAAAAACGAAGAGAATTTACCTAAAACACCGCCGGGGGGCTTTTGCCGTTCGCGCCAAGTAAGCCAAAACAATGCTTCTTGTTGGTGTGGCATTAATTGAGTCTTCAATCCTTTTGGATTCTCCGCCTTCTGAGCCACGGCCGGTGGTGAAAGCAAGCATTTCGCTATAGTCTCTACTTGTATCTGGGTGTTCTCGGCAAGTACGGGAGGCCTATGGGGCTGCTGTGTCCAGCCGTCCTTGTCAAGTGCATCGTCGACCATGGACTTATAAATACGAGTATCTTGATTCAATTTTTCCCGATGGGAATTCATTGTTTTCCGGAAATCCACGCGATTGTCTACTGTTTCTTCGTCACTCTCGGAACCCAGCACAATCTTCCCGCTATTGTAATCCGACCAATCTTTCTCGGAATTGCCAGTGTTGGCCGTGACGGAATACGGTTTTTTCCCGATGTCAACAATATTGCCCCGTTCTTCATCGTCGCTCTCAGAATCAATAACAATCTTGTGGGGTTTGCGATCTGTCCAACTCTTCACGAAAGAGACGTCATCCGCGGAAGAGCCGGAATGAATAGCTCTGTCACTGGTGTGCGAATCTTCATGAAAACTCGACTTCCTTCCGACAGGAACAACATCTTCCGCTTCTTCCTCATCGCTCTCGGAATCTATTACAATCTTATCCGATTTGGGATCTGCCCAACTCTGTTCGCCGGAGGCACAACCCTCATCGTGCATCGAATAATCGGAATAAATACCTTTCCCACTGGTACGCGTGTGTTCACGAAAACTCGACTTTCTTTTAGTATGAACAACATTGTCTGCTTCTCCCTCGTCGCTGTCGGAATCTATCACAATGCTTTCGCCTGAAGGATCTGCCCAACTTCGCTCGGCAGAGGCATCAAGCATGGAAGCATCAGTATTACTTTTCATACTGGTGTGCGCGTCTTGCCGAAAACTAGACGTCCCTCTGACGTTTGCATCATAGCCGGCTTCTTGCTCGTCGCTCTCGGAATCTATCACAATCTTATCCCCTTTGGAATCTTCAGCCCAACTCTCGTCGACAGAGCCGCTAACGTCCATCGTGGACTCGGAATGCGGGTCTCCTTCACTGATGCGTGTGCGTTTTCGAAAATTCAACGGTCTTGTCGCATCGGCAACTTTGTCTGGTTTTTCATCGTCGCTCTCGGACACCACGAGGAAGTCGTCTGATTGAAAGTGCATTCGACTCGGCTCGGGCGACTCAGTTTCGTCCATGGAAGAGTAGGACACGTTTCTGTTATTGGTGCACAAGTCTTCGAAGAGTAAACTCGACATTTTTGTGAAATTGCGAACTGCACTCGTGTCCCAACCAGTCCCAACGAGCTTTTCAAATCACCGCAGCTGTCACACCGCTTCGCACGCCAGCGCCGTCTTACGCGTTCTGCGCTTGAGCCGCTCGCGCGGCTTTTTGCCCTTTTTGCCGGCCACTCCACACAGTATAGTTATGCGGATGTTGGTGTATGCATCATATGCATGCATAGCCGTGCCCACAGTGGCCGTGCCGGACAAAGCACGACAGCGGGTCCTATAATTCCGCACGTGGCTCGGTTGTTACGAGCAACCTATTAGACGAGTCCAAACTTTGTTCGGAATCCATATAAGCAATCAGGCGTCAAGCTCAGACACGCTTGCCGAGCAGAGAATTTAGAAAAATGGTCTTTAGGTGTATCTTCAGGTGTTCTTAATTAATAACAACGGCCGGAGTTTTACTCTCTATGCCCAAAATCATTATTTAAATTGCATTGTCCGAAAAAGAGGAAAGCCAAGCTGTCATTAAAAGATGCCTCTCACCATTATTAGTTGATTAACTTGCTTTTCTAACTTTGAAAGTTGGGTGCGTGTAGACTGACGTACTCGAAGTAATGCGCTACAAAATGTCAATTATTTTACAGTCCAGTATAAATTAATCTCGGAGGTAATATCTAGTGGGGGTTTGAAACTTCTAAATTGACATTGGACATAATAGTGACATAGGAATCTGCCAGGAATCACTTGCGTTTTGTCTGAATTGGTATTATCGTGTTTACTTCTTGCGATCTTGATTGAAGTTGATTTGCGCCGACCACCTTGGGGTCGCTTCTGGGCCGCACCAAGTTGCTAAAAATGAGGGTCACCTGTTGCTTCACCCACACGGACACAACTGCATTGTACTAGTGCCAAATGCGCATGAATTACCCATACAAACAAAGCTAAATTATTGGAAAGTCTGATTGTACACGAATAATTCTTTTAAATGTTGAATTGCAGATATCCCCAAATAATTGAACGATCTTTCTCTCCATACATAAAGATCGGTATGAAGAAAATAACATAATGCATCTGGTTGTTCGGACATTAGAATGCGCGGATAATGTGATTCAAATAAGACAAGTTTTACGGTAATATCTACTGGAACGATTGTCCGCGAGAACTAAGGAATCCGCGAAATTCGTGGACTTCGATGGAGACTATCTTTTATACACGACCAAGTCGGACTTGGAGCACAATTTAATGCAAGGGGATTATCTGTGCTCAGTTTGGTGCGCGTGCACACCAGCAGTACCTGACAATTTCCGCATTCTTATTGATTCACCGCTTCAAACTATTGCCATATTATCTCAGACAAGATTGGTTCAATACGCAATTAAATAGATGGAAATAATCTGAAGTTCAATTTTTGTGGAAAATTATATTAGTACCTCTTAAAACCTTACATACAGAAGTATACAATGAAAGATGAATAACAACAGTATTAAGTACTCTTAAAGTAGTTATCAGAAAGTGTACTGTAAATGTGACCCTCGCTAATAAGAAAATCAATTATTGAATCCACTTGAGACAACATATTCTTTGGCACACGAGACTTCAGAGCTCGCCTTTCGATGCCATTTTCAGACTCATTCTCCATCTCAATGAGTTTGAAGACTATTGCTTGCTCCTTGCTTAAACCAACTGTGGATTCGCCATTGTCAGCATTTTCCGTACTCATTTTTGAAGAAGCATTAATGGGTTGCGGTGCAAAAGCCTCCATTTTTTCTGGAGTGTATTTAATGAACATCTCCATTATCTCCAAATGCAGACAAACTAGTTCGTTTAAGCTTGACAGTGGTTTTATTAGTTGAATTAGAATGTGTTTCTTGCCATGGTTCTCTCGCAGTTTACCAAATACTTTGCAGTGGGCTCCTGCTTGCATAGGAGGGTGCTTCTCGTTCCTTCCAGCTTCCAGCCACTGGAAACCAACGATTGTACCTGTAATAAAGGAAGCATAGGATTATAGTGGTGAAGAGAAAAATGTAATTCTAACACTGTTTGGCATACCTGTGTCATCTTGAAGAGTATAAGTGTTTTTGGTCGCTGTCATTTCAATGTCCAGGATTCTGGCAATGAAGACAACTTCATAGACCAGGAAGGTTTTACTGAATGACAAGATGTCACCGTTGCAAGTAAGCAGATGTTTAATGAACACAGGGACTACATTCTTCACCCTTCTCTGTGATTGAGTTTTAGCAACTGTTCCTATAGTGGAGGCAGACTCGTTCATGAATCCTCCACCGGTATTTCCTTCGATGCTCTGTTCAAGGTTACCCCACATCTTTCGTTATAGATTAGGCTTTCTGGATGCCACTGAACTTCTATGGTCTTGTTTGAAAGAAACTCGAGCAGTGTATGGCCGGTATACACAACTGAAAGTGGAAACTACGTTCTGAACGTTCGACTTTCAACGTTCAACGATACACGAAACAAAGGAGAATGGCGGGAACGGTGGGGCACATAAAGGAAAAAGAGTAGAATTGAATTTTCACGCTATTTGATCAGCCGCGGTAACTTTCGGGAGTGTGTAGTTCCTTGAAATTCTGGCTGATGGCGCCATCACAAATGTTGCGCCAATGAGCTAAAGATGTACAGCTCACGGCATCTTTCGGGAGTAAATTGAATTGATCATTTTTGAGCGCCTATATATGAGCTGAAATCTGAAAGCATAACAAAGTACTTTGCAGACATATTCGAAAAAGGTCTAAATGTGTGATTTGCAACTACCAGAGAATCAAGGAAAATTATAACAGCAATGGCTAGATTAGGAAGCAACCCTATTTAAATTTAAAATACTGAAAGATCCGCGTGATGTATGCGCGGATACAATCAACAATCGTATTATAGAGCTGAGAGCATCTTATCTGACAATATCCAAAACCGAGAGGTCGATATAAGCTACTGGAAAATCTAAAGACTCCGCAAGCCTACAAAAATAAATCTCCGTTGACTTCCATAATAAGCTAGATGCTATGCCGAACGTCAAAGCGCTGAAAGTTATATTAGAATATTTATTGAACAACAATGTTAATATCTAGTAATAAGTCATACCATGTGAAGCATATACATCTATGTAATACTGTATGGGCAATCTCTTTTTATATCGTCTTGATAATCATATAAAAGAAAAAAGATATATTTAAACTGAAAGTAGAATATATATATGCGTATCAAGTAATTCTTAGATCTATAAATGATATGATGGAATTACTACTATACTCTCTGAAGGAACATCATATATCAAAGGAACATTCGGCACCAAAAACTTATTTCCTTAAACATACATGGAATATCTAATAGTATAATATTAATAACATTGAACCCATATTGGGTAATATTAATATGAATAATAATAAAATAAGGCAGGTATTATGTTAGGTATTATAATGAAATAAGAATATAGGTATCCTGCTTGGAGATCCCAGGATTCTCCAGTATTTAATAGTAATTTCCGAACTTTAGAATCATAAACATAAATTGCGCCTCTGTGAAAGCGCGCTGTGAACTAATATTCTGCAGTCCTTTACCAGATTACCTTGCGTGCGTCACTTCGCTTTGAATCTGCGCCAGCTCTAGAGCTTATTATATTATGATTAACCCAGTAGACACCAAACGAATGCTGTGTATTACGATTAATAAATATTAATAGTATAATGTTACAGGGTGATGCGGATTACTTGGAATCAGTTTTTTTACCGTCGAATCATATCGATTTATCAGTTTTAAACATGATTTTAAACTATAAACCATCTCACAGTCTCACCTAGTTCTCTTAGATTGAACTTACAACCCAATTATGGCTCTGGGGTTAAAAATGCCCGGTCTAGGAATCTATTGCTCTTCCTGTCGATGTGTACAATATGGAAATTTCTCAAGTATTCTAACCAGTGGATATCACGCGCACTATGCATCGTGCAAGAAGTTAAAAATCTTAATGGATGATAGTCAGAGCGCACGAGCACCTTTTCGCCAATGAGAATTGGGTGCCATTTCTTTAAGGCCCACTCTAGCGCAAGAATTTCGCTTTCCGGTATTGTATACTGAGTTTCGGCATTAGTTAATCGTCTACTCGCGTAGAATATGGTCAAATCCTCTATTATTTCTCTTTCAGTCAAGAGATGAGTTTCATTTTCTCGATAGTAATCAACTCGAGTATCTGTCGACGTGCAGGGTTCTTCAAAACTTTTAATCGTATCTATGTCGTTGCTAGAGTATTGGAACAATCGAGCACTAATACTGTGACATAAAGCATCCACCTCGACCCCGTAACTAAGCCCATCTACCGTAAGGAATAGTTCTTTAACATTCTGAAATGCGTGTTTGATCCAAAGAAAGCTATTCTCGATTTCTTCCGTCCATTGGAATTCATTGCTGTGTTTGTGCAGAACTTCCAGCGGACTGGATATTTCCGACAAGTTCGCTATGAATCGACTATAGGCATTTACTAAACCTAGGAAATCTTCTATATCCTCGTGTTTTTGAGGGCATGGGAAATTCTCTACTTTGTATTTTGTCTTTTCAGAAATCGACACCTTACGTTCAACGATTGTATATCCTAGAAAGTCTATCACACGACAATACAACTGGCTCTTAATCTCATTTAACTTGACGCCTGCTTCCTCAAACTTATCGAGAACTTGCCAAAGGACTTCTTCGTGGTGGTCACGACTGGTGTCAGCTACTAAAATGTCGTCCTGATATACAATAACCTGGCTGCTCAGATTCGGCCCGAGAATCTGTGCGATCGCCCGCGTCCATACGCTTGCGCCTGTTTTTAACCCGAATGGCATACGGCAAAACATGTAAGACTGATTGTCAAAATGAAAACCCGTTAACTCCTGAGATTGCGGAGAAAGGGGAACCTGCCAAAACGCATCTGCAAAATTGAGAATAGAGATTATTGAGTTTCTACTGATACGCTGTACCACGTGGTCTATAGTGAGCGGTTCTGGTTGCTCATCCTTAATCAGAATATTTAACTCGCGCGCATCCAGACATAATTTCGCAGACCCATTCTTTTTGAATCTGACAACCAATGGGCTAATATACTCCGTCGTCGCTTTCCGTACGACGCCCTCTTCTTCCAAACATTCGAGCCAATCCTTCACAAATTCACGGTACTGTTTCGGAATTGGGTAGTGCCTCGGATAGAAAGCTCTGTCACAATCCAGTTCGATGTCGTATTGGAAATCTTTGATGCATCCGATCCCAGTTGAGCTAATAAGATTTTTGAGACTCCTTGAGATCTTGTCACTGATATCTTCCATTAGATTCCAGTCATCCCAATTATCCGAGAAGTTTCGCATCTTCCGTGTATTGCCATTTCCAGTCGGCTGTTTGTTTTCCTTCTCCCACAATTCGGCGTGTTCTGAAATCTCTATAATGTTATCAAATGATTCCAACGTTTGTATCCCTAGGGTACATATTTTCGAAGGAAAATGTCACCCGCAAAACGTTTGCGCGGAAACATGAAAATACTCACCCATGGGCGTAGGTGGATCGAGGCTTTGGGATTTCTCCACCGAAGCGCCTACGTACGACTTCTGAGATTTATTCATTGCTTTTTCATAAGAAGCGGCTTGTATTTGTTCGCAAAATTGGTCACTTTGGCAGTTCCTGAAGAAATAATAGTTGTCCTCGTCGAAACCACATGGCTCAACAAATTGAGGCTGAAAATTCATTAGGTGCACGCCGTTCTCGCTATCGTGGAACTCCGTGCCGTCGACGTCATCAATCGTCAAGGAGATATATTCAACCTGCGGCCTGTACATATTCGCTGTGATTGATGTACCATGCAGAGTTAGTTTCCACCAGTTTTTAGGTCGCCAATAGTCCCGTGGCGCCTCCGTTTCACGGACGGTTCTGTTTCTGACAAAATCCTATAAAATGAGTAAATTTTGAATGTTTTGATCTTGAAAATAACCCAAACTAGTAACAAAGACTGGGACGACGTGTAACACACCTTTTTTATATTTGTTGTTTCCTAATTCATTTTATTATGAATCTAAAATTAATTGCCATTCTGGAGCATGAAGATGATATTTACGTTCGAGAAATGTTTTTATTCTGTCCTTCAGAAGAGAAAATAATCCCTTTGATTCAAAGTAAAATGCTTATCAAATATTGGATAGGTGTATACAACAATAAAATAATAGTGATATTGGTAAAAAATGAACGAAACTTAAAAAAAACTCTCGGATATCCTTTAATTCTCTAGAGTTACTCTAGAAATGCTGTTGTTTCTACCAAAACTCTAGTATCAAAACGACATACCTGCAAAAGGTCTAGTTCGATTGGGAAAAGTCCAAGGAACAATATATCTTTTTCTCAGAATGTTAAACATCTATGTTTTTTGTAGTTCGCAAAAGAAAAATGTTTAGGAAACTCATAATTAAATAATATTTTTTCGGCATAGATCAAAATTTCGTTGGAA
Source organism: Crossocerus cetratus (assembly GCA_963675795.1). Lineage (NCBI taxonomy): Eukaryota > Metazoa > Arthropoda > Insecta > Hymenoptera > Crabronidae > Crossocerus > Crossocerus cetratus. The sequence goes on along the minus strand of OY776666.1, from coordinate 12,022,237 downwards.
AGCGTCATGTTATGTGATGAAAATGAAAACAGAATCATCATCCTAGCTCTTGTTGATTGTTTTCATTAACGTCGACTCCCCGCAGGGTTTGCGACGGGTATGGAATACCCGTCCTGTATTCACATACCGACCCGGTATGAGCTTTCGTAAGGAGGGCGGGGGGGGGGGGACACTTTATTCTCATACCGGGTGGACCTACAATTTTTAAGGTGGATTCCGAACCACCCCCCGTGCAGTGCGTGAACGTGCAGAAACTCGGCAATGACAGGTGTTGTTGGGATCGAACCCAGGTTCCCGCTAATTGCGAGTCGGACACTTATCCCCCTGAGCCACTGCGCGGGTTTCTCCTAGCTCTTGTAATTGTCGAGATAAAAACCAATATGTGGACCCTGTTTTTACCAAAAACGGCTAAATTCGACATTTTCAAACTCTCGTACTTTCCAGGGAAATTCGAATTTGGGCAAATGATGACTTGAACTCCCGAGTCATTAAAATCCAAAATCTTGCGGGAAATGAGTGATATAGGTTCATGATCCTGAAATGAGCGATTGGATTGCGAGACTTCGCGTTGTAACGATTAACAAAAAATCGTATATCCGAAGGTGAGGGAAATGGGTCCGGGTTCGACTAATCCCATACACGATTATTCCGAAATCACTCTTAATCGAAACAAAATAAGGTAGTATGAATTAAATGCATCGATAACACTGTAGAGTTCGAGAAAATAGACAGTTGACCACTCAGACGCTTTTAAGCGCTTACAAGTACTCGGAAAATGGTCGTTCGTTTTGCCGCGAAAGGACCTAGAAGCGCTTGAAGTTGAACGCAGCAGTGAGGTAAATAAAAAAAATAAATTAATAAATTATAATTAATCTTTTTACCTTTGCTGCCTAATTTCACGACATGAACCCAGTAAGCGTTTAAAAGCGCGAATTGACATCAGAATGACGTTCTTCGGAGCGCCAATGAGCGGTAACCGCGAACATAAGTGTTTAAAAGCGTCAAAGCATCTAACTGGAACACACCGAGAATGATTGTACCGCAGCCAGAGTCCCTGCACTCACTTTATAAATCCACTGTTACTCGAAATTTGAGTGTACAACGCGCGGCCGTGTACCAAAGAGTGATTTCTTCCGTTCGGTCCAGGAGTAGCAGGAGAACCTTAAACCCCCACTCGAGGTGCCAAAGTTGCAGCGTCCGCACTTACACTCATTCTCAATGCTCACATACTCTGATCTTTTTCTGGAAGCATTCCTGAATGAAATTCAAAGCCATGCACGCCTTAGTTCATGCAGTGGGCATCGTTTATATACTATCTTTAGTCTAAGTATTTAACGACGCAGCGTTCTCTCTGATATTCTACACCCGCTCTATGTTGACATTCGCGGAACTGTTGCTGAGATGAGTCTCTACCCATTCTCCAATGTCTTGATTACGGACCAGCCCAGAGTTGCATAAATGCTATATCAAGACACCAAAGAATGAATTTGAATTTAGGGAATTGAATTTATTGGAGAGTAAATTTGAGAAAGGGGCAGGACGTAACAATGGTAACTCTTTAAAATTACTGTAGTAATATCGAAGCGGTCTAGAGATACTTTGCAGATTGTGAATAGTTCGTACAGTTGTGTTGAACAGTTACTATTAACCAAGAATCAGTGAAAAATCCCCATATCTATCAACAATAAATTACATAATATTGGAAGAACACAGGAAGGTCGTTGATGAGTAGTATCTTGAAACCGGAATCAATCTTGACGCTTCAAGAGTTCGATGCGCGCTCGAAAATATAAACAATGAGAGGGCATCTGAATACTCAAGAGATAATTTATATATCCATGTACATACAGATTTATATATCCATATCAATTATGTATGGAAGATAGGGTAGTGTGCAAGTTCTTGTCAGTGGTAAGATTTGGGATTTCTCAGCGCCATCCTGTCTTATAATTTGGAACTAACATCTGTTGCACTTCCGACCTTTCCGTCTATGTAAGTGTCTTTTTTCGTTCAGGATAACGAGGATCCCCTTATGTCCTTGGGTTCGTCAAAGTCATCCTCTTGAAGGCCAAGGAAAAAGATGAATGAGAAGAAAATGGGCGGGAAGAAGTAGAAGGGGTGGTATCGTTTTGTGCTTGCATTCGAGGATAATGCGTCGGGTGGGAGCTAGTTCACAGGGCGTTTAATACGGTTTGTAAGACAAAGTTCGTTTGGCTCGTTTACCATCCGCTCACCTTCACAAGCCAGGCGACCGTAAAACTAAAGCAACAATTTCTCCTTTATGTGAAAATTGATAGCACAAATCGCACATTCTTCCCACCCTTGCAGTTTGGATCTGCCAGGGTGGCGGGAGTCAGAGTAGGTTTACGTCCAAAAGGAATAAGCATACCTACCACAACACTCCTACGGTCTACGATAGGGGGATCGTCCAATTTGGTTCGGAAAAGAATAAATGACTACAAAAGAACGAAAACTTCGGAACTGTATATTTCCTGAAACCATCAACCGATTGGAATGTTTTGAGGTTCATTAGAATCAGAAAAAAATACTCAATCAAGTGACACCATGCAAGATTAATTTAATAGAGTAATTACTTGCAAAATTCAATTTTAATTTTTCGTGTGTCTGAAAATCCATTGTGACCTGAGTTGGGTCAGAAAAAGTAGCTTCGGCGAATCTCGCCGGCCAGTCGGTTGACACATGCGCTTCAGCTACTTGGCGTCGAGACTCTACCGAGTCTCCTGATATACAATAGTACATGTGTAATATTCAAAGGGATATGACATATTTGTTACACCTGTGTGTGAAAATTCAAATAACTTTATTTCGCCAAAGATACCCTAAGCCTATGAATAGCTTAGCTTGATGTATCGAGTATAGAAATTAGGAATTAACTATTAAACTTAAAGTCCATATAGTCTTATCAGTCCCGATATCTTCCCATTAATAATCCGGAGATCGATGTCATTTTTTTGTGTTGATAAAATTGGACATTTAGTATTCCAAAAACTACAGAATGTGAATCAGATCACCTTGTCCTTACTGAGTAGCGCACCAGAGACCGATATGCTTTTGAGTTGACCGCGACCTTATTTATTACCACTATTACCGATATATTACTTATGGAAGAAGTTTCTGTGCGACAGGAGAGTAGGAGACGCGATAAATGGTCTGTTGTATTACTACTGGCGTGCAACGATTCCTAAAACGGAAGGTACATTGAGCAGACACACGAAGTCGATTAGTGCAGTATCAGCTGTCCCTGTCACCTTCTCCATCTGATTTTTCGTCGCAGATTAACTGATACGCCTGTCCATACCGACGAGTTAACTAACGTCACGATGGGTTTCAATACCACAATTGGTATGTTGCTGCGTCAATCATGCAGCGCTTTCCACACCCAAGTAACACCGGACAGCACATTCTGCGGGAAGAAATTTGCTTGTCGAGTGTGTAGCACGAGTCACATAATCTTGTTGGCTGTGGTATCCTTAATATTGTAGTTTCCGGATAATAGAGCCGACGAACGGCAAAGGCTTCATCAGCTCTGTTACGGAATCCAAGCAGTATCTGGCCAGCTCGAAATTCTGGTATATTAAGTAGCCGATTCCAAAGTAGAACGAGTATATCGTCACAAGATGGAGAACGTACTTTCTATAAAAGCAAAAGAGACCTGCTCCATGAAAAAAGTTTAGGAAGAACGTAGACTTCCCTAGGGAAGATACATACACAGTTTGATGCCTGCGGGCCTTCGGCAAAGTGGACAGATCTTCCTTCATAATGTATTGCCTCGAACCGAGCACAATGTCCTTCATGTAACCCATCACATCGACGTCATAGAAGTTAATGGGGAAAGTTTCTTTGTCTTTCGGATCCATTTCGCCCCACATCGTCAGCAAACAGGTATTGTAGAAAATCCACTCCCTGGTAGTGAAGTACTGCAAAACCTCCAGACCATCCGAGATTCTTTTCTGAACTCGAACCATACTAAAATAACAAGACTCTCAAAGCATCCCATATCGACCTGGCTCGAGTGCGATGCTATCCTACTGGTGAACGCACAATCTTTTTTGCCAGAATAACAGCATGAGGAAGTCGATTAAATAGGCTGGTATCAGATGGAAGAAGAAGACGAAGAGATTGTGGACGAATTTACTCTTTCGAATGTCGCCATCGGGGAACCAGAGCTGACCCTCGAAAGGATAATCGTGGAGAATTTTTCTTCCTTTATCCAGGACCTCGCCCCACGTAATCGGCAGGACTCCACTCTGAGTGATATTAATAACGGGGAGACTCTTCGGCCTAAGCATATTGTGGAGTTATATTAGAAAATCTTCAATTTCGAGTTTGCAATGTGAAACCTCCCTTCGAGAGATCACCCGAGGAAGCTTACTTTTCCTGCATTGTTGCGACTTTGTGGGAGAATGCAATTAGCGCGTTGATCGCTACGTCAACTGGTATTACTTCGGCATGGTATTGCGGGTTGCAGTGCATCGATCTTATGACACCCTTGCCTGCACCGACTATTAAACCAACCGGCCCGTTCAGATTATCCACCCAGCCAGGCATTGGCTCTTTAATCGCAGGAGTGACTGCGGGTAACAGAACGAGACGCGTGCATATTGAATTTGCCAGAATAAATGTACAGGATCTTGACGCGCTGATCCCGCACGATCTTCACCGGGCGAGATATCTTTCCCAGGGCAAAGATTCTTTACTTCCATTTATTCAGCTTCTCGAGGATTTACTTGGATTTCGCGTTGATTGCTGGTGAAAAGGAATTACCTATTGATGGTCTGGCGATGCTGCAAGGCAGGTTCGGATACTCGTCCGCCACGAGCTTTTCCGCCAGTCTTTTCGAATAGGTATATGTGTTTGGATGAGGCGTCAACAACCTGTGAAAGCGATCATTCATTATAAAACTCTAGATAAATTGGACATGTCAGAAAGTAATTTCTATAAGTATGCGTCATCTAATGAAGTACTGCATGCTGGACTGAAACATCGCGTGCTTCACCGACGCACACAGAAGGAAGATGATCTTCCGTAAGCGCCTTGAAGCAGCGATACTAGTATCTCATAGTTCACCGAGCCTGAACTTTTCTCCTATTTTTCCGTGGTACACACTAAATTCGGATAATTATGACACGGTGGTGACGTCATTGCCGGCAAAAGAACTGCAAAGTTACGTGACATTTATCTTCACGAAGGTCGCATTAAACATGCAAATCTCTTACGATCAAGGATGCGGATTACCTTCTATTTTTATGAATAAAAAAATGATTTTAAATGATGTCCCATTCAAGCTCGTCGTATAAGCGGTGGATACATCGCATGTAGGAAATTGAAAGGCGTAGTCGATGGGGTTACACAAACGTGGTTTAGATCGTTCGGTAGTTCATTTACTTGGGGGTAAGAAGATCGATTGCACTTTCATCGAGCCATTCTATCAGCCTTATAACGTCGTGAGGATCGTCGGGTGAGTCGTAAACCCTTTCACCGAGCTCTTCGTGGTCCACGTGGCAGAAAGCTGTGCTCAAATGCACGAACGCCATCAGATTCTTCATTCGCTTCGCCAGCTCCAATATCCTCTTGGTGCCGATCTTTAACAAGCCGTTTCATTCTACATACTGCTTTCTGATATTTCCATCAAGTCACTCTTGTGCTCTCTTATTATACTTATATTAAAATCCGAATCAGGATCCTTGGCGAACAATTACTTAGATACTCCAATAAGCTGAGTCATGAGAAAAGCTTCATCACACCAGTTTGATTCTTTATACGATTTCAGTACTTATGGCGCTAGATTACGAATTCGAAACGCGAAACACTCGAGATGAATGGAGCCTAGGTCAACATACTGTATTCATTTCAATAGCGTCCTTCAACTTGGCCTCTAGTCTGAGAGTGGCCGCAAAGTGGAAAACTATATTGGTCTCGTTCTCCAGCTTCTCTCGGTCCTCGCTGCTTAGGCCCAAATCCGGAGAAGTCACATCTCCGCTCAGTACCACAACCTTCTTTAGCACGATCGATTTCTCATTCCGCACCCTCTGAAACATCTGTATCCCACAACAGGGTTATTCACTACCAATCAGCCATCGGAGTCAACCGATTGTCAGAACTTCGATTTTCAGTAGATTAAACATTTCCAAAAGTGCTGGGCTTGCGCGAAAGAACAGGGAGAACTCACTGGTAGCTTGAATATTTCATCAAGTCGATGCTCAGGAGTGCGGCCCCGTTTCGGCCGAATTAGCACATAAATCTTCTCGACTTCGTTGCAGCTGTAGAGCATCTTCTCCAGTAGGACTTTGCCCATGAGGCCCGACGCCCCCGTAATGAAGACGGTCTTCCCTTTGTAGAAGGACTGTATCGGTGTTGAGTCACTCATCCTCGCTGCAATAGAAACAATAGTCGATTAGGTAGTGAATTAATCCTGCTCGGTGTATCATTGGAAGTGGGCAGGCTCTGCAGCACGTGAGTGAAGCTCGTGCAAGCGACTTGTAAAAGGATCACAAATTCCCCGACTTTTTTCGGCATTAAGTCGCGCCGAAAACCGGTCCGTCCAAGGCGGATCAGATATTAGGTCAGGGACAAATGTAATCAACATATAAGACATTAATTGTTTCCAATCGATTTCGAGTGGGACAGTTCTGGCCTGGGTGGCGGACTCTTATTTATCGCATATATAGCATGCTTTCCAATTGTATCCCATACCAGTGAAGTTGTACAAACAAGGGAAAACTTTTGCGATTTTTTCCTTACATACAGAGTTTGTTTACGAAAATTCATCATATACTTATTAAAGCACATCGTCCAACTAATATCCGCCTGAGATGACTGAGCAACTGCTGAGATACTAATAATAGGCCGTCGAAGTAGGTAGGTTGGACAAAGCGCAGGGCGGCTATCGCATTACATCGATGTTGCAAATTTTTCCGCGTCCGCCGTACAAAAGTCGCGGTGCACGACCACGGAGGAGGATTGCGCAAAGGAATGTGCTTTCTCGGGCGAGGAGAAAATCGCAGTGAAAGGCTGATCAAATACAATCGAGAGTTAGCCGACTGGCTGAACTGTAAACTACCCGCTACCATTTAGAAGAAAACCTTAAACTGTGTAAGAGAGTGGCAGGTTACTCCTCTCTACGTAAGTGCTTTATCTCCAAAAGGGCTCAAACCCACAACACGGTCAAGTTCAATGTCCATTACATTATCAATTCCATTTAAAGAACTGGTTGCATATTCCGACTTCTTTTTGTTTTCCGACAATTAATCATACAATTACTGGTAAACTAGCAAAATTAAAACTTCAAATCTAGCGAAATTGTAATGTCTCGTCCTCGGAGACTCCCATTTTATGCTAAATTTGGAGTCACTTAGTTTCCATTAATGTGTAAGAACATGTAGGAAGAAATCTGCTCGGTTGCTTTGAGAAAAAGATGCCACCAGAACGTGAACTATATGTAATACCGTGTATTTAATCCGACCACCGATTCCAGCAATCCTCACTCACTCCACGATTCCGGTATTAATGCAGCGTCAAATTCTTTCGGGCGTGTATATATATACATAATATACAGACACGATTGTTGCGTTCCCCGGCTGTTGTTCAAATTTATTAGTGGAGATAGCTGGCGTCTGGAGAGCAGTCTTAGCCCTTCACTGTCGCGGGAATGGGGCTGCAATTGCTTTATAGCCGCAGTATATTTGACCATAACATTCGCGCTAATTACACTCAGCTAGATTACTGCCGACGCTGCTGCAGACAGTTTAAAATGCAATTACCCGTATCCATCCGCGGAAGTGGACTCGATTGCGATTGCCGTTTCTTAGGTCCTGACGTTAAACTTAGTGCTTCGAAATGTGCCGCGTCATCTTCGGTTAATTGCCACGATCGCGCAGCCATGAAAGTGGCAGGCACAGTCAAACCTCGGGAAAAAAATGCACTCTCTCTTCCTCTCTCCGTGGAGAACGGGATTGGCAAGGATTTGTCGACCTAGGAACCCGTTCTTGCATCTTGCAACACCAAGCCATTCCGCACGACTTTTACTATCTCACACACGCCTTTTCCCATATTTTCGTTAATTCTCCGTCATACACTTAATGCATATGCATAATTAATTTTCTTCACTGAAATATGCACGAGCGTGTAAACTCGAAATCGGCACTTTGTAAACGGAAGTAGATTTATCTGTTCGTTAAACTCCTGGCTCTTAATTGACGCAAATCAAGATGTAAATGAAACGAAAGAATGCGCATATAATTGACGAGAACCCGCGGTGGTCAAGGTCTGTCTAGCAGGAGCATCAGGATTTCCGAATATACGAGTGATGGCAACATACGCTCGCGAAAAGAAAGATTGGGCGAGGGTGTATTTATAATTATATAAAGCGTAATTTATCTTTGTTAACTCTGCTGAAGATATCTCTAATGATTGAGGCACGCGATTCCCAGGGCTCGTAAAGCCAAGGCAGGTGTAATTTATAAAGAAGCAATGTTTCTAGGAAGATGGAAAAACATCAACAGAAAACCTCTTCACGCATCACTCTGTCGAAATGCATGACTCCCGTGCGAAATGTCGCGATATTTCAAACTCTCCACTGCGCGAAGCCTTTTACAATAAATATCGGTATGATAAGAGTGTCGGTTTAATTGGCCAAGTTCCCTTGCGGCATGAACCCGTTGGTCATATAGCCCATTAGGCTGAAATTACCGACAGTGCAACAACTGCAGCAGCCCAATGCCCATACGGTCATGGTGAAAGTATACTTGGAAGTTTCCACTGACCCACGCGCCACTGCCACTACCACTCCGCCTATATTCGTCGGATCGCTATTCGTCGCCTACCAAATTGGAGCGACTGAAAAAATTCCGTGATGGTATTATAATTGCCGGAATTGGTTCTCGAGAAATTCGATGATTACTTGAGGCTTTCACACACCGGGGAGGCCTTACTTTTGCCAGACTTTTACTCTACTTTCGTAAATGCAGACGATCCATGGTATCAGTGCCATTTGCAATTTGTACTGATGTTACTATCTAAACAGACGAGAGGGCGGGCCCGGCCTAGCCCGCTCGTCTGCTCAGACCTTTACATTTCTACTAGTCGTAAACGGTGTGGCAATCTCTGCTTCGGTTTCAGATATTAGCACCCTGCTACTCGAATGTATAAGCCGTCGCTTGCGAAAGAGTTCGTTTCGTGATTTTTGAACGCGCGATACTTAACTGGAAGCGTACCAGAATACCTGGATATTGATCGACGTTGGACTAGACTATGGAGAAAATGCGATGTGTAACGAATGGGTAATAAACTACTTCGAAGCTTTTTCATTCCCGGTACATTCGAGGTGGAAAGAAGTGATTGCACATTGATACGGCAACTATACTTTCAGCGCCGGTTTAAAGCCGCGGCGATTGGCAAATCCGAGAGTAAGTAAAGACCGAGGGAACTTTCCTGGCTTCCTCATAATTTATGGCATTCTACGCAATTACCTATACTGTCTGGTCGGATGCGTGGCTGGAACCAAGTGTCAAGGATACTTTCCTAATGAGATTCTACTCGTCACTGGGTTTAATTTTCAACTGTCAAGCGAATTACGACGATCAAAGGATAACTATAGTCTTTATTGAGAGAGGAAACAGAAGTTGTACCTATCTTCCGACCCTTTAATGTATCATCAGCCCAAATATAAAAATAGTCGCGTTCGATTAATTAATTCACGAAGTACTAATTAAGAGGGGAGGGCGCCTACCTAGGACCTAGGAGCATGAAAAAGAAGTACAGTTTTACATTCTTTGTCTCGAAAACATTATGCAGGAGGTTCTTAAAAGTTTTGTTTATTTTGAGAAGCATCGTTCGGCTAAATCGTGGTATTTTTTAAAGTACAAATCATGAAAATGGCCAAAGTCACTACCTATTTTTATGCATTGTGAAATGGAAGAAACTTTTAAAGATTTCGATCATAAAGTATTCGAAAAATAATCGTAAAACTGCACCTCTTCGATGCTCCTAGGAAGGCGCCCGTGAAAGTCGAGGGTGAAAGAACCAAGGATTGAACGAAATACCCTGCGGCACTGTAATCCCAGTGTTTTTCCATCGGCCATGAAGCACGAGTGCAAATGACATAATACTTTTTATTCGACGTTCATCTTACCAAATAGCACCGTTTGGCAACTCGTGACTAAATAGTAACATTTTGATGATAGTAAACATGTTGGCATTCCGTCGTGCATTCATTAATACGCATAATGATGAGCTGATGATTTGCGTGACATTCTTCTTCGATCCGACGGGAAAATAAAAGGCGATTGCTTACGCGATCATCGCGTCATCCTTCTCAGGACATGGGCGATGATCCCGGGACAAAAACTGGACGGCACTGGTCTGGCTTTTGACGATACTTCCCCTCGTTAGCTTGTTTTTCTCCGTTTGGTATTGGCCAGTTGGACCAATATCGAAAAAGGCCAGCTTTAAACTCGCAAATCATCATTCATAATGAGGCACCGCCAAAAGATTCATGCTCGCCAACGAAACAAGATCAAGACGAGGCATCCGATTTTCGTTATTGAACGCGTGGCTCCCTCATCAAGTCAGTAATTCTAGTCACAAGTGTTTATTGTCTGCTAGTTGAGTAGTGTCAATGCGGTTTGAGAAAGGCCGGATTGGCTCATCTGCGATTTTGACACAGGATTCCGACCTTGAAGAATCTCAAAATCTCGCGGGAGTCCATATAGAACTATAGCATCGATCGAATCCGCGATACTTCGGGATAATAGAGTCTCGGCTGACGCGCGCCGTGGGTAGGGGACTACTACTTGGCGCGAGACTCTACCGAGTCTCATGATCCGTAGCTGATATATCGAAACAAAACTGAACCTGAGACGCAGGAACGCTTTCAAATTTCAACGCTCGACGACCTCCAGTGCAAAGCTTGCCGAAAGAAAGAGGTTTGTGCTGGAGATTAAATCGGATATGGCCTGTAGGTTAAGTGCGTGAGGCAGTCTAGTAGAAAGCTAGACCCTTCAAAAAGATTCCATCGCTCCCCAGGGAAAGAGCATTACTCATATTGCCAAACAATGCACTGCATATCCACGTATTCCCAAGCGCAACGAATTGCACCTTGTGCAATGCTATGCCTCTACTCTACGCGATTACATGAAGTGCCGTTAGTTCTGCTACTGCGAAATGAGACCTTACGGCCTGAAAGTCAATGCACAATTGCATTGCAAATGCATAGCTGCAGATGAGGGAAACTTACGATGGTAATGCAAACTACACGCATTACAGAAACGACGAGTGTTTGTCTATGACGTGATAAATGAATATTAGTTCTTGACCATTGTGGCTGTGTCGCCCATATCTCAATCACAAGCGGCATTTGCATTTCCATGTCCTCATTGCACATCAAATGTTGTATTCAGTGTCTGATAAACGATAGATAAATGTCCAACTAATCGGTATCTCCCTCAAGCTATGTGATCTGTTTACCCCGGGTTCAAACGATTCTGTTAGTTTCTCGGTTTTGTTTACATGGACATTTCTAACAGAATCGCTTAAGCACACTGCACACAAAATCAGACATGGAAGAATTACAGAAATCCGAAATCGACTATTAATTTGTATCCTGCAACGTAGTTGCAGTAGGATAACTCTGAAGGAAGCATCCGCAGAATGCAGCATTCAAGTAGGAATGCGGGTAGCGTTATTTCAAAGGAAGTGTTTAAAAATTGTCTCGCGGTCACTAGGAAATTGAAAAAGGGCGGCGCGGAAACGAAAATACCACATACCTGAATCGTGGACCTGCAATTAATAGAACCGAATGGATCAGAAAGTCCCGCTGATGGCAAGTAAAATCCAGGAACGAGGAAGGCAAGTGCGCCGCACGAACTGTTTTGCACTAGGCGAACAACTCGGGAATGGAGCGTGTTGCTGGGAGGCACGCCGGCTCAACGCACTGAGCTCTCAGCAGTTTACAAGGTGCAGAGAGTAGTAGCCGCGTATGCCTCCCCTCTGCATCGGCCTGCCGAATGTACCGGAATCGGCCACCTTGCACTTTTTCTCTTCCTCCGCTCTGTCTACTATACACATAGTAGTTTTGTACTGTGGCGTTTTTCGAACACGCCCGGTAACTGATCCAAGACGGCCAGGACGGCCAGGACAGCAACAGGTTGTTACTACTCGTCCTTGTCTAGCTCCTGGCTCTCGCTAGATAACTATAGAGAAGCACGTATGCCACCTCTTTGCTCGTTGTGACTGTTGTACCGGCCTCTGTCATTCGCAGATCAAGATCATTATGTTCTTGCACGCTTCGGTCTGTCTTTTCATACTCGTGCAGACTCATTTAGGCACCACATACAGACAAGGAAAATGTTGAAAAACCAGGTCTAGGTCACCGCATTTTGCACCGATTCAACGCAAGTGACGGAATTTTCCCGACGTGAGAAATAAACACGCGAGTGGCATCGTTCATTTCAATGAGACATACATTATCGGCGGACCTCTCGATAGTCAGGAACAAACTGTGAAGAGGTAAATAGGATTCGACAAAGCTCGCACATCGTAAAGGCATCCGGCAAACCATCTTTCCCGGAGACTGGTGCGTCCACTTCATAGAATGGTCGTGGAATGGTCAATCTTGGCATCTGTCCAATACAGCATCCATGCGAAAAGTAAAATAAAAATTAACGGGTTTGTTCTCTGCCGAGATTTATGAAAGACCTATCATTGCAACAAGCTCGAGCTAAGCAATCTTTCTTACAGCGCTCGTCGTTCGTAGAGAATTGCGCAAAGGTGCACAAGATGACTTTGTGAGGACTTTACGAAGTCCATTTGATTTTTCTGTTATCTGGGTTAAGTTTTGCGCCGCGTAAATCGTATTTAAATTTAAAGTTCTCAATTTTAAGTAGTCCAATGCACCGCAATGTAAACACGCTCCATTACGAAAAGGGAATGTGTACCACCCACGGGCTAAAGCGGTCTTTACCCCGAATTCATGAGCGAGAAAACAACGTGTGTCGATCATGCACTATAAAGGGAAAAAATAAGTGGTCGTGGTCGACGAACTGAAGCCCACACGTGTTTGTGTATACATGAGTGCAATAGTAGAATGTATGCATAGCCGATCGTAAGATCAGGTGCCCAGCAGGGCCACTTTCCCTCTATGCAGCTTTCGTATTCGACGCCACAAACATCAATTCGCCCATCGCAATCGCCATCGCGGTTATTTATCAGAAGCGCGCATACAGAGGGTGGCAGTTTCATTAATCTACTCGAAACGAGTTTCGCGACTTTCGAGAGTCCGCCAACCTGATGGAATTCCAATGTTGCGCTCCTTGCATATATCTGCAAAGCGAAATTCATCTGCCGCAAACACGTGTTACGCCACCACAGTTGTTTGCACGGTAAGATGCACGGTTAGCAGTTTCATCCCATTATATTGGCCGATTAGAATGGCTGCGTTTATGATACTGCGTATTACAGAGGCGAAAATTGTAGACTTGTCCAATATGTATAAAGAAGAGTACAGATCAAACTATATAATCATTGCTCGCATTATACTTTACGTAAGAATTGATAGGATTCAGGAAAATCAATCTTCTGCATTTTCCCTTAAAGTTCAGAGTTCACTCAAGGTCGGCGCAGGTTGGCGTAAAAGCGTTTACGGCACACTGGCGACTCGGCTGGATTGTGTAAACTTTATTGCAGAGAGGCAATGCCAACCACCGAGCGTTCTCATTTTGCAAAATGGATTGGATAGTTTCTAAAATGTATTGGAATGGCTGGATTCGCGAGGAGGTTTACCTAGGTCGTTCGAGCCGAAAAGTCGGCCGATCGCCGACGCACGGAAGGAGAACAGGTTCTTTGTGGGCCTCGCCTTGACACACAGGAGACACGATCAAGAGCAAAGGGGTCCTTGGCGCGGCGAGTGCTCCCTTTGCAAGGATACTCGGCAAATAAAGGAAATAACACAGGGCGAAACTTTCCATCGATTCTCGAGGGGAAACCTCTTTGCCATCAGCCAAATACAACGAGAAGAACTAATCAAAAGGGCTCCAAGTCTGAATGAGATCATAAAGGATGTATGCAGGAGGATCTCTAATGGAAAGAATGGAGCGAAGATCAACCAAGTTAGAGCTGTGCTTCTCATTTCATATCGTCCGAGGATGTAAACTGCGTTCTTCATCGAGCTGTTTTTCCCAGCCGGTCTTCCTTGATCGGATTTCTTTTATAGCATCGACTTCTCGACAAGAAGCTCATGGTTATCAGTTTGCATCCCAATTAGAAGTCTCCATGCACTCGCGCGCCCAGCACTTCTTCCGTCGCGCCTTTTTCCTTCGCGAGTAATCATCGCGGGACGATTAACAGCGTAAGCACTTCTTAATTTAAGAAAGTACGACAAGAAACATAAGAAAGTGCGTTATGGCCAGTCATCGTCAATGTAGAAAACTGTCGGTGTAAAATATATTCTGTCGGGCTTGAGCATCGGATGAAATAGTTAAATATGTATCTACGCTACAGCAATTTTTATTAAAGGACTGGGGCCCTTTGAAGGCTGCTTGCGAATTTCGAAATTATTGGTGTGATACGCGGCTGATGCAGCCGTTTGCAAGCTCGGCGAGGCTTACCAGCTCGAGATTACTGGGTCAGAACAATGCAAGTTGCGTGTACTATTGAACTTCAAGCCCTACTAATTCGTTCTACTACTATTACACTCTGCTACACTGCTTCGGTGCAGGAATTCCGCGTGGTATAACCCGGAAATCATTCGACGGGCACTAATAGCCTATTAGACGTACACCCGCGTAAGCCTCTTGACATTTATCGCATACATCCCGCGGGCTTATTCATTATTTATTATTCTGCGTGTACAGCTAATAACGCGAAAATCGCCGCTCGTAAAATCCCCCTGTGATTGTGGCCCGACGCGCGCGACTCGCTGAAATTAATATTACGATGTGTGCATTTAAGTGAGGAGTGTGCTTTTAACACAGCGAGCATAAATCATCGAGAATTATGAGATGGCCAGACGCTCTTTGACAAAGCTATTCGAGAAGTCTGCGATACGTGATAGAAAACGAATAGTCCGCTCCAATTTCGTAGAAGTTTTTAAAAAGGAAAACGTGGTAGAGCAGCGACGAACTGGAGAATATGGAGAGTATGCAATTACAAAATTAAAGCAGCACAGAAGCTTTACGCAGGTTGATGTTAGTGAAGAATAATCGTAGAAGTTTACTTATCAACGTTGAACTTTCAGAGCCGCAACTTCGAGCCGGCCGGATTTGAAAGCGCGCGAATAATACAGGAGCGAACAGAGTCCTGTATAAAATGGTCGGGACAGAGAGAAATTTCCAATATGTTTACTTCAAATTATCTAGTTTAATAAGTAGATTACGAATTTAAAATGAAACTTGGTGTCTAAGGAAAAAACTGTCCATTTGGCTACCTTTTTTGCGAATTTACTTGTAGCGGGATGCTTTAATAGGTGTGTTGTGGGGACCAATATTGAGATTGAAGTCTAATGTTACGGTGACTGGTTAAACCGGTTACCAAAATAAGCTATAGTAGCTTGCATTTGCTCCTTTCACCGAGCGCCTACTTACGAAAGGCCCAACATATCCCCTGGAGTCTGGGAATCATCGCCTTACCGCGCCTCTACACTCTACATACACCAAATGCCTGTACTCTCCATTGAGTCTCATTCCGTCGTGTATACACGAATTACATAAGCCAGTGGCGCGCACACGGGTTCGCCGAACTCTTTTGTACACATTGGGCGGATGGCAATCCCTTTCCGATTTCGCTTTTACCTTAATTGTCATGCTCCCCGGCTTTTGTAATTACCGGTCGTTCACCCGATAGACCTGCCGCGTGAGGCGTACTCTGGCGAATTGCATTTTCGCAAATCGCAATCGACATCGGTGCTGCCAGCGCGTAAAATGCATAGTTGCGTGAGTGCTTCGAGAAAGTGGCAATAGCACGTAGACTCTGCACCATACATATAAATATGAGGCAAATGTGAAGCAGCTTCGTTTCCGTAAACAATCGATGCAATTGTGTGGTTAAGGTTAGTGTAGAAAACGCAACTATCTCACCTGTCTGTGTTACACTCATGAGAAATTAAGGTGGAACGGCTTCGAAGCGGACTTTCCATTAGCTACTGACTTTTACGAGAAACGGATTGCACTAATGAAAACTAGAAGTGAAAGGAAGTAGAAGTGAAATAGAAGTGAAAGAGTTTGACATGCATTGATAAATTCGGTTGAACCGATCCCTTCCGAAAACAACATACACCTGTTAATAGTATAGACGGAAACACTTCTTGAAGAAATTAAATTAAAACAAATACAATTTCCGGATTCTTCCCGTATTCCATTATAAACGGAAAATGTTTCGCAAGCATGTTCCAGTTGCCGTAAGCATTGAAAACAAAACAGCTAAGCTGTATAATTATGGAGCATGTATAAAAACAACATTATTATTCATTTATATGAACGTCACTATATTACATGAACTACGCGGGTAAAAAATGACCATTTTTTCCTACGACATTGCAGCTTTCAGAGCGATTTAAAGTGATGATAAATGTTACTCCGTAGTTCACACGATATCCACGTTCATACCAATCATTATAATGTTGTTTTTTTTTTAGATTCCAATATCTCTAGCGGAAGTTATCGTGCCAACCGGGGGAGAAGAATTATGAATTCCATAACGAATTCACCTTTAAAAGAGGCGAAGAAAGGGATCTTCCCTTAATAATGACTTGCAATAATAAGTTTACGGCCACATATAGCAGAAATTATACCTGAGATTTGGGACCATACTCGGCAGATGTTTTCGCAATAAATTGTTTAACAATAAAAGTGTCGAATCGATCGAGAATTCATACTATATATTATTTGTATTTTACACTATATATTCATCTAACTGAAAGCTGCAATCGTGAATAATATTTCCATATTGCATTTAATTCACGGTGCCTCACGTTCCTCTCTTTAAATATTCCACGTGTGGCCTGACCGGCGACACTTTTTAAAGTGACGAAGGTTTTGCGCATTTGTTTTCCAGTGCCGTTTGACGCAAGATAGTATGAGTAGTAGAAGTAAAATGGCGCGTGTGCCAGCTGAAGGTACCATTACAACATTATAAGGATACCGAGAGTAACGTTTTTACAATTAGCAACATCTCGTTCAATCAAAACGAAATCGTGCATCCAGCCGAATTGTAAAAATGTCCATCGATACCGGACTAGCTAAGGAACTTGCCAGAGATTACGCAAACTATGCGAAATTCGACTTATCCACGCAGGTAGGTGTATTGTTTAACATAACCCTCCCGTGAAACTCAACTCCCTGTCAGTAACAAATGAGTTATATGATACATTTCTCCTAATTACAGATGAAAACCTTCAACGACACCATCGAAGATGTAATGATGCGCTTGGAAGAGTTCCAATCAATTATCACGATGGTCAGAAAAGATTATGATCCCCATTAATCATTTAATTTTGCAAGTAAAATCCTGTTGTTTATACCTATCAATGAAGGTTCAGGCAGAGAGTTCATTATCTGTGAGTGAGTACATGCCAAAAATGAGTGAAATGCGTCAGGAAGTTACTGATCTTGGCAAAAGAATTGATGCTCTAGAGCATGTGATTGCAATGGTCAACGCAAACTTGTGTACCTTGGAAGCTGCTGTAGATAATGCGGAAGCGGAATTGGGGGTTCCAGACAGACTATTCGGCATACTGAATCCTCTTTCGTTCTTTGTAAGTTCAATCATGCACAGTTGCAACTGATGTTTTATCTAATGCTTTTGATTTCATAATTGCAGAAAAAGTCCTCAGAATCTACAGTGCCAAGTAGATTGACAGCATATGAGTCTCCAACAATTTATAGGGCAGATGCTTTTTTTAATAGCGAATGAAACTCACTCTATTGGATACAAAATGATTCCAATATTATACAATAATATGCGTTTAGATAAATATAAGAAGTTAATATTTAGACAGAAATGTGTGGCTGTGACATAACAGAATGTTATGTCCGTTATCAATTATTTTCTAAGACTGAAGAAACGACACTTAATCCTCGCGCGCCATTTTAATACAAACGTATGAATGTGTTTACTTAGCATTACGGAGAATAGATGAAATTAACATGCTGGGAAAGTGCAAGTTTTCAATTGGGCCTTCTTTTCACCAAACAGACAACTTCCACCTATGCAATGTCTCCATCTAGTTAATTTTCCAGCGCCACAAGTAACACTACAACTCGACCACTTTCCCCATTGGTCCCAGATTTTCGGTTCACGCTTAATTCTTGCTTCTGTTTCATAAAATATGCGAGTCGGGAAATAAGTAACATTATTTGCAATTCAAAATATCCCACAAGTCCTACCGGCAGATCTGACATTCCGTTGCAAGTTATGCTCCATATGTGCCTGCCCACTTTCCGCGTGGTCTTGGCTCCTCTCATTATTATAATGTTGACGTTTACTTCTATAATATTCTATATTCGAAAATTCGGTATAATCGATCAAAAGGAACATTATTATCAGTATTCTAAGGAGAGTTGGGTTAATGAGTGTCATTTCTAGTTGTGCCTGACAGCTGTCAATGTTTCGTAATACGATGCGAGCTTTCAAAAAGCGTGAAAACATCAATATGAGGTCAACTTCAAGCTCAATGCCAACAATAACTATAATTAATAGATATTGCATCACTCGAATCAGTATTTCGCGCGCTATTTTTTGTGCAGTCAGGCACAAATACGCAGCTCCATCTTTAGTATAGAAGTCGGTATCCTCAACAAAAGGAATATAAAAGATAATTCAGTTTTATAACTTATGGAAGTCGAGTTACAAAAAATATATTTCAATATTATATTTAAAGTCTAAAGAATGATTTGTGCGCCCGCCCGTTTGGAATTTGACCTTGAAGTCTTAGTCTCCTAACAGCTTCTCTCAGATGCTTGGGTTGTAATGGTCCTGTCTCATCATGAGCCTCCATCACATCCAAAGCTATAAAAAGAACATTTGTTGTATGTTTTTTTCAATGAAAAACATCGATCTTTTTGAATTCAATTAGCATACCTTCTTCAACAATCTCTCCTACGAAAACCTTAGCAATGCCAGACATGGCTATCACAACATTTTGAGATACAGAGCATCCAGTTATGGTTTGCATAATCTGAAACACAGGTAAAACTTGATATAGTTCTCCATAATTAATACTAAATGTATCAGAAGCCATTGAAATGCAATACCCTTTTAATAGCTGCTTTTGGAAAAGCTGCCCTCCTGTACATCTCGTATCTATCCAGTTGATCCTCAGTAAAATTCGACACCAGGACCCTGTTGTTATTCTAACTTGTAAGCCTCATAAAGGTTTGCAAAATATGCATTGTATGTATAGTTTCGAAATCCTTACTGCATTTTTTCCCTCTCTTCTTCCTCCAATTCCTTTTTACTTTTATCTTTACTCTCTCTCCTTTCTTTGAGTACGCTGGGATTTGTATGTGGAAGAAGGATATCGTTTCCAAATATGTCCTCTGCACTATGGTCTTCATCCTTGCTGCTGTCGATCTCAGTTTTAACAGCGTCCATCTGGTCTTCCATGGAAACACACATGGAATTGGGGCCACCTTCATCACCATCGGACTGTGACTGGGAGCTCATTGCGTCTGACTCTGTCTGGATTGATATCAATTAAGATTAATACATTGTCCTACAGCTTGTAGGTGAGCGGTGTTCATTGCCCATATACCTTGAGTGGTATGCTATCTTCCAGAGGTTCATCCTTGGGCAAAGAGTTCTGCGAACTGTCCTTCTCATCCTTGTCATCCACATCAATGTGCTCGCTCTCGTTTCCCGAATCCTCTTTCCCGAATATATTATCCATTATCTGGAAAGAGTGTTATTCAAACTTAACACATTGGTACTCAGCCAATGCCATTCGCAATGACCATCTACAAGTTCAGTGAACCGATCGAGTGTTATTCGACAGCGGTTTTTATATGTTTGTTTGCATGATTCATATTCGGGAGACCAATCAGACGACTGCAGGTTAGTGCAGCAAGTGTTCCTCACATTTGCTAACTGGCAGGTCAATTCGCACGGGGACTTACCGGGCGAGAAGGTGGAGAGTTTCCTTTTAACTAGGCACCACAATTCTGTTGTATCACTTGCCACTGAGATCGAAATAATCTTGGTGAGTCTTGTAGTACAAGGTAACGTAAAAGAACATCGTATGCAGTCGGAGCGGTTTAGTGCCGCCATGCTTTTAAATGGGCGCTCAATAGCAGTGGCGATGGTGCACGCGAGTGTTCGACATCGTGTTCGTGGCCACCGGTGATCCTCACAGGCCCAGTCGTTGTTTCTGCACAGAATTGGTGGCAAGTGGATCAAGTGAATGGATTTTTGCGAGGTAAGCACCCGATACTCATCTTATTATTCCGATAAATAACGCCAGTGATTACGTGATACTGATGCAACACATATCAGCCAGGCAGTATCGCGTTTCAAGAGATCGTATGCTAACATCGAATGTGTATTCGAAGTGGTCGATACAGCTCCGAAAATCTAGTCTTCGTACGTTTATAATGGAACCATGTCTGTTGGATTAATCCCGCGAGCCTAAAGTTTAGACAACTTTTACGTGAAATTCAAGAGCCCTGCAGACCCACACGATCCAATCGCAACAAAGAGCATCGCGGAACTCCCGAGTTCTTCTCCCGTAGTTCAGATACTCTGCGAGATACTTATCTGACAAAGTAAACCGAGGACCCCGGGTCCAAACCACGCGTCCCTCATTAGGGCTAAAGATATGGTAAGTGGACGAAAAGCCCCTGGCCGAGAGAATAGAAATTCCATGCATTCCTAACGGACTCTTGGCGGATCACGTTTCCAACATGCAGGCAGGGGGAGGGGTAGACGAGAGGGTAATTTATTACGGGCAGTGTCAGACAAACTTGTCAAAGGACTAGTTTGGCTTGGTAGGGGAATTGAATGGTGCGCAATATTCGCGGAGCAAAAGGCCGAAAGATTCAAGTGTGTGATGGACGTTTCGAAAGTTGGTCTCGACGCTCGCTGTCAGGCGTCGGGCGCAGATAAGCGCCGGGCTCGTTGAGTGCCGCCACCTGGTGGAGGCAGAGGTGCTTGGTCCCTCGGTGTCGCGACGCCGACGTATTTGTCAATATCTGGCCGTTTCCGCGATTTTCACGGTTCCCAGCAGCCCCAGTTACGAGAGTGTAAGTGTGGTGGCATAGTTTCGAGGCGAATGACCGTCTGCTCGGGAGAGAAAGTGACACGGGAGGCTGCGGCAGCTGAGTGGCTACCCTCGGGAACCCGGTGAGCCAGTCGAGAGGAGTCCCGTACGACTCTCTTGGACACGAGTCCACCTGGAAAAGGGAGATCTCGCGTGAACTCTGCTGAACTGCCACTGCCAGAGCCAGTCGCACTCTCTTTCTCCCTTTTCCTTTCTTCCTCTCTCTCTCTCTCTCCCTGTCTCTCTATATATCGCAAGTGTATCGGGAACCCGTCGTTCTCTCCTCGTGTGGTCGCTCGGCGTGCTACTATACACAGTGAGTGGGTGAACAATAGTGCAAGAAGCAGGCAGGAATCAGGGCCGAACTCTCTGACTGACTCTCCTCTCGAGTTCACTGATATCATAGTGCGAGCCTCGCAGCGTCCAGCCACCCGAATAGCTGGCTGACGAATGCAGCTTCCGGACGTAGTCACGGATTAACATGTAAGTACATGCATACCCTGTGAGAGCGGATTCTCATTTGGCCGTGATCGAATCGACGACTTTCAATGGAACCGATGGAGCATGCATGCGACTCTCGTACTCGAGAGGGGTCAGATATTGGAAATATTCCTGTAAACACGATTCCTCGCATTGAACTGTGATAGCCCGAGTGGTTTGCGCTCGTTTACGACGATTCGCGCGCGCGCGCGCCTCTCTCTCTCTCTCCCCTTGCTCTCTCACTCTCGGCGTATCCAGATTACGGAGCAGAACGCCCTGCT
This sequence comes from Crossocerus cetratus, assembly GCA_963675795.1. Classification (NCBI taxonomy): domain Eukaryota; kingdom Metazoa; phylum Arthropoda; class Insecta; order Hymenoptera; family Crabronidae; genus Crossocerus; species Crossocerus cetratus. The sequence continues at coordinate 12,000,214 of OY776666.1, read as the reverse complement.
TGCTACACATGTGCACATCGGCAGAGAGGCGTACCTCTCTTCACGCCTCGGAATACCGAATACTTGGGTGGCAGACCGGTTCTGTCACTCGGGGCTGCTCGCCTCAAACGATAAAACCGTTTCTTTACCGGTCGACCCTCACAATCCCGGACAATTCCTTAGTCCCTCGCATTCCGGCGGGGCATCAATCTTGAACGCTTGTGCCTCGACCCCAGTACGAAATCGATGACCCCAGAGTTCTTTCGAGCCGGGGCTACCTGCCCAGCAGGCCTCCTCAAACGAGGCCGTGGCCGTACCTGCTAGAGGGGGCCATCATATACTTCCCCGATAGCAGGCCGAATTTTTGCCCAGCCACTCCAGCTCCTCTCGAGCACCAGTCAGACTGTTTCCAGCTTCCCTATACGCCAGCGCACTGGGCCAACATAATAGAGAGAAACAGGGAATCCTCCGCTCCATTAACTCATGAAATTAAGTTGGAAAGTGGCCGGGATTGTTGCTCGCGTGCCACCTACGTGGGGTGGAAAGGTCGGTGGCCCCCGTTGAGGATCGATTAGGGCATTATCCAACTCGCTTTCCACGTTTCGGCGCAAAGGACTGCGAGGCCGGCGCTCAAGTTGAGCCCCGGCGTCGCTCGCCTCCGCTCACCTGAAGGGACGTCGCCGCGGCCGGAGAAAAGGAAAAAGGTAAACAGTGGAGGGAATGGGGAATGGGGAGGGGGAGGAGAAAAAGAGGATCACCGCGACGGTGGTGGCGGCGTCTCGGCGCTACGGAACTGAAGGTGGACGCGCGACGGTCGTTGGCCGGAGGAGAAACGACCTAAGTCAAGCGGAGAGAGAGCCTGTTTTACTACGGAGTTACGCTCTGTCAAGTCTATCCGGGCTCCTCGGAGACAAACGCTTCGGGCTTCGCGGTAGACACCACCGATAGAGTGCGTTACGTGCATGCCAATGCTTTCGGCTATACTCTTCTCTCTCTCTCCTTCCCTCATTCTTCTCATTATGCAAATCTACCTATACATACTTTATAGCCAGCAACTTTTTCGCGTACCACCCGCGCGCGAGCGCGTTTCGCGCTAAGCAGAGGTTGAATTCCTCGAGCGCCCTCCAATTGCGACCGGACGATTGGAAATGACACGATCTGACAAGTGGTGCGAGCATGGCGTTTGACAGGGTGTTTATCCGAGAGGCAGAGCCGTTAGTCAGGGAGCGTCGTTTGTCAGTGTAAATTATAACCGGTGCAGGCTATCTCGAATTTTGGCTGGGCTGATTGCGCCCGAGGCCTTTTGCTTGATTGGTAATTGGCAGTAGCAACAGCGTACGAGGCAGCGGCGGCTTGGGGGCACGTGGTGTGAGTCACTGGATGGCGAAGTTTAAACTTAAACGGCTGAACTTGGCGAGTACCCACGCAACCGATATGGCACACATGTTTACGGGAGGCGGCATCGCAGGTCAATATACCGTTACGGAGATCGCAGGATAGTCTCTTCTCCATTTTACCGAGTGCTCTCATTTGCACCCAACTTCAGGATGCGTGAACCCGATCCTCCAACTCGCGGCTCTCCAACCTCGGCTGTTCAGGTAGCTGTCGTGCTGTGCACCCAAACGTTGGCCGGAGCCAGGCGGCATTTGGCGGTAAAACAAGTTATCCACATAGTTGAGTGTGAGAATAATAAACGTATCAGGTTTTATTTAGCAAGCCCTACCAGATTTTTTTATAACAAAATTTCCAATGAGTGAACTCTGATAAGCTTCGTATTCTCAATAGAGAAACATGGCAGAACTTCTCGCTGTTGTTTATTAGTGAATTATCCGATTGGTATTTTGTCTGCACGAGTAATACGCTGTCAACAGAAACGTTAAAAGACATTGAAGAGATTTTCCGCAAGAACCGAGATACTACCAACAATCGTTTCTCGTCGTACCTCCCATAAGGACATAGCGTTAGACGCACTTTTCCACTGGAGCTCGGAAAGTTCGGAATTAGAAATATATAGTGGAAATGACCTTTGTCGATTTCGATTACACATCAGCGGTTTTCCCTAAACGTTTGCGACTAACAACAACACTGTTTGCGAACTATCCGTCGGGCGTTCAAGCGTGGAGAACGAAATGCGCAGTGGTCGGCTGCATGGCCTCGGCGAGTGCCACGGGACCACGTGTTACGGCAAGCATAGGAATACGGAATTATCGGTGGAATTTGCGAAGGAACGTCCGCATGAATAATAGACACGAGGGATATAAGCCGAGCGAGCCCCCGCAAGCTAGGTGCCGTTAGGCGAGAGCCGGCCCCCGCACAGATTTATTGTCACCGTCCAGACAAAAGCTGCCCTACTTAGTATGTGCGCCTCTGGCACGCGAGAGATTGAGACAAGCTGTCTGTTTTGTCGCGCAGGTGCGAAGAGGCAACAGAAGTGGAGACGCATCATCAGCAAACAGCAGCAACTACGATGGGCGTCGCTGAAGACGAGACCCCCGCTTCCCTGACCTCTCACCCCAACCCTAACGCGAACAACCCCAATCAAGAAGGTACGTACAGTTTCCAGCACCTTTACAATTAGCAACTTATACCTCGAGCAATGCCAGAAGGGTTGCACCTCCGAAAGAAAGCTGCTGCATTTCAATACCGAGTGAACCTAAAAGGAGCGTCGACGTAGGCAGTTTGTCGCAAAAGTCGCAGACCCGAGGAACGAACAATACCGTGTCGATTGGCTCTTCGGGTTCTAGGTCTGCTCTATACTGGCTTTGCTCGCAAGCTGACCTTGCTTCACCGATGCGAGGTTACGAAATAAAGCAGCCGCTCGTTAATCCGTTTAATTGCGGTGAGGCGGAAGCGCTGCGGAAACTCTGAATGCGACAGGGAACGCTGAAGTGAGCGCAGGAAACTTAACGATCCTTGCTCTCCACCCCCGTTGCTTCCTCCCACTCGAGTCCCAGCACAGCTTTCCCTCACCCGACATAATCGCCCGTTACAATTATTGACGGGGACTTGAGTTATCGATAACTTTTTCCACCGCCGCGCCGTTCTCGCGAGCGTTCTCTCGAGTGCGTTCTTCTGCCCACTTTATCGAACTGACGGGGCAACCGAAGGCCATGGCGCGTCAGTGTTGCAACATCTTTTGTGTTGCTTTGGACGTAAGGAGGCACGTGCTGTTTTCCCGGCTCAAACTAGTAAGTGCGTACCTCGCTTAGACACGTACATGTACAATTGTATGTATGTACAAAGCCGGAGAGATGGAAGGACAAGCGGCCCGGCTTTTTAACTCCGAGACGATTGTCGCACTCTTTTCCCGTCGCAGCTGCGACAGAGAATTCCTGTGGGCCTTTTACGTAAGGCCGCTCTCGGCTCGCGCGAATGCTTGACTCACCGGCGTGTGACATTCGACGTGCGGCCCCCGAGGATCTCCGAGTCTCGAATGATTTATGACAGGCGAGGATTTTTATGCCCCGCTACTTGCTTTTCTCGAGGAATCCCTAATTCTGTGGGCTATTCTTAGCCCGCTTGTGCATCCGCTTCCTAATGTTTGCCGATACTTTTATCGAGCTGGAGGTACTGCGGGAAGTGGCGGAAGTTTAAATTTTAAACTTGATAATTGTACTTTGCTAATTGCACCGTTCTTGAAATTGGTGACTATGTATTCTGTGATTATTCTCGTATAATGTTCGATTTGCACCTACTCGCGATTTGTCAGAGTCCGAGGCCTGTCCGTGTAGATTGGAAATACTGTTCCAATGATTCAAGTACACGCGTATGTACTGGTGGTGTGTTAATCATTAATCATTGAAGCCAAGCACAATCTTCTCTGCGACTGCATCACTTTGTAACGGGAAAGAGAGAGGTATACGGGTACGTTGAACCGAATTGTTGATAAAACACCAGTCACGTAAATGAGGTGCACGGATCTCGGGTTAACAATTACCAAGGAGCACCCGGCAGAATCCTCGGCGGTTTTACCCTTCATTTTCTATTTTCACCTCGTGTATTTCGATTGCTCGTTCTAACGTGATCTGTGTCCGGGATTAATCATCGAACGTCTCAATTCTCCAGTAAAGTTACCGTTTTACGACGCGTTTCTCTTAATCGCAGTTGCGAATACTTTATTAATAGTTGACGGGATCGACACAGTAAGAAGCATATTATTCTCCGGTCCAGCGCGGCATTTCGAGCGATCTGGCGAGACACGATCGGTCTGCATAATCATATACAAGTGTCAGAGTAAACAAGGCTCAGAATGTTATTGCCAGCTTGGTAAACGGCAAGTAGGGCACTGCAGCTTCCTGCCGGCCACACTTTTCTCGGAAAGCTGCCGATAAGCTGCAAACTGAATATTATCACTCGGCTATCGTAACCTGCACCCATGACTCACTAGTATATAAACACCAGTTTTCGTCGCGTGACTTTTCGCCCGTTGCCAAGCACGGAGCGGAGGGTGAAGCATTGACGGGCGGGACGATCCTTGGGCGCTGAATCAAGTTCTTATAAGTGTTACACTTTGTATCACTTTTTCAAAGAATTAGTACGAAAAGCAGTCTAGCGTAGCAAGTGCTGGAAAACTGTTCCGTCGCACCGAGCCATCTCTCGCTAATGGGGAAACACAGATTCCAGTATAACGAGATCCACGCACGGCACTATCGTTGGATCGCAGCATCAAACGCGAGCAAGTATCAGCCCCGAAGACAAAGGGATAGACTCCAAGTGCTGCATCTCACGATCAGCCGCTTTCCGCTGGCCGGATTTCAAGGAAGTTTGTTCCAAGGGGGTCAATGGGGATCCGTACAAGAGGAGTACGTCGAAGCGATACACTGGCGAATTTCTGTGGCTAGGGACCGTGACTTCCTTACATTCATCGCGGCCGGCTTCTCAATGAAAAGCAGGCCATTGCTGAACGCATTCATAAATCTCTCTCACTTTAATCTCCCATTGTAGTACGCTTCGATACATTGCACTGGAACAGAAGTCAGCGGGCGTTTCCTTGATTTTCCGGGCGAACCTTTCTACAAGCGTGTCCCACTTTGAAGAATATGCGAACGAAAGGACAAACTAGCCGAAATGGCACTAGGAAGCTCGGATGCGTAGCACTCGGATCGGCAGATCTCCCGGAAATTGCGGCGGAGAAGAATTACTGTAGCCAGGGCTAAAGTAATGAATTATAATTCTGGGACAAAGAATAATGGGATGCGGAGAGTTCCGCTTGCTTTCGTGGCTTCCGGAATGGTACTTTCTTTTTAGGAAGTCCTCCTCGGGCCCCTTTTCCTTCATCCTGCGGAGAAAAGGAAAAGAGAGGTGGCGCGCTGGTGGAGGGATAGGAATAAGGGAAGAGCCACTGTGCAACGTGCAGCCTGGTAATGAATTGCGCGAGCAGACCATTGTTTCCAGTATTCCTGCGGAAAGAAATGGAAAGCGTGCCAGGCATGTACTTTGCACCGCGCGGAAACAACTTCTTCGCGCGAGAAAACAGGCGCACCGAGTGTTGTTCCCCGGAAGATAAAGTCGCTGGAACAACAGAACTATACTTCCTTCAAGCTTTGGAGCGGACGGCCGTTCATTTAAAAAACTAAGTCAGAAGCTCGCCACATTCCACTCTCTGCGCACGTAATTTTCGTACCACAGAGAGGATCACAAACCAAAAGTATTTAAAGCAGACAGGCAGAACTGAAAACCGCCGTTGCTGATGAAGCAAACACGGAAAGCTGGAGTGGGTTTCGCGGCATCAAAATTAGCCTGGGTATTGTGTCGGACATGCGGTGCCGACGATCTCTTGGCATATATGCGAATCGCCAGCGTGTTAACGTTATTAGAGTGGAAATCCTGCCGGAATATATTTACGTGACCACTCCGCTGAATCCTCGAGCACCGAACCTCGATGGGAGATGAGCCCGTCAAACCGGGCGATCACCTCCTCATTTTTGCGTGTGCGTGTATTTCTCTTATGAAATCCTCTAGCTAATAGCGTTTGCGGATCGTCGATTGTCGCGACAAAGCTGACTGGTCAATCGGGAAATGCGACAGACACAATTGCGTATGTATGTGCAAGGTGAGCCACATGGGTTCACCTTGTTTCTCCCTGCCTTCCTTGAGCTCTGATTACGATCGCCTCTCACATGCCCGTGAAATAGATTTCGGACATAATTAATAAAATAAATCAGCCTGTATTCATTCGGAGGGGGGCGGAGTTCCGCAAGATTTTCACCTGGTGCATGCGACGCGGCGCTCGAGTACTGCAGTATTTCAGCTGTGTCGGACTGCGCTTTGAACTGGTGCCAAGATATCGCCTCTTACCCTTTGTCCCGCCACTCTTTCCTCCGCCCTGGAGCTACATGTACATGTGCACACTCTCGACTCTTCTCTAACGGTGTGTTCGCAGCCGTTTGGTCCGCAGGTATTCTAGGTCAAGTGTGCATTCTAATGATCGCCACCAGCCGAGCTTCTTTTGGACCGGTCTGCCCACGCCATTCTCTGTCTTCTACTCCCTCGCTCTTTTATTTGTAACGAAACTACGTAGTATAGTCCACCGGCAGATAGAAGGTAATTGGAAACTGCATTAGCAAAATGTCTATCGATTCGAGGCCATATCGACTGGTTAAGGTTCTCATTGGACTAGTCCAAAGGGAAAAGGTTGCGATATTGCAACTGACATTGCAGTTTTGTTAAAAAATTCAACGAGAAAGCATACGTGTGAGATGTCATTTCTTATGTTTAACTTTGAGACAGTATGTAGGACGACAACTACTTTAAACTTATTGTGTTGAAGGGATGGAACGGATGGAATGAAAGCTTGCGCGCGACGCCGCCAGTGTGGGAGGTCCTACACAACAAGAGAGCAGAACGGTCTTAACGCGGATGTAGTTATAGGCGCGGGAGCGGAAGTTTTCAAAGGAGTGATCTTGCAAACGGAGGGCACTGTCCTTAATGCATTACGCAACGCCATCGAGCGTACGTCACGTGCTCTTCTATCAGGCGCCTTCGTTTCTCTAGGAACTGCAGCATCCTCCTAACCGCCTGCCGTCTACTCTACCGTTCGAGCCACTAATTATACCAGAATCGCCGGATTGTCTTGGAGCACTAGACATCGTGATTCCGGTGCTCCTTTGCCCGTGAGTTCACGCGATAATCTGCGCCTGAAATCTATTTGGCGTTTTTCCCGCTCGCCGAGCGAACTGGCAAGTGCTAATTGCGGGAACTGCACAACGACACGGGGCCACTATGAATTTATGCCCATTCATTTTTCGCAAGAGTGCCTCCTTAAATCGAGCGGTTCCCGCTTGAGTAATCGAGAAGTCGATGATGTCAGCCGGCACTCGACGATCAAGCAGCGATCCGCTTTCAACGAGTGGAACACCAAACATCGGCCGGCTCGTTACACTTTTGCTTGTAATGTTTTCACTTTACCTTTAATTGGAAAGGAGGGAGATGGATCGATGCGGCGATTAATGACGCAAACTCGAGCGGCGGAATTGATGCCAACGGTATATGTATAAGTGTGCCTCTATGCGCACAGCGCTAATAAAACGGCCCTTCGAGCCATGATAACTCTATTGGCAGATACGCCAATAGCCAATAGACGAGCCGCGGGTATCCTCGCACGGCCTCTGCTGTTTGAACACAGACTGTGAGGCACGCAAAATGTTTGAAGTGCTTTTTACCGCGTGAAGTGGCCAAACATCCACACCAAGTCCCCACTCACGGTTCTCTCCACAGCTGTTCGGAACCATCGAGCGATGAAAATGTTTCGGGAAATCTCTGAGCTGCGAGTTCGCCTCTTGTGAGACCTAAGAAGAAACTTAATCGGCATGTGTACTTGGGCGTGCGATGATATATCCCTAGGCTGCTTCGAGCAGACAGGTTTACGGGAGATAAGCGCATAAGTTAGTGAGAAGTTGGTGCGGGTGGAAGGGAGGGAAAAGGGAGTCATTGATAAAGTCGTCTGGTAATTTAGGGGACAGAGTCTCATATATTTCGGTCAGGTGTGTTCGTTCATGGAACAACGCTTTGCTTTCATCGGCCAAGAGATTTTGCCTGCTCCACTTTAATTGCCACTCGAGCGCCGTATTCCGCATTACTTGTACGTTTCGGTAGATAAGCGGCTTCCTCACCGGGCGGCAAGGGATTTCAAACTGTTGCGCAATCAACCGACCAATTCTGAAAGGCGCTCTCTTTCTCTCTATCCCTCGCAAGCCGCTCTAATTACACTATTACCCGCTTGCGCGAGAGCTAGTCAACAAGCCCAACTGCCTCATAGCACGGCTCGGTCATGTAATTGGCTTAGCGTAATTAACGACTCGGAAGAATCGAACGGCCGGAAAATCTAAGACCAAATTAGGCTGAAACGCCAGCGGAAACCTCGTGGCCTCGTATTTAGTGCGCCGATGAACCGATCATCGCTCTTGGATGGTACCGAATATTAGAACCTCCTTTATATCCGAAACATGTACAATCCAAGCATCTTCTATGTATTTACATACACAGCTTTTACTTCATTTCGCAACCGCGCATCTTTAACCAAATCATTTTTCATTTCAGTATTTTTTTATTGCTGTGGTAGATATTTGATCAGGAAACTAATTGTTTTGCTATTTGAACAATCCTTTATCCACAAAATAGACATGTAATAATTAATTCGGATCACCGAGGCTCCACTGCATTTAGCAATAGATCAATCAGCAAAAAATGGTGAATTTCTGGCCAGAAGTGTGTAATGCAGAAGGCATTGTGTGCTAACATTTTAGAAATCGCAGTAATAAAGCGTCCAGGGACGCGGGGTGCATTAGCATTTAAGAGTATGCGCTTTTCACTACTGCCTTTGCATTGATTACGTACTCGTAGACAGTCGGCACGCGTCCATGGCGACATTGACCTTTGCCGATTTTGAAAGTAGTGACAATTTCGACCGATTACGAGGGAATGGTAAGAGTCAGCGTGTGATTTAAGATTGTCGTGCTACGACACTTTTCTTGCAAATTCACGAAATTTGAACTCGATCGATCGTCTATCAAGGCAGACGGTTTCAAACACTATACTTCTTATACGCCTTGCTGTCGTAAAACTAAAATTGTGTTGCCGCCATTATTCAGTTTGTATTTGCTGTATTTACGAAGCAAAACGCTTCGCGTTTTGAGAAGTAACCAAAATGTACAAATCTAGTAAAAGATCCTATTCTCGCAATTCGTACTAGCGAATTAGCTGATGAGCACCAGGTGAACGGCTGATGAGGCCGAGGGAATCTCGGTGAACTCAATCGGACACGCTTTCTGTTTTTGTACTTCGGTGCGGGCGGTTGTGTCCGCTCGCTCGAATAATAAATACCGGCGACTTTCCATTTCCAACAAGTCGGCTACCACACCACCACAATCCATGGCAATCCGCGGTACGCTGATTGCCGAAAGAAAGAAATCGCCGTCAACCACTGTGAAATCTCATTGCCAGGGGGAGAGCGGATAAGAGCGAGAAGGAGAAGACGATGCCCTTGTTCCGTAAGGGGTTTCCGTTTATGTTGCTATCTCGCCAGAGGCTGTCAACAAAAGTCCACGAAGAAGCTCCTCCTTTGGTGCGCCAGTGATTCGAGGTTCAACTTTATGGGCTTAGAGTTGGGGCGAAACGAACCCCCAGAAAAATACCGATGTCGATGACCCTTCGCTCCGGCACAAGGCGAGAGTTGCCTGGCTCAAAGTGCCCTCGGCTTATTATTATTCTTATCAGGCCGGCAAGGGTAGTCAAAAGAGTAAGAAGAGCGCTTCTGCCTCTAAATGCAGGTACCGGTAGTAATCAAGGGTTAATTGAAAGCGCGTGCGCTCGGGTGGCTGGTTACTTCCTAGAAGATAGCGGCTCACCGCTGGCTCCCGTCTCTCGGGCCACCGCAATTATCCCCCGAATTAAAGCCTCCACAGTGGATTGTGCTCGCGCAGGCGCGCGCAACGAGAGAAAGAACTCCCGCAAGATATAGCGGACTTGGAATACGGAAGCCGCTTGCCGGAACCGTGAGCGAGTGCGCACAGTTGCCATGGAGAGAGAGTGTGAAAGACAGAGAAATTCATGTAATACTGCATGACTGACGCTCTCAGGTAAACAAGGAGCACAAGGCAAAAGGTCATCAAAATTCTCGATACGCTTCCCAGCACTTACACCTGGAACTTGGCTAGTTAAATTTAACACGAACTTAAATTTAAATGACTTGAGAGTAGCACTTGATTATTCTTTTAAACTTGCTCGTTTTTGCATGCAATCACGAGGGTTACCGGTGACTGGAACGAGCAGTTACATGAAATCGTCGATCAATAAAGTGTTGGAGCTAAAGTCAAAAGGTGTCTAATTAGAATGAATGTGTAAGTCGGCGCGGAGCATCGCACGTGGTAGTGAATGCGCAATGACGGGCATGTGCAATCCGTGCGAGTGATTGGCTCTCGCCATTTGCCGTCTGGCGTTCATCTGGCGAAAATACGGGAACGATCAATGTCTGGAGGACAATGCTATCGCGGCTGTGCTGGGGAGGGCAAAAACTTGTCCTTTTTTCCCGAGCGTGCGTCTATCGGTCAACCAGATGAGAGGGGAGTCACTGGATCGTTCCTTCGGAAGATATTTCCGAGTGCCGTTTGCCCATTACCGGCTCGACGCCGCGCCGGTCCGTCGGGAAACGAGACGGAGACAGTGTGCGCGCTATCGAGAGAATGGAACAATGCACTGTGCACTAGCAAGCCAATCTCTCGAAAGGAGAGAGGGCAACAGTGACGAGGGACAGAACGAATATGTGAGAGAGTGAGAGAGACGGCGTAGGCGAGAATACAAAGGACCGCTGAGGAAGCTTGCAGTGCGAGAGAGCCGGCCGAAGGGAAAAAGTAGAGTTGCAGGTAGGGGCCTTCTACGTCTCCTAGCACTCGCTTGATGCGGCCGATGCTTTGCGCAAACATCCGATGTGTGTATGCACTCTCATATCGTGACAGGATGTCCGGAAAATCGTCGCGCATAATCCTCTTTCAGTCGTCTCACCTCGCCTATTAGCTACAACCAGAATGGATTATATGCACGAATCAAATCAAACCCCCATTGAAATTCCCAATCATTTGGTCTCGCACGCATACAACTTGTAATCGGGAGTTGGCGAACGGACGGCGAAACTTGCATCATCGGCTTATCAGTCCCCCCCCCCCCCCCCCCCTCCCTGTTTCTACTAGTCGGCGCAAGAGTGGCGATCGCGCCATCCTAAAACGCAGTCTGTTCACTCAAAATATTTGCTGTGCTCGGATGGTTGCGCAAATTGTTAGCTGCGGCGCGGAGAGAACGACGAGCGTGTCGCGGCAGCGACGGCGACGGAGGTAGAGTCGGCTAGGTATATGTGGTGTAGGTATGGTGCGTCTCGCTACGTGTAGAAGAGAGGGGTAGGCTGGCGTAGAGCGGGAGAAGGAGAGTGCCGCGAGCGACGAGCGACGGTGGTAGCCGGTGGAGGAAGGGAGTCGGTCGAGTCAGGAAGCAAGAGTGAGCGAGATATCGGAAGAGTGTGGCGGCGGGTGGCAGTGGCAGGGAGCGGCGCGAAGCGGTCGGTGGCAGTACGAGTCTACCGGCGGCTTCGAGCGCCTACGAGAGCTCAACGTTCTTCCCGATCCTCTCTCTCTTCTCTCTCTTTCTCTGTCTGTCTTCGGTTCCTCGAGCTACTACGCTCGTCTATCAATACCCGAGAACTCGAGACTCGCTGGGATAATACACTCGCGCGAGAGCAGAGCAACTCGCCGCGCCTCAAGATGGGTTAAGCAGCGGGCAGGTGGGCCTTTTTCCGTGGGTCGCAGGCTCCGCTCGAGAATCGTGTGTACCGCGAGTGTCGTGAGTCGTGAGTGAAGTCAACCTCGACGAGAACCGTGCGCCGACGTGTGTCAGCCAGTGCCACTGAACCAGTACCACTAGTTCGCGATCGAATTGGTAAAGTGATCGGAATACGCATTTCACTGCCGCGGGGAGAACAGTAGTGCAGGGAAGCTCGTGTGCAGACTCGAGAGAGCGGGATAAACCGATAAACACGATCTCGAGTAGCCGGATTGGAGAGGAGCGACCATCGGACGAGAATCGTGCCGGAGTGTGATGGCTCGGCGGAGGCGCGGGTAATGTGGCAGCTACGTGACCGACCGAGCGTAAGGTCCGACCGATTGCGAACGAGCGATACCAGAAAAGAACAACCTCGACCTCGAGCCAGCCGTTCAGGGCGGCTGTTGACGGCGCATCCTTGGGGCAGGCTCTTTCTTCAACTACGGGCGCCTCCGAGATATCTCACGCTTTTTCGTCAACTTCCACCGAGCATCTTCTCAGGCACCTATCGCTTCATCTCTCTGGCCGAGATAAGCTCTCGCAGCGAGCGAGCAGTACTGCACTCCCCCGCGCAGCGTTCGTCTAGACTCTCCGGGAGAAACCGTTAATCGAGCTCGCATTGGGCCCCGGTTAAGTGGGGCAAAACGCAATAATCCTACTTGCGGAGGATCTCTTATGGCGTATCTGCCGGCCGGGCATTACGGATCGCCGGCAGGCCCGATGAGGCTGTTGCTCGCCGAATTCAACTCTCGGCTCTAGGGGCGACGAACGAGATAGAACAGCCAGCCGGTCTATCTCGCGAGATAGCTCGCCGTCTCTCCGACGGCCGAAACTTATCTGCGATATTGTAGTATTACATAGGAAGGCTGCAACGTAAACGAAGTACCTTATACCGTACCAAATACTTGGCGTCCAAGGATCCTAACTGACGAGAAGGAGGCCAGGCGTCGACGAAGGGAGGGGAGGTCGAGAGAACTCTGCCAGAAGCAAGTGCAAGGTGACCTTAGCGTGCTAGGGTGCGCGTCCGTCGCGACGTACGAGTATAGTGGAAAGAGGGAAAGTTGGCGATCGAACGACTTTTACCAAAGTGCATGTACCCACTTACCTTTGGTGGACGTCGTGTGCTCGTGAGGAGGGGAAGAGCGCGACATATTGTTGTCCGAACACGAGGTCACTCGAGTGCCCAGGGGATCGATAATAAAAAGCTCCGTCGGGGCTGCGGAAGCAAGCGCGTTCTTCTGGAATCGATCGGCTTGGAAGAAGAGTGCGAATCCACCGGTGCTTCCGCCCGATTCTATCTCTCTCTCTTTCTCTCTCTCTCTCTCGGCAACAGGGTGCAACAAGTGAGACGAAACCGCGTGCTGGCTAAGCTGTAACTGCCAACACACAGACGTACACACTCACCCTCGTACGTGCCACGTCGATGGGAGCGCGCTTAATACATACTATCAACTCCAAGTAGTTCGTACATATACAACATATACATATTGATCGCAATAGCAAGCGTATCGGTTTGAAGCCGCCTGTCTTTCGCCGCCGGTTTCTCGCAAGAACTCGCTGGTCGAGTCTCCGGGAAACTGCCGTCGGCTTTAAGGAAGAGGAGGAAGAGGGAAAAAGGTCGTTATACTACTCGAACGAGGTCAAACTCGGGTGCAAGGTGTTCGCAGTGTGACTGTCGCACTTGCTCCAGTTACTTACTCGAGAGTGCAAGAGTGCGAGGAAGAAAGAGGAAGAAGGGCGCTGATCGTCGTCGGGCGAAGAAAGCTTTGCGAGCGGACGCTCGCCAACTTTTGAATGACTTTCCCGTTCTGTGGGTTCATCTTGGACTCGTCCGACGAGAGGGCGAGACAGATGCCCGTCGCATCGGAAGACTGGGTGCCTCACCCGGCTAAGATAACTAGCTCGATCACCACCGTCAAGGGTGCCACCATTCAAAGCACCACGACGGCTTGGATGTCGCCGTATAGCCGGGCGCCGCAACCCGACCGCGCCGCCTCGCACAACAACAACAACAACAATAACAATGGCGTCGTCATTCTGGAGGGTTGCAGGCCACCCGCCGCCACCACCGCCAGGAGATTCCTCAGGTGGTTCAGCAGGCTCGGCCAGCCACCGATGGGAAAGTCAGGTAAACCTGGTGAATGTCGTTTGCTTCTACCAACTTTTCCACGAGTTTAACTAGAGATAAGCCTGATCGGGACACATCCTAGTCCCTTGCACAGGAGTAGCTGCACCCAGATAAGTTTAGGCGTCTCCTTGGAACTCCGCCTTGTTTGAACGCTCAAATCCTTGGTGCGCGGACTTAAAGTTACACTTTGGTCCAATCTTTTCCTCAGTCATGCTTCATTTACGCCTGGCCACTGAATCCCACGTATACTAAAGGAAAGTGGCGATTTCCTGCTTCCCTGTGCGGTGTACGTGGATTTGTTGTTGCTGGCTGAGTACAGTTAGGGAGTTGAGACTATGATGGCAGTGACTCGCACGCGGAGTCAGCCTGGTAATTGCCTACCGGTAGCCAGGGGGCTTCATTAAATGAGGGACGAAATCATGGTGGAAACGTTTGGCCGGACGAAAAGAGAGAGAACGAGAAAAGGCACATGGGAGAATCGATGTGTCGGGAAGATAGCGCTCGCTCACTGACGAACTCTGTAAACGTAATCTCGTCGCATTATGCCGAAGCCACACGGTACTGTTAGTCATCGCAGGTGTACCGTACACACACTGCCTGCCACCAGCAGCGTTAATAAAAAGCCTAAGTTGCTCGGGCCAGAGCCAAAGGAATACGTGCGAACTATTCTGGCCAATAGATAATTGTGCAGAAGCCACATACGTGTAATTGATGCCGCGTTAACGGTGCTTCCTCACATCAATTTCTCTCTTCTCTTGCCGGTCTCGCCGCGCCACTTTTCATCCGTAGAATCTTTCGTCAATTGAAGACGCGTATCCTATGCGATAGTCGGCAGCGCGGCATTTTGAAACTACGTGTTCATTTAAGGATAAAAATCTCGAACATACTATTTATTAATGTACGTGCACCCGAGAGTTGAGGTCGAAGCTCTCCGAGACTACTTGGGGGTACATGAACATTAGAAATATCATTCTGGGGATCTGCTTTCGAGAGTTTTACTGTCAAATGAACGCGTGGATTAAGGCTGCGAGGACCAAATAGTTACTATAACAAATGGGCCTCGCGTACAGGCGGAAGTCTCGGTCTCGAATTCATTGAATTTTAAGCAGGAATTCCTGCATGTTTGCCGGTGCGGGGACAAAGTCTCGTTTGCATACGGCCGCTTTGGCAGACGCGAGCTTCTTCATTGACCTTAGCTTTTCCAGTGCGGATGCCACTACTGTCTGCCTAGAACGACTTAGATAATGCAAGTAGAACGACGGGGACGGAAAAACTAGCTGTGAATCTTACATAATACCATTGAATTCTTAATCCCCATTGGCATTCAGGTTGCTTCGGCCACTCGTTTGAACTCTTTCTCTAACTGATGCTGTGCAGTAGAATAATACATAATTTCTCGCAGTAGTAATGAGCTCTGCTGATTTGTGCCCCATTTGCAGATAAGATTGTTTGGCCGAGTTTCATTATCGATTACTGACCACTGGACTTTTCGCCGATAGAGTAAATTGCATTGAAGCGACAATCTCCTTCAAGTGACAAGCTTATTATTGGACTAATATCCAATTGCCACTGGTTGTCAGAGCGATACTGTCAAGGATCAAAGGTTCGGGTCTAGTTCTTTCAAAGAAACGGCACCGCGATTTCTCCTGGTGCTTAAGTTAAGCTAATCTGTGCTGGATGTAGAGCAGACTGTGGTGGTCTAAAGTGGGCCGTACACGTGGCGAAATACAAATTGGGTTGTTAGAGGGCCGGGTGTGTCCCATCAGCACCCGATAAGTAGACTCCGCACGGAACTACGTGGTAAATTAGACTTGATAAGGCCGCTCGCTTCACAAAACGTTTTTACATTCCGAGGACACATTGTGGACTCGCTGTTTTATGGAAGATCGAACAATACCAGTCATTCTTACATGCAAAAACACCGAGAATAATTATGCCTCACAATCATATGATCTTTAAAAACGAACGCTTTGTTAAGAATTCCATTTCCGATCAATTATACCGCGTCGCAAATGTTGTGCAACGCAGTTGATCGCGAACGCGATCCTTGAGTAAAACAACATTTTCTTGGCAAGCATGAGCTCCCTGTCTTTATCGTCGACTACTATCAGAGCACATCCCGCAACTGGTGATAAGTTCGATCCGTAAAGCTTGCAATCTTTGAGGGGGCCCCGATAGTGAGGGCTGTAGGCGACATGATAGTAATGTATCCCTCTCATTATTCTTCAAGTCGCGGGATTCATTACTACGCACTCTTGGGAGCGCTCTAGTGCAACACGATAACCGGGCCGGAAAGAGAATGAACCGTAAACTTGATAAATAAACATTACAGTTGGCGGCGTGCAAACCAGGCCGCGTAACGTTGGCCCCGGGCGTTCCGGAGAATTCTTAAATAATCCCACCAGTTGTAAGTACCGCGCAATTTCTGCCCGGAGACATCGAGCGCGCTGTATATTTGGCACTTGCCGGAGCACACACTCGGAAGAAAGGGTCCGGCTAATCAGGAGCTTCTGACCTCGCTTGGGCCGGATTACGCTCGTAAACAATAATCAACACCGACCTGCTGACCATCTATCTCCATTGAGCTACCAATTTCGGCTGGGAGTAATGTGGGATACAATGCACCGTCGAAATTAGTAAGCTAATGCCGATGATAATAGTAATATCCTAGTTAAACTCGTCCCCATTCTGATGGGGATGTCCCAGGCTTTCGGCATGTCTTTCCTCAGTAGAAACCCTGGATCTAGTCCAAATGAAATTTACAAGATAGTCTTCACTCGTCCACATAATGAATATGCCTGTGACTGGACACACGTGCCACTCGAAGTTAGGTGACATGACTATCAAAATGTTAAGAAATGCGCGATAACTTTTTTAACAAACAATATTGCGTGCGAGCAAAAAATGTCCAATTTATGTCATTTTCGAATCTACTTGTATGAGATATCTTAACGAGCGCAATTGCTTCTCCCATCGCATTGGCGGCGAACGATAACGAGCACGAGTGAGTGAAACACAGTAAGCATGTCAAGAGAGTCATGTTCTGGAGGAGACAGTTCTCAGTTTGACTTATGAAAAGCGTAGGAATCGCACTCTGCTTGGCAATTGCATGTCAGAGGGAGAGAGTCACTTTTCAATGGGAACAACACGATTCCATATCCACATATTGTGTAATTCCTGGCTGGTTTACGCGTGGGCGAGGCTTGCTCGCTCGTACCCATTGCTTTAATCGTTCGTCTCGAAGCACCGCACGAACGCGGACTTACTTGAAATTCAATTGGCATAGCGCTCCCTCTTTCTCTCGGTGATCGCAGGCGTCTCGTTGCTTTTGCGAAATCAGGAACTCCCTCGAATTCTGATACACCGGCCATTCACGGCTAACTTCGACGTATTTCAATCTGGCAGACGAGCTTCTGCCGTACAGCCATCTTTGCTAATTTCCTTTTTTCCAAACCAAGTTCACAGATTCTGCTCGTTGCACTCGGTTTCGCCCGGTTTGAAGCATATTGAGTTTTAAGTGAGAAAGAGTCCCTTTATACTTTACACGTAAAATCGAGTCACTTGTTTAGATGGAGGTGGGGTTGTTCGGTCGCGTATGTATCTGGCAGCAGACGCGAGGTCAATGCCTCGTAATCTGCCGAGGAAGTTACACAGGTGCCTGAGAGGGAATTCATCGTTGAGCGTGTGTCGCTTCTGTAATATGCAAGTTTCTTAGCTCTCCTCTCAGCGACGGAGTCCTTGACAATTCATACTTGATTTCTCACGCTATCACTGCATCGTGACCTAGTTGCCGTTCATGCCCCATTTGTTCTCCAGACGGAGGGAGATAGATCGGGCGGCACAAGAAAAAGAGTATTTAAGATTCTCAACTAATAATAAGCGGGTGTAATCGGTCGAGGGTGTATGCTTTCCTTCATATCATCAGTATGCTAGCGAGTTAGGGCAAGCACTCGGAGAGTGTACTTATTCCGAGGAGATAGCACGCTCCCTTTTCACCTTAGCGTTCAACCACGAGCTTAGTGCATGTAAACTCTTGAAGCTAGCAGCACCGTCTTTGCACAGCCTCGTCATCATCAAGCGTTGCTTGGCTACTGAATTGCTATCTCATCAGTTGTAAGTGACTTTTTCGTCTGTCGATTAACACCTTTAGAGGTGTATGAAGGTTGTAGGTATATGAAGTTCGAGTGCTGTTTTACATGCACTCCACTCGAGTGCAAAAGGGTTCCGTTGCCGCGGCATGTGTGTCTAATTGAATGGAGACCGAGAGGAGGAGTGTCGGAGTTCCGAAATGGTTTAATATCGGGCAACAATGAAGTAATCGTTAGTGGCAAGCTATCTTATCAGCGCGAGAGGGAGTGAGAGAGGGAGAGGTGTTTCGAGTCGTGCGTGTCGTGTCGAGAGGACGAAATATCTGGCGCGCGGAGCAAATCGGCTGAGGAAAGGCCCGAGCTTTATTACATGCTGTACGAATGATTACCTCACTATTCACTCTCGAACGCTCGTCGTGTGTCTTTGCTCTTTGTGGGAGAGGAGCGAGGGCAAACTCGTGAAGAAAGTGAAACCGCCATTACTCCCCCGAGGCACGTGTGCGCAACGGCCAGAATTTCGAAATTCTCGTTGAAGAACACAGCCGAACTGCAAATACCGCGAAAGGGATTTAACAAATTCCGAGGAGTCTCTCACGAAGAAATGAAATAAATGTACAAAAATAACTCAGGGACGATAATATCTTTCTGGCGATATTATTTTGAAGTTAAGCTGACTGTGCTTCTGTATTAAATACCGAAAATGCATATCTACTCGCGTACTCTCGCAATATTCCACTTTATATTGCGATAGGGCACAAATGTCTGGGTATTTTAAATTTAAGGGCCCATTCCACCCCGTGTTCTCCCCGTTTCAATTAGTCTCTGAATGTCGCGAGACGCTCTATAAATTCAATGCAGCCTCTTTATTCGAAATCCTTCTGTCATCACACTTTTGTTGAACAAGATATTTTTCCTGCAGATTATGAAGCTCGACATAACTTTACGCAAGAATTAACCCTTTGACGTACAAATTTTTAAACTGGCCGGAAACGTATCTTCAACAAAACTTTACCGATTCATATAAAATTTGTGCTGCAGCTTCGAAATTAGATCAGGTAAAGAAGTACGTAGGCGTTTTACGTTATAGTGTAAACTTTTGTCTTATAGACAATTTTTCACGATATGTTTTATCGCGAAAACAGACATTTGATTTTTATTGTACGCCATTCCAACAAAAATCAATATTTTTTAATTACGCTATGTACTTCTCGAGCTAAGCTTATACAAAATTGAAAAATATTTGTTTTAATTAGTTTCACGTCGAAAATTTGTGGAGAAATCTTTCCGGCTGCGGAACACTATACGTAATGAGAGGTTTCACTTGCCGAGTTCTAACCCCACCATTTTGTCGAAAATAATTAAATAAAAAAATTCTAAAGATTCTTCAAACCCTATGCAATAAAGGGGTTTAAACAGGTTGTGATATAAAATTGTAAAAATTCCTATATTTTTTGGGTCGCTAGAGTGCCATTACCCCTTAATGGCTAAGTTAGAGGATATTCCATATATCATCGCAGTGGTCTGCAGGGCTGAAACGAAATCCTGCGGGCTCCCACGCGAGGTCAAGGATTCCCTTGTAAATAGGTAGAGCTGTGGTCGGATTGCGAGCGGCGCTCGTATGTACAGACAAGGAGAGTTTCATGGCTTCGCCGATGTAGATGTATGCGTGTAAATGCCACGTCGCGTCGCGAACAAAGCCTCCATTGTCGCGGCGTGTCATGCGTGCGTGTGCGCGCGCCCTTCTCCGTCGTCATGTCTCCTCTGCTTTGCAAAACGCGATATACATATATCTATATCTCGTTCCGCTGTTGCTCGCAATCGTCGTCCGAAAACATGTATGGCTTTCGCAAGTTTTCGCCGCCCTTTCTCGGAAATGGGTCGACACGATAGTCGCCGCAACTCGTATCCGATCATTGGATAAGTACTAGGACATTTTAAGACTTTCTGTTAGGCCTATACTGTAGAGAAATGGTTGTGCGTACAGGCAAGTCTTGACTTGGACAAATCTGTACTTTCGTAAACATGTTTTGCCGTGCATAATGTTTATTAAAAGTCCTCATCGCAAGTATTCTATAAATAGTATGATTTCTGTGATCTACTCGTAAGAGATGGTTAGAGTAAGAACCATTCGGCTGCGAAGAGGAGGAAAATTCGATTCATGTGATTGAGACGATTATATCGGTTTTGTATCAAGAGTTCATTTTTATTCCCGGAGTTCGTTTTTATACTGTTATTATCGACTAACTGTGGGTTGCCAAGCGAATTCCGATCTCTTATTTTTTTCCAAATCGCCAACGCTTGCACACTTTTGCACACGGTTGCATGTTTTGCATCTACGCTACTTATATCATCGAACCGCTGCCGTCGCCAAATTGATTGGTCTCGTCTCGAATCCGTTCACTAGTCGAGTTTCGCCGAATTCACTTTGATAATTGTGATCTATACTCGTGAAAGCACGCGGCGACTTTTATGGGGCTGCTTTTGCTGCGATAGCCCAATATTTTCCTCCGAAACGAATGTACTCTCGTTATGTAATCCTAGGAAGTGAGCGTGCTTTGCAGCGCGTTATGTAACGGAGGAATAGACACGCGCCGCTCGGAGCCGATTCAATTCTCCCTCGACCCGATCGGCACGTCCTCCCCTCGTTTTTCAATTGTATGATTGCACAGTTTGATGAGACTTTCCAGCAAACTGACCGATTGTAAGAACTGACTGTAAGTTCTTACTTTCAGCTTGAGCGCCAATTAAAAGGAAACGTTTGACGTGTGCCCTCGGCTCATTTTCAGGCAGCGGACACTCGACATTAGCTTAATTAAGGCAGTCATTATCGGTGAAACGAGCTCGAGCAGTTTAACCTTGCTGTCGATAAGACTGAGAGATATTCCTTCGAGAGTGCTTTGCGAACTATTTGGTTGTACAATTCGCACGTTTATGACTGACACTTCAATAGAAACTATACGCAATTTCTTTTGTGTCTCGCGTTCGCCGTCTCCCCTCAACTGACAGCGCTCAGAGGATCGCGTTGAAAACAGGTGACCCATTTAAGCGTCTGCGATTGGTGAACGTTGATACGCGGAAGGCTAGCGGGCACGAAGCATTTCATAATGAAGGAGTAGTGCATAAAAGCGGTGATTTACATTTCAAAAATTGAACACGCCACCGGCTAAATCCCCAGTGTACTTTAACGCAGTTGTCACGCTACACACCACTTTTCTTACAAATTGCCTGACATTGTTCTGACTCATAGAAGAAATGATTACCTAAGTATTCAGAAAGTTTGAGCGCGATTGATCATTCACGAATACAGACACTTTCGGTTAAAAAGCACTGATTTACAGAAGCGCATGATGTGATTATTAGAAAAAATATTACAAGTTATTGTTAGTTCTATTACAAAAATCTAGCACTGGCAAGAATGTAATTTAATGTGGGATTGCATGGTGTGTATCGATATATGTGTCACTTGCGTGAGCAAGGGTTCAAAGTGTACTAACCAAGTTAAAAGTTTAGCTGAGAGAGCACGCGCGAGGTAGTGATTTCTTATGTTTAACTTTCCAATCATTCGCAGCACGACAAACTACTTTAATATACCGCAGGGTTTATCCGAAATAGCATATCAAGGCAGAAATTGTAGGCACTTTGATGTCCAACCTGATATTCTGTGTACAGAACGACAGGGCGGGAGGGTAGGAACATTTTGTTCGTGGGAAGGAATTATAATATATGCCTGCGGCATAACAAACGAGCAGCAGTTTCGACTTCCTCGTATCGTATTTATTTAGACCTCGCGAGATGCATAATGATACGCTCCTTGTTGAGTTAGCATGTGGGCAACGACGGGCAACTACTCTCTCGCCGACGCGGCGCGCTCGGATCAGGGACGATAATTATATCGTGGCAAGTTCTTTCGCAATTACGCTCTCTCACAATGAGCGCGCCACCAGCCACCCACGGCATTGGCAAAGCCTCGTTATACTTCATAATACTAAAGACGAGTCTTAGCGATCAATGAATCTTGGCTCTAAAACTGATATCCCGGCGAAATGGGTCTTTTAAGTCGCGTATCATTACGACAACCTTGACGAACGCTATCTACCAGGCGTTACGTAAGCTGTTGTGCAGAGCCGGGTGATAATTCGTGAATATTACAAAAACTGCGTTGCGCTCGCTGTTAATTGCCTGAAAGGCTCGCCTTGGAAACATCACACCCATAGTCTAATAAGGTCGGCCTAGTCGCGCGCAGTGACAATCCGAGCACAGGCCAGTCTCTCTCGCACCAGTTTAACCAGTGCTGATTTGCATTCCCAGGCACAGCCTGCCTGTTGTCGTTTACTCCTCGTGATAATTCCAAACCGACGAGTCAAGCGCCAGTTAGTTTTCCGAAGCCTTCTTCCCTCGTTAAATTCGGGGGACTGGTTCAGGGGCCGCTGGAGTTGTGGGTCTTTGACGTTGTTAGCCAATAGGGGCTTAGGAATCGAGGTAGTTCAGTTAGAGTTTTGAGGGCCGAACTGGATTATGGAGTATGCGCGGTGCTTTGTGTTGGGGTTGGGGATTGCATTGCGTGCACCATGGGTTACGTACCGCCGCGGTGGACAATACCTTTTACCGTTTGACGGAAGAAGCCCGTCCGCGTCAATGCGATACGATGCTCGCGAACTGTACTTCCGGTCACCAGGCAGCTGTGCCTCCTGTGCCCAGAGCTGTGCCCACACGCAGGATTCCATTTCAGTTTTTTTACCTGCCTATCTGCCTCTCCTGTCGTTTTCATTCGTTAGCCGAGGGCTTTCCGGAAAAGAGCAGTCGCCGTGAACACCCTTTATCCTTTATCACGCAGCGGCAAGGTGACAATAAATTGACAGTTTTTTTGGTGCATTTTTGAAATGTTTGAGGTACAGGTGTATTGTGACAAGTTCAAACCGATGTCTAAAATATTAATTGGGACCGCACTTTTCTTGCATATATCGTCTTAATCCGACAAAGGAGAAATTTGGCATAGCAAGGCGGATTTTCGCGGGGCTGCCACTCGTTCAATCTGCCAATTTCGCCATTCGAAGTCTGCCATTTCGAAAGTCCATCGGGGAGGTATCGGACGAGGCTCGTCCACGCGAAAGCCTCCAGAATCGCAAGAACGCGCAAATAAACGAAGGCTTAACGCCCGATTTAAACAGGACGATTGTAGCGCGCCCCGCTGGATATCGTTAGCGCGCCAGCCGAAATAACTCGTGTGCACTCGCACGCACGGCACTCTGCCCGTAATCGCCCGCCTTTATCCGTGAATACTCACAACACATACGAAACTGCGGCACGCGCTCTCCCGCCGTGGGGTCGAAGGATTCGACCTGATACGCACTGTGTTTTTTCTCGTCGCTAATACAGCCACTTGGCGCGATCGTAAATTCGAGCGGGGCCAGTGCTTACGCTTGCGGTGTGATAAACAAAAAGAATCCGCTCGCGATACGTGCCTCTTGCTGATGTATTGTATACACATATATGCTTAGGAGTGAGTATCACGGTGGTTCGTGGTATAAACTGTTCGAAAATCAAACTCTTTCCAGGGCTCTTTCTATGTCTTTGAATCAAACGGTCAAGAGTTCTGAATAGCTTTTCTAATCTAATATTTATATCATACTGTTTTATAAGCTTGTGCTTTTTAAAGTTTTGCGAAAGACAAGCCAAAGGTCTAGGTTTCCCAGTCGGTAATGATCTCTGGTGTACGTTAGAATAATATCAGGCAATTCATAAGAAAAGTGTGGCGCGACGAGTATTTTAAACAGAGTGAAAAAGCGATCGCAGTTTTTGAGAAAATGAAAGAGAGCTGTTATCGGTCGGCGCGTGTGCGTCGATGAAGCATCGACACCTTGGCTGACTGAGTGGGAGCCCATTGTCACGAGCAAGTCGTAAAGCAGTTACGCCTGATCTCGCAACACGTGATTCACGGGAGTTAAGTGCACGTAAGTGTGCACTTTCTCGAGCCGTAACCGGCTGATTTTCTCGAGCAGACTAAACCAGGCTTTTACGGCCAATTAAGCACTAGTAAAAAAAGAATAACAAGCAGGTTTCTTTATCCAAGCACTTTGCCATTTCTATTTGTCACCGATTGGACTTGAAGCGCGGTCAGCTCGACTTGACTTCCACTCGCTTTCGATGCCAAGATGTTTCCAGTTCTTCGGAGCAGGCCTGTAACATTACAATCTGCTTGCTTACAATAGCGCGTCTGGGTGGAGTTTATTTTTCTGTAGCTTTATCTCGCGTTCGAGAGAAGGCGGCGATTCGAAGTAGAGTTTGGTCCGGCGGCGATAAAAAGCCGAGCGTTAAATTAGCGGTAAATCAGATCGCGGCTCGTGCGGCACTTGAGTTAATTGTTGTGCTTCTCGAAGGCAGTGTTTCTCTAGGCGGGACTGAGCAAATTGGAGGCCGGCGGAGGTCGGTAATTGTACGCGGTGGATCAAGCCCTTCTATGTCTCACCGGCTTTATGAGAGGGAGCGGACGCCGGCCGGGATTACGTAAATGTGTCGTACCCTCGGTCTATTTTCATCCGGTTCGCTCGAGGTTGCCTCGATGGTTCCGGGTGCGGCAACTAATCCTCGAAATATCGGCCATCTCCTTAGACAGTTTCACCTCTCCGGCTGCGCCGCACTAGATCACCGCTCACACCAGCGGCAACAAGCGGCAGTCTCGCCTCCTGGTCTCCTCCTGGCACTCGGTGCAGTGGAGTTTGAGCGGGGCTTTCGAAAGCGAGAGCGCTCAAAAACCTAGATGAGAGTAAGAGTGGAAAAATTGCAGATTCGAAAGTAAAACGCGGATGCAGAAAGGAGCAGCTGAAGCTGAAGGCGGTGTCGGCGGCTGTCGGCGCTGGTCACTGCGGTAACAGGAATCGCATCGGGGCTAACTACGCATTAAGCAAAAGCGCGTTTGCTTTTTTGCCTTTCTCTCGCCTCTCAGTACAAAGCGACGCCGAGGAAAGACTCGCAGCGGCCGGCTGAGGTAGCCAAGGCTGTGGCTCGCATTTCGCAAGAGGTCTTAAATCCTCATTCCCGTTAAAAGCGATATCGAACCTCGGACTTAGAGGCTTGTTGTGCTTGTCTATTGGTTTCGGCTCCTTTAGCCTTTTTGCCTGATAGATCTCCGCCCAATCAGACGTCACATTATCTTTCTCACTCTCGAAGCTCAAGTACCGAGACAACTGAGATTCCAGCAAAGTAGCACACACTCGTGTGAGATCACTTGCTGTGATATTAAACGCGCAATCGCAGTTCACCTCACACACTGGGAACCGCATCAACATTGTGACTCACAGCGTGGCCTTGCAGGACACGTTGTCTCTTTATTTTCAATACCTTTTGTTCAGAGCGTCTTTTGCGTCTCGAGATATATCTTTAAGGCATACGGTAGTTATCGTTGATTGATTGCTTCATTCAACTTCCAGAGATCATCTTCGAATTTAGTCCAGCCAATGAGACTTTAAAGCGCGATATCAAACACCAGAGTCGTTCAGTGAGAAAAACAACTACATATAATGAGAGCAGACTGTGGATATGCGGGAATTGTTGAAGCATTTATTACTAATAAAATTCTTGATTGTATGAACACATTCTTAATAAAGAACCCGTACTCGCGGGTTTCGGGGAAAGAAGATTCGAGAGAATGAGCGAGAGGCCGGCGAAGAAGTCCGTAAAGACTTTACGACCAAACGGAAATAGCAGGACGGTTGCCGGTAGTCGGCACTGGGAAAAAATCATCACTGGTTTACTGAGCCGCATAGGCCAATTGATTTTGCGGTGGCACGTTTTCTCCAGCAGCTACAACTTCGCCCGTTCGTTCCATTTTATATAACGTGTTTGCGGCGGTGAAAAGTGCTCAAAGTAATGTCAGAGTCATGTGTACTTTAGGTGCCAGTATCCACTGGAATCAGGATTCTTCAATAATAATTAGTGGAGTATCAGTGGAAAATCGGCAAATCGCGAAGTTGTACGGCGAATCGGTAGGAAGTGAGGAAGTAGGTCGAAAAGGCGTGGAGTAGGTTAAAAAGCCCACGCGTGCCGGTCGAAATATTCGTCGGGCAGTAGAAGTGACTCGGTGTGTTTCTGGCCTCTGTCTGTTTACCACATATCATAGCGATCGTTGACATTAGATGAGACGGAAGTGTTCGCCTCTCACTGTCTCTCTCTCCCTTTCCATCTCCCAGTTTGTTTCCACACGCGCTCACACAGAGGCTTGGGGCGCCATACACCTTCGCAAATCGGCGGATATGATGTCGAGGAGATATTCAGTTCCTGACCTCCTTTTTCCTTTCACGTCGCTGAGTAGAAGGCATGTCCCGAGAGAGCAGGCAGTAGGAGCTCCGCATCTAACGATTCGTATCTTTCTCCCTTCGCCGGCTCGAACCCTTTCCAAACCGAAGGATTTTACTTCTTACCAGCGCCACTCTGTACATTGCGCACGGTGATCCGCTTCGGATGGAATCAAGACAATCCTGTACTACTTTTCATCAAACATGTGGTTATTATATATGTTATACGTTTTCTTCTTTACACGTGTGAATGTTTGATGCCTTTAAACTACTAAAGTGGTGGTTTAAATGCAAGAGGAGAATCGCCGTTTACTTACTCTCCTCGGGCACAGTTTTATTCTCATGAGATATCAATCTTCTACCTAAAGCATCCACTCCAGCTGCGGCCGATATTCCAGCAAAGCCTACCGGCTAGTAATTAATTGCGCGTGGAGGCCAAATGTCTGATGGAGATACTAATTATTTCTTTGTACGCAAAGCAAGTCAAACAACCTGCAACCAATAAAATAAACAGTGAAGTGCTTCCGCGTTAATTAGGGGAAATTAGTATAATGGGAGCTGGTGTACCGTTGGACAGGCACGTCGGCAACTCTGCGCGGCAGCCGGCAAGAAACCGATTGGCTGCTATTCGTATTCGGGCTGCGCGGAGAGAGGTACGGTTTACTCGATTTACGGGATCGTAATAAGAAGGAGGGTATGTCCCGTTGCTCTAACAATAAGTGGGTCGACCAGCCGACCATTCAGGGGTCACAATCGCACTTTACCATCGTGCTTTGTATGCGCGCGTGCGCTGCGGTTTATCGTTAATAGTCGTTCGACCAAGACTATTGCCGATGCTAGTTCAGAGTTACGGCCCCCCTGGGGTAATTCGCGAGCCCTTTTACAGTTTCTGATTATCGTCAACTATTTTTCTTAATACTCTGTTAGGGCATTTCAAATAAATAAAATTCGGTTATTTTTTTCATACGCAAAATATTTGTAAAGCTTATATATTATGTTATAAACTGTTGAAACATTTTATTTTTGTATGAACAATAACAAGGACGCTATAACAATATTCGTGAAATCATTGTCATTGAAAGAGCTGTACTTGTATATGTCATGCCTTCGAATTTCTCTCTACCCAACGTTATACTGCGGCAAGATGAACTATAATGGCATTTGCGCCACTCTCGTTCTGCGCCTTGGCTTGGCACCGCACCTCACACACTCTATTTTTGGATCATCGACGCACCGGTGATCCAACGATACTTGTTCGATGCATTTTTCATTCAAGCTGAATGCGCATTGATCCGAGTACTTATCCTGGCGTTCGGGGAAATATGGAGCACGAGAAAATTGTGGCGATTAAACATCCAGAGACTCGGCTTGACCCAATTACGCTTCCTCTGTCACGTAATTGCCTTGAGAAGGACCCCGGTGGATCGAGGTCAGGGGGAAAGGTCTGAATTATATATTTTTATTGCGGGTGTTCCATTGCTAACTCTGGCCGTTCATTTTGTTTTATATAGAAGCACAATCTCATAATGCGTATCTGGAAGATCACTCTTAATGAAATCCACGCTTTCGCCATAGGATCTTAATTCTGGAGGCTTCACCTTTCCCCGTCGGTGGCGATATCAAGCGTCTGGCTTCGTTGGGTATAACAGAAGCGCAAACATTCGAGTTAGGTGTCAGTTCGCTGACAGCGGCTTTAATTGCGTCGCATTAATTATGGATCGGCGCCGAAGTCCGCCAAGTTGAAGATGTTTCCGGCTGGAAGCTTGGCGCACCCTATCTCTATTTAAAGGCTCGTTGAATAATCTCTTGTTCGCCGTACCACTTTGCTCCTTGGAGACTATTCGTAGGAGGAATTCTTTTGGAAAAAGGAATGTCCTCTCGCGAGCTGCTCGAGGGCAGTTCTTATTTTTGAAATAAGTCACGGTTGCCAGGTGTACTTTAAACTTTGCTCTCTCTCTCGCTCTCTCTTTTACACGGACACGTATATGTATACATACTATTGGCCGATGGAATTTTTCGGGAGGAGAGAACGCGAGGGAATCGCCGCGGAGTCGCCAGTGGCGAGAGGACGACTCGGGCGTCCTTGACACGCGCGGTACGTCAACTAAAATTAATTCTGGCCACTCCGAACTAGGGCCAGAGATCGATCCTACAAATTTGGCAGGCGGCCGACACGACCAGTTAGTCGAAAAGCAGGCGGAACTATTTCAGGCCACCTTCCATTTATTTATTGTGCTTGCCGAGCCATTTTTCTGTCGATTTCACGGGATGCCGGGATTTTTTTACCCTCGTTGTATACAGGACGCAGCTCTAATCGACTGGATTAAAGGGCTTTAGTTCTTCCTTTATTTTTATTTAACACGAGCCAATTTCAATTTCGTTCTGGTATATAAAGTTCGCCGATAAATTTGCGTACTGCTGCGGCCGGGCGATCCTCGAGCGGGCTGAATAATTAACGGTTCCATAAATCGAGCGAGTAAATTTCCGAGAGTCCTTTCCTTTCGACGATACGGTTCTAAATCGTCTTACAGGTAAGCTCGATTTATTTTATAGACACAAATATATCCCAGGCCTGCATGTGCTCCAAGTATGTGCAATTAGCGAGGCATATACTCGGGACTGGAGCCGCTTCCAGCAGGTAATAAGCAAACTAATAAGCGCCAAGTACTCGCCTCGCAAACAATCGATCGCATCACGTGCGTCGACAATTAGAATGGCTGCCGCATGTAGAGTCGGACAGATTCAAAGGGAGAACAGAAAAGGATCGGCCGTCTGAGAGAATGTGGACTTGATGGAGCGTCAGGCATTAGGGTCAGTTGATTGTAAAATATGGTTTTTGCGAAAATAACAGGGATGCACTTTATCTAATTTAGCCAGTGGCGTTTGTCGAGATTGACTACGGCAGAACATATAGTCTTAAATCTGGCTCGACCACTTTAAAGCACTTTGCAAAGTGTAAGGCATACAGTCCCAAATATCCCAAGGATTCGTTCAGTTGTGCAATTTTCATGAGTACTTGGAGATATCCTGTCGAGTAAGGTCACTGAGGTGCGACTGGCCATTGACCCCGGTGCCGAATTTATCCCGCGAGGATGCGAAGCTCCGATCTCCAATATTTCACTGTCAGTCCGGGAACTAGTCTAGGAGGACTAAGAGTATCTTGCAAATTTGATAAAGCTCTCCATGGAGCGACAGAACATCCCCGACTCAACCCGAGGAGACCGGACATGCCGGTAGTTTTACTGTGCGAATCAGGGGATCGTCGATAAGCGACCTTAAAAGTTTAAGCCGATAGAGCTCCTTTTACACATAGTGCGGGCACATGTGCTGCCCGATTACGCTCATATTGCACCACACACGCTTACAGTGGAGATGCGCTGTCGTACGATTATTTTTGCCGTCTACTTCCGCCGATAAGAGCCATTTATCTTATCGTGAATCGCTTGGAGAAATCCTTGCTTTTCCGATCGACCCTCCCTTTCTCTCTCTCCGGCCAATATTGTGCTTTCCCACGTTGTGTGGAATCGGACCGCACACTGCCGCCTATACTCTCCTTCGGGCACGAACACAAACACTCCTGCCTAGCCAGAAGCCTCTAACGAACAACGGCGCACTCTCCCGTGTTTTTCAGACCAGACTCCTGCGGCCTCTACATACGCTGTGCATCCCAATCAAGTGTATACGCAGTTTAAATTATAGCAGCAATTTGGATGGACGCACTCAACGAATACGAGATTGATACATCGATCGGATCAATGTGTCTTCCCACATTTCCTCTCCTCGTGCAGAGCTTCTCGCTGGGCCTCGTCCATCAGTTGTCTCGTGCCGGATTTATAGTAGCTGCCAGCGCACTTTTTCAAGTCAGCTTTAAGCCACGAGCAATCCATTCGTCATCGGGTAAAGTGCGAGTAGTAGCTTGGGAAGCTCTCGGTCGGCCTTGAGGGGCCCTGGAAAAGCGGGATATCGTTAAAGGGAATATATGGGAGCGAATTAGATTGAGTGATAGCCGGTGGCCACTCCAGACCAGTCTGCGTTCGAGGCTTTCCATTGTGGAAAGGAAGATAATCGGAGCGATAACCTTGGCTGGGAGATTATCTCCGGATGGCCTTAGAGTTGCGTTAGGACTACAATGCCACCGAGTGACAGTGCGCCTCCGATTTCCCCCCATAAAGAGATATTGTTTTTCTTCTCGTAGTTAAGTGCCTTAATTATGACCTCGCCAGTTCACTAGCAAGCCGAGTCGCAATGAGTCCCCGGGCATTTTAATTCGCCTAAGAGCGTTATCTTGGTAATCTCTCTATTAAAATTTCACCCCTTTATTCGTCCGATTAGAATCAACGCATCCTGATTAGTGGCCCGACATGATTAATATTTAAGACTAAAGTTGCCCAGGCCGACTGGCTCCGAGCAATGCAACGTGTGAGTTAAGGGTGCGTGGCGAGAAGGGCCTGGGCACTCAGTAGTCGACGGATAACGAGAGTAAACGGCATTATTTGTGTCACCGGTCGCTTTCAAAGTCTATTACCGATGCAGGGCCACGTACACGGGGGAGCCCCGAGCCACTATCTTTTTCAACATGTGTGCGCGTATGTACATGCCCCTACTCATGTACACACACGTACGTACATTATAACGTGGAAATGCGGTACGTGCCTGTGTAACGCTCGTTCCACCCATCTTTATTAACTAAACTCTTCCTTAACACGTTGGTCGCGAGCTCACTGTGCAATAACATCCCTATCATCCCCTTTCTGGCCTGCGTGGATATCCGCTATCTAAAATAGCAACACGTAGGAAGTTCTATTTGGAAAATAGCGTTTTTCTTGAGTTGAATGTTGAGAAAAAAGAGGCCTGCGATTACGGAAATTGTAATTGGTATTGAAAGCGGATGTGGGAATTGTGCAGGGATCTTGGCGGCCCGTCCACCTTATTCAAGTGCGCGCGTGCATGTATTTATCGAGCAAGAGAGACGGGAGGGTCTTCAGAGAGCCGCTCATGCTTTCATCCGAAGTACAGTTACTCGGCACACGCGTGCAACTTTATATCGATGGCGTCATCAGGAGCGGCGATTGGGGCCAAGTGAACTGAACTCATTGTCAGCCGCACGGGCACGCTTGTCCTTTCCTCGCTCGTTCCTTCTGTCCACTGGCTTCTCTCTTGTTCGCCCGGCTCAGTCCCATTTCACAGCGAGAGATCTCGGCAGTAGACGCCGATCGCCTCAATCAGCCAGAACAAGCGCTGGCTTACTCGATATTTCCATACGTAGACCCCGATCGGAGTTAGTGCAACTTCTTCCTCCTTGTACAGCTCTTGACGGTCGGAGCGCGGCGGGCAATTGGCGGATACGCTGAAAAATTGCTCGCCGAATTCAATTCTGACTGCTTAGAACGTTTACATTTGATTTACGTAATGCAGGGCTTGGGTTACGCATGGAAGATAGATGATCTCGCCAGGATAACGTTACGTCGCTCCACACTTGTACCGCCAACTCCCTTCTCCCCTGTTTTACCGTCCACTCGTCTTGACCGATGCATACTTTTCAGGCAAACCTAACAGTTCCGTGCGGTGATCCACGCACGACTCTGCTCCGCTTCCTTCAAGCGGCGGTGTGAAATGCGTGATGCGTTTAAAGAAACCTGGAGAAAGAAATTCACTCTCAGTACTGATTGAGGAGGTTTGTGTCGAAAATCAATATAATGAGATCGGATTCGAATTTATACATAATGTTAATTGATAGTCAATTTTTCACTGAATTCTCTGTATAGTTTTTGAGTAATCAATGTCCAAAGTTCAGTTGTTATACATGGGCTCTTACGGCGATGCGATCAAAAGTGATAATTTATAGCTGAAAAACTGATAAAATAATGACACCAACCTCCTTAAATAGAGCATTGGCCGGGTGCGTTCCCTTTTCGGCGCACAATCATCGTCCACGCCTAATGACAAAGGCACACAGCACTAGCTACCGCCACTTAGGCGAGGCTAATCGTCACCTGATAAGATTACTCTCCATTGGCCGGCGCACCTGGCACTGACGAAGATTCGTCTCCGGTCTTTTCTTTTTTTAATGGCACTGTGATTCAGTGGTTCCGCAGCTTTGCCCAAGATTCACTCCTCCGGAGCGAGACAAAGCGTGTCGAGCCGCGATTAACCGTTACTGCCAAGGTGTCTTCTGTTTGCCGACAACTCGCCATGCCTCGCACAGGTGAGCGGAATACCCTAGAATCGATGCTGGTCACAGGTAGCCAGTCTGTAATAATTACGTGTTCAGTCATCAAATCGTGTTTGGGGATTGAACGCGGATACGCCGTAGCTTGTTGTTTGCCTTTGCGCAATCGTGACGCCAGCTTTTTGACGCTTCATTCGGTAGCAGGGAGGTACTTTCCCGTGAGTCACTGAGGTCCCAAATTCCTGTACTATTGAACCTTTACGAAACTCCTGGCCAGCGCTGACTTCACGTAAAGCAGATTTTTTTCGTTTCCATCACACGTGGTACAGAAACCAACGTATTTCACTGAAAAGAGGCATTAATATGCTGTTATTAGAATCAGATAAAAAAATGTAATAATAAAGAAAAACGTTATCCAGACTTGATTAAAAAAATACCAAAAAAATGCAGTACAAAAACGATTTTTAATTACCCTTTCTGTGCGCAAGTCTTTAAAAAAATAACGATGGTCTAGTCGGCGAACGGGATTCTCCTAAATGTCGTGTGTCGCACCTGCACGTGCACGACTGGGCCAGCACGCACTATGGAAACGTGCGTGGCAGTGTCGACAACTCGACAGTCGTCCAGTCTGTACGCACTGGCTGCGTGGGCACGCTGGGCACACACCATTCAATCCCCCTTTCCTCACGTCCACTGCGTCTGCCGCTCTGCCGTCAGCCGTCACGCGGTTAGACGGTCAGTCAGTTAGGAGCAAGTGGCATAGCAGCGGCGATCGCTTCGCCGGCTACACAGCTCCCCGCACGGTCTTCTGGCGTCGGTCAGCGAGGTGTGTCCCAGTCGATAGAAAGAACCACGCCGGCAAAGCGTGAGATCGTTTCTTATGTCGTGACTATCGTGAGGCTTATGCTGCCGGCCGGCTCCCCTCGGTGACTCCGGTTGCTTGTGAGAGCTACGAGTGTTACATGTTCCTTCGAGAAGAATCGGCACAGATCGGAGATTTCCATGTACGTCGAGAGTCGAGGCCTTAAGTGTCCATTTGGGATTAAAAATCTCGATGATTACCGTCTATAATATTTGTTAATGTACAGGGTGATACAACTTCCTTTGAGTATTATGTGCATTGTAGATATAATCAAATGTCAGATTTAATATTTGGCATTTGGGGAGGAATTTGGAAGCATTGATGTGTAATTATAATTACTAGTTAGTATGTAATTATCCAAGATGCAACAGCACGCGAGTGGTGATTAAAAGGCGAGTGGAGTCACCTGTACACTCAGGAACAAGAACCGAGAATTTCACTCCAAAATGGACATTTAGTGGATTAGTTGAGTCAATTCTAGTAGTGTGATAGTACGTAGAAATTCTAGACAATATAGATGCTCGAAATTAAAGACTACGATAGAATCATTCCAGTTCATCGTGAGATATGGCATGCTGGGCTAATAGGAACCATGCAGGTCTGGGCAAAGGCTCAAAAATATAGGCAGAAAGAGCACTCGGCAAGGCCGGCTAAAGCGGCGGTTTCGCCATCAGCACTCATTGAGCGTTCCGGCAACTATGAGTAATTGCATTTGACTCGGGCGTAAGGTTAAACACGGTCGACGCGATCGGCAGCGATAAACGAATATCTCTTCAGATAACAACTCCAGGCCGCGCTCCTTTTCCACATGTGCCTCCTGCGAGAATTCGCAATCGACCTAGTTCGATTTAATGCAATTATTGATATTAATTAATCGAAAACTATGCAAAGTGGAGTAAACGCTTTTGGTATTGCAATTTTCCTATCGAAATTCGGTATTATGGTGAACGTTCTTGTTACCGCAAATAACTAGGTGCAGGCTGGCTACCGTACCACGTGGAAACTGTCAAGCCATTAAAGCCCGTGGCCCGTTAATCGCCCCGATATCTCGGCAATTACCAGTCAATTATCGGCATTCTCCTCACCGCTCTGCGCCCCGAGGTCCGAGCCTGCCAGACAGAGTGCTTTGGACGACGCTTTCCTTAGAATCGCTTAACCGTGATATTCGATTTCCCGGGCAATTCAAATCGCAACTTCAAGTACAGCGAACCGGCGGGAAACTTGGTACGCGCACTGTTTCATGCGTCCTTCAGGTATACCGATTACAGGTTAAAGTTCTTGGGACAGCAGCGAAGCCCGCATGTTACTTAGCACTATTCAGGGATTCGTTAAGATAGAGTTCGTGCATATGCATACCCCGCACTCTAGGCTGATAATACGAGCCGAATGACTTATTAGCCAACGGATCTTGCTCGAACCTGCCCACGTTTGACGCTTCCAAGCGAAATAGGTGAAATGAAAAGCTGGCCGCTCTCGAGGCGACTATTTTTCAAGCGATAGCCCATGGCCTCGCGAGTGCAGGCCAGTTGCGTGGGTCGCGCTCACAGATTTTCTCTGACGTAACCCTGGCGCACGAAGGCCAGCTCGGCGTAGCGGGATTTGATGAAGAGTCAAGGATGACAATTAGTTATTCATACGCGCGAGCCTCATTTGCCGTGAAACGAGCGGCGCCCCGAAATGGCCGATCGCGCGACGTCCACACCAGCCCAACTAGCCCGAAAGTCTATACCGCGACCAATTCTTACCAGCCGTGCCAATTCGCATTCGCAGATTCTTCTCACTTTTCGCCCCTCGGAACTGCCACGAGTCTCCGAGTTGGAAGGTAGTGACAGTGTTTCCCTGCGATCAAGTGTGACCAGTGTCTACGGGGGAAATCGTGGCGTATGTGCCTGGAAACGCGCGTGTATGTGGTTGGGGAAAGCGCGGAGGAAAAAGGAGCGGCTGCCGAAGAAGGAAGCTGCCCTGAACCTTCTCGTCATCGATGTACGACTCGGAGCTACTCAAGAGTATCTGGACCAAGATAGGGCAGATGTGCGGCTACATCACCTGCGCCAAATCCTACCTCTCAGGTCAGTCCTGGACTCGAGTGGTGGGTCAGCTATCATCGGGCATTTCCTCGCTCCTCGAGGAAGTGTGTCGGCCGAGGAGGAGATCGTTGACCCTGCCAGAAGGAAAGGCGCCGGGGAAATGAGCAAGGGGGACACGCAATTCCTCATTCTTTCTTCTGTGCTCCTTAATCAACGACCTCCCTCGTACTTTTATCTTTATTTCCTCGGCTTTCTCCTCGAATGGAAAGAGGGTTGTCCGCTCTCGACATTGGACCGTGTTCCAAAATTTCGTTACACTTCTCCAAGTCACATCGCATTTTATTTCATTCCCATTGTTTCTCTAACACTCGCTTTTCCAAATCTCATCACCGTGGAACATAGCCTCGCACTGGCTCGCTGGCCTCGCAGAAGCTCACTGAGGAACGTTCGACTATTCTGGGTGCATGCTTTCACTTTCGAGCGGTCGAGGGCAGCGTTGCGTGGCGATGGATCTATTCAAATCTATCGCTGAGCGTCCTGTAGAATGAATCGCACGAGCGCCACGCTTTCCCGCTATCAGCGCCATTGTACGTATGCATCATAGTCTGCGTTCTTGGTGCAACAGGATTTTCCCGGGCCTCTGGCCCGTGCCACTTCAATCCTGCATTCGAAAGGCGCGCACGGGGTTCTGCCATTCAGATAGAGCCGAGTTCATTGGACGAATTGTAAATCGGCCGGTTGTTCGTACTCCGGGGGATTAATTCGGCGCGGCGGTGCGAGGAGTGCGTCTTTCGGAGAGCTCGATGGATTTCTTAAGCACGTTCCACTACCTGCAGATCACGTAGCGCTTATTAATTAGTGCTCGAGCGAGGCATATTTAATCAGGTAATAACCGCGAGTAGGATCAACGTGCAGTGAATAATGAAAATATCCTGACACTGGGCTATTACTAATGTTACGGCGTGATACTTGAGTTGTTTATAGAGCTTAACTGCCCTGATGATTTCTCTTTAACAATAAGTGATTCATCAGTATTAAGCAATGAATGTAATTTATTTAGAAAAGTTGTGTGCATCGTATAATACCCAATGGAACGATCAGAAAACGTCGAAATCCAGATGAATTTCGGTATGATTAACCGGCACGTTTTGCGACACTCTAGACAGCGGGCGAACATGCATTTCGTCGAAACTAGGTCGCACTGCGCCTGGGCAACGCCGACCTAGAACTCCACCGCTTCCGTTCGAATTTCCTTAACGTCGATGCGCTAACGGAGACCGACCAAATAGAATGGCAAGAGAGTTACGCGCTGTTCAATGATTCTGACTGAGTGAAACGCCGCACGATCATACCAGGAGGAATTCCGGGAAGAATGATAACTCTACCCCCCGGGCGGGAAGAATTTCTGTGGAAGTTTTATTGACCGAGAGAAGGTAGCATTTTTACTGGCATTTACCACTGGTGCGGCAGCAAGTGGTAGTCGGGACACGACCTACATTCATATTTAGGTCCTCGCGTAGAAATCGTGCTGCCGAAATGTGCCGCAATAAACTTGGCAAAAGTGGTCTGACCCTGCCGGACCGGATACTCGACTCTGGATTATGCCCTGGGAAATGCTGACGAATGATTCAATCGGTTTGCAAGGAAAAAATTACGAAATTTTGTCCCTCTTGCGCTTCTAGTTGTATATATAAGAAACCTTAAACGACAAACACACCTAAACGATGAGAAGGAAGACGAATATAATAGCACGTAATTATCCGCGGTTTCCACGCATTGCGCTTTGTTCGCACAACCCGCAAGGATGTCCTAAAAACTGTCTGGCGAATATCAGCGGCAAAACGCTACGTAGCTCTTTCCAGGTGGAGAACTGACTAGACAATGCGGCGTGCACAGGACTGCGCCTTTCCGCTAGTTGTTTTTCGACTGTCATTCGAGGTAGAGTACCGCTGGCTTGGAATACCAGCCCGCATGTTCCAGGCCGTGGTTCCTGCTATTTCCTAGAATGTCGAAGAACGACGCTTTCACCTTTCCAGCGTCGGACTATTCAATTGGAAGTCCTCTCCGATTAACTCTGAACGAATAACATAAGTGGGTGGTTCTGGGGATTGAAAGGCGTCTACCCGATGTGGTTTCCCGTGGCTGAACTTCCCTCTTGGCAGAATGCCCTGGAAATAGGAGCATCGGAGTTCGTAGGGCTGGCGGTTCCTCCAGCGACCCAGGAACGAAATCCAGGACGAGGTCGGGCCACGAAACCTCCAAAGGATCTAGGTTCTTCGCTATCCTGAATTTTCCACAACTTAGCAAGATCTTCCCAGTGTATTTGCGCTCGAGTGAGTCGCGTGGCCCATTTAAACAAACCTTCCTCAAGTTTAAGAGCACTTAGCCAAGACTTCCGAATGTCAGGCACCCAAGGTTCTTACGTCCTCCATTTTTATTCTGAAGTAAAATATCGCCTTCGCCTAGATCAATGGTGCCCAAGAGTTATTCCCGAGCGGACTGTCGTCCAATCAGAAGTTCCTTTCTTGTGATTCAGGACCTTTGATTGCACGACGTTGCATCCAAGAGCAGGACTTGGACACCTCTGGCCTAGATTGATAAGTCGCATGTCGCATCACAATTCATTTCAGTGACATCGTTTTTTCCCCCCCCCCAATGTCCTGTCATATCGTGTCATCGTGACAAGAAGAATTTACACTTGCGAACAGATTCTCAGAAACTAGGGAAAGTTTTTGCGGAATTTCATCAGCATGAATCTATAATATTCTCTCGAATACGCATATATTCAAATTGACCGAACAACGCGTGCCAGGCGATTCATCAAGTTGTCCCCGAAAGCAGGGGGAGAGTGACACGTCAATGAAATCATGCGACAACGGATAGATGGATCGTTTTGATGCAACAGTTTCATAGTGAGGGGGCGTAAGAGGCAGATAGTAAGAGAGAGAGAGAGAGAGGGGGCGGGGGAGATATGTGTTAGTGTGTGTTTTCCGTTTGATTTAAAAGTGTCGATGATGATGGGTGGCGCCCATGTAGGCCGGGCCTGTTGCATTTTAGTTTTCGCTGATACATTGCCGCGAGACCGATAGTTATGCAAATTTCATCGACGCACCAACTCAATCGCGTTTCTCACACTCTCTTCCCGTTGTCGATTCCATCATGTTGGAGTGATCTGGCCTCGGGAAATCGCTAACCTGTTGAAAGAGACAATCAAACACAAATCCGCGATCAGATCCTATCATACTCCAACCAAATTGTTATCTCTCTCTCTCTCTCTCTCCGTCCGTTATCATGATAAAACTCTTGATTTTTTTGCCGAAATTTCTCGTGCTCGGTTAATAGCTGCTTCGAGGTCGATAACGCGTGGGATTGGTCAGGCATCGGCTGGAATTCTATGGGAACTCGAATTGGATTTGAACGAGTTACAATTACGGTTGAAATCACTGTAGTGAGCGGCAGCGGGCAGCTTGTAATCGGTATAAGAGCGGGGGCCGAGATTCCGGCTCCTTAGTCCTTAGAAACTCGCAGAAGAGTGAGCAGTCGTCTTCTCTCCGGCTAGCCTGTTTGAAGGGGGTGTAGGGTGGCTCTCTGTACCCGGTTAGATACGAGATTCACCGGAAATCTGGAACAAAGGGACGCGGCCGAGCAACACGGCAGGCCTCTTCCTCTCGTCGGCAGTGGCAACCTCTTTCTCTCTAAACCTATACATTTCCAGTATACGTAAGCGTGAACGAGCGTTCCTCTCGCTCGTATTCCGTCTGCCGCTTTGTCTCCGGGGGCTCTCGAATATAGGCTGTTACCGTGGCAAGACATGCACACGCGCGCGCGCACACACACACAGGCAGAGTGCTGAGAAATTGCGAAGGCTACAACACGCCGGAGTGAGAGAGGAAATTCCCATCCGCCGAGGGGAAGACGAAGAGCAGCCGCCTTTCTTTACACATCCTTCTTCCCCAGCTCTTCCTCGAACAAGCCTTACTCCCTGTCTCCTGTCGCCGCACTCTCCCCGGGCGGCGATCAGCTGTTTCGGAGGATCAATAAAATTCTCCCCACTGGCACAGTCGCCAGTCGCTTTTGAGCTCCGATTACGTGCACTTCGTTGGAATCTCAAAGGAAACTAGTGCATTCCACTTCGAGCGATTCGCCCGTTATTTCAGCTTGTTTCGCTGGGAAGAAACTAGCGCGCTTCCTCATCTGAGATAGTTGGGTGAAGCTTGGCGAGAGTGTTGGATCGAGCGGCAAGGGAGTACTCGACCCTTCGGGGTAGCAGCAGAAGGGTAGATGATATTGCCATAAATCGCAGGGTCCCCACACTCACTGCCCAAATAATGCTTTCCCGCTAATCAATGTGACTCCGCCCTCGATCTTCCTGCTCTTGCAACTTCACCCTCTGGGCAGCATCCCGCTGCCTTTTTTGCTCGATACCCACTGGCTGCTGGCAAAGAACGAAGGTGGCAGCGGAGCAGGAGGGACAGTATGCCCTGCAAGGGGCAGGGACGGTAGACTTTACTTGTAAAGCCTGGTAGAGCTCAGCTGATCGTCCAACCCGTCCCTTCGAACGCACCGCTGCTCTTCTGTCACGCGTAAACTCTTTGGAGCAAATACAACTTCATTCAGGAATTGCCAGGTACATTTTAGCCTTAAACGGTACTACTTACGAATTGCTTGAAATTTGTCTGCGAGTGAAGCAATTATGATCGCCTGAGCAATTTTTTTCCATTGTGAAATACATTACTCAGGATTGATTATCCCGAAGGAATCCTGTCTGCTTGCCACCAAATTCCATCCAAGTGATACGAAGTTCGGTGACGGTCATTCATGGAACCGGCTCGCGCGAGGACATTGAATAAGAATGCGCGATTGCCACTAAGAGAACAAGCTCGTTACGGCGTGTTTTTTCTCCTTGTGGTAATGCGTACCGCGTTACGTCTTTTCGGGGGAATTGTCTAATGGATTCATTCGTCTGGCATTCCCACGGAGGATAGGCAGTGGGCACATTAACCCGGGAGCATAACCGGTCACGGACGTACCGTTTTCCAGAGAGACTCTCCTCGTAGAGACGCACCACTGCTTACGCCACACTCCTCCTGGTTATCTCGGACTACCGCCCTCGGGGATGCAGATATCTCCGGGATATGAATGTCTTCCTTGAACGCAGCCTGCACGATCTATCTATTTACTTCTGCACACCACCGCGCTACTAAATCAAAGTGATTTGCTAGGGGGATTGAATTTCGGGCGAATCTGGATAAATGTGCTGGATCCCCAAACTTGCAAAAATACTAGCAGCATTCTCTGACTTCCGCAAATGTACCGTTTCCCAACTCCTTGAAAAACTACATAATTTTTCGAATTCTCTAGTGAATATGAGATATTGTCGAGTCTCGTAATGTAACGAGACATTTCTTAAGTGTGAACTCGTATAAGTGCCATTTTCGTAAGTAGGGGTTTGCCTGTATTGATGCTAACATTGCTTTTTTTGCTGTTGCAGGTCAGTATCCGCGTAACTCGGAAACACGTGAGTCGAGGAAAATGGGTATGTGGTCCAGAGGTTTCGCTGATCTCGTTCGATATCGTAATCCCGAATATCAGGAGAGTCTCCGACTTGCTGCAAATCTGGTCAAGTGTCCAGGGGGTTTCGTGAAATCGAAAGCACCTCCTCCATTAACGCTAGTCACGTTCTCGGGCGGAGAAAGTGTCTCTCCGCAGTGAGTTCAGCGAGAGTTTTGCCGAGGAAATCGGTTCTTTCATATGGTCAGCCGCAAGAGCGCCGTTTTTGGTTCCGTAAATGCCACGGTCGAGCGAATCACCCGCGTTACGTAAACGCCGATCAGCTTCAGTATCATTCGGATCCATTGTTGGTAGCGTAGAAAACCATCCGGCGAGCGGAAGCAGAATAGTTAAAAAAATAAGCAGGTCTCATTACGCGGCGGCACAATAGGCGGCGAAACGACAGCGCTGTTAATGTATTCCGGCTGGCATGTGAATGTGGGTTAAAGCGCATAACGATAGACGATGGGGGCAGCTGCCGCGAGGAAAGCCCGAGTGGCGGAAGCTGAGGCAAAAGCAGAAGCAAAGCGAGAGAAGGAGGGAGAGTCTGGCTGGGTCTGATACAGAGAGACGGATATATCCGCATATATGCAGTTGGGTGCGGGACGCACAGGTAGACACAGAGGAACACAGAGGAACAGGCAGTGAAGGGGCATGCAAGCTACCAGCCAAGCAAGCAAGCAAGCAAGCAGCTGACGCGGTGAAATCAATATTCCCACGTGCACGCGTACCTATACGGTACA
Source organism: Crossocerus cetratus (assembly GCA_963675795.1). Lineage (NCBI taxonomy): Eukaryota > Metazoa > Arthropoda > Insecta > Hymenoptera > Crabronidae > Crossocerus > Crossocerus cetratus. The sequence continues at coordinate 11,958,572 of OY776666.1, read as the reverse complement.
CCTAGCACCACGCACTCGGCCTGTTCTCTTTCACCCGCTCAAGAAATGCCTGGCGGGCCGAAACCATTCCACAAAAAATTCCCACTACTGTCCCCAATATTAACTCGAGTCTTTCGCCAAACTTTGGCACGTCGCAATAGGCAATTCCGAAATTACGCTCCAGGCGTGAATGGGGAAGGGAGGGGGGGGGGGGGGGGGGGGATAGTTGCGGCATTTGATAAACCGGCCAAATTGCAGGGCCTCCCCGAACATATTGATCGAACTCTAATGTGTTTGGAAATGGATTATTCGCTGCGGTAGAGACTGTCGAGGAATTAAGCTGCGATCGATTGTACTGCGGCTGGTTAGCTGTTTTAGTAATGTGCTGACGGGAGTAATATCGCCGGTGGGGAAACTATTATAAGAGAGGGGGAGAACTGCTAGGGAATTAATGGTATGCTTAATGCGTTTGACCTTAGTGGTTCAGAGGTGGATTTACAGTTTGGTGCTCGAGTCGACAATAGTACCTCGTGTCAACTCTCCGAGTTATGATATTTCCGGAATGGAACCAAGTGTCACAATCACCGCGACACAGTCCTTTCGCCTGTCATCGTCTGATTTTTGGATATCACTCTGAACGGGAAGTACAAATGCCTCCCTCGCCGAGTGGATGGTTTCCTTTCTTCAAAACCGCTCGTCCGTTCCCTGATTTCGGTCCAAGGATAGATATGTACTTGTGAATCAAGCTTCGAAACCAGGATTATCTCTCGGCGCATAACAGATTCGCTGAACCCGGAAGCCAGTGGCGTTTCCCTCAAGGATTTGTCTCAGGGACTCTCCTTTATCTTTCCTTCAGCTTCAGCATACCCTTACAATCCGCCCGACATACATATTTCTGGCTTAGCTTTCAATACTCAGGATGAAAATTCTTGCCGCCCAAGTGAACCGATCCCCTGATCCCGAATGCGATCGTCCTTCGAGTCAGACGCAAAGGCAAATGGGACCTGCACTCGTGGATACTTGTTTTACACGTTCACCAGAGTATCCCCGGTTGACCGTGAGATTAGTCGGCGTCGATGAGTGGGCTCGCAAGACGCCCGGTAAAATTGGATCATCGAAATCCGGTTGGTAATGCGATCAGCTGGTACTGCTGGCGCTGCTAAGTGCGCGCTTACCGTGACGCCCGTGGAGAGCCGAGAGTGCCTGAATTTCGCTCCCCACGTGCAAGCGAGCGGACCTTCGTCATGCTCGGTTACATTGTCCAAATCCAACCGGCTCTCCTTCGCTACGTCTCGATCGACTTTTTGCTGAGATTCCTGTTTCATTCGCTCGAACACTTCCAAATCCAATCGACAACCGCCCTTTTTACGGGTAATATGTATATTTCAATAATTACACATAAAATAACTACCTATACGAGCAGACACGACTTTTATAGACCCAGCCGATCTGCAGTCGCCAGCACTTGCGTAGACTTTGACCTGGAAAGTGCTGTTGCATGACATCGTAAAGTTAATTACAACCGAGCAGTGTAAGGAAGATGTACAACAAATGCGGCTTACACCGGGTGAGGTCCAGTTGGGGGCGGCGGTGGTAGCACGTGACCGTGCAGCGAGTTAACAGAGGCCGCTTCTTGCTGGCTGAGTGAGTCGGACAAGGGGCGGAAAGAGGTCACACTGCCTGCGCCGGCTGCTATATGTATACGTGTTTGCGTGTGTGCGCCTCAAGGGTGAGGGTTTAAGAGGCTTGCTAGCTGTGCGGCGTTTCAGTGCTCGTCCGGAGAGGGTGAGAGAGGCCGGAGCGCCGCGGTTGGGAGGACTCGAGAATGCGGGAGGTGGGCTGCAGTCTGCTCTCGAATACCTTGTTGACGCGTTTACATCTGCGCGGCAGGACGCGTCAACCGCGCGGCTGGTTCGCCAGGTTTTCTGGCTCCATTCGAACAAATGATCGCGAGGATCAAGCTTACCGGCTATCGGTACTTACCAAGTATCAACCTGGACCCCCCTGTTTATTGCTGCCTTCGCTTGGTCAAATCAAACGCGGGGCGCGATTGAAAACAAGAGTACTGTACTGGAACTGATGCAAGTGCATGGCAGAGGTCACTTAAGGACCTGGCAACTTTCGGGCACAGGTTACTTTGCACCCAATCGTTTCGCAGCTTATCATTTATTGCTGCCTTAACGCTGCACAATAACTTCTGATCGATGTTTAGTGCGAGTCGCTTTTGCCTAGCCAAGAGAGTAATAAAATCTTTGCTAGCAAACGCTTGTAAAGCCTGCTCAAACGATTCTGTTAGAAATTTTTTGTACACGCACGAAGTTACTTTTTGAAAAAATTCATAAAAAATTAACAACATTAGCAATGTCTTCACGCAGGCATGTAATAATTGCTCGGTCCCCGGTGGCGGTTGTTTAGCTTTCGTCACTGTCGAGAAAAAATTCAAGCAGGGCTTTACCTTGTTTTACCTCGTTTTTATTCTCTTCACTCTTTACACATGTACCATCCTTGGAGTGTATTGCGAACAACAATCTTTCTGAGAATTTACCTTTAGTGTCTGCGTACGGCTCTGCATAATATATGTATGCGGGATCGGTTTGCTAAGTGAACCCTGACAAAAAACTGGCGATCCAGTTGCGCGGTTGACGAGTCTTGCGGCGCTAGATGTAAACGCGCCTTTAAGCTTAAAGACCCCCCTATTGGTGTAAAGCGAACTCTAAAACGTGGGTGGGCGAGAAGAGGGTCCGTTGATTAACGAGTGTGCTAAGCTGGCGTAGTCTTGAAGGGTGCCAATCGTGTTCAGTGTATACTTGGGACAATCACGTGCAAGCTAATAATGAAGAATAGTGGGAAATCAAAGGAAGCGTAAAGCAATGACGTACCCGCAACCAGATTGCACTTATCACCCAAGGAATAGTAAAGTTCGTGCTCCTGTGAAACAATGCATATCAAGCGTCAACTCATCAAAATACAAAACACGGGGCGAGTGTCGGGGGTGGCTAACTAGGCGAATTCAAATAGGAGAAGCGGGATCGAGTTGGTTTGAAAATCGAATGTCCGCGCAAAAAGTACAGAATAACGTCCCAGGCGGCATTACGGTATGATCAACACGGCATCGACCGGTCGAAGGAAAAGGGGTAGAGAGCGAGAGGAGGCAGGCTGGAGAGAGGGAAAGAGTTTGCCTTGCGATAAGGGGGCTGCAAAGGGTGTGGAAGAGAGAGAGCGCGCACGCGGCCGACCGCGATCAGGTGACGAGTCGCCGCACTTTCGGCCTCCCTCTTCCCGTTCTCCGTCCTCTGCTCTCTTTCTCCTTCTCTGGCGGTGGCTCCGCTCGCTCTCACCTCTCTCTTTTGCTAGTCCGCCCGCTCCTCTTGCTCTCTCGTTAGTGCGCTCGCTTATCTCTCTCTTGCTCTGGATGCCTGGCCGCTTGGCCGCCAGCAGTCCCTCTTTCTCTCCCTCTGACGTCCTACCCCTCCGGCGGCGCGCGACACCCTCGCATCATCACGGACAGGGCCAGCAGAACGGCGAGAGCAGCGGCGCGGAGGAGAGACGAGAAACCGGGAGTCGTCGGCTGGCACTCGAGCCGCTAGCACTGCCGACTTCGCCACCGAGGCCCGCACTACTTGCTGCGGCCCGTGCGCTTGCTCGCCCCGCCTGCACTGCTCTCTTGTTTGACTTGGTTTGTGAAAATAGACCGGTTTTCTCTCGCTTTGTGTCGGATAGTTTCGATCGGCGTGGTTGGATGGCGAGCGGGGGAAGTGGGGCCAGCACGTCATCGAGTGCATCCGCGTGAGTTATTCGGATGCGCGAGAAAGGGAGAGCGAGGGGGAGCTGGCGGAGCGCGCGGTGTAAGGCCGGTTAGGAGAGAGGGACGGAGAGAGGGACGGAGAGAGGAGAGATATCAGGCACCCGCTAAAATTGGACAGCCCGGACGGGGCACACACACGGTACTACTCGCAGTCCGCAGCTGACCGACGATCGGAGGATGCGAAGCCGCGTGAAATCGCAGCGGGACCAACGACGATAACGAAGGTGGGCCGATTTCTCGCGATACACCCGCACCAATATTCCCCAAGGATCGCGCCGATGGAATATGCACTGCGCTCCGTACGTCGCCTTACACTAGTTAACTGGGTCAGGGCTCGATCGCCACGCTAAACACCCGCATTCATTTCATCTTCTCCGGCCGACTTGGACCATTATCATCTTGGCAGCCCCGTATTTTCGATGCGGCCAGCTTCCACTGGCCTCCCGGGAGAATCCGGCGGCGCGAGATTCGTAGAGATGGAATCTCCGATCGGGTTGCTCCATTTTGAGAATGAGTTAGCCGCGTTGTGCAGCACACTCGCCGTTCGAAATAGGACGGTTTGCTAATTTTGGAATGCGACCGCTCGCCGAGAGGTGTACTGGCTAGCCGAGCATCGCAGGAGGACAAACCGCGCACAGTGCAACTTTCGGCCGAAGGTATTCGCAGCTACCCCTTCTGCATCTGTAGTAGTCTATCGCTTTAGTACTCTTTAACACGCGACGCTTTCCATCAGCAGGATAGAGCCTGAGAGAGCTGCGTTGAGACGCCGAGAGTAGCAGTAGCGATTAGGAGCGCCGATATAGGGACGGTGCTCTGCGGTGCTTCTAAAATTATGACCGCTGTGCCGAAAGATCAGATTGTGCATGCCGCTCTTAACGCTTTGCTCTCACCTGGAGCAGGCCCGTATGCCCTTATCGCTATTAAATCTTCACTAGTCGTCGTTTAATCGGAAAATCTCGAGTTATATTGAAGTAATTGTCAGGTTATAGTATTTTTTATTAATAATTGCCTGACATTTGTCTAACCTTTCACCGTCCACGAGGATAGATACTTTCAAATAAGAACTCTTATTTTTATATTCAAGCTTCATCTACCCGGCAGGTGCAAATGGCTCTTTTGTCATCTCAGCATCAAAGTTGATCATAAGATTTAGATACAAAATTGCAAGCTTATACGTAGAAGAGTATGATGTAAATAGTAGACAAAAATATACTTAAAGTTTGGATGGGAGGAAAGCATGAGAGAGATAGCTGTTTCTCATGTTTTGGCTTGAGATGGCCGGACGGAAAAGGTTTAGACTTTACAGTTGAAAGTGGAAGGCCGATTAAGGAGAATCGGCCTCACGTAGTCGGGTTCGGACAGTGGCCCCGAGCGCGTGGGATTACGCGGACGCGCTGGAAACTTGTCCTCTTTTCCCGGAGTGCAGGACCCTGCCGAGACCTTAAATCCGTTACTAGGTGAAAGAGCACGAGACCAGGGCACGAGAGGAAGGAGCGAGGGGCGGACAGAGTGACTGCGGGAACACGACCACTCATTGTCAGTGACTCAGGGTTCGAGTATCCGCGTGGCACAGATACTTAACTCTCTGCCATTATTATTGTCCTTCGTACAATTGAGAGCCGCAACATCGTCATCTCCGTGAAGATAACCGTAGAATAGAAAATTCAGTCTTCTGCTCGCTCGACCCGCTTACTTCTTGAGTCACCGGATAGAAACGGTACAAACCGTAGGAATGTTAAATAAGGGAAAACGAAGAAAAATCACCGGTGGAAAACGTTGACTTTACTTCGCAAAAATCTGCCAGTCTTTTTGAAACGGAGGAGGGAGGGAGAGAGTAAAAGAGAAGAGCCGAAGCTCGAGGAACAATGGCGAGGTCGTGGGCAAAATCGAAGGCAGGTGGTTAAAAAAGCAGGCGGAAAGTTAAGTAGGCACTGAAAGCTCCAGCCCAGACAGCGTTGGAGCCGCGCGGGAGAGGGTGGAAGCGTACAAATGTATGACAACCAGAAACTCGTGTTTACTTTTACGAACTCATTTTCTCTCTCTCTCTCTCTCTCTCTCTCTCTCTCTCGAAGATATATCGCATTCGTTCCTCGCTCTCCGTCGCTTTACGATCGCTACGTCAATGCAACTTCATTCGCCATAGAGAAAGATCTGTAGACGCAAACTCTCGGCGCGCTTCGCAAAAACAGTACGTACTTATAGCACGAATCCGAGTTTCGCCGATGTTAGTGCCTCGTCAATGTCGTCCATACCAACCAGGTTCGGTACTTGCGGAAGTGAAGGTACAAATTGGCTGCGGGTCTTCTTTCACCAATGTAGATTTCGGCATCGATAGGGCACTCACGTAGCCAATGAACATCGTGCAGAACACGAAGTGCAACGGGATGACAAGACTTTAGCCGATACGTCGATACTGCGCATGCAAGCAGTGGCGGGCGAGGGGGATGCAGAAGAGGAGCGCATGATGCCCGACCCAAATAGAGAATATTCCGGCATTTATCCAGGATCGGAAAGGGAGCAGCGATCGATGAGCGTGAAGTTGCGCGCGGTAAAAATATGCATTCGCGTTCTATCCCACGCAAAATCCCTTTCGACTTACTCTACAAGCTGCTGAGCCACAACTTCCTTCTCCAAAACCGAGTTTGTACCACGTTCCCAATAGACACGACCTGCCTTTTTTTATTTACTGCAATAATTGCACGAATAGGCTCGGTCAATTGTTTTACGGGCGATATGCGATCATAGGTATTTACTACAACGGTTTGGCGCCGGCCGTCCGTGGGAGCAGGCTTTCCAACTCGAATATGAGCTCATTCTATCGGCGTTGGGGTAAAGAATGCGCGGCACGAGGGCTTTGGGGAAGACGGGAAGCTGAATGGGAGCACCAGCTGCAGGAGCCTGGTGTGATTTCATCCAAAAATATTTTGACCTCCCGTCTCGATCAGCTCTTAGACGGGCGTCCATCGATCCCCCGGCAAACAGACCCTTACACCAAGTGCGCAGCGCGCTGTCACATATTTTCGAAGGTTTCCTAATAACTCACGGAGGAGCTGGTATCTCGGGCAGTACTGCTCGACAGTCAGCCTTTTGTCTGACGGTAAAGTGTTTGCTCTTTGCTCCTCATCTCCGCTCCAATTGTCGAAGAATCGGAGGCCAGCCATTCGGATACAATCTCCTTCAATTCCTCGGCTACATTGCACCGGCTATTTTTATCCATTCCATGAATCGATATGACGCTCTTTCGTCATATGTCTTCTCTCCTTCGTTCCACCCACACAAGAGATAATACGTACACACGAAAATTCCTCGCGCCGCTTGCTTCCAGGAATGTAGACTAGCACAACAAGTCTGCTAAAGCCAGATATTCCCGGAGAGATTCCACTTGGTCGATAACCCAAATCACTTTTTATTAAAGAGCCTTTTTCGCCATGTCAATTATCTCGCGTTTCCGGATTGCAGGTACACCCTGTCGCGATAAATGCAAAACTGTTTGCTAAAGATTTGCGCCAAGGCGAATTACGAGCTGGAGAATCAAAGGAAATGCCCCGCTTTTTATTCGGAATATGGTAGATCCTAATAGCTTCTCTCTTTGCACTTCACTCGACGCACGATTGCTGTTGATAGCTCCTCGGGAATCCTGCTTTGTGCGCTGAAATCCACGTAGCTTGATTGAAAGCGAGCTTTCCACCGTGCAATATGCCCTCCAAACTTTATTTCCCGTTCATGGCGAAAAGCTCAAGTAACTTGGAATTCCTCTTATTTCCTGAATAGACAGGGAAGAATCCGGCTGGATATTCCCGCGGAATCAGAGGCGGCACGGAAAAAGTGTCGGACAATAGAAGACGGACTATCGTCTTACAAATGGCAGGGAATTTCTAGCGACTATCTCACTTCCTATTCGATTGCCGAGGAACTTTCATCGAAATTGTATACTTTCTCTGCGACCAATCAGCCCTGGAAACGGTGGCCGGGCTTTCCTCCGCCACCCCGCGCCAGACAATAGCGTTCCAAGTGTATTTATATCCTCCACGCTGTATCAGGATGTTTTCATCTCGGAGAGATTTTCCGGCCTGATCAGATTCTCCAGTCTTCCGTCGCCACTGCGGAAGAAAGGGCTCAAATGGAGGCTGGCGAGTCTAGTATTCGGAAGCATCGATCAATTAATCGCAAGAGATTACTTGAGTCTTCGTTTTTCCCTAATGACGGGTGTTTTTCCCGTCGAACCTCATTAGCAATGCCCGACGCTCGGTGGCTTGTAATTGAGAGCGGTTGCTTGTTCGAGGATAGAAGTTGCAAGGGAGCTTTCTTCAAGATCAACCAGAGGGAAGAAGAAGGAGGGCAAGGTAGGCTGACTGGGTTTCGTTTGGGGGGGGAGGGGGTTCCTTCCATCGGCCAAGGAATTTCACCGGATTCGTTAGGTTCTCCTTTTTCGAGCTCGCCACTCCGGGGTCCTCGTTAAAGGACACCCTTCCACCCGAGATCGATCCAGGCATGGGCAGAAAGCCTGCTTCTCGTACTTGACCGTGAGCGAGGGGGATTGCTGCCCCGATGAAAGTTCTCTCCCTGGAAATCTGCCTTTTACTCGTCTCTGCTCTCGCTTCGCGGCAAAGTCCGCTAATGGAAGTCGTTCTTCTCTGTAAAACTGAACTTTCCACCGTCGGTAATGACTCGGACGAATCTTTGGAATCCGCAGATGAAATGGTCGTTCTATCTGCATTCCTGCAAGTGAGACCAGCAATTTGAAATCCTGTAATGTTTGCCGATGACGTAACTTTCCCTAAAGACCCCTGTAATACGCTACCCGTACCGTTTCCACTTTCGTTGCCATTGCAATCGCACAAGTGTCGATACTTGAAGTAACTAGTGTTACGAGCGATCGTAGTGAAGAGTTCTCCTTGTTTTCGCACTTGATGGGTAAAAGTGCTGAACTTGATAAGCGCGAGGCTGCCTCACGAGTGGCAGTAGAAAAAGCCGCTACCAAAAGTTAAGGTACGCAATCAAAAGCAATTTTTCGAGAAGATCTCCTGGCCACCAGCCAAAACTATAAAGAACTTCACTGACACGCCGTTTCTCACGAATTAAACTTTTATTACAGTTTGGAGTGTAGAAAGAACCGCGGCGAAGTTCCACGGGCTCCGTATGGTCTTATTACGAAATTACTGTACAGTGTAATACCGCGGGGACGAAAGTTTCCTCCAAACGCAATAGCTGAGAACCAATTGCACTAGAAAATCGAGCTCCATGCCGTAATAAAATAAACCTATTCATTCGGCAAACTTTTACCCCGTCTTTACTCTCATACTCCTGGATCACTGTGCGCACTTTTCCCGTTGAAAACCTGGTATTATTCCATTGTTAATATTTTCCGCAATATAATCTCTATTCCGCCTGCCGCTTGAATGGGGCCAGCATTCGGATTTCGCGGATCTCAAAAGCGGGCAGGCGTTCGGGCTCGTTTTCAAATCCGGCCTCGAGTGGTCCTCTTATCAACGGCATTGACGAGAGTACGTGTATGAAAAAGTGGCGGCCGATGTAGTTGGGAGGATCCGTCGGATCGCGAAGCTCGGCGATACGATAGAGCCAATATTTACATAGTGAACGCATATAAATAATGTGTGAGTGGCCGTGCTGATAAGGGCAACGATATCGGCGCGCACGGTCATAGGTGACTCACACTCTCACCACCTTTTGTGCTGGCCAGTGGCGATTCTGCGCCGCTCGCCGCACACCGCACGCGCGTGCCTGTCCATCGGAAATTTTTCGACCGATAACACGATGAGTGATTGGACCTTGTGTGTCGCCTGATTGGTCGGCTGATACCGTAAACTATTTCCTTACACGACGCGAAATAATTAGAATGTGGCCATCGTTGTTAAGGGGCGGGGGGCGGAGGTACGAAACGACACTGATGACTCACACCCGATAATTGCACCTGTCTTTTTATGATATGAACGATGCCACTCACTAATTAACATGAGAGAGCATAATTAGACGTCGGTTTCTGAGATTGTCGCCTCGTTCGTTATAAGTTGCAAGGCTGTTGCATTTCAAGACTGTGCTGTCTCGGTCCTTCTCCTGACTTTCTTTAGTCAACTCGATTTAATTCATTGTGGCGGACTCCGTCGACGTACACATTTGCCAGGAGCGCCCTCTCATTCTCTAAGGCTCAGAATTTCTGGCATGCGAAAGAAGGAGCTTCCTATTAGCTGGTGTAAGGGCGTGAAACAGTGTTGCACACTTTGACAGTCGCTCATTAGGCGGCTCCTCTTCGAAAGGAAGGCGGCTATTTGAGATGAAAGCTGCCACCAGCTTCGCACGCGACATAGCCCCGCTCCGGCCTCAAAGACTCGCTTTGACAGAAGTACAAGATTCGCCGCGGGTCTTTTCCCCTCGCAAAGGTTAATAGTTCTGTATTTAGGCCTAGCTCTACGCCACTAGGTTCCTTCTGCTGATCTTATCGTTACTAGTAATGTCAAAGGTCGACCGAATCGACCTTCGGCCGCAATTGCCTTGGGGATTTGGTGCTGGCAGCGCACGAAGTACCCAAACTGCAAGCAGCAGGAACTACTCGCCACTTTTAAACTTACTTCGTTAGCCAGTCATGTCTCAACGCTAATAGCTACAATACGCGCAAAGTGTTTATTCTGTAATCAAGTGAGTACTTTAATTGTAAGTGTCGGATCGTTGCGAGTGCATCAAGACTGCAAGACGTGGATGGATGTTCTTGCCGACTGCACACAGCTGCGTTGAAATTCGGTGGAGAATGCCACTGACACCTTCTTGGCTTTGCATCTCATTTCGAGTCGGCATCTCAGACTTCAAAATCGGAATTGCCTTTCCCGGATGCCTTTTCTGTCGAGCCATGAGAAGTAGTTTCGATAATTTGGCAGCTCAGGATCTACCAGTGCAATTGGGTCTTTTCACTTTCGCACGATTTCTATCGGAAGTTGGCTGGCACCGTGGCAATTCTGACGTACACGCATATAATTTTGTGTCTTGCCTCGTTCATCGAGCAATCTGCCCGATCTTACACATCTCATGGTGGGTCTGTTCAATTGAATGAACGGCACAGCTCGATAGCTGACAAAAATTGACTTGGGACGAGCACTGATTGATTGGCAGACGTGCAGCAGTGTTTCACAGGAAGGTGAGAATTCTATTTCTGCAGGCCTCCGTTACTGGTCGATAGTACACTGCTATCCAATTACCGGATTCTCCGCCAGTACCCGCGATAGTCTCTATCCTTCCCTGTTCTTGCAATTTTATTGCGGAATTCCTCTTTTTCTCAAATTCCATTCCGGCCTCAACGAACATTGCCGAGTTCACGTACAGGCCCAATATGCCTCTTTTTTCGTCTTTTTTGCTCTGCATCGTATTTACATCCAATAGATAGAATAGAGTGTAGAATAGAATGACTGTATTGGTATGGTTGATACCCTCTCGATTGTTATGCAACAATTGGCTGTGCGCAATCCTATTATTGCGATCTCCACCACTAGCTTCTATTTCATGGCATCCAAGGGGTGAGGGAGCTGTTTACGTAAGGAGCTTAAGATCTTATCGTTAGCTCAGGGAGTAGCACTGACGATCCTTAATTGCTACCGTTCGACTTTTTGTCACCCGGCCCGACATGTAATTTCCTTGGCTGAATTACTTGTTAACATTTTCTTCCATTTGAGGAGGCGAGACTTTGGATGTTCATCGTCGTTTCTACCCTCACTAACCAAGGATAATATGTATACGTAACTGGTATTGGGAGAAGCCTTTTGAGACTTTTATTTCAAGTGCACTGCAATCGCAATATTTGAAATGCACGAAGAAAACACTGTCGCTTTGGTTAGAAAATATGAAAGGTTGAAGCATGTGTTAAAAACGGCAAAGTAGAAGTTGTTCTGGATATTGTTCCCCTAAATTAACCTCGATATTTCTCCATAAAGAAAGATTTTTAAACTCCGTGTTCATTTGCATTTTGACTCTCTACAACCGCGTAACCCCGCTTCCGGCGGTACTCCCTTGCAGTTTCTCTCTTTTCGCTACCCTTCGCGCTAAAGTTTGGCTTTGTGACTTTGCCATTTTGCAAGCTGCTAAGAAAGTTTACGCTGCCGAAGGAAGGGAGCGAGTTGGAGGGGCAGAGTCGTTTCTTAAGAGGTCTGTCTTAGGAGTTGTAGAGGAGAGCGGCAGACCTCGCTTTGAAAGTAGCAATCAATCCTGGGTTCGATTGATCGGCAGCGCTCGTCCCGGGAAGGAAAGAGTGTGTTGAGCATGAAAATGCAACCTTCGGCAGAGTTGCATCCGGTGATCGGACTTTCTTCGCGGTTCTCTTATTACCTCGGAGGCTTGATATGGCTTCCAGAACGGTTAATGCGACCTTGTAATAGGTAATGTAATCAGCGGATGACGTCATTACGCCGCTGCGCTGTCTGTGTTTGCAGGGATTACGTCGCCAAGTGCACTTTCAGTACAAATCCATCTGGTGTGCGAACAAAGCCCCGCTTTTATTTACGTTACGTTGCGCTCTAAGTTCACTGTCTTCTCCTCTTTGTTGAGCTTAGTGTCCATTTGAGAGTCAAAATCTCGAGAATGATATTCGTTCACGTTTGTACACACACCTGGATCAGAGAGGAGTTCTCTCGGAGCATTTTCAGGCTCGTTCAATGTACTACTCGTATATTCACGAGTGTCACTCTCGGAAGCTGCTCTCGTGAATTTCACCCCCACCTGGAGAGTTAGCATTACGACAACAGAATTCGTACTAGGACAAAAGGGCTTGCCAGGGAGTTATCAGAATTCGGCTTGAACGAAGTTTCCCTTAAGTCAGTGAGCGAGGTAGCGATCGAGGGAGGAAGTGCTTGAAGTACTACGCGGCTTCTACGCACACATATGCTAGCTCGCGTTGCCAGTGAATCGAGACGGCAGGGGCTCGAAACCGCTATTCCCGGGTAATGCCACTGCCAGCAAAGCGATCAGACTGAATTACTGCCGATCCCCGGCGAGTCAAAGAGTTAAGACCGCTGACAACGGAACACCGGCGATAATCGGGTGAATCGTGCTCGCGAGCTACCCATGGGCTGGTTAGGCTCTGTGGCGAGCGGGCTACAATTTGCCCCCGAGCGAAACATCTTCGCTTGGATGCCCTTATCGAATCACTGTTAGCCCGCTTTCACGGATGAGCCTTCGCTTGTCGGGAATAACGAGCGAATAGAAAAGCTTGCGCATAAGAATCGAGCTTTCAAGTGGAAGAACTTTCGAATAACTTACGAAGATGCTATTCTTTCGATTTTTAATCTTCACGGTTTCCTTATTTCCCCTGTTGAACTTTTCAACTGTACATGTGGTCACCTTGTGGCAGTACAGTGTCTCTCTGCGTGTCAGAGACCGTTCTCTTTTTAGTTCTACTATTGTAAGGTTTTCTTTGTCAAGAGATGGGAATTTACTAAATAATCCGGAGGACAAGTGTCTCCTCGGATGCAGGTACCATTAGAGGGATCCGTGAACCGGGCATCGTTACAGTTAGAGTTAGAAACCGCAGGCAAAGACGGCAGGCGCAGCGACTCGTATCGCCTGATGACACTTGATGCGCTGCGGAACCCAGGGTAAAAGGCTCGCGTTGCTTACTCGCTCGAGCCGCATGCATCGCTTCAGCCTCTTCCAGGAAAGCGGAGGGAATACGCGTTTAACGCACGTCTACCTCTTTTCCCGGCTGGATACGCGGGAGCGTCAAGCGGCAGGCTATCACGACTCCTTACGCAACTTGCACTTGCAGAAAGAATTTACATCACAGCGTTTCTCGAGCACCTCCCACCGACCCCTTCCTTCGTACTAAGCAGCAGTTTTCGCCAATCGGAGAGGCGGACACGAGCTCGAGACATTTGTTATTGCAAGGATTATTTGTCGTAATGAGTCAAGAGCGCGTTGCCATTATTTAATAAGCTCGAGGACTGACCTTCACTTGACACGAATGCCCAGTGTCCGAGAGCAGACGAAACAAGGAGAGGAGACGGGGGACGACACCGCGCACGTCTGACTATGAAGTTACCGTTCCCCTGTGAGTCACCCGCGCCTCGATGCTATGCCACCCTTTTCTCTCTGGAGTGTATTTCTCCCGTGTCGACCGGTGTTTTCTTCTTCTTTTCCCTGGGGTATCGTGGGTATCCCTAGCATTGCCGAGGCGGATTCATCATCTATTTAGCCGGCGCGGCTTCCTGCGATGTCAGTTCAGTTTCTGCCTAATCCTAACATTTGCGGTAGTTTTTACTCTTCGCCACTCGATTTCAACGTTTCACTCGGAGTATGTGTACTTGGAGATGTTGGCATATTTTTCAGTCATACGACTCTCGGAGGCTCGGATGCTCTATCGGGGTTACTGGTTCTTGCAATATGCAGCCAAAGATGTTTGCGTATTCTCGACCGCTGACGCGTGCCGAGTACATTATTTGGTCTGTGTCGCATAGACACGTGCATACATCGAGTCGCCGTCTCGGCACCTATTGACACGCAAATTCTTACGTCTCGCATCACATGGCTACCGAGATTAAAAGCGAGAGTCACCAAGTCCCATTTGCTTCCCTGGTAATTAGAACTCTTGGCGAGTCCAAGTCGACTGAGAAAGGTTCTGCGCTGATCGCTTATCTCTCCGGCTATGCAGAAAGTTTTAGCAATAATTTCGCAATCATGATTTAGTAAGCTCGGTGCGAGTGGAACTCGCGGTGGGATGCAGTAGAACTCGGAGCTAGTCTTTTCTCTGTCCTTGAGGAAAATACCCTTGGAGTATGAAATCAGACTGCGCAGCAGCCACTCGGGCTTGCTTTCGAATGCATTTCTCAGAGAGTGGAAAACACAGTGCAGATAGGAAGCGTTTCCTCGTAGTGGAGAGTTTCTCACATATTTTCGAAAAATACCTCTCATTGTATGCACAACAATCCTCCCAAGGAATGTGCCTGTTCTTTGTCGCGTGAGGGGCTTTCCCCTTTCGCACACTTGCATTACATAAGATATTAGAATGACGAGTTGCGTTGGGTTAGTGCTTGAAGCTGCTTGCCGTCCTATCGATTTACCAAACACTCGTTGGTAGCCAGGCATTTCCCAGGCAAAATCTTTGGCAAAGATGAAGAGGTGCTTTCCAGGATCCTCCTTGTAGCGCGCCAGAGATAATCCGGGGGGAAATTAATTCCGTTATTCGCTGTCTCGAGTGGAGTGATACAGCTCAATCCCCGGACGGACGGGAATTATGTATTCCCGAGGCAGTGAATCGCACTTCTCCGCGTTAGCTGGTAATACAATGAAGCAGGCGGAGGAGCACACGTTCCTAGCATATTAAGGGAACTGCTGTTCCGAGGTGAATGGACAATGAACCACGAGGGCTGAAAACTCGGTCACAGAAAAGCCGACGAATAAGAGCAGAATCACAGGCTTCCTAAGAATCCTCGCCGTTTCCTGGAAAAAGTTTAAATACTTTATTCAGTTCAGTGGGTGGAATTATTTTGTACTGTTGGTTAAAGGACGAGTTATTCTACTCCGCGGAGGAATGCGGAGTATGGAAGTTGCACGAACGGCCGAGGGTGTCGAGTTAACCGAGGGTCAGATGCCAGTGGTTAGATGCTGCTGGAGGGGGAGGGCTTTTTAATTAGATCGCGTGAATCCGTCGCGGCAAAGATCTGTGTCAGTGTCATGGCACAAGAGAGAACTAACTCCCAGCATTAGAGCCTGGTGACACCCAGTGACCTCGTTTTCTCTGTTATTACAGGGGTGCTGGAGATGGCGGCCACCGAGAGCACGATCCGATTCAGCGGCCACACGTTGGACAAGGCTACCAAGGCCAAGGTGAGTTTCCGCGTATTTAATCCGCCTTCCCTGTCTCGCCCATTCTCTAGCCGCACTGCTTCGGCTCCTCTAACTTTTCCAATGAGCTCGCATCAGACTGTATATTGTCCTGGCATTAAAACCTTAATGGGATTCAAGGCAAACTCTAATCCAATACCTCTCATTAAGCGAGATGCGCTATACACGTAGCCGGTTAGTTGCAAAGTCAGGGCTGGGAATATTGGTCTTCCAAGTTCCGCGAAAGTTCAAGGTTAATGCGAGACAGTCTTGCACAACGGGGGTAGTTTACTTTTTGACGATAAAGTGGTTACGGTGTCTGGCGTTTGTGGGGAATGTGAGGTGGGATTCTCGGGGATCTTCCTTTCGAATGCAAACTTAAATTCTTGCGGGTGGAATTAGAAGGAGTCTGTACTAATGTGTTTTGCTATAAATTCGCAGGTAACGCTGGAGAACTATTATAGTAACTTAATAGCTCAGCACATCGAGCGGAAGCAGAGGCTGGCCAAGTTGGAGGAATCCTTGAAGGACGAAGGCCTGTCAGAGCAGCAGAAGCAGGAGAAGCGGCTGCAGCATGCTCAGAAGGAAACCGAGTTTCTGCGGCTAAAGCGCTCCAGGCTCGGCGTCGAAGACTTCGAGCCTCTCAAAGTAATTGGCAGAGGTGCTTTTGGCGAGGTAAGGTTTTTTGCGGCCTCGGCAATCTTGACGGAGAGGCAGCCACCAGGCTCTCTTGCGCCTCCGGATTCGTGAATTCTTTCCCGGTTCTCTCTACACCCACACTTATTCCACCTCGCGATTCGCGACGACGGGGGAGATTCAAGCCTTCTTTAAGATTGTGCGAAAGTACTCGAGCCGCTGGAAGCGCGAGTATTGTTCAACCGCTTGTTATTCTTGGTGCTTACGCTTTGAGAGTAGAGTTAATCAGCAGAATAATACATGAGATTTCGACTTGCGATTGTGGAAGATTGCCGGCTCCATTCCCCGGGTGTTTTTCCGAGCTTTTTCCTTTAATAACAATATACTGTAACTAATCTTTGTTATAATTATAGGTGAGGCTCGTGCAGAAGAAAGATACCGGCCATGTGTATGCTATGAAGATCCTTCGAAAGGCGGACATGCTTGAGAAGGAGCAGGTCGCGCATGTTAGGGCTGAAAGAGACGTTCTTGTGGAAGCGGATCACCAGTGGGTTGTAAAGATGTACTACAGCTTTCAAGACCCGATAAACCTTTATTTAATTATGGAATTTCTACCGGGTGGTAAGTAGTGATCTTCGATGACTTTTTACATAGAATTCGCCCACAATGAGTAGTCTCCAAACATTTATGTCATTCTGCTATTATAGGTGACATGATGACACTGCTTATGAAGAAAGACACGCTTTCCGAGGAGTGTACGCAATTTTATATTTCTGAAACTGCGCTAGCAATCGACTCTATACATAAATTAGGTTTTATTCATAGGTGAGTCGCCAGGAAAATCTGATGCCATTTAAAACTTATTATTTCTCAATGTTATTTAGTACATTTGGCTTATGGATCCAAATTTTCAGGGATATCAAACCAGACAACCTGTTGCTGGATGCACGGGGCCACATAAAGCTCTCAGATTTTGGCCTGTGTACGGGTTTGAAAAAATCACACAGGACTGACTTCTACAGAGATTTAAGTCAGGCTAAGCCTTCAGATTTCAGTAAGTAGCTGGATACGATATATCGATTAGATAGCTACGTTCTCTTTGTTCCGACTAATAACTTTTAATGTTTACAGTGACATCCTGTGGCAGTGGAAGTGGCGGAGCCATGGATAGTAAAAGAAGGGCAGAGAGTTGGAAACGGAACAGGAGAGCTTTGGCTTACAGTACAGTAGGAACCCCGGATTACATTGCTCCTGAAGTATTTCTGCAGACTGGCTATGGACCCGCTTGTGATTGTTGGTCTTTGGGTGTTATTATGTACGAAATGCTTATAGGTAATTAATTCATCTATAATCCGCTGATCTATCAGATGTAGTGACAGTTCATAACGATGTTCGTTTGTTTTCTTTAGGATATCCACCATTTTGCAGTGACTATCCGCAAGACACATACAGAAAAGTAATGAATTGGAGGGAAACATTGGTTTTCCCGCCAGAAAGTCCCATTAGCGAGGAGGCTAAAGATACTATTATTAGATTCTGCTGCGAGGCTGACAGAAGATTAGGTACATGCTTTTGAACGTTGGACGTAGTTGTCAACTTGTTGCAAACTTGTGGTCTCTATAGTAATATACATTTTTCTGACAACCCAGGTGCGCAAAGAGGCATCGAAGAAATCAAGTTGGCGCCTTTCTTCCGCGGTGTTGATTGGGAGCACATCAGAGAGAGGCCAGCAGCCATTCCCGTGGAAGTGCGCTCAATTGACGACACTTCGAACTTCGACGAGTTCCCAGACGTGAAGTTAGAGATACGTAAGTGTAAGGAAGAGGATGAGATTGGCGCGCTCACAGGAGGCGCGGCCCCAGTACACGATTGCATAATGGAATCGGCGTGTGTAATAATATCATGTCTCATGTGGTTATAGCGTCCGCGCCGATGCCTCAGGACGGTGAGGTAATTTACAAGGACTGGGTATTCATTAACTACACTTTCAAGCGATTCGAG
This sequence comes from Crossocerus cetratus, assembly GCA_963675795.1. NCBI lineage: Eukaryota > Metazoa > Arthropoda > Insecta > Hymenoptera > Crabronidae > Crossocerus > Crossocerus cetratus. The sequence continues at coordinate 11,940,334 of OY776666.1, read as the reverse complement.
GGTTTGACGCAGCGAGGAACGCCGACCAAGAAATAGCAACTCTCCACTGTTTGCTCGGCAGTCCCAGGCAGCCAGCAGTGTGACGTGATTGGAATTCCGGCCTTGGTACATCAGCCGCATCCCCCGTTGTCGTCGGCAGCGTGGCGGGTAGACGGCTGATTTTCTCCGCAAAATCTCTGGGTGCAGTCGCGTCGTGCCGCGGACGAATCATTCTTCTATATGTATATACGTGATCAGTACGACGTCTACGAGTTAAGTGCGCTATAATTTACGCGAGCACCAAGCACTGCATTGGTGGCGAGGACATCGCAGATAACACGGAGACCAAGACGCTAATGTAGATGCGGACGGGAAGGTACAGTACATGGAAGGTAGACAGAAGGAGGCAGACAGGAATGCTGGGAGAATCATGCTAGATTGTGGTTAGTTCGCCGCGAAATGTGGGCTGATAAAGAATGAACAACGTAAAGATGTTCCATAATGTTGCTGTAAGTGCATAGCCGATGCACGTGTGATAGATACGAGAATCGAGACCTCTGGTGTGACGTGATCCTCAGAGATCCTCTCAACTGATACAAGCGTTTCCTTTCTGTTCTGCTGTGAAGATGCTTTCGGAAACACGAGATGTAGCATAATAAGCTCTCTTTATCTACGGTATTACACGGAAAGCTAAGATTGAGCCTCGGTCTGGTGGTTCTCGTAACGGTGATTTTTCGATCCTTACCCGATTGAAGTCTGGTATGGCGCTTGTATGTTTTACTCTATGTACGTTTTTTAATCGAACGCTGGCTAAGCTCTCGAGTTAAGCTCTCTTTTTAATGTTGTATTTGTCGCTAGTACTGTGATATCGAATTGTTCTAAGAGCACGTAAAGAAATTACTGTTTTCTCTGTTAGCAAATGCCGTACTTTACGAATGTTATATTCTATTCGGTTGCCCCTCTATTTCTCTTGAAAGTTTAAAAAATTTGTTGGCGTAATGAGCGCGGCTTTAGTATTATACGTTCCTTGCATGCTTGGGAGCTCTCAATCATCACATTTGTAAACGAAATCTTTCCACAAATTGACTCCATTTCGTCGATTAAACATGGCTCTTTTCAAGTGTGACGAACTCGAGTATCTTATAATTGCTAGTTGCAGTAAAATTTATGGCACTTTACTATCTAGATATAATGAAATTCTGTCTCGTAGGCTTTGCACTATAACCTTCTGCAACTTGAAGGTTTACAAGGCTTTGCTACCATTTAAACGCAAGGAAGTTAAGACAAACGTGTTTGAGAATTCTCTTATTGGACAACGCATGCTTGCCAGGCGAACAAGCATTTCTTATAACGTATGAAAGAGTGGCGGAAAGGAAATCACACCGGAACCGGGTCTCTCTCTTACAAGGCCAAGTGGTGAACTTTTTTTGCTCCTGTCATTGGTACGGTGAAAAGCGGATAAAAGAGAATGATGAGTACATTGTAAGAATCAGGGCTCCTTCGTTGCCTTTATCGAGGTTCCTAAGGCACACAGCCCAATCCGTACGTTTAAAAGAAAAGACGAGCAAGGGAGGAGGAAAATACAAGCGGAGAGAGAACAGGGCGAGAAAGTAAGGCATACAAGTGATTATTAAGAGACGGCGAGATACAAGTGGCAGAGTCATAGTGGACAAAATTTCCTATGCATTTGGGGTAGACACATCGACAGACAGATAGACAGACGCACACACACACATACACACACACCGACACTCTCTCTCTAACATTCTGTCGAGCGATATATAGTTTTGTTTCGAATAGCACCGTGGAAGATATAGACTTTACATTCGGTAGTTCATTGACAGCCGGGGCACCATGGTAGTAATAGTACTAATGATAAAGCTAGGTAACAGTTAAGATAACATGCGGATGTACCTACACGCGCGCACGCTCGAAACGTATCACCTTCCGGATCTAGTACATGTGTAAAGATTTGCGAATTCTCCTTCCTTATGCGTTCTGGCGTGTCCCTATTAAAAAGGAACTACATAAAACCCTGATATGTACATTGGACGAGAAATTAGTTTCGTACGACTTCACCTGCAGATATCTTAAATCGCCAAACAGAGTAACAAAAATCCGAAATAGTTTAACAAAGCCGAGTGCTTAGGTTACGGAGTACGATTATAAGTCAGTAAGTTTAAATCGCAGAGGGAGAGCAAGTAAAATAATAATAAAAAGGCAAAACTATTTTCTGCACCACTAGGGATATAATCGAGAGAAAGAGAGAGAGAGGGAGCGAAAGTGCGAGCGAAAGAGAGGGAGAGAAAGGAAGCTTGTAATGTAATCCGTGAGCGAAGGGATTGAACGAAAGAGGGAGAGAACGAGATAAAAGTGTGAATAAGTTTAGTATCTTGTCGCTGTTGAGTACAGGCAATGTTCTGACGTCCATGCTACTAAGTAAATGAAACGAAGTGATCGCGATTTATTTATTTAAAGAGAAAGAAGAAAGATCTAAGTAAAATACAAAACAATAGCCACGAGATGCCTTCGAAGCAGCAAGAGTTTTGGTGCCCTGGAGCGCAGCCGTATCTGTAAAAATCTCTAGATCCACATCCGAGTGTAGGGAGGCAAACCCGTAATCCGTTGAATCTAGATGTCTAATTAGATGTGCTGACTCGAAGTGTATGTCTCTGTATGGAGGAGGGGTTCTGTAAGAGGTGGAAGTCCGCGGTGGGAGAGCTCTCCGAAGCCCGGATATGCATGCCTCTGCACGTGTATGAGCTATTATACATTTATGTAAAACGTATTCCGAAGGAACTCCAGTAGCTTACGATAATCGTCGTCGGTGTACATTGTAAATACTATGCGTCACCCGAGCGTTACATGCGAGTGCGTCATTATCGGGCGACTATTCTACTCGCGATCATCAATCGATCCAGGACACATCGTTTCCGTTATCCTCCTCTCTGTTTCTCAATTTCCTCATTATCCCTCATTCATCCCTACTGCGAGTCATTGATCACTGTTCGGCCGTTGTCAGCTTTCCTTCGCCGCACTTCCACATCGCTTTCAAATTGGTCCTGACGATCCGTGAACCGTCGCCCTCATCTTTTACCTCCAGAATGCTATTCCCACTCCCCTTCACCGACTTATCAATCCACACTCTAACGAGAACTCGCGACAGATCTCCTTTAGGTAATTCTTACTGACTAGTTACATATTAAGCCAGTTCTTTGATCCGGCTTTTCCTCTGTATGAGTTACGACGCAGGGTTGGGAGACCTCTTTCTCTTTTCGTTGACTCGCCCGTTCCTCCGCACTTCCCCTAATCGTCAATCGGGGCAAGTTTCTCGCGTAGATTTCTCAAGATTAGTTCCACTTAACGTTAGTGCTAAGGTTTCATAGTTGACAGAACACTAGGGATATAAAAGGGAAGGCGAGGAAGGGCGACTTCTTTCTTCCACGTGGCCTACGACGCTAAACTGGATCCCAGACTTACGATTGATGATTCTTCTCCGAAGGTAGGAGAAGTTGGGAGGAGTACTCATAGAGAAAAGTAGACAAGAAACATGCAAGGGCAGAGCGCGACATGGGACGCGCGCGCGCGCGCACGCACGATATCGGACATTTTATAGTAGGCTTGTGATTAAATTAAAGATTTATTGTCGAATAATCCAAAAAAACGATGTATAAAGAGAACTATTGCTTTTCACATGCAGAATATAATATTGTAATTATGTCGTTAATAAATTGTTTTTTTATTTTACTCGTCGCTTTTCTCACTTGTTCCTTGCGAGGAGCGCGTCGGGTTTTTGTTCCTGAATATTACACCCCTGCACAAGAACAAGGAAGTCCACTAAGGAATAGCGGCTAAATCTAAATAATGAGTGCAGTTAGTCTACTGTCAATGTAGTTCTTGGGAATTGCAGCGTTCTTATTTCTTTCATTCGCACTAGAAATGACTCTTCTCCTTACGTAGCGGCATGCGCCGATCAGTGCTGCAGTCCGAGGAGAACAAGAGACATTTTTTGCAAGCCTGTCCCGAAGCAACGGAGATGGTTGGCGATTGCAACAATGTCGCAAAGTGCCAGAGAAACACACTGACACGCACATAGCCAATTAAATCTTCGTAACGCGTTTTTGTACGACACTTTTTTAGCCCCGCATAATTGTTGTATATGTCAATAAGAGAAAAAGGTATTAAATCGATGATAAATGACTTCTTTGTCGCTTGCTTTCGTAATCTACCACCACTCAATTCCCTGTCTCGTGATGTTTTATATTTATGATAAATTCAACGTTCTGTGACACGCTAGTTCTATTTGTGAAGGACAATCGATTACACCCATTATAACTTGATAGCGCATCTAGTTTTCTAGTCTCTCCAAGAATATCCTGCGGAAGTATGAAGAATTCCTGTGAAGGAATCCCCGAGTTAATGAAGTGCTCTATCTTCCGCCGATATTGAGACATTGAGTGTTGATTTGCCAGTGAGGGCACATACAACAAGTAATTTATGATGTTGAAGATTTATTATTTCCACGATGTGGAATGAAAGAAATCGTTGTTCTCGGCATCAGTTTTAATTAGAGTTAGTCATAATTAGATAATTATGTGCCGATTCTTGTTTCGCAAATTGGCATAAATGTAACACAAACTGTTAATACAAACTGGTCTATCTGTAGTAGTTTGCGATTCCTCAAGTAACAAAGCATTTTATACTTCTTTCTTGCAATTCATCGAAAGGAAAGACAGCAGTCATGCAACTATATAATCGTCAGACGTAACAACTATGGCTGTGCTCGTTTCCGTATGTACTGCCAGTATACTGCCGGGAGTGCCATAAGAACGCCAGTACTTGCTGCATATAAACAAGCGCACTCCTTGTACAACACTGAACATACATACCCACTGTTGCTAGTGGATTTGGCATCACGCTCTCTGGTGCACTTGCCGACTGCATCATTCATCCGAAAGTCTCCTTTCCTCGTCGGTGTCTATCGTAAAGTTCGGCACACTTGCCAAGGATGGCGCGACGATACTCCTGACCAACTCTTGCTACTTTATTCAGATCCGACAAAGCCTTTTCGCATTCCTTTAAGCTTCACATGGTAGACAGCGAAAGATATTTGTTTCCTGCGTTTCAAATGTCGGGGATAATTTTACATGCGTGTCGGGCCCTGGATGGAGTGAAATGTCGGAGAAGACGTGTACAAATCGTGCGATTATGCGTGTTGCGACGTCGCTCATGGGGAAACTCGACTCTCGGGAAATTGGATTAATCCCGATAATAAATCGTGTCCTTTCAAGCGGTGTTCCAAGACCTTAAGACCCCCTCGGTTGTACTGTCTTCGCAATCAAAGGATCGACATTTCAACTCCTCGATTCTACATTAAAATGACCTTTACTCTTCCGAAATTTCGAGAACTCCCACACGACTCCATCATGACAGGCTTCAATGATCACCGAATGCTTTCCCGAAGGTCTGCTCTTTCCAATTTCTTGTGTAGCATACTTAGTTATATGTAGTGCGGGAGAGGCGGACCAACCAGTGGTGCGGCTTGACTCGAGCATTAAGTGTCGATGCACAAAGGCGTGCCACTCTAATTACAAAGTGGGCAGCGAATGTACGTGTAGCAGTTAGCCGCCGTTGCCACGTAGTCCTCCGCTCTCGGGTAGACGAGTTAAAGTAAACGCAAGGCAAAGGCGTCTGAGGTCTGGGCTGTGTATCGAGGCGAGCCGGTAAGAGTGGTTATCAGGACGCGGCGATTGGTAGTGGCCTCTGACCTCGCGCAAGACGGAGCTCCGCCTTCTCGCCTTACGCCTCGACGTACGCCGGCTTTAAAAACAGTCTTCTTTCCAGCGCACGCACACACTCCTCCTCCCTCGCCCCTCTCTGGCCACCCTCTTCCGCCATCCTCGGGTGCTCGAGCTATTTGTCGCCGCTCTCCAGAGGAGAGGAGACGAGGAAGAATGCGAAGAATACGATGGCGTCCACTCTCGCCTGAGCTACTCCAACCTAGAACTCGCCGCGATCGAGAGATCTTTCCAACCAGGTTTGCTCGTCTTTTACCAATTCCTTATCGCAAATCTTAAAGTCTCTCTCTTTCCTTTCCCTCTCGAGGAAACTTCATCCTAATCATCCGAACTGGAGCAAAGTTTTTCTAACTACTTTCCTCGTCCCGCGCGCGCAACTTGGAACAGAATTGAGTCGAAAGTCCGGCCAGCCAGAAGATGGCCAGTATGTAATAGGACTTGTACTCTAGTGCGATTAGTAGGATCTTGCTCGAGTCGAAACGGGAATCAGGATGATGTTCGTCGAATCCATAGCGGACGATCGCTATCGACTGTGACAATTCTCGAGTATCTCAGGGATTTACATGTGGCACAAGTATCGGTGGGCCAATGGAGTATGGTATAATTTGGGCGTGGGCGGGCCACAGCAATTGAAACATAACAAACGCACATTACTCCATCAAGGAACGGAAGGCACGGGCCCGGTTTCTCCCTTTGATCCAGCTAGACCGGCGCATTATGATAGATTAATTAATTGATGGTACATTCGTTAATCGGCCGGTAAGTTCCGCCGCGCGGATGGGTGAGGCAAGTATGCCACAAGATCACTTTCTGCGATACTCCTTCCAGGTATAACTCTCATTGGAGAACGAGCGAGCGATTGACACGCTGGACACTGAATCGTACGGTTTAAGATCGACTCGGCCTTCCCTAGATCGTTTCGCCACGTCCGATTATCGTGAGAGCTTAATCGGCGCGCTCAGCGCTTGTTATCGCGGGACGATTATATGTATAGCCGAAAGAAGTCCGGCTGTTTACTCGGCGTGTCGTCGTGATGCAAGCGCTGGGTCATGCGCCGCGCCACGTCTCGACAGTAATGCGCCAATTCGCCTAGCGATGATGCGACAGCCTCTCCATCCCGCGGACAAATGCCCAGACACGTGGTCCTTTCGATCGGTGTAGCGATTGTGCCCCTTACGTAAGGGAGATCAAACACTCTCCTAGAAGAGACTTGGTGTACCGAGGAGACCCTCGCTCGCCCCGGCAGCCTCTTTCGCGTATTCGTGGCTCCGATTAGAGCCGGAGAAAGCGATGTGTCTGGCGACAAAGCGATCTCGGTGCACTTCGCCGGTGATTTGTGGCGGAGCCACTCATGTTAGAATCATGACTGCAACCGACAAGATATATATACACCTCGATGTTACCAAGTATGCAAATAGATTAGGTGGCCAGTAGACGGTGCCTCGTTCGACTTCTACCCGAGTCCAAGTCGAAGTGGCGAGACAGCCCAATGCGGACTCGACTTGTTTGCTAACAAGCGATCTCCACCGATGATGCAACTTGAGTTACATAGTTTGTGGATGCTGGAACTCCGAGGAACTATCCTCATCCACTTCGCACCCTTGCTCGGCTGCCGGTAGCCGTCGCGCGGTTCACTTCTAAGTAGCGGTAGCCGCGTGGATATTAGTTCCCAATGTTCCAGGACCGGCGTAATTAATTCCAAGAGAGAAATTTCCAGTCGCTTCAACTTTGCTCGTTGGCTTCACGGCTGGATCCATGTATCGATTAATTATCCGTCCGCACACGGCGGACCGCCGGCAGCTGTTCATTGATGACTTTGTAAAAAATTGAGTACAATGCGGCTTACGCGCTATTAGCCTTTGTGCGCGACTGTGATGTAGCGCAATTAATCGGAATAAAGGGAGTCAGTGAGCATACGATACCCGCGCGAATTCGTTCGTTGTTCAGGAGAGGAAGTGTGCGATGATTGGAGAAGAGCTTTCATTCAGCATCGAACTCATTGATCCGACGGGCCGGCCTCGATCGGATTCGAGGAAGGTTTCGTTATCGCCCGATCCTTTCGGTCACAGGGGAAATGAGGAGAGACTGGTGTACGTGTGGACCAAGGCACACGGAGGTTCGTTAAAATTCTATCTATCTCCCGGCAGAAGGAGAGCGTCCGCGCGTCCGCGCGCCCGCGCGCATCGCCAAGATATAATAAGGTCAGACGCACGGGTTATCACCGGGGTGACCGTATCTCTCCGTGGAAAACGATAAAATGGAATATGCCCGGCGAAACGGCGCAGACGCCTCTACGGAATCGTGTTGGAGTTGCTCCAAAATTCCTTCCACCCCTTTCACGGCGCTCCGGCGAAGTACCGCCAAGCACTTGGAAAACTTCGGCCCAGTACTTCGGGATACTTGACATTCAGTCTCACATATTTCGCGTTAAAAGGCAGCTAGTATAAGTTGGTCTCTTTTTCATTGGAGTTTGCTTAGAGATTTCCTTAAGGTGCAAGTTCGTTTCAAGTTGGCTGGGCCGAATTGGTGCACCGAATATGGAACTTGATGGAGTGGAGGGGTTCGCGTACATTGAGACGAGCCTTAGTGTTTAGTATTTAGCGGAGGAGTAGGCGGCGGTCTCCCGAAACTTTGACCGGAAATGGCCGGCTGATCGTTGACACGTAAGCCTCCGATAACGAGCTCATGAGATTTATGCTGCACCCGCGTTCTCCCCGACTTATCTCGCCGCGTGGAATATCCGAGTTTCTGCTTCCGCGGCGCCGATACTTATCTCTCGGCTTCTGCTTCGCTCGCCGCTGGTCGCTCGAAATTCTCCCCAGCGGATTATCGCTCTTTGCTAACTCTGTCTAACTTGGAGTAATGGGGCCGCGATGCAGTTGATTTTTTACCCCTGTTCACCGGGTACAGTTTAGCGCGTGCTCCCTGCCGATGGAGGCCTCATTGCTTCGTTCTTTTAATGGGTGCCTGCGCACGAGAAAAGAAGCGGCGAATTTTTGGATGCCGGCCAAAGCGACGCGCACCCGAAAAACACTTTCTCTCCCGCCCGTCCTCCCTCCGCCTAGGCTCTGCCCTCTGTTTCTCCTGCCAAGTTAGATTTATCGAAATTCTAAGCATCCAGGCCGACGCGCTCCGCGCGAGGCTACCGATCCCGATCCTTTTTAAGGCCGAACCGAGAGCCACCGTTTTTCCTTTTCCATGCATGCCGAGCGCCGTGCGAGCCGTCTTTCCCCCGGTGATTTATCCGCCTTTTATGTATGCTTCTCGCGAGAAATCGCCAGCGAGCAGCCTGCCCGGGCGTTGCCGATGCAGCCTCGCGTTAGCCCTTTTCCACTTTTCCTGCCTCTTTTTCCCTCCCAGCGAAAAACGATTACTCTCGTTCGGCCGAGCTTCAAAGCTTGGCTCGATGTTTTCGGCTAGCCGAGCATTGGGAGCATTAGCCAGGGAATTCGACGGCGATACTTGCCGTATAACTAGTCTCTAAATATAAAACAGAATGCCTGGTTGCACGCTATACGCTCCAAGATCCTTTGACAGTCGGGAATTCCTTCACGATTCTAGTTGTACTCTTGTGCTTGGCTTCTAAGCTGTGTCAAGCACAGTCACAATCAATCACGGCGAAGATTTCATTTTCTCAGATTCATCGGAATAATTATGCGGACCGTAACAAGGAAGCATTTAAGAGTTTTTTTTACATTCTCAACCATTTTTCCATAAGGAATAAACGATATGTACCGTGCAATCTTTTGCCTTATGTGTATAATACAAACGTCTCCGATCTACATATATACAATGGATATAATATCATTAATGTTTTACTATGTACCAGTGGCAGTTTACTTTGTGACGACTTACTTTGAATGAAGAGCAGGATGCGGGACAGAATATTTTATCATATTATATCATATACATTATACATACAATGTGAAATGTGTAGGATTCAGAGGAGACTTGAGAAACATCGTGTATGATTTAAATTACTATATAATTTATAACTTTCATGCATAATTATATAGCAGCTTGTACTCGACATTGGTGAATGAAAAGTAAGTGAATCATCCTGCACTACATGTCGAGGAGTTTTGATAATTAACCCTCTTCACTTTCAAGAACTAATTCATGCCGTCAAGTGACATATTTCACTGGCACTGCTAGATGAGCCTCAGTTGCTCGATGCCGTGCTTCCTGTAGGCGCAGGTGCGCCGATAGGTAAACAATGAAAGATTGAAGGGGCGGTGACTTGGGCTCGCGACCTCCGGAGCATGCCTGCCGACTTGGAGGCCTTGCGCATTATCGCTCCTCTGTCCTATCTCGACATCCATGCATTCTTCTCCTCCGCTCCTACTGAAGTCCTCTGTTACCCTGTTACATTTACCTGGTTTACTCTACTAGATACTAGGCATCTGCAACAGGTGCAGTAGAATCTGTCTTGTTCGAATCTCCTAACATTCTAGCACTCTGTCATACCATTGGCCTTTTCTCGAGGTAGGTGAAGAGTAACGTGAAGGAAAATCATGAGAATGATATAAAAAAGTAGTCGGATTGTAGGGAATTTAGATAGGAATGGTTCCGTTGTACCAAGTAATAGAGTAGATAATGGGATTTTGGTGTAGGCTTCGGATCAAGAGAGAACAACACATGTATTGATGCTCGCATTTATATTTGTCTTCGTATTCATATTCATATTTATATATGTATATATTAATTATGTACAGGATTTTATACAAAAGTGTCTCGCGCCTCGCGTCTTTATACATAACTATGTATAGCTGTCCGCACTTTCCCTACTTAGATACAGCGTGTGAATGCAACTCGTAACCGAATAGTATAATACAATCTTGCAGTTCCGTGAGCAATTGCGCTTTTACCGAACGTAGATTATCAGCGAGCCGAAATGCGAACAATTCTCGCAAGTTCCTAAGTACGCTAGAGTCCCTCAGTGTCGGCTAGAACTTCGGGCACATAGTCCAATCTTCCCTTTTCGGGGTTCGCTTGATCGAATTTCACTCGAGATCCTCGGTATCCGGTGTACGAAAGGAGCGCCGCTTAAAAATAGTAGAAATATTCCCATATACCCCTAAGTGTTTCGTGTTGATGTATTTCTGTGTGCGCGTGTGTGTGTGGACGAGGATGTATCTGTCTGGCTGTGTGGTTTCACTAAGTAACTAGCTCGACATTGCCACATTTACGTAAACGCAGTAATCAAATATGTCTCTCGCGCTCCGTCGGCGAGTATCGCCTTGCAACATTGGTTCTATACATTACACAACGGGCCACCGGGCTCTCCTCCTCACAGTATCATACACTATTTATAAAGTAGAAAAAGCACCGTCTGAAAAAAGCGGCATTCCAATTTCTCGACGTTACATACATACATGTATATAATACGCGTATCACATTGTCTCGCGCAGGCCGATTTCAATTATTCCCTTGGGTTCCTTTTTCTTCGCCTCTCGCAGCCCGAGTGCGTACCCTCGAGTGGCCGCGACACACCGAACTTTACGTGTCCGCCGCGGACTGTACATCCTTGAAGTGAGTCTTGATCGCTTGAAGTTGAATTTTCCGGCGCACGGTGAGTCTGGTTCCTTTCCCACCGGGCAAAGGTGCACTCCGATCAATCGAGTGACAAGGCGCTTAACACTAAACGGCACGTGAATCGTCGTCGCGGTAGGATTTGGATTGTTCGTTGCTCTAATCGGCGTTCCTCCTTTTTGCTCGTATGGGATCTCGGCTCTAAGTTAATCATACCCTGTTCCATGGCACCGCAGGTTCCAGCGCGCGAGTCTCATTTTACACGCCTCGACTGGACAAAAAGCCGAACTCCGCTAACTCTCGAGTGATATTTGAAATGCTAGAACGTGTTTTTCGACAGGTGTCGAGCGGGAGGTCAAGACAGAGTGGTGGAGGCACGAAGAAAACATCCACTTCAGCCAGAATATATCGGTAAGAATAGGACACGCACGAGCGGCGCAATTCGATCGCAATCACAATGGACGCCTTTCGGTAGAGGCGATAATGATGGGTTACGCACGCGGTACAATTTGTTTGGCCGGCAAAGCCGGCTACAGGCGAACAGTGCGGGCCCGTACGACCGTATCGAAACGAGATGGGATCGTGGGCTACAGAAAACTAGACTGATTCTGCCATTTGCTTCCTAATCGCAAGTAATCGGGGGACTCGAAAGAATGCAGGTGAAGCTTAACGAAAAAGCTTCTAGAAAGTATTCTATCGTTGGATATACCGACCGACGAATTCATAGATATTTTCAGAAACATCAACTGTCATCAAGAAAGTCTCTTGCGAGTCAAAAGCAAAACGGAGTCGAAATTGTACAATTCCGTCCTTCCACGTAATATTACAAAAAGAATTTGTGAATGTTAATGTAAATTGAATCTTCCATTTATTAGCTCAAGCTATGGTTCCATAAAGGTTTCAGTGTGCAAGCACTGAGATGTCAAATTCTGCCCTTTTTGATCGTTCGAATGATGATATAGTGGGAAGGGTTGGTATCTCTGGCGAAGAATCAAAGTGCAAGTTTTAGTCGGAGCACTATCCAAGCAGACGTCTTACCCAAAGGTAGTTGGAGAAGGGAATATTCATGGGACGTTGTAGGAGGGCGATTTCGTCGGGACGCGTTTAGAGCGAATGACTAAGGCCCTCGGCGTGACTAGCCTAACGTGGAAGATCGATTCGAGATACCGATGGGAGATCTACTGTCGATTATAAATGCTAATTTATGATTTCTTCGCGCCACGATCTGCTCTTTCTCGACTCGCTCGGGCCCTCTTGGAATGCTCGCGTCGTTCTGGAGTACTTCTCCAGTTCCCCTCCGTTGGATCCTCTGCCCATCTAATAGACCGACCATCAATCTTTCTGTTCCACCTATCCGAGCGACCGCCTATTAATTTTTCCGTCGCGCACGAGTATTTTAGCTTCACTTTTAAGCTTTGAAATATGGAAAGAAGAAGGAGAAGAACGATGAGAAATAATTGCGGTCTCGCCTCTCGAGGAAGGAATCTCTCTGGTACGGAAAGCAACAAGCAATAGATCGGTGTCTTAAGTATGCAGTAGCATTTCCAAACGCCTTTTAACTTGGCAGCTTATACACCTAGAGGCAACCAACATCTTCATTCCTTACCTCGGTGCCCTCCGCCCTCATTTCACTCACTCCCTTCTGGTAGGCCCGTTTTCCACGCCTACTTTTCTCTCAACTGCATTCTTATCGCACGATGCTTTGTCGAATTCCATTAATGCCAGTACACACTTGGCCCGCCCCCCTCCCTGTTGCCAGTCGATTGCTGACCTTCTTCCTTATTGCTTTCTTAAATCCCCGGACTCCGATAGAAGCATCCTCCGCTACGACTCCTAATTGACATCGGACGTCCAACTTGTTGGTAAGTTAATTAGAGTAATCGCAGCTTGCTCTTAAGGCAGCGAGCGCCGTGTACTCGAAGCCACCAGCTCTTCTGGAGGTCTACCCGGAGGTCTTTGAAGGTCTTCTCCGGGCGAGCGTGTCGGCAGAGCAGGCGACGCGGCTCTTTCAACGAGAGGACTCGGGCCCTCTAGAGTTGAGCAGTTTCGGCCTTTCCACGGTCGTAAGAGCCGGATGAAGCGACAGTATTACGCGGAAGCTAGCTGCCGCCAGACGGAGTGTCACATCGTGGACATGTACGGCCAATTGAAGCTGTTACCACTGAGAAGCATGTCCCTGATCAGAGTCTCGATCGGCGTCTTGCCGACCAGTCGCACGAAGAACAATTGCTCGATCACCTGGGACGAGACGGTCCTCAGGGAAGGGAGTCTTAGCAGGAGCTTCCCGAACCTCGTCGGCTGGTTGGGGTACTGGGTCCTGCAGTACTCCTCGAGGGCGCACTGCGACTTCTCCTGGAGCGACTCGATGTGCGCCACGTCCGACAGTCCACAGGCATCTGCAACAAGGAAGAAAACGGAGCATATAAATTTTATGGATTTCCATAAACCGTACGACAAATCGACACATAAATCGCGAATATCTCCGCTGCGACGGGGAGAAGTCGAAAGCTCTTCATTCAATTCGAAAGGAAAGTGGTGCAGCGCGGCGACTACTTTAAATAAGGCAGCCGTTAAAGTGGTCGTCGACGTTGCCGAGGCTTCCGTATGACATCGCGGCCTCTTCCACCGAAACTGGAGCTCATCGCAACGCAAGGCTACCGTCGGGAATCCGTTCTGGACAATTCGCAGGTCGCGATCGTGGCGAGGCTAAGCGTAATTCGTGCCACTTGTACGTCTTCGATTGGTGTCAACAACGAATCACTATACCGAGCGACTAGTCGCCCGTGGAAGCCTCCATCCCTTCCCACCCTCGGGCGCCCGGACAGCCTACTTTTTCGATATTTCTCCGCTCCACAGTGAAGCACAAGAGCCAAGGCGGAGGGAAAGGGCTTGGGTAGCCGAGTGATAATGAGGCTAGCGCCATGGCGAAAGGAGGACAATTTGTGGTGGAAGTAGTTCTCTCGGTGGAAAGACAGTGGTGTCTGTCGGGGGATTGCCGGGCCCCGTGCTAGTTCGAAGGGGGTTCACGGGGTTGCTTGGCGAGCGGGCGAAATCTGCCCCCGGGCCACCAGACACGCAGTCCAATGAAACTAGAATCCGTCGGAATGCGTGCCAACTGGAGGGAAGGAGAAAAATACAGAGAGAGCAAGAGAGAGAAGGGGGAGGGAGGAGGAGAGAAGGGTGAGAATTCGCTGCTACAAATGTCGGACTAATCACGCGCCGCTGTGTGTCGTCCCCTGCTTTCACCCTACTATCTGCGAAAGCTTCTCGCGCCCGCTTTGCAGCGCGCGCCATTGTTTCGCCCACGCTGGATGGGCCCACCCTCTCTCTTCCACGCGTGTTCCTGGGAAACGCGCGCGCGAAAGCCTCCGCTCACAGGTCGAGCTGGGAGGCTCTCGCCGTTAGTGACAGTCCCCGCTTTCCACGCTCCTTCTTTTTAGCAGGCGGATTTCGTCGGGGTTCAACATCCAATTAGACTTTGTGCGGTTTTCTTAATTACACGCCGGGCGCGGATCCCGACAAGACTCGGGTCAGCCATGCCTGCAAGTTCGGCCCGAGCACACTACCATCGGCGGCAGTTCGTTCTCGAGCGCGACGGCGCACAATCTTAACGAGACAAATCACAAGGCAATCCCCGCTATCGGCGGCGAGCAGTAGTTAGTGCATTTAGTGGCAACCAATGTGTAATTGCACTCGTTGCGTGGTGCTCGCTCTCGATTAACCAGTATAACCGCTTAATCCAG